>OY720441.1:274546686-275173920 GCA_963082915.1 Dolichopus griseipennis
CCCAAACGGGTTAACCGAACCCAACAAAAATTTGTGCCAGCCTCTCTTTTTGACTGCAAAACCACCCTGTAAAATTGGACACAAATCGGAAACACAAAATTTTTTGGAAGCCCGCCAGGCCGAAAGAGGTTAATTTATTCCAACCAGTTTTATACCATTAATTTCGTGTAATAAGAAGAACATTCGTGCAAAATTTCAAGTGAATCGGTCAAACCGTTTCGACTCGACATCAAAAAAACAAAACAGCTTAAAACGGCTCTGGAGCCGCAACCTGTTGACTTATAAAAATGCGACATAGCCTATGTCACCCCCCGGACTCCCAAAATTATTCCTCTAAAATTTGGTGTCAATCGGACCAGTGGTTTTCACGTGAATCCTGGACAAACAAACAAATAAACAAACAAATTTTCTTCTTTATATATTAGATTATTATTATTACTATTATTATTATTACTATTATTATTATTACTATTATTATTATTACTATTATTATTATTACTATTATTATTATTACTATTATTATTATTACTATTATTATTATTACTATTATTATTATTACTATTATTATTATTACTATTATTATTATTACTATTATTATTATTAATATTATTATTATTACTATTATTATTATTACTATTATTATTATTACTATTATTATTATTACTATTATTATTATTACTATTATTATTATTACTATTATTATTATTACTATTATTATTATTACTATTATTATTATTACTATTATTATTATTACTATTATTATTATTACTATTATTATTATTACTATTATTATTATTACTATTGTTATTATTACTATTATTATTATTACTATTATTATTATTACTATTATTATTATTACTATTATTATTATTACTATTATTATTATTAATTATTATTAATTATTATTAATTATTATTAATTATTATTAATTATTATTAATTATTATTAATTATTATTAATTATTATTAATTATTATTAATTTTAAGTTTAGTGGAATACTCATATAAAAGAAGGAGTTGTATGGCAACTACTCGAACCCTCTGCAGTAGACCAACCAAATTTTGCAGAATCTTTGGCCATAAAACTAAACTACTTTTGGTAAAATTACAGACACGCAGCTGCAATAGGTACAGAGTAATACTCATATAAAAAAAGAAGTTGTATGGCAGCTACCCGAACCCATGGACCAAAATGACTGGATTTAAATAGCGATGACGGCTATTGCAAAAAACCGAATTTGCGAAAATTTCAAGATTTTAGCTCCTTTAGTTTTTGAGTTATCGTGCGGACGGACAGACGGACGGACAGACGGACGGACGGACATACATAGCTAAATCGATTTATTTTTGTATTTTATTCTGATCCGATCCATACATTTGAGTCTATATCTACTCCTTCTCTGCGTCATAAACGTAATGGCAAATTTATTATACCCTTTGACTATATAGTCATACGGGTATAAAAACGTTGCATTAAAAATATACATACCTTATATATCTATGTAAAATATGTACATAACTATGCTATGTAAAAAAACAAAAAAAATTATTTTAAGTAATAATTTCTTAATTTTCTGCGAGCTGATTTTTATACCCTACACCTATAGAATAGGTAAAAGGGTATATTAACTTTGGTATGGTGTTTGGAACCACCTCAAGGAAGCGAGCTAGATATGGAAAAGTATATATATTTGTGATCAGCGTGACCTCCTTAGTCGATATAGCCACGTCCGTCCGTCCGTAGACACGATAACTCAAAAAATAAAGGAGCTATCTTCATGAAATTTTAACTGTAGGTTACTAGGGCTGAAAGTACGGCGGGGATTGCAAAAGAGCGAAATCGGCCCATGGGTTCGGATTGTGGACCTTTTAATCGGTCTAAGGCTAACGAACATATATAAAAAATCCCGATAACTCAACAACTAATAACGCTATCTTCATAAAATTTGTGTTGTAGGGTACTGGTAATGAAACTAAGGCGGTGACTTAGAACTTTTTGATCGAATTTAGGCCAAACGAGGATAATTTCGAAACCAATGAAGATAGAACCTTCAAATTTGGTTGTCTCGTTTCTTTTTCCTTAGTGTACTTGAAATTTGGGCCCCATTGAAGTAGTGAGTCGGTGACCAGCCACACATTTCTGAAGACCTTGAAGAATATCTTTAAAATTAATAAAGATAACAGCTTGAAAAAATATTTAGAAGCTTTAAATTTGGCACAAGGGTGTTGTTTACTATTTCTTCTGTGTCCACCTAATTTGGGATCGATTGGAGTGGTGGTTCAGTACCCCTCTTAGGCCTCCCAAGGTTTAAAAGCTATAAATGAAATTACTAAAAATAGTAATTTAAAATTAATATATAACCTGGTATTTAAAGTACCATGGTTTCGGGTTCTGGAACTTTTGAAAAGTTCAAGGGCTAACAAACATATAACTTAAAAATAGCATAACTCAAAAAATGATGCCGCTATTTTGAAGAAATTTAAACTGTAGGTTACTAGTAATGAAAGTATCATGAGAAATGGTTCTGCTCGAGTTTGGTCAATGAGTTCGGATTATAGAAGCTTTTGATCGATTTGAATTATTAAATACATTATGCTTTGTCACAAAATTTAATAATTCAAATTTTTTAACTTTTGTAATTGAATCGAAATAAATATATTTTCATTTATTTCAAGTTGTTTTGTTTTTTAATATTTTTAAATAGATAAATTAGTAAGAATTTGTAATATTTTTGAATAGATAAAGTAATTAGAAAATGTTTTTTAGTACTATAAAGTTAATTTGGTTAGTCATGTCTTAAGATCAAACTAATAAAATCCTTTATGATTTTAAAATGACTTAGTAACTTCCCTTTAAATTTGAACCAAATAGGTGTAGGGTATTTCTAAGTCGGTTGCACCGACTGACTGTTTCTTTACTTGTTTTATTTTAAATAAGTTAGTTCGAGCACCTAGTTAGTTAGATCACAGTAATGCATTCTAATTATAAATTTTTCTAATTATACTTGCTCCAATTCCCGTGGGGAAATAGTAATAAAAACGAGGAAGATTATAGTTGAACTTGTCAACTTTTCAATACCCGTGCGTACTCAATAATATGTATTAAATAAATAAGAATTTCATATATTGCAATTGAACTATTTTACAGAAAATTCAAAATATTTGTTTTTTTTACATTTAATTACAAAAAAAATTAATAAAAAAAAGATCAATTAAAACGAGAATGAGATTCGAACTGACACTTTTCAATTAAAAGAACGATGTCCTAACCACTAAGCCATCGATTTCTTTTTTATCTTAATTTTTTTTTTGAAAATTATTATTGTTGGTATGATATCAATTGTATTGTTTTGAAAAAACCGTTTTGAATTTTATTATAAATTAAAATTAATAAAATTATTAATTAATAATTTTTAAAATAAATTAAAGTTTTCTGTCAAATTTTCTATAGAAAAAGAATTTCTCATATAAAAAATTAATTTCTTCGTTTTTTATTTTTAGTGTTATTGTTTTTGTATTTAGTTTCAAATAATAACAAATAGGTAATAACAGAAAAAAATAATGATTGTAACTGTAGGTGAGTAGAGATGTGTACATTTTGTATTAATGAAATTTAAAAAATAAGTACAATGTTAAAAGTATTTTGAATTTTTGTAGGTACCAATACAATATGTTCTTAAATAAGAATTTCATATAAAAAATAACAAATTTTATATGATATTACCTACTATGGTTTGCAATTGAACTGTTTGACTGTTCTTAAAAAAAAGATGAATTAAAATAAAAGATGAAATAAAAAAAAAATTTCCTCTGAACGAAATTTGAACCGACACTTTTTAATTGAAAGGCCGACGTTCTAACCATTAACTCATCGATTTTTTGTTTATCTTAATTTTTTTTTTTTAAATTATTATAGTTGCTATATGAATTTTGTTATAAAAATATTAAAAAACATTAATAATTTTTAATATAAATGAGTTTTCTGTCAAATTTTCTATAAAATAAAATTTCTCATACACAAAATTAATTCATATACTTTATTAAAAAGAGAATAGATAAAAAAGATGAATTTAAAAAAAAAAAAATTTTGATCCAGTTTGGATTCGAACAAGACGATTTGATGTCCATGTCCTAGTCACTACACCATGAAACGATTAATAATATGATTTATTTTTATATTTAGTTTCAATTTAGTTATTAATTTTCAAAATACATATTCATATAATTTGAAAAAATTTGTATAACAGCTACCTGAAGCCTTTGTCCGATTTTAACCAAAAACCGATAGAGAACTTACAAATTGTCTAAAAATTACTTTATGAAAGTTTCGGAACTCCAGATCCTTTAGTTTTTGAATTATAGTGCTGACGGATGGGCACACTTGGCTAGATCGATTGACTTTTCGATGCCGATTCGATACGTACCTTTGACACTATATCTAGCTCGTCTAGATCGATGTGTTACAAACGGAGGAGTAATTTTAGTATACCCGATCCATATATGTATGCACGGGTATAAACAATTTAAATATTACAAATATGAAAATATATAAATATAAATCAGTTGCGTTTTTTCTTGCAGTTGAAATTATTTATTTTATAAAATATATTTATTTAAAAATATAGCTTTACTTTAGTTTTACTTAAAAATTTGCGACTTGCGACTGTCGCAAATTTGCGACTTGCGATGCGACTTCTTTATATTTACTATATATTATTTTATGTTATCATTTGAAACCGAAATTTAGATTTCTTTAATAGTAAAGTGATCTATTTGCTTACTTATACAATATTTCGTCAATACTTATTAGTTTCGAACATTGGGAAAGAAAAAACTATTTGTATGTGAAGATCATTTTGAGAAAAAAAATTTTGAGGCGGTTCCTCCTACCTTGTTTTTTCAAGGAAACAGAGAACCTTTGAAAATAAATAATAAAACAGAGAACCTTTGAAAATAAAAAATAATTATCTTACAAAAGTGCAAGAAATTTTAATGTGCCTTTTAAAAATTTTCAAACTGCCTCGTCAGACGAAAAAAGTAGTTTTTGCAGGCATTGTTTAAAATTTTAGAGGAATGCAGATTTTTGTTTAAAAAAGTATTCGACAGTACATTAAAAATTAGCTTTCTTCAAAAAACAAAATTTAATTTAAAAAAAAGTACATTATTTACTTAAAAAATCAAAATTAAAATAAAAAAAAGGAAAAACAGGATTTCTTTTTATTTAGCATTTTTAATATGCAGTAAGTATCAATTGAGCAGCGAAGCCAAAACATTTTTAAAAATTAATTTAAGTGTTAGTAAATGGTCCGAAGAAAAAATAAAGGTAGAATTAAATATTAATTTTAATTCAAATAAATTTTTGAGAAATGGAGTAAAGCTTAATTTGAACCACTTTAGTTTCCTTAATAGATGGATCCCCATCAAACATTTAAATATAGGTCTTAACGACAAAAATATAAATGAGTTAGGCATTATATTCTCTGAAAACGATTTAATTAAAAAGGAAACTGTATTTTTTTTTTTTTTTTTTTTGTGAGGGATGATGGAAAGCATCAAAAGCCGCCCAGAATCACTGTACGGGGTTCATCTGAGGAGTGTTGGACTCTAACCAACTAAAACCACTCCCCTTTTTTAAAACCAAACTTGCTATGGACCGTAAATACAAATGTATTGTTTGGTTTTGTTTGTTTGTTAGAATTGGGATTGGCAAGGAAATTAGAGTTAGGATTGGGATTTAGGAATTTGGATTATGATGGATAAAGGAATTAATTTAAAGGAAAGTCCTGAAGATGGATGTTAATGTTCTTCTTAAACTTTATTGGATCATACATATAAGAACTACTAACTTTGGGAAACACATTACATGGTAACTGATTCCATAATCACGATGAGCGCACAACAAACGAATTTGCATAAGTCGTGTTTAGCCATCTTTCTAATTCAACAGTGTAGGGATGAGCATCTGTCGCACTCCTTGTTTCACGTTGAAAAACTTTCAAGGGAGGCATTAATTGTTTCATTTTGTTGGAACAGGTGTTCGTCCCTACGAGGTATCTATAAAAAAGAGTTAGTGACCAAACGGTTCGCCAATGGTTAAGTGGAGTGAGCGATGAGGTAACACTGGGATCATTTATAAGACGGATAGCTCTATTTTGCACTTTATAGAGATATCCCAGGGCCCTTTGGGGGGCTCCAGCCCAAATATGTGCATTATACTCCATTTTTGGTCTAATGTAAGTTTTATAGATTTTTAGAAGATCAGGTGCAGAAAAGTAAGATTTACAGCGAAACAAGAAACCTAAACATTTAGCTGTATCTTTAGCTATACCAAAAATGTGGTTTAACCACAGCAATACCAAAAATGTGATTTTTGCGAAATCATTGTTTAGCTCACTACTCATGAAATTTTTTGCAGTTGTGTTAATCTGTTAATTAATGTTACAGCGGCTATGAAATTCATAGGAAGCCACAAGGGTGCTGTCATCTGCGAAACTGTGAATTGGATTGGAGGTTACTGAAAGTAAGTCATTGATAAATATTAAGAAAAGAGTTGTTGCTGGAAGAGATCATGGGGGGACACCAGCATTTATTTGAAATTGGTTGAATGTATGACCATCCACAAGTACTCGAATCGTGCGATTTGAGAGAAAATCTCCAATCCATTTTAAGAAAACCCTACCTAAACCTAAAGCCTCGCATTTTGCTGTTAAAGCATCATGCCATACTCGGTCAAAAGATTTAGATACATCCAACGCTACAACATCAGATTCACCAGAGTGGTGAAGACTGATATTGAGCTTCTCGCAAAGGTAAGTCATGAGATCACCGGTTGAACGACGGGCTCTGAAGCCGTATTGTCGAGCTGTTCTTTGGCATGTGGAGCAACCTACGTTTTATTCTTTGGTTTAATAAGAATTCTCTTCCATCTATTTCTGGCCAATATGTAGTTGGCCCTGTGAGACTCCGATAACGTTGTTGCTAACGTTTGAAAGCCTCCTCCTTATTATGAATTGCTTTACTACAAATGCGATTGAACCATGCCTTGGGTTTTCGTTGAATATTTCTCATGAAGTGAGGTATGAACAACCTCATTCCAAGCAATAAGGTTTCACTGATCGCATTTGCAGTAAAGTTAACATTCTTGTTGCGAAAACACATTGACCAACCTACTGAAACCACATACTTTCCAGGATGTGTAGTGAGAAACAGATCCAAGAGATAACCTTCTTGATCACCACGGTCAGCGACCCTAGTAGGATTTTGAACAAGTTGAGGAAGGTGGAACATTGATGAAAACAGTTCAACCTGCTTCCCAATTGAGTTTTGGCTCAAAGAAGAATTACTTGAAAAATGAAGCCAATCTCTGTTATGGACATTGAAATCCCCAGCTAGAACTATTTCAGTTTTTGGGCATGACTCCAAAATTGCATTTATCTGGTTAGAGAGATTTGCAATCTCCGTAGCAGTTTTATGTTCATATGAGTTGGGTGATCTGTATAAGAAACAGAAATGTATGACATGGTTTCCAACGAGAATTTTGACCCAAATGTAATGGAACGTTGGGCTAGAAGCTTTATATTTATGAAGAATGTTGAAAACGATGTCATTTTTAATAAAGATAGCGATAGGGACGAAGTGTGAAACAAGTGAGTAGCCTGTAATACTAAAATTATTTTTTTGGCCACTAACTTGCGTTTCACAAAGGGCTAGGATAGCTTGCTTTGCAGAGTTTAAATGGCATTCTACGGCATAAAAATTTGTCTGCAACTCGCGTATGTTACAAAAATTAATACAAATGTTGGCAATTTTCAAAGAAAATTAATTATTAATGAATACAAAATTTAAGAGTCAAAAAATAAAAATTTTTAAGAATGATTTTTAGAATAGAAAAGAGATATATATAAGCAAAAACAGAAATTTTTAAAATTAATTTGAAAGTGAAAGAAATTTATATTTGAATTCAAAATAAAAAAAAAACAAAAAAAAAAAAAATAAATAAAACAAAATTTAAAAATTTAGAAGTTAAAATTAAAAATATATATATGTACGATTTGTCCTCCATAATAAATGATTTATACCGGGTAATCTTATTTTACTTGGAGTGAGAAAACGACTTAAATCGATGTTCAACAGTTTTTATCTTGCACGATATAATGGCGAAACACTATATGTGCCCTTATTGAACGAAGTTACAGTCGCAAACTCACACAAAGTAAAACCACATGTAATTTAGATTTTAATATAAAAAAAATTTATGTTTGAAAAAAAAAAATATTTAAAGTTAATATATAATAGTATAATGAGTATTAATTTATTTAAGTTAGTAAAAAAAGAGATCAACATAAAAAATTCTATGCAGTAATTTTAGTGTAATCTAATTTCCAATTATCAATACTATTAAAGTGCAAAATAAAAATATAAGAAATTGAGAATCTAGAAAGAATAATATTAGAGCATCAACATCCATATATAAGAGGAAGGGAGATTGATATAATATTTGCTTTGTTTACTGCTAGGAGATGAATGAGCAATAAATAAAAAAAAATTTAAATTTGATAAGTTATTAATTGTAAACAAAACAAATCCGACGCGTGTTATATTAAATTTTTAATTTTGAAAATAAAATAAAAGTTCTTATATTTATTACAAACTTTTAGAAAAATATGAAAAAGTTGTTAAAATTAATCAAAATGTATATTATAAAATAAACATTAAATATTCATAATAGATTAAAATTCTGTGTTAATTGTCTGTGAAAGCTTTGTTTAGTTAGAATATTTTTTATCAAATAATATAGAATAGAAAATAAAATAATATAAAAAAAATAAAAACAAAAATACTTATCTTGCCACTATTGGAAGTGCGGCTTCTAAATCCAATAAATGAGAGAAATAATTTAAACACAACAAAACACCATCACGACAGAATAAAAAATTAAAATATTTTAAATTAAAATAAGAATTAAGTTAAAAGTGAAATAAGAGCAAATTAAGTAAGTAATTTAATTAAAATAAAGATATTAACACAGTGAAGTTGATTTTAGAATCAACAAATGAATTGAAATTTAAAAAAAAAAAAAAATATTAAAATTATTATTAAATTCTACAGACACAGTTTTATACCGGTGTACTTATTCACAACAAAGGTAAAACGAAGAGTCAGTATTCGATGAAATAGCCATTAGAAGGGACCTATACTATAACAGTGCACTCGATGAAATTAGTGGTTTTTCTGATTATGGTTCCGGCACAACAAAAGACATCGTAAAATACATATGTGTGTTCTTCTTGAGAGGCTTAATTCATAATTGGAAATATGTTTTAGTTTTTACACTATAGAAAATGGAATAGGTAGTGCAGATCTTCATTTTATATTTAAATTTTATTTTGTTAATTAATTGTTTTTGTTTAAAAAGTAGTTTTTTTGTTATAAAATAATTTTTATTTTTTTATTAATTTTAATATTTTTATATTTAAAAAAAATGCTACCTAAAGGGATTTTTATGCCGTGGGAATATGAATTTTGAAAGCTTATTTATATACTTTTCCATAGTATATTTCAACCGGTCTTTTCCCTTTTAGAATTTTAAATTAAATAATAAAACATATTTTCAATAAGATAAACAAAAATTTTTAAATATATTTATTTTGTAGTTGAAAACCTAAAAATGATAGAAAATTGTACATATTTTAAAGTAGATTTAAAAGAAACTAGAAGACAATTTATAGATTTATTTTCTAACAATCTGAAAGATTTAGAATAAATAACTAATGCAAGTAAAAAAATATAAAGCAAAAAAAAAGAAATTTCATTCTTCTTTTTCTATCAATAATATTTTTATTATATTATTTATTTTTATAATCAAACGAGGAAGATTATAGTTGTCCTTGTCAATTTTTAGATACCTGTGCATACCCACTATGATGTATAAAAAAAAATAAACCGTTATTTATTTCCCTTATGCTATTATATATATTACAAAAAAAATATAAAATATTAAAAAAAAATTTAACTCATTCTACCATAATTGTTGCTTAAAAAAAATTGGCCCACCCTAAAAGTTGGTCCGAGCGATGTCCAAATTTGCCAAGCAATTTGTCCTATTACTTTACCTGCCTTTTAATTTTATCCTCGTAGCTTTATTTGATTCACTGTTATTGAATTGAAAAATTTGTATGGCAGCTGCCCGAAAATGGTCCCGTAACATTTTAAAACTTCACATAAGTCCTCAATTCATTATATAACTAACCGTGAGTAACTTTCACCCTGCTAGTATAATTAGGTTTGAAGAAATTCATATTGGTGCAAAGAAGTTGTGTGGCAGCCCCCCGAAAATGGGGCCGTAACATTTTGAAACTTCATATAAGTGCTCGATTCATTATATAACTAACCGTGTGTAATTTTCATCCTCGTATTATAATTAGTTTCGAGGAAATTCATATTTGTGCAAATAAGTTGTATGGAAGCCCCCGAAAATGGGGCCGTAACATTTTGAAACTTCATATAAGTGCTCGATTCATTATATAACTAACCGTGTGTAATATTCATCCTTGTACTATAATTAGTTTTGAAGAAATTTATATTTATTTATTTATTTTTTCATTGTCTCAAAAAGAGCTATGCTCGTACAGAGTATATTTTTCATATATTTAATTCTTAATAATTTTTTTTTTTTTTTTTTTTTTTTTTTTCAACAGTGCAAGATTTTAATTATAAAGCAAAAAATTGTAATTGATTTATATATTGTACGTTTCTAACATGATTTTTTGATGGTTTTTTAAAATTTATATAAAGGTAAGTTTTTAATTTGATCATCTATTTGATTATAGGATGTATAACTGCTATTAATTATTGGGTCAAGTCCATGCAGCCGAGCTCCTAGTTTACACCTTAATTGATTCGCCGATCTTGTATAGTAATTATGTATATCAAAGTTTCAGATAATTTTTATATTTGATTTAGTTTTTTGATTTTCTATGCTATGCTATATAAATAATTAACTGTATCATTTTTAGTACATTTTCAAAAAATTTTGTAAAAATGTACCTATATAGTTTCACTCTGTCCGTCCGTCCGTCCGTCCCTTTTTACCTACGATTGACTAAAAAATATCAGTAAAGGGTAGGTATTGCAATAAAAATATTTTAATGTTAAAACTTTTTTCTATTACCCCTCCCGTTACGGAGCTACAGCCCCTCAAAATCGGGAAAAGCCCTATATTTAAATAGTTATAACAAGAGTCCTATAAAGTATATTTTCAATCTGAAAACGGTAAAAAACAGCTGCTTTTATAAGTTTTACAAACTTTTGAAAGTCAAATGTATAGGGTTACGATACGGTATTAAAATTTACCGTTATCTAAAACTAAGTTTTGCAAAATTTTTGGCTATTCATAACTTCTGAACGACTCAATCTAGAAACTTGAAATTTTGGGAGAAGCTAGATCCTCAGAAATAAATAGGAGTCAGTTAAGAATTTTTTTTTGTTACGCCCCCTGTTTAGGAGCTGTAAGGGGTCCAAAACCTTAAATTTTGCTATAAATTTAGCTTTTAAACACTTATAGCTTGAACACCTGTCAATATTTTTTTTTATTTATATACAAAATTGAAAGCTCCAAAACGAAAGTTTCAACCAGTGTCAAAGGTTTTTCTTAATTTTGACTTTGTCCGTCCGTCTGTCTGTCCGTATGTTTACACAAAGTCTTACACCGTTTGAAATAGAGAGAAGAAATTTTAACTACGAGTAGGTATTGTAAAAAAAAATAATTTCATGGAAGAACTTTTTTCTGTAGCCCCACCCGTTACGGAGCTACAGCCCCTCAAATTTGGAAGAAACCCTATATTTAAAACGTTATAACAAAAATTCTATGAGGTATTTTTTCAATCTGAAAACGTTTAAAAAACTTTTAAAAAACTAATTCATTGGATTGCCATACGGTACTAAAATTTACCGTTAACCAAAACTCTATTTTTGCAAAATTTTTGGCCCCACATAACTTCTGAACAGCTCCAGCTAGAAACTTGAAATTTTGGGAGATGTTTAGATCCTCAGAATTTAATAGGAGTCGTTTAAAAAAATTTTTTTGTTGCGCCCCCCGTTTAAGAGCTGTAAGGGGTCTAAAATTGAAATTTTGATTTTTTTAAGCACCTGTAACTTGAATACTTGTCCTAATTTTTTTCTATTAATATACAAAATTTAAAGGTCCAACATTATATTTTAACATATGTTAAGTGCTTTTCTTAAGTTCAAAAGCGGTTCTTCAAATTGAAGAAAGAATCTTTCAGTTTTACCCATTTTTGCTTAGACAGTAAAATTCTAAGTAAAATTCTAAATTTTGATTTAATTCCTAGAACCTAAAAAAGTGGAGGGAGGTGGGGAGGGCGGGTGTTTGAGGTTAGATCCTGGAGAAATTTGGTAACCTTCCCCATTGAAGAGCTATTAGGACTTAAAAATTAAAAATTTGCTGTTTTACAAGTAAGCAGTGACTTAGTCACCGAGTATATATTTCCAAAATTAAACTGAGTTTTTAAAACAATATAATTTTGAAAATGTGCTTTTTTAAAAACCCTTGGTTTTTTTCATCACTTGTTTTGTAAGCATTTAATTTTAATATGCTATTTTTATAATGCATTTCATTAGTAGACGTTCTTGTAGGTAGACCAAATAAATTTTAAGCTGCTTTGTTTTGTATTTTTATACCCTACAGCTATGAAATAGGAAAAGGGTATATTAACTTTGGTATGGTGTTTGTAACCACCTAAAGAAAGCGAGCTAGATATGGAAATTTATATTTGTGATCAGCGTGACCTCCTGAGTCGATATATATACGATAACTCAAAAGCTAATGGAGCTATCTTGATGAAATTTTAAATGGAACTTACTAGGGCTTAAAGTACGGTGGGGATTGCATATGGGCGAAATCGGGCCATTGGTACGGATTCTGAAACTTTTAATTGTTCTAAGGGCCAAGGAACATTTAAAAAAACAAGGATAACTCAACAACTAATGGCGTTACAATCATGAATGTGCTCGAAGCCTTGGTCCGATTTTAACCAAAAACAATAGGGAACCTAGAAATTGTCTAAAAATGACTTTGTGTGAAATTCAAGACTCTAGCCCTTTTAGTTTTTGAGTTATCGTGCTGACGGACGGACGGACGGACACAGATAGCTAGATCGATTCACTTTTCGATGCTGATTCGATACGTACCCTTGACACTATATCTAGCTCGTCTAGATCGATGCGTTACAAACGGAGGAGTAATTTTAATATACCCGATGTTTTTATATGTATGCACGGGTATAAAAAGGGAATAGGTAGTGCAGATCTTCAGAAAACTTTAAATTAGAACTTACAGGCAGCTTTCGATTTAGGTATTAATGTTAGAGCTATTATATGTGACCATGGAGTCAATGATAGGAAATATTTCAAAATGCTTGATGTTTCCAAAGATAAGCCTTTTTTTCATTTTTTTCAGAAGTTGAAAAGAAAATTTTCGTAATTTTTCATCCAGTGCTTTTAATCAAATCTGTTTGAAACACTCTTCA
This sequence comes from Dolichopus griseipennis, assembly GCA_963082915.1. Taxonomy (NCBI): domain Eukaryota; kingdom Metazoa; phylum Arthropoda; class Insecta; order Diptera; family Dolichopodidae; genus Dolichopus; species Dolichopus griseipennis. The sequence goes on from OY720441.1 coordinate 274,560,233, forward strand.
AAAATACGATCAAATTACAGATGGCGGAGTGTTTTCATTTAAAATTAAACAGTCTCTTCATTTGCATGAAAGTAATAATACAAAAAAAATGTGTCCCAAACTTTTGAAAAAAAACATATCTTTCCTAATTCATTTGAAAAAATGAATTTGCGCTTGACCACTCAAATCTTTAGTAATTCTGTTTCTGCTTCAATCAAAACTTTCGTTTCAGCAAACCAATTTGTAGCTAGGAAGTCTTGTGCTGCTTCAACGGTAGAATTTCTTTTGAAAATCAATAATTTATTCGATTGCTTAAATAGCAAAAAATTATATGATAGGAATCCATATCGTTCAGCATTGCAACAGAACAACCTCATCTTTAAAAACCTTTTGGAAATAAAAAAATTAAATGGCCTTACATTTCCAAGCACATCTAAAAAAATGTATTGCATCCATGGTATGATGCAAACTTTAGGTAGGGTTACGGAATTGAGTTCCAAAATATTTTCACAATATAAAAATAATGAGTGCTCTTATCTACTACTACATTGTTTAAACTCGTTTATTTACTATGTTCTCGAAAATTTATTTTCCTTAATTAGATTTAGAAATGGTTGTAGTAATAATCCGTCAGTGTATGAATTTAGCAATATATTATTAAGATAATGTCGGTTAGGTTAATCAATCATACTTTTGAATACTCAAATTGTGTCAATTGAATTTTTAATTATCAATGATTTAAATGATTATCAAACAGAACCAAATGATTTAGAATCTAACGAGGGAAATTTTGATATAATAGATGACAATATAAAAAATATAGTAGTTAATTATTTAGAAGAAAAAAAAGAAAAATTATTAGAAAATTATCAAGAATTAGATTAAGAAAATATAGTTTTGAAAAATGTCCAAAGGTACATTTGCGGCTACGTTATCTTCAAATTAATGAAAAAATCAATGCAAGAATTCATTTATAAAAAATTCTATGAAACTTTAGTGGTTGATTCGGAGCAAATTTTTTTTCAAAAAAAATACAAATATGATTCGGAAATTCTTAATTTAAAAGTTGCTACAGAAAAATTTTTGGAAATTACCCAATTTCACACTCATATGTTTGATCACTATTTTTCAAAAAGTTTTCATAAAAGAAATTATAAAAAACAAAAATATATTATTATATTGCTTAGAAGCTTCAAATAAATCACTAAAATATGCTACTTGATTTAATACAAATGAAAAAAGCTAAACACATAAGATAACACTTTTAGAAATATTAATTAGCCTCTTATTAAAAAAGCAAGTGAAATGGTTAAAAGCTAAATTGTTGGAAAATGAAGATAAAAGCAGTTCAGATAAAAGTAAAACGAAAATTAAAATTAATTTTGAAGATCTTTGAATATGAAGATCTTTGAATATGAAGACCATATTTATGGATTTATTTATTTTTTATAATATACATTCATGAATAATGTACATTTTTATAATATTATTTTGTTTTGTTTATTAATAATTTATTTTAATTCAAATTTTATTTTGTTAATTAATTGTTTTTGTTTAAAAGGTTGTTTTTTGTTATAAAATAATTTTTATTTTTTTATTAATTTTAATATTTTTATATTTAAAAAAAATGCTACCTAAAGGGATTTTTATGCCGTGGGAATATGAATTTTGAAAGCTTATTTATATACTTTTCCATAGTATATTTCAACCGGTCTTTTCCCTTTTAGAATTTTAAATTAAATAATAAAACATATTTTCAATAAGATAAACAAAAATTTTTAATTATATTTATTTTGTAGTTGAAAACCTAAAAATTATAGAAAATTGTACATATTTTAAAGTAGATTTAAAAGAAACTAGAAGACAATTTATAGATTTATTTTCTAACAATCTGAAAGATTTAGAATAAATAACTAATGCAAGTAAAAAAATATAAAGCAAAAAAAAGAAATTTCATTCTTCTTTTTCTATCAATAATATTTTTATTATATTATTTATTTTTATAATCAAACGAGGAAGATTATAGTTGTTCTTGTCAATTTTTAGATACCTGTGCATACCCACTATGATGTATAAAATAAAATAAACCGTTATTTATTTCCCTTATGCTATTATATATATTACAAAAAAAATATAAAATATTAAAAAAAATTTAACTCATTCTACAATAATTGTAGCAAAAGCAAAAAAAAAAATTGGCCCACCCTAAAAGTTGGTCCGAGTGATGTCCAAATTTGCCAAGTAATTTGTCCTATTACTTTACCTGCCTTTTAATTTTATCCTCGTAGCTTCATTTGATTCACAGTTATTGAATTGAAAAATTTGTATGGCAGCTGCCCGAAAATGGTGCCGTAACATTTTAAAACTTCACATAAGTCCTCAATTCATTATATAACTAACCGTGCGTAACTTTCACCCTGCTAGTATAATTAGTTTTGAAGAAATTCATATTGGTGCAAAGAAGTTGTATGGCAGCCCCCCGAAAATGGGGCCGTAACATTTTGATACTTCATATAAGTGCTCGATTCATTATATAACTAACCGTGTGTAATTTTCATCCTCGCATTATAATTAGTTTCGAGGAAATTCATATTTGTGCAAATAAGTTGTATGGAAGCCCCCGAAAATGGGGCCGTAACATTTTGAAACTTCATATAAGTGCTCGATTCATTATATAACTAACCGTGTGTAATTTTCATCCTTGTACTATAATTAGCTTTGAAGAAATTCATATTTATTTATTTATTTTTTCATTGTCTCAAAAAGAGCTATATGCTCGTACAGAGTATATTTTTCATATATTTAATTCTTAATAATTTTTTTTTTTTTTTTTTTTTTTTTTTTAACAGTGCAAGATTTTAATTATAAAGCAAAAAATTCTAATTGATTTATATATTGTACGTTTCTAACATGATTTTTTGATGGTTTTTTAAAATTTATATAAAGGTAAGTTTTTAATTTGATCATCTATTTGATTATAGGATGTATAACTGCTATTAATTATTGGATCAAGTCCATGCAGCCGAGCTCCTAGTTTACACCTTAATTGATTCGCCGATCTTGTATAGTAATAATGTATATCAAAGTTTCAGATAATTTTTATATTTGATTTAATTTTTTGATTTTCTATGCTATGCTATATAAATTAACTGTATCATTTTTTTGTAAGCATTTAATTTTAATATGCTATTTTTATAATGCATTTCATTAGTAGACGTTCTTGTAGGTAGACCAAATAAATTTTTAGCTGCTTTGTTTTGTATTTTTATACCCTACAGCTATGAAATAGGAAAAGGGTATATTAACTTTGGTATGGTGTTTGTAACCACCTAAAGAAAGCGAGCTAGATATGGAAATTTATATTTGTGATCAGCGTGACCTCCTGAGTCGATATATATACGATAACTCAAAAGCTAATGGAGCTATCTTGATGAAATTTTAAATGGAACTTACTAGGGCTTAAAGTACGGTGGGGATTACATATGGGCGAAATCGGCCCATTGGTACGGATTCTGAAACTTTTAATTTTTCTAAGGGCCAAAGAACATATAAAAAAAATAAGGATAACTCAACAACTAATGGCGTTACAATCATGCATTTTATGATGTAGGTTACCAGTAATGAGACTATGGTGGGGATTGTGTGCGGTTGAGATCGGACCATGGGTTCCGAACCTAGTAGTTTTTGATCGAATTTAGGCCAAACAAGCATAATTCCGAAAACAATAGTAGTATGTATATGCCGGTTCAGCGTCAGCAAAAGCTCAGGAGCTTTTTTAGTGCCGTTTCAGCGGCAGTAGTCAGCAAAAGTTCTCCTAAAGTTATGCAATAAAATTGTGATAAGTAAAAAGTTTTGTGCTTTTGAGTATTTTAAATTAAGCTTAGCGGTTAGAATATCAGTTATGTTTTAATTTCAAATTAAAGCAATAATAAGCTTAGTTTGAGTCTTTGAGTATTTTAAATTAAGCTTGGTTGTTGGGATATCAGTTATGTTTAAATTTCAAAGATATTGTGCTTATTGTTCTTAATGAAATATGAAAAGTTTTAAAGTTTGGTTTAAATACAAAATTAATATTTTAAAACTTTAAGCTTGATTTAATATTTCCGAGAAAATTGAAAAAAGTTTTATAAATTGAAAAAAATAAGCTTAAGCTATTGAGCTGAATATTCTTAATTAGATATGAAAGTTTTTTTAAATATCAGTTATGTTTAAATTTCAAATTAAAATAATAATAATTAAACTAGTTTGAATCTTTGAGTATTTTAAATTAAGCTTGGTTGTTAGGATATCAGTTATGTTTAAATTTCAAATTAAGATATTGTACTTATTGTTCTTAATAAAATATGAAAAGTTTTAAAGCTTGGTTTAAATACAAAGTTAATATTACCAAAGTTTAAGCTTGATTTAATATTTCCACGAAAATTAAAAAAAGTTTTATAAATTAAAAAAAAAATAAGCTTAACCTATGGAGTTGAATATTCTTAAATAAATATGAAAAGTTTTTTAATTTTGGTTTATACTTAATATTATCAAAGTTTAAGCTTGATTTAATATTTACGTGAAAAATTTAAAAAATTCAAAGCTGATAAAGCTCGTTCGTTATGTTTCAAAAATTAAGCTCCCAACTGCCATTTTAAATTTGAAAAGCTTAAAAAATCGATGGAAATTTTTTGTTTGAATATTAACTTAACTGCAAAAGTTTTGAAAAAAATGAAACAAATAAACGTTTGAAATTATATTGTTAATAATATAAAGGCGTGATCATGAATACAAATTAAAAACGTGTTCAAGTTCAAGTTAAAAAAAAAAAAAAAAAAAAAAAAAAATATATAAAACTTGGTTTTAAAAAGTTGTTTTTAATATTAAATAACATTATAGCATGTTTTACTAAAAGTTAATAAATTATTATTCATTAAATAATATCTTTTTTATTTATCCCTGAATCATGGTTTTTATCAAAGCCAAGCCACCTAACCAAAACTTGATTTCCTTTTTTTATTAGGAAATTTAACAGATGTAAGTTCAGGTTCATAAAAACTACCTTTTATTTGTTTTTGTGTGTAATCAAGTAAATTGTATGTTATTGGATCAGTTCTTTTTATTTTCGCTATTGTATAAATTTCTGCTGACCAATTAGGTTGATAACCTTTTGCAAATACTTATACCTTTAAATTTACTTATACGAACAAAATCTCCAACTTTGTATTTTGCTTTACGGAATACTTTTAATTTATTGTAGACAGTTTCTAATAAAAATTTCTCATTTTTCTTTGTAACATTTTTAGGTGGAAGTTTAATTGTATGATGATATGTTGAGTTATATTTTTCTATTAGCGATGGCAGAATAGGTAACTATTTATATGTGCCTTGTAAACTGAATTGTTTCCACATCATGTTTTTTAGGGTGCGATTGAAACGTTCTACAAGTTCTGAATATGTATGATAATGGTTAATTTTATATTTCCTCATTAGATTTTGAAATTTTTTGTTGAAAAATTCCGAACCTTGATCAGATTGTAAATTTTTTGGTTTTTTACCAGCACGCTTAAAAATATTTTTCATTGCGATTAAAACATTATCAGCGCTTTTGTTTTTAATCGGTTCAGCATACGCAAATTTTGAAAATGTATCAATAACGGTTAATAAATATTTATATGCCTTATTAAATTTTGCATATGGAATCATTTCAACCAAATCAATTTGCCAAGTATCATTTAAACCCTTTTGAATAAATTTTCTTCGTGTAAAGTTTCTTCTAGCGCCTCTATGAATTTCTGACACGACATTATTCTCGTACCATTTAATTAAATTTTCTAGAGTGATTCTATAATTTTCTATTGTGTGACATTCACATGTGTCCGGTTCAGAAGTAGAATTATCATATGCCCACGGACAAAGGGTAAAATGAGTACCATAAATTGAAGTGAATTTTTTTACTCCAGAAAAGTTTTTAATGTGTTTATATAGATGTAATATTAGTTTCTTATGATCATCTAATAAGACGGAGGAATAAATATTTAAGAACTCCTCCACTTCCATAATTCAAAATGACAGTACTAAGAATATGTTCGCTGCTTTTATATGATCTCTAAATTGTATTTTAAATTCAGTTTCTGATCAGACACAGACCAAAAATGATTAATTTCATTCATTCATTTACAATGATGTTAGCGGGACCATCTGGATGTGGGAAAACAACATTTGTGTGTAATTTAATTGAAAATATTGATAGATTGATTTCTCCGAAAATTGAAACAATAAAATGGTGTAACCCAGAAATTTCTGCTATTCCAAAAAATCTAACTTTTCCTTATATAGACTAGATACCAGTATCCCAAAAGAATTTAGTGGTAATGAAAATAAACCTACGTTAATTGTTCTAGATGACTTAATGTTAGATTCTGCAAATAAAGAGGTATATGAGCTATTTACTAAATGCTCACACCATCGTAATTTATCTATTATATTGTTAACACAAAACGTTTTTCATCAGGGAAAATTTTCAAGAGATATTTCATTAAATTGTAAATATTTAGTCTTTTCAAAAATCCTCGAGACAAATCGCAAATTTTTCCTCTTGCTAGGCAACTATATCCAGAAAATATAAAGGGTTTCTTGAGAGTATATAATGAGTCAACATCAAACCTCATGGTTATATTGTGTTGGATTTAACACAAGACATTAACGATTTATTTCGTATTAGAACTAATATTTTTTCCAAAGAATATTGCATATGTTTCTGTGATACGGGTGATTTGAATAATAACTGTCAAAAGTATGAAACGATTGAAGAAAAACCAACATATATTACATGTACTAGGAAAGTACAACAACAAGATATTTCGTAAAAATATTCTTAAATATTGTGATGATGATATTATAAAAACTATTGCTGAAATTGCAATCAATATATTAAATGGTAATAATAAAATATCATCGGCACAAAAAGCAAAATTAAAAAAACATAAAAAACAATTAAGATTTCTAGCCTGTGCTAAGAAAAGTATAAAAGCCAAAAGAAAAATATTAGTTCAACATGGTGGGTTTTTACCAACTCTAATCGGAACTATATTATCTGGTGTAATAGGGAAATTACTCAGTAAGACATAATGCAGCGAATGATTGTTATGTCACCAGAAATATTTTCAAAATTTAGTAAATTATTTCAAGATGATAAAAACTTGAATTTATTAGATCAAAAAATGAAAAAAGTTTTATATGATAAAAACTTAAAACCATTGCAAAAATGGTACTTATATCGTCAAAATCTCCTCAAACATGGAATTAACAAAAGACACGCAAAAAAATTACCAGAAAAGGCTAATAATCCTACATTTGATACAGGCACTCAAACAAAATTATTTTCTAAACGAAATGCATATACAGAAACTGAATTACCTAAATACAAATCAACATCAACACAGACTAATTTTGTACCATTAGTTACTGATGAAGTGTTTGAATATGATCCTAAAAAAGAGTATTCAGATATGGATATCGATTTAGATGATGAAAATTCATTTAGAAAATTAGCTCAAACTGAAATGTTGAAAGACGAAAAACTAGTACAAAGACCATCTCTAAGTTCTGATTATGGAATGTTTGAAACACCAAGTGGTGATGTAATTACCGTTGCTGTACCATCTCCTGAAAAAAAGAAGACACTAAGATCGGCAGGTAGTTCAATTTCCTCAACTATACTTTCACAGTTTCCTGAAACAAAAGTTTCCAAAACTAAGAACTTCATCAACACCGGAATGGAACATATAAACAAAACGGAACGGAACATATAAATAGTGCAACATTTTATGTCTTAAAAGAAGTTAACAAAGATGGAGAGTCAAGATGACTTCTATGTAACATTGTTTAGTAATGATAATTTAAAACTTTTTCCAGACAACACTTTAGCTTCATTCGAAAATAAATTGCCTATTCACTTTGATTTAAGAAACGGAAACTGGAAAGTAGGTCTTTCAAAAGTTTATCTGAATGATTTCCTACAAACGGAAAAATTTAACAAGGAGAATTGTGCTCTTATTAATATTGGAGAGTATAATGTTTATGTAAGAAGCATTGAAAAACCTCTTGAAAAAATTAAAGTAACCAAATCTCAACGTAGAAAATTGCAGAATACCTACAAATATTGAATTTGAAAATGTCCAATACATACCTATAGAAAATTGTTTTGAAATGATAGCGATTAAAATTTGCAACCAATACGGCGATGAAATAAATTTTTTCACTATCCAACAAAAATTGTACTGCACTTTAAAAAGCAATGACTGCTTAAAAACAATATAAATACTACTACTCAAATATGATATCATATCAAACATGGAAAGAGCTTACGTGAGATATTATTCCTCTCAAGTAGGTGAAGGAATCAACGATATTGGACCTCTATTACAATTTTATCCAGCTATTCAAAGAGGTCGTGGTTTTGGAAATATATTCAGAAGCTTAATTCGTTACTTAAAGCCAGTTTTTACATCAGGTTGGAACTTAATTAAAACAGAGGCTATGAACACAAGTAAAAATATTTTGAATGATATAGCATCTGGTGCAAACATAAAAGAAACTGTAATTGATCAAAGTAAAGGTGGCATGAAAAATCTAAGAAAGTCAGTAGTTAACCAACTGCATTCGATGTATGGTGGAAGGCGAAAAGCCATAAAAAGACGAAGCAGTATAAAACGACGAGCAGTTTCTAAAAAGACTCATTTAAAGTCGAAGCGACGAAAAAAGCAAATTAAAACCTCTGATATATTCAATTAAATATGGAGTGTATGAAATCTGAACTTGATCTTTTTGCATCATTACCAGTACAAACAAGTATATTGCGTTCAGAAGTAGCATACAATCCTTTAGCTTCTTTAGAGGCGTCACCATCAACTATTGAATTTGTTTCGCTTGGAAATGGAGATACATATCGAGATTTATCGTCAACCTACATCACATTCAAGACTACATTCATGCAGTTAATGTATGGAATACGTTGTAATGTCAAAATTTATGGGACTATCTTAAACTTTACCTTAAAACAGATGTACTTATTTTGACTGATGTTTTTGAAAATTTTCGAAAAATATGCTCCAAAATCTATTCTTTAGATCCTGCAAATTTTTACACTACACCAGGTTTGTCATGGGCGGCTATGTTAAAATACACTGATATAAAATTAGAGTTGTTAACTCATGTTGATATGTATAATTTTTTTAAAAAAGGGATACGTGGTGGAATTAGTCAGTGCTCACTTAGACATTCAGTGGCAAATAATAAATTTATGGGGGAATATTATAAAAAAACGAACCTTCCAAATATATAGTATATGAAGATGCCAACAATTTATATGGATGGGCAATGATCCAATATTTACCTCATAAAGATTTTCAGTGGGTTGATACTTCTGAAAATATTGATGTGCTTTCAGTAGCCGATGATTCGCAAACTGGTTACGTTTTAGAAGTGGATTTAGATTACCCTCAACATTTACATGATTTGCACAATGATTTTCCTTTTTGTGCTGAAAACAAAGTTCCACCGAAAGGTAAAATTCCTAAACTGTTAGTTGACTTAACAAACAAACGCAAATATATTATCCATTATCGAAACTTAAAACAGTGTCTTCGAAACGGCTTGATTCTCAAAAAAATTTATAGAGTACTAAAATTCACACAAAGCAATTGGTTAAAAAAATATATTGATTTAAATAACGCACACAGGTCAATGGCTAAAAATGCTTTTGAAAAAGATTATTTTAAATTAATGAATAATGCTGTTTTTGGTAAAACAATGGAAAATGTAGATAAAAAAAAAAATGTCAAAATAGCTACATCTTGGGAAAGTCAAGGAAGACATTTAGGTGCTCGAGCGTTAATAGCAAAACCAAATTATCATAGTCACTCTAGATTTACTGAAAACTTGATAGCCATTCAGCTTAATCATACAAATATATGTTATGATAAACCTGGTACTCGAACAATCTAAAATTCTTATGTATGATTTTCATTATGATTATATTAAACCTAAATATGGTAGTAAGGTTTTTTTTAAATTATACAGACACTGACAGTTTCATTTATACTATACAGACAGATGATTTTTACGCTGACATATTTAATGAAATACCAAAACGTTTTGATACATCAGATTATCCATCTGACAATTTATTTAATTTTCCTCTAATGAATAAAAAAGTTCTACGTCTTTTTAAAGATGAATTTAATGGAAAAATTGTAATTGTCTCTGAATTTATTGGATTAAAATCTAAAATGTATTTCCTTCAAACATATGAAAATAAAACTATGAAAAAAGCTAAAGGAATAAAGAAATATGTTGTCAATTCTTTAACATTAGATAATTATAAAAATTGTTTATTAAAAAATGAAACTTGTTTTAAAGAAATGAAAATATTTAGATCATATTTACATACAATTTATACACAAAATATAAATAAAGTAGCTTTAAGTTCATTAGATAATAAAAGATATGTAACTGAAGCTAATATAAAAACATATGCTTGGGGGCATTATGCCATTGAGCAATAGCTGTAAAACAAAAAAAAATAAAAAAAATCAAATTTTTGTTAGCTTAATAGAAAATCACAATTTAAAGATGTTTAAATAAAATAAAAAATATTATACACACATTAAAAGTGTCTTTCAATTTTAATTTTAATATTGATATTAGTTTTGTATATTAACTTTGTATTTAAACCAAAACTATAAAAACTTTTCATATCTAATCAAGAATATTCAACTCAAAACCTATAAAACTTTTTTTCTATTTTCACAGAAATATTAAATCAAGCTTAAACTTATTGAAAACGTGATCAAGTTCAAGTTAAAAAACAAAAAAAAAAAAACAAAATAAAAAAAATTTACAATATAATTTCAAACGTTTATTTGTTTCATTTTTTTCAAAACTTTTGCAGTTAAGTTAATAATCAAACAAAAAATTTCCATCGATTTTTTAAGCTTTTCAACTTTAAAATGGCAGTTGGAAGCTTCATTTTCAAACATATTGGACGATATTAAGTATAAACCAATAATATTATTGGTTTTGGATAATATTAAGTATAAACCAAATTTAAAAAACTTTTCATATCTAATTAAAAATATTCAGCTCAATAGCTTAAGCTTATTTTTTTTTAATTTATAAAACTTTTTTCAATTTTCTCGGAAATATTAAATCAAGCTTAAACTTTGATAATATTAATTTTGTATTTAAACCAAACTTTAAAAACTTTTCATATTTAATTAAGAACAGTAAGCAGAATATCTTAAGCGTGTTACTGTTTTAATTTGAAATTTAAACATAACTGATTTAAAAAAACTTTTCATATCTAATTAAAAATATTTAGCTTAATAGTTTAAGCCTTTTTTTTTTTTTAATTTATAAAACTTTTTTTAATTTTCGCGGAAATATTAAATCAAGCTTAAACTTTGATAATATTAACTTTGTACTTAAACCAAACTTTAAAAACTTTTCATATTTAATTAAGAACAGTAAGCATCATATCTTAAGCTTGTTACTGTTTTAATTTGAAATTTAAACATAACTGATATTTAAAAAACTTTTCATATCTAATTAAAAATATTCAGCTCAATAGCTTAAGCTTATTTTTTTTTTAATTTATAAAACTCTTTTTAATTTTCGCGGAAATATTAAATCAAACTTAAACTTTGATAATATTAACTGTGTACTTAAACCAAACTTTAAAAACTTTTCATATTTAATTAAGAACAGTAAGCATCATATCTTAAGCTTGTTACTGTTTTAATTTGAAATTTAAACGTAACTGATATTTAAAAAACTTTTCATATCTAATTAAAAATATTCAGCTCAATAGCTTAAGCTTTTATTTTTAATTTATAAAACTTTTTTTATTTTCGCGGAAATATTAAATCAAACTTAAACTTTGATAATATTAACTGTGTACTTAAACCAAACTTTAAAAACTTTTCATATTTAATTAAGAACAGTAAGCATCATATCTTAAGCTTGTTACTGTTTTAATTTGAAATTTAAACATAACTGATATTTAAAAAACCAAGCTTAATTTAAAATACTCAAAGACTCAAACTAGTTTAAGCTTATTATTGTTTTAATTTGAAATTTAAACATAACTGATATTCTAACCGCTAAGCTTAATTTAAAATACTCAAAAGCACAAAACTTTTTACTTATCACAATTTTATTGCATAACTTTAGGAGAATAAGATTAAAAGTATCAATTGTGTACAAGGGTTCACTAGTATTGAAAGAACGGTGCGGACTGCAAATAGGCGAAATCCGACCATGGGTTCGGATCCTGGAATTTTTTCATCGTTTTTAGGCCAAACGAGCACGATTCCGAATTCAAAGAAGTTAGAACCTCCAAATTCGGTATCAGGATGTCCCTTTTTTATTCCCATGGTGTCCTCGAAATTTGGAACCAATTTAAAATTGGGTCGGGGACCATCCACATAGTTTCGATGACCTTAAAGCATATTTTCGAAAATAATAAAGATAGTAGCTTCAAAAAAATCTAGAAGCTTTAAATTTGGCACAAGGCTGTTCTTTATTATTTCCTACGTGCACCCTTAATATATGATCAATTGGAGTGATGGTTCAGGTAACTCTCTTAGACCTCTAAAGGTTGAAAGGCTTATCATCGAAATTAATAAAAATAGTAACTTAAAAATAACATAGAATGTTCCAATTGTGTACAAGGGTTAATTAGTTTTGAAAGTATGACTGGGACTGCATATGGGCGAAACCGTACCATGGTTTCGGGTTCTGTAACCTTTAAAAGGTTCAAAAGCTAACAAATGTATATCTTAAAAACACCAAAACTCAGAAACTAATTACGCTATTTTGATGAAATTTATATACCCCCATTACTCCCAAGACCTTATATTCGAAATTAATAAAGATAAAAAAATCAAATATTATATACCTATTTCTTTTCCTATTTAACACTTTTATATTTTTAAAAGGCTAAGAGTTTTACTATTAAACATATTATGTATTATATTTTAAAAATTAAAAACTAAATATTTTTTTAATTTCTATTATATCATACCAACCAAATTTTGCAGTAATTTTGGCCATTATACTAAACTATTTTTGGCAAAATTTCAGGCACGCAGCTTTCATAGGTATAGAGTAATGCTCATATAAAATTAGAAGTTGTATGGCAAGTACTCGAACAAGTGGACAAAAATGGCTGGATTTAAAAAGCGATTCCGGTTATTGCATAAAAACGAATTTGTGCAAATTTCATAATCCTAGCTTCTTTTTTTTTAAGTTATCATGATGACGGACGGACATACATAGGTAAATCTAGCCCCCCCCCCCTCCCCCCTCCTTCTCTGCGTCACAAACGTAATAGCAAATTTAACAACATTTATTATACGGGTCAAATTCCACTTGCAAAAGTTAACGCACTTAATTATTTCACAACGATTTTTGTCTCATCAGCAAAATTATAACAGTTGGGAAACATTAAAATCATAATTTCCCACATCGACAAATCACGTTGCAATAACATGTGAATGCAAGTAAGAATTTTTGGATAATCAAAAATTTAATTATTTTTATGTTAATTCTAATTTGATAGTCAATAAAGAAAGACGTTGTAAGAAAAAATTAAAGCTTTTTTTATTATTATTCCGGAGTAGCAAATTATTACCAAAGACTGCAAATGGTTTCCTACAATTTGCAACTCCGAGGAATTATATTCAAGTAAGCTAAATTTTACTCCAATTTTATTAAAATTTAAAACAAACTTCAAGCAATTGCGAAAAAAAAAAGAACAAACAATAAAAAAAATTATAAGAAAATAAAAATAATTTTGCATAAAAAAAAAAAAAAAAAACAAATAAAAAAAGATTAAAGGATAGTAAAATTAAAATTATTTAAATAAAAAAAATAAAAAAAATTAAAAATAATAATATAGAAAATTAAATACTTTTGTGTTTTGCATTTTGTGAACCAAGCCTTAATTCACCCAAAGTGAGGCTGCTTTGGGCGCAGAATCGCAAAACTTTTAATATCAAAAAATCTAATTAATATCAAAAAATCTAATTACTTTCAAAAAAATTTTTATTAATACAATTATAGTTGATCCATGCGTCAATAAGTATCTCTATATAAAGAGAAAAAAATGTAAGAATCAAACTTAATTGTATAACTTCGTATAAATTTTAATAAATTATTAATATAATTATAGTTGATTCATACGTCAATAATTATCTCTAAAAGAGAGAAAAGTGTGAAAATCAAACTTGATTATATAAATTTACAAAAAGGAAAGAAAAATAACAAAAAATTAAAAATAAAAGAAAAAGATAAAAATAAAAAAAAAATAAAATTATTAATTAATATTAAAATTGAATATTATAATTGAAAAAATAAAAATAACGATCGTTTCATTAAAATATAATAAATTTTTAACAGATCTAAAAATTTTAAGAAATTTTTTATTAAAAATTTTATTACAAAGTAACATTTAAACATGAATAAACTGTAAAAATTATAAAAAAAAATTAAAAAAAAAAAAAACAAAAAACAGAATAAAATAGAAATAAAATAAGTGTTATTTATAAATTAAATAAATATCTACTCTGTTATATACTCTTTTACAAGGGCTGATGGGAGTAGCTGGCAATAGTTGAGAGTAGAAAAGAGTTTACTCCTCATAAAGGAATAAAAGCAATAATATTTATTTGTTTTAAGAAACTTATGAGTCATGGCTCATGACCATATATAGAAATATATTTTTGTCAATAAAAAACTTAAAAAACGAAAATTAAATAAACAAACTAGACAAAAAGGTATAAAGTAAACTAAGGAATTCAGAATCATTTTTCGCATGTTTTCAGAACTTTAAATAGGCATATATCATATAGTAGTAAAAATTTACCTATGTAGCTTTTAAATTTAAAAATGAAAAAAGGGTAGGAAAAATTTATTCTTTGATTTATTGAAAAACTTTTATTTTTGCTATAAATCTTAAGATTGAGATTTAAAAAAAGACTTCGGTCAACTTGACTATTAATTATTTGTACTTCTGGCAGATTCAATATTATATAATAATAAATACTAAACTTATAAATTATGATATGTTTAATTTTGTTGTACATATTATGTATTCACAGAGTTTTTTAATTAGTACTAAATTACAGAATACGTACAACATAGTTCAAATCGTACTAAAATTTTTTAAAAAAAGTACGGTTTGCTATATGAAGGACAGCATTAACTCGAATTTTGGGTTTTTGACTTCAATAAGTATATGTATATGTTTAGAAATATGTTTTTATTAGAATAATTTTTATATGTATTTAGAACTTTAATTTAATTTAACTGTACCAATTTATCCTCTCTTTCAACCGGCTTAAGCTATAGAAACAAAACTCAAAAATCGGTACTTAACAATGTTTTAATAATTAAGAAAAATTATAAATTTTTTTTAAGCAAATTTCAAGCGCAAGAATTGTTGACAACACTGTTTTCATAATTTTTATTATGTATAGTCTAATATAATTTACACAAAACGAATTTTATATGTTAACTTAAAAGCAAAAATAGCTCGACTATCGAGCACAGGGCGATACTAGTTTATTTAATTCTATAGTATGAATACAGTTTTATATGAATATAGTATGAATATAGTTTTATAGATTTCTACTATAGTTTTTCGGTTTTTTTGTAAAATTAGATGCAATCTCTAAATTTTTTATCAGATTTTTAATAAATAAAAAAAATTCCTGGATATTTTTTCAAATTTTTAGAGATAACTTTTTAAATAGTTTCTAATTGCCATTGGAGTAGGTAATTAAGTTCTAAAAATAATAAATTTTAAAAACTTTAATTATATTAAACAAAAATAAAAATGATTAGAAAAAAATTCCATATGCTTCAAGTTTACCACATATTATTACCACATATTAATTTTATTCAATAAGAAACTTTAAATAAATTTGATTATATTTATATTAAAATAATAAAATATTATAATTTAAATTCTTAAATAACTAAATTTTTTAACAAATAAAAAACAAAACTTAATTAGAATAAATAAATAAATATTTCTTAAAAGAATTAAATAAATAAAAAGAAAAAATTTTTTGTTATAAAATTATATGACTTTAATTTTTTATTATATTTTAACTGAATTTTATTATTTATAGCAAATAATCATAATATTATTTCATTAGTTGTTAAAAAAAATTTTTTTTGTAGTAATTTCTTTTTGAAAAATAAAAATTTTTAAAGGAAATATTCAGGAAAAAAGATAACAAAACTTGTATTAAAAGAAAAGTAAGTAATAATTATATCTGTAAAACAAGATTAAATAAGTAAGTCAAAGTTTTTAATCTTTCGATACGAATTGACATTGATATTTATTTTTATTTTTTTTTTATTGATCGTTTACTCCATTTTTATACCCTACACCTATAGAATAGGTAAAGGGGTATATTAACTTTGGTATGGTGTTTGTAACCACCTAAAGGAAGCGAGCTAGATATGGAAAAGTATATATATTTGTGATCAGCGTGACCGCCTGAGTCGATATAGCCATGTCCGCCCGTCCGTCCGTCCGTCCGTAGGCACGATAACTCAAAAAATAATGGAGCTATCTTGATGAAATTTTAACTGTAGATTACTAGGACTGGAAGTACGGCGGGGATTGCATATGGGCGAAATCGGCCCATGGGTTCGGATTCTGGACCTTTTAATCGATCGAAGGACTAACGAACATATACAAAAAATCACGATAACTCAACAACTAATGACGCTATCTTCATCAAATTTGTGCTGCAGGTTACTAGTAATGAAACTACTTCGGGGATTGCGTAAGGTCGGGATTGGACCATGGGTTCGGAACCTAGAACTTTTTGATCGAATTTAGGCCAAACGAGCATAATTCCGAAACCAATGAAGATAGAACCTCCAAATTTGGTATCAGGGTGTCTTTCCTATTTCCTAAGTGTCTCGGGAATTTGGGTCCCATTGGAGTACTGGGTCGGGGACCAGCCACACATTTCCGAAGACCTTAAAGCATCTTTAAAATTAATAAAGATAACAACTTGAAAAAAAGTAGAAGCTTCCAATTTGCCACAAGGTTGTTCTTTACTATCTCTTGCGTGTTCCCTTAATTTGGGATCAATTGGAGAGGTGGTTCAGTACCCCTCTCAGACCTCCCAAGTTTTAAAAGCTTATAATCGAAATTACTAAAAATAGTTACTTAAAATTAAGATAGACCGTTCAAATTGTGTACAAGGGTAAACTAGTACTATAAGTAAAACGTGGGCTGTATAAGGGCGAAATCAGCCCATGGGTTCGGATTCTGGACCTTTTAGTCGGTGTCAGGGATAACGAACATATATTAAAAATCACGATAACTCAACAACTAATGAGGCTATCTTCATGAAATTTGTGCTGTAGGTTATTGGTAATGAAACTACGGCGGTGATTACGTACGGTGAGGATTGGACAATGGGTTCGGAACTGAGAACTTTTTGATCGAATTTAGGCCAAACTAGCGTAATTCCGAAACCAATGAAGATATAACCTCCAAATTTGGTATCAGGGTGTCCCTTCCTATTGCGTAAGTGTCTTTGAAATTTGGGCCCAATTGGACTAGTGGATCGGGGACCAGCCACTCAGTTCCGAGGACCTTAAAGCATATTTTCGAAATTAATAAAAATAGTAACTTGAAACAAATGTAGAAGCTTCAAATTTGGCACATGGGTGTTCTTTACTATTTCTTCCGTGCCCCCCTAATTTGGGATCATTTGGGCTGGTGGTTCAGGACCTCTATTAGACCCCCCAAATGTGTAAAAGCTTATCATCGAAATTAATAAAACTAGTAACTTAAAATTAAGATAGAACATTCCAATTGTATACAAGGGTTAACTAGTATTGAAAGTATGACGGGACTGCATATGGGCGAAATCGTACCATGGTTTCGGGTTCTGGAACCCTTGACAAGTTCAAGGACTAAAAAACATATATCTTAAAAACACCATAACTCAAAAAATAATGCCGGTATTTTGATGAAATTTAAACTCTAGGTTACTAGTAATGAAAGTACCATGGGAATTGGTTCTGGTCGAGTTTAATTTCAAAGCCAAAGAATATATTTCCTATGTCCTATGTGTCTCCGAAATCTAGACTTAATTGTAGTGGTTCAGCTATTTTCAAAGGTACTTGCTGCATTTACGTAAAATTTATTTGAATATTTAAATGAATTATATGAAAAGGTCTAAATTTGTAATTGTATTTTAGAAATACATTAATTGCATATTTTGCGTTTATAAGCTTTTCTATTAGGTATATAAACTAACCATTTAAAATAATTGCAATTTTGAAAAATTTGGATTATTAAATATATTATGCTTTGATTATCTTTTTATCACAAAATTTAATAATTAGAATTTTTTCATTTTGTAATTGAATTGGAATAAATATATTTTCATTTATTTCAAGTTTGTTTGTTTTTTAATATTTTTAAATAGATAAATTAGTAAGAATTTGTAATATTTTTTAATAGATAGTGAAATTAGAAAATGTTTTTAGTATTATAAAGTTAATTTGGTTAGCTATGTCTTACGATCAAATTAATAACAGCTTTTATGGTGTTAAAATAACTTATGGATATGTCCTTAAATTTTAACCAAATAGGTGTAGGGTATTTCTAAGTCGGTTGCACCGACTGACTGTTTCTTTACTTGTTTGAAATATTAATCGACCGTTCTGTGAAAAAAAAGTAATATTGTTGAGTTTCCTTAATAACATTTATTTCTCGTTTTTATTTCGAAGGGATTTTTCTTTATTTCAAAGGATAGAATTAAATAAATTGAATCAATAACTATTATTCCAAAAAACACAATAAACATTAAATAAATATTTAACAACTTTAATAATATAAGAAATAAATTAATTTTTTCTATGGTTTAAAGTCACAAATCTCTTTTTTTATTTAAAAATTTTTTTTTTCTCTCCTTTCTCTTTCTTTTGGTTTACTTGGTTTTCCGTCCTTTAAAAAAGAGTACTTTACCTTTCCTTTTTGATTAATTGATTACATCTTTCATCCACTTATAAATTTTTTAACCATGGCCGCACCACGTATTAATTTTGGGAAGTAGTCAAAGAGATAGAAAAGTTTTCGGGCGAGGGAGGAGAATATGGTTTTTGGAGAAAGGATGTGGACAGAATAATGGGAAAGTATGGGAAAGTGATTTTGAGTACTATTAGAAGAAAAATAAAAGGAGAAGCCGATGCGGTCCTAGAATCCTTTAATGTTCCCTTAAACTGGCAAAAAATGCTTATATGTCTTGATAGGCATTATGCTGATAAAAGGAATATTCGTACTTTGGTATATCAAATGTCAAATAAGAAGCAAGAAAACTTAACAGTTGAAAACTTTTATAAAGAAATATTCCAACATCTAACTTTAATATTAAAAAGGGTTTTACCAATGAATTTGGCCCCAGACGCACATAACGCCATGACAAAAATGTATAGGGAAACAGCGTTGGATACTTTCATTCGAGGACTGAATGGAGAATTCTCCACACAAATAAGCCTATTTAATCCAAAGGACCTGTCGCAAGCTTTAGATTTGTGTCTGAGAGCACACAATCCACATCAACGTTCACTTCGTAGTCCAGATCTCAAAACGAATGCTCATATCGGATCCAATCCTAGAGATAGAAATGAATTTTCACATAGAAATATACGACCGCAAAATTCGTATAGTAGATCTAACTTCTACAACCATAAACGAACTTCATGGTAGCCTAATAATAATCATTACTATAATTATAACTCACTTCAGCAAAGAGAGAAGGGGAACAAAGGGAACAAAGGAACAGCTGAAACCGGAGCCTGCAGGTTCGAACCAGACTCATTTGCCTCGATACAATAGAAATTTCAACAATAGACCGGCATAAAAAAACAACTACTATTACAACTCAAGAAGAGATAACAATAACAATAAGAACAAGAGAACAACAACTAATGACTCATACCAACCTAATAAGACACAAAAGCTTAACTACACGAGAACTTCATCATTGAACGAAGAAGAGAGAGAGAAGGAAGCGTGCAAAGAATGCTCGTCTTGTAAACAAAAATTACCCAATCCTTTCTAAGATTAAGCTCATCCTCGATCCCATACATCAAACACCAAACAGGGAACGGGGACATTCTAAAGTTTCTCATAGACACGGAGTCTAATAAAAATAACATCCAACCAAGATACTTAAAAAATCCTATTCAAAATGAGAAGGAGTTCCAGATTAGTTCAGTTGGAAGCAACATTACAGTCACTCATCACGCTAAAATAGATCTCTTCAAACAAACATCGGAAATACCAAAAAAATTTTTCATTTTACCAAATTTAACTACTTTCGATGGAAACATAGGAAACGATACTCTTACAAGTTTAAATGCAGTCATCCATACAAAGGAAAGCTATTTAATCCTGCAAGGAAATTTAAGATTTCCACTTAAACAGTTAATATCGGAGTCAGTCAACAAAATAGAACTCAGAACGTCACATTTAAACCCTCAGCAAAAAGAAAAGCAAAGGCGGTTAAATGCAGAGTTTGTCACAAACTTTTTCATGCGAAATGTGCTCCGATTCCAGAAGACATATACGAACTTGTAAAATCTGGAAATATGACCTGGAAATGTTTACAATGTCCTACAAGATTAAATGAATCACTTCCAGTGCTCTCGGAATTGGATGAAGTGGATGCAGATGAAGTAGATGAACAACCTGTTGAAGTGGGCGAACTACCTCCTTCAAAGCTTCCTGTGTCCATACCTATGACAAATGATTTGGTCTCCTTCGATCCAACAAATTGTACACTGGACAGGATGGCACAATATCTTAAAACTGTGGGGTCTGCCATATCAGAAATCCACAGTACAATGAATTTTTTCGCAAACAAAATTGACATGACACTTAAGGAAAATGCCACTATAAGGAAGGAGAATGAAATGTTAGGTAAGAGAATGACTAAAATGGAAATTTATACAAAGTCGTTGGAGGATAAATTAAACAAATTGGAAGAAATAATGGATAAACCGCACCAGCTGCAAAGAAAAAATGATATAGTAGTGGTTGGTTTACCACTAAAGCCTAATATGAACATCCAATTTGTCGAAGATGCTGTTCTAAAAATCTCGCGACACCTAGAATCATCTTTAACAAAAGATGATATTTCAGATATACAAATAATTAACCAAAACCCAGGTAAATCAAACACATTTTGCGTAGTGAAGCTGAAATCTGATAAAGCTAAAGCTGAGCTTATGGCAAAAAAAGGCAGCATAAACGCGTGTATACCAGCCAATTAAACTTGGGTGATGATGGGAATCGCGAAATATTTTTTCGTCACCACCTTTCAGCGATGCAGTCTAAACTATACAACCAAGCAAAGCAAATTAAAATGTCCCAAAACCTACAATTCTTATGGTACAACAACAACAGTAATGAAATACTTTTGCGGCAAAATCAGTCAAGTAAGGTGTATAAAATTACTTCTTTTAATGATATCGAAAAAATTAAAAAAATTTTTAATACTAGTGCAATCTAAAAAAAAATTTTCATTATATAAATCTAACTCTCTATTCTATGAAATTAAAATTAATCACTGTAACTTCATTTTTCTTCAACTAAAAAATATACAAACAATCCTTTCAGTTTTAAAGAATAACATTGAATCATTATATACTTTTATTATGTATACTTTATTATTGTTATTTTATTTTTATTTCACATACATTTTACATAACTTCGTAAATTACACTTATTACATAGTTTTAATATTAAAATACAAAAACAAAAGTTCTCAATCAATTTTTCAAATTACCTATAATAATTATATTTTTTTACATTCACTTTTTCAAATCAAAAATATTTATATAAAGAACAATATTTATAAAAGAATTATTACTTCTACATTAAATATTCATTATCAAAAAAACATTACTTATAAAACAATTATTTATACATTTATATTAATTTTAATTTTAAATTTTAAGCACTTTAGCATTTACATATTACTTAAAATTTTTGCACAAATTTTTTTATTAAACATTCTACATAACCTCTTAAATAAAACTTATTACATAGTTTTAATATTAAAATACAAAAACATAAGTTTTCAATCAATCTTTCAAATTATTTATAATAATTATATTATATTTTTACAATCACTTTTTCAAATCAATAATATTTATATAAAGAACAATATTTATAAAAGAATTATTACTCCTACATTAAATATTAATTTTCAAAAAAACATTACTTATAAAACAATTATTTTTACATTTAATTTAATTTTAAATTTTAAGCACTTCAGCATTTACATATTACTTGAAATTTTTGCACAAATTTTTTTATTAAACATTCTACATAACCTCTTAAATAAAACTTATTACATAGTTTTAATATTAAAATACAAAAACATAAGTTTTCAATCAATCTTTCAAATTACTTATAATAATTATATTATTTTACAATCACTTTTCAAATCAAAAATATTTATATAAAGAACAATATTTATAAAAAAATTATTACTTCTACACTAAATTTTATATTAATTATTTTTAAATTTATACTAATCTTAACTATAATTTTAATTCCAATTTTACGCTTTTACTTTTTAAATTTACACAAACTATATATCAAAAATGACATTCGATGTTTACAAAATGCAAACAGATGATTTTATAAACATACAAGATGGCATGAAGGTAGATTACTTTATAGGGGTGAGCACGAAGAAGTGTGGTGAATATAAAAATAATTTAAATGTTCTTTATTTAAATATTCAAAGTTTAAGAAATAAGCTTACCAATCTGGAAATATTTGTCAATTCTTTTTCTTGTGAAGTACATGTACTTGTGTTAACAGAAATATGGTTACATAAATCTGAGAACAAATTTTTTAATTTAGAAGGTTTCACATCATATTTTTCAAATCGAGAAAATTCGTATGGTGGAGTAGGAATTTATGTAAGCGATAAAATTAGTAGTAGCATAAATTTTGAAACTGAGTTTGAGAAATCAAATGTTTTATGTGTTAAATTATTAAAACATAATATGAATATTATAGGCGTTTACAAATCCCACGAAATCAATATTGACACTTTTCTGACCAAAGTAGATGAAATAATCTCCACATATAAAAGATCAATTATTATAGGTGACTTCAATATTAATTTACTTAACACTGACAGTTGCGACGCGAAATACTATATTAACACAATTAATACTAATGGTTTCTTGATTTATAATAATTTATCAGCTAAATTTGCAACAAGATTTGGTAAAACGTCCAAAACAATTATCGATCATTTTATAACAGATTTGGTTAAACACAAATATTTCTTTCATATATCAAATACGTGTTTATCTGATCATCAAAGTATCTTTCTAAGTGTAGATCTTAAACCCATTAAGGAAAAATCCAATCAATTTAAGGAAATTTTAGACTACGACAGTGTTAATAATGATGATGTTTGGTCAAGAACTGATTCTTTACGAAACTTCGATGATCTTGTACAGGAACTAGACCTACTTGTGCAAAGAAACGTAAAAACCATTCCATATCAAAATAAAAAAAAAAAAAATGAATGGATAACAAATGAAATATTAAATGCCATTAAAATACGAGATTCTTTCTACAAATATAAAAGAAAATATAATAATGATACACACGAAACTGAATTATACAATTTTCATAAGAAGAAAGTTGAACGGCTAATACTCGAAGCTAAAAAAAAGTATTGTACAGACCAAATAGCTCAAGATCCGTGCAACAGCAAAAAATTATGGAACTTGTATAAAAGGATCATGTACAATAAAGACCACAAAGCATCTTCCAGTCAAATTAAAGTTTTAAAAAAAGGCTACAAAATTTTAGATAATAAAGCCGACATTGCTGAAGAAATGAATAATTTCTTCATTAATGTAACCAATGAAATAAATGTTTGTAAGCAACCCATAGATACGGAGTACATAAAAAACTTCGGTCACAGTCCGAACATAAACTTTCATCTAACTCCAACTAGTAAAATAGAAATTGACGCAGTTATTGATAAATTGAAAATAGCGGCAGCGACAGGACATGATAACATCTCCACCAAATTTGTCAGAAAATATAAAGAACGGCTATCCCCAATTTTAGTGCGTTTCATAAACGTCTCATTCTCTACTTTCAATTTTCCAAATTCACTAAAGACAGCAATCGTAACGCCTGTTTACAAGAATGGTAATACCACTGACGTAACTAATTATCGTCCCATTTCTGTGCTAAGCTGCTTTTCGAAGATTTTTGAATCTATAATAAAAACTCAACTGGATAACTTCATTGATGCGAATAGTATCTTAAGTAACAAACAGTTCGGCTTTGAAAACAAATCTAATACAACAGCGGCATGTTTAAGTTTAACTGACTTTATTTCGAAAAATATGGATGATGGTAGGTTTGTTGGTTGCGTTTTCTTGGATCTACAAAAAGCGTTCGATTGCGTCGATCATGAAATACTCCTATTAAAACTTTCAAGAATTAATGTTAATCCAAATGATTTAAAGTATTTTGAGTCATATTTAACAAATCGGCATCAGAAAGTGCGCATAAACGACACATTTAGTGAATCGAAAAAAATAATAAAAGGAGTACCTCAAGGTTCAATACTTGGGCCACTTCTATTCAAAATCTATATCAACGACCTTGCGAACTTAAATCTAAAGGGTACAATTCAACTATATGCTGACGACGCTGTTGTTAAATATGCAAATAGTGATGAAATTGAATTAAGAAATGATATTAAAATCGACCTAATCTCTATCGAACAGTGGCTTACTAAACACAAAGTACTGCTAAATGTTAAGAAAACTAAGATTATGTTATTTGAAAACAAACACTTCTCAGATATCAACTTTCATATAAATGGTAGTACAATAGAAGTTGTTAAAACATTTAATTATCTAGGCCTACTATTAGATAGTAAAATGAAATGGGATGCTCATATTGAGCAACTCTTTAATAAAATTACGCCTTATGTTTTTATCATGAAACGACTCCGCAGGTATTTTACCCAAAATGTACTAAAAATAATATACTCTTCATATATTATTTCAAATATTATTTACCTTAATCCGATATGGAATAAAGCTTCAAAGACCCTTTTAAATAAAATAGACATTGTTCACAAAAAAGTTATCAAAACAATTCACAACTATCCAATACTACATCCCACAAGTAACTTGTATGACAGCCAGTATATTAGTTTTTCAAATATATGTAAAATAGAAATGTACTTGATGGCGTTTAAGATCATAAATAATCAGTTAAAACACAATTTTTTACTTAATAGAATGATCGATATACATAATCACAATACCAGAAACAAAACCAATTTCTACTTAACACTTTTTAAAACAAGAAACCAACAGAACAACTGTTTATACAATTGTCTCAAACTATATAATGAACTACCATATGAACTTAAACTTATTGATAATTTACACTCATTCAAAAAATTAATTAAAGAATACATTCTTCATTGAAGGTGTGTCAAAGAAAGTAATCTGTTTCTTTCATGGAAATTGCATTGCGTACTCATTCAATGTTTTTCTCATTGATATAAAGTCATTAAAAGTGTGGTTGAATTAAACTCAATCTAAATCACTCGCGAACTTTTAGAAAGTCTATGAAATATTGTTTTTTGTCATAATTGTTTTTCAAAATTTGATATGTAATTTAACAACTATAATTTTATTTTAGAACTTTTGTATTTGAATTTATACAGTGTAAATATTTTTTCTTTTTTCTCTTTTAATTCTATTTAGCTTAGTACTTTGACATATATACATTTATAATTTATAAAATTATAAGATCAGAAAGTGTAAACTATGATCGTTAAACAAAAACAAAAAAAAAAAAAACCTATTGTTTCCAAGTAAGATAATAATAAGAATAATTGTAATAAATTAATATAACATTATATAAGTCTTAGATCTGTAAGGAAAATAATGAATTATTAATAAAGAAAAAAAAAAAAAAAAAAAGCTGGCTCATAAATAAGTATCCAAATTTATTCGCAGATCCTAACGAAAGGCTCACGTATACCACTAGTAAAGTAGAGATAAGGACAACAACAAACGAACCTGTTTTTTCTAAAAGTTACCCTTATCCAATGGCCTTAAAACCCGAAATCGATAAGCACATACATCAGCTTCTAGAAAACGAGATCATCAGGCCTTCCAGATCGTCATATAATTCACCGGTATGGATTGTGCCGAAAAAGGAGGATGCTTCTGGCGAAAAGAAATACAGAATGGTGATTGACTACAGAAAAAATAACAAGATAACAATTGCTGATAAGTACCCAATACCAGAATTAAGAATTTGGGCAGCAATAAAATGTTTTGAGTTATAGATCTTAAAAGCGGGTTCCACCAAATTCCGCTTAGAAAACAGGATATTGAGAAAACCCCTTCCCTGTTAATAACGGTAAATATGAATTTACACGGTTACCATTTGGACTAAAGAACGCCCCGTCCATATTTCAAAGAACGTTGGACGATATCCTTCGAAAATATATCGGAAATAGCTGCTACGTCTACATAGATGATATCATCATTTTTAGTAAGGACGAAAATTAACACTTCAGGAATCTTGAAAAAATATTTGAAACTCTGGAGGCAGCTAATATGAAGACACAGCTTGACAAGTCCGAATTTCTAAGAAACGAAGTGGATTTTTTAGGTTTCATCATTTCAGCAGAAGGAGTTAAAACTAATCCGAAAAAAGTAGATACCATATGTGACTTACCAGCACCCGAATCTTTAAAGGAACTGAGATCATTTCTAGGGAATGTCAGGGTACTACAGGCGATTTACACTCGATTATGCAAAAATTGCTAAGCCCCTGACATCCCTTTTGAGAGGGGAAGGAGGACGTGTGTCCAAGGCTCAATCATAAAACTAAATAATGAAGCTAAAAATGCATTTCTCTCTTTGAAAAATGCATTAATTTCCAAAGAAGTTGTATTAGCATACCCAAACTTCGAAAAAGAACTTGAACTCACTATGGATGCCTCCAACTATGCAATCGGAGCAGTATTAGCACAGGAGAGGAAAACTATCACCTTCCTATCAAGGACGTTGAACAAAACAGAAGATTCCTACGCTACCAACGAAAAGGAAATGCTGGCAATTATTTGGTCTTTGACAACGTTAAGAAGTTTTCTCTATGGGACAAGAAAAGTAGTAATCTACACTGATCATCAACCATTGACATACGCTCTTAGCAACAAAAATTCGAATAGCAAACTTAAGAGATGAAAAGCAATACTGGAAGAATATAATTACGAATTAAGATATAAACCTGGCTCAACAAACGTCGTAGCGGATACTCTGTCCAGACTTGTTTCGAAAATCCAAACAAACGCTTTAACAGTAACTCAACACAGTAGCGACAGCTCATATCATAACTGTGTTCAATTAGTCAAGGCTCCAATCAATGCATTTAGAAATCAACTTATATTAAAAATAGGAGATCAAAGCCAACAAGTAGAATTAAAACCATTTACTAATTATTTCAGACATATTATCACAAAGAAAGAATTTTCCGAAAAGGACTTAATTAACATCTTGAAAAAACAAATAAATCCACAGGTCATAAATGGAATTATGACTACCAAAAAAATATGGGAATGATACAAAAGATTCATGCGGATAATTTCATTAATTCCAAAATTAGATTCACTAGATTTATAGTAGAAGTCATAGACGAAACCCAACAAAAAGAAATTATAATCTAAACCCATAGGCGTACTCATCGGAATGCTCAAGAGAACAAGGCTCAAATATGAGTGATAATTACTATGAAGAACACGTGCGAGATTTTTGGTTAAGATTTGTTTAAAAATAATTAAAAATATAAAGACAATAGAATATTAAGCAATTTATCTAAAAAATTAAAATTTAAATTGTGCAAATTCAAAAAACGAATTTATTATATTTAAAAAACACTGAATTACATAAACTGAATTAAAAAAAAAAACAATATAATTATTTATTATTATGATCGCAGAATATAAAAAAAAAAAAAATAAGTAAAAATGAGTGTAATTTGCAATGAGAGCAGCTGTAAACGACCGATTTAAATGAGTGAGAATTTCTTCCTTTGAGCATTTAGATGTAGTAATGCTGTGCATATAAAGTGCTCAAAACTCACAACCGCTGAGTTACATTGTTTAAATACAAACAAAAATTTAAAATATTCATGTGATGAATGCTGTGAACACGGAATACCGTCTATAAATATTAATTTGAGTGAGATAAGAGAAATGTTAAAAAAAATGAGTGAGAATAATATATCGAAAGTAAATGAATTAATGGAAAATAACATTTTTTTTTTTTTTTTTTTTTTTTTGCCCGCACCTCTACGTGCTAACTGTTCACTGTGATAGGCTAAACAGCCTGACTATATATGTGCATGTCGGAATTCCACATACAATTTAAACATGAGATAGTACTACGCCTTATAACATGTAGAAATGTCTTAGATTTTCAATAAATGCAGTTCTATTTTTGTTTATATTGTAATATTTTGCATTAGATTTATATGGTATTCTATATCAGTGAGTTATATTATTTAATTGAATTATTTGTTTACATTTTGTATTTGTTTATATTATTATATTTATGTATTTTTTATTAAAGATATATAATTATTAATTATTAATTAAGCCATTAATTTGAACCCAAAGGCGAATGGTAGCTGAGTCGAGTTGAAAACCAGATAAAAGTTTTTTCACTTTCACTGGGATTCGAACCCGGGGCCTTTCGCATGAAAGGTCGGCACTCTAACCACTGTGCCACCCAGCCGATAAAAAAAACTTTAAAAGTATAAAAACCGAAATGTTACATGAAATTAAAAAAAAAATTATATCAAGTAATCAATCAGATCAAGTAAGATGGCATTAATTATAAAGCCAAAAGAAGATCAAGATAGTGAAACAACGATTAGTGAAATAAAAAACATAATCAATCCTTCAGCATTAGCTGTAAAAATAAATAATATTCAAAAATTAAAAAAGAATGGTGCTGTGTCAATTAACTGTGTGAACCAACTATCAGCTGATAAAATGAAACTAGAAATTGGAAAAAACTTAGGTGAAAACTATGAAGTAAAAGCTACAAATATGAATAATTCTAGTATCTTAGTAGTTGGTATGAGTGAGGAATTATGCGTTTAAAAATTTTATGGAAGAAGGTAAAATAAATATTGAATGGAATAGGTGTAAAGTGTACGAAATGGTGAGTGTCCTAAGATGTTATAAGTGTTATGGATACAATCACTTAGCAGATAAGTGTACAATAGGAGCATGTTGTTATAAATGTGGGGAGATTGGGCATATAGCCAAGGATTGTAAAAAAATTCCAATAGGCTGTTTAAATTGCTGCAGAGCGAAGGATGAACTCAACTTAGTAAATGCTAAAGTGAACCATGATACAAAAAGTAAAGATTGCCCTATTTACCAAACAAAACTTAATATACAAAAAAAGAGAATTATATATTAGCAATTAAATAAAATTCAATGTGTTTACATAAATGTACAAGGTGTTATTAATAACTTGAACGAATTGGAAATATAGTTAAAAACAATTTTGATTTTGTAATGTTAAGTGAAACCCATTTATCTGATGATGACTGTGATAATTTAATTAGCATCGATAATTATAATGCAATGGCAGTAAATTCTGTTTCCCGACATACAGGAGGTGTACTGATTTATATTAAAAAACAATGGTCATATGAAGTTATAAAACGTAGTGCCGATGGTGTAAAAATTTGGTAGCTTGTAGTCAAAGTACAAAATGCAAATACAGTATTATATTTAGCTGTTCTTTATAGATCGCCTGCATTCTTAAGTTCAAATTATGATTTTCATAGTATTTTCAATTCATACGTAGAAGAGCTATCCACTTTCAAAAACAAGGTTATAATAGCAGGTGACTTTAATATTAATTGGCTACACATAAATAGTTCTCGTAATAAATTAGCAGAAACAATAATAGCTTCAATCAAATAGTCAGGGAATAAACCAGGATAACAGAAAACTCACGAACGTTAATTTATTACGTAATAGTAAACGATCAATACAATATTAGAGCTAAAATTGTTAATGAATTAAAAATAAGCGACCATGAAACTAGAATATTCGATATCAATGAAAATGTTAATTTAGCCACAACAGGTGAAACAAAATATTTGAAGTATGACAAAAATAAATTTAGAAATAGTGTAATTGGTAGTGATCTAATGACATATTTTCTTGATTGCAATAGTAAAACCGAATTATTTAATAATTGTAAATAAATAAATAAATTTATTGTTACAAAAAGGTCAAAACATAATCAGCAAAATTTTATTCGCAAGATTTAGAAATACTTAAAAACGAAAAAATAAGACAATATAAAATTTCAGCAATTTATAATAGTCGTGAAGAATGGAATAAATATAAAAGAATAAGGAATAGATATAAGAATAAACTAAAAAATGCAAAATCAAAGTTAATATCGACAAAAATTGATAATGCTGTAGATCAAAAGTCAATGTGGAGAACAATAAAAAAAACTTTTTCTAAAAAAACCTAAAAATGAAATTAAAGAGGTAACATTTAATAATAAAAAATGTAGAATTAATTCAGAAATAGCTAATAAGTTTAATAGATATTTTGTTGAAAGTGTAGAAGAAGTCAGTAAAACAATACCGGTTACACAATATGAAAATATAATAGAAAATGTAAATACTGAATTTAGATTTAAGCTGTTAACATTAGAAGAATTAAAATTATTAATAAAGTCGATCAATAAAAAAAATGATATACATTTTTGCAATATTAAAATGATAAACGATTCTTTCGACTTAATTTGCCAGAATGTTTTATCAGTGGTAAATGCATCCTTAAGAGCAGGAGTTTTTCCGGAATGTTTGAAGGAATTTATGGTTATTCCTATTGAAAAAGTAAAAAATACGACAAAATTTGAGGAATTTCGTCCTATCAATATGACGAGCATCCTGTCTAAAATTATAGAAAAGGCTGCATATAATCAATTAGAGAAGTACTTTGAAGAAACAGGTTTAATTTCTTAGAAGCACTATTGAATTTGGTAGCAACTAATTGAAAAATAGCGGTGCACGAAATAAAATTATTATAGCGGTTTTTTTGGACCTAAGACGAGCATTTGAAACACTAGGTCGGAGTATTTTATTAAATAAACTAAGCAGATATGGCATTAATCAAAATGAAATTAGATGGTTTGAAACGTATTTGGAAGGAAAAGTACAAAGAACAAAGGTAAATGGAGAGGTTTCAGATAAGATAAATGTAGAACTTGGAGTCCCTCAAGATACGGTACTTGGAGTTTTATTATTTTTAATACATATTAATGATATAGAAAAATTTGTTAGTTTTGGTAATATTGCATTATTTGCCGATGATGCTTTGCTTTATGCAGTAGGCAGTTCAATTGATGCATGTATTTTAAAAATCAACCAAGATCTAGAAAAAATGAATAAATGGTTTATTAATAATAAATTAAAGCTTAATTTTGAAAAGACTAAATGTATGATAATAAATAGTAATCTAAATAGAGAAATTATAATTGAAAACAAAATAATAGATAGAGTAAATGAAATTAAATACCTAGAGGTAGTTATTGATGATAATTTAAACTTTAAAGGCTAATTTTCATTACGGCAATTTCCTGGGCAAAAGTTAGAGCATAGGCAGAAGATACAAAAATACTATTTGTGCGACAAAGAAAAAACGATAAATTACTGGGAGAAACATATAAATTACTGGGAGAAACATCCATATTCCTTAGCCAAGTATTGAGAGAGCGCCATAATCCATGTCAAAAAGATGTTCTCTTAGGTCTTTTTCCTATAAAGTTGCTACTACATACAAAAAAAAAGTGTATTCTACACAAAAATTTTTTGCATACTATTACATATTTTTATGGATACATGACATTTGAATTTTGTAAACAAACAAGAGAATGTAAACAAAGAAAAAAACATTTCATATTATGATTTGATGAACGAATTTTTGTTTAAAATTATTTGAAATTGATTAAAATTTTATAATTTATTTTAAATTAATAAAATTTTAACTTTGAATTGAAAAATTCGCGAAATATAAATTTAAAAATTAAAAAATAAGGTTATGTAATTTGTTGTTGTCAAAAGATATAAAAAAATTTTAATATAAATTTAATCATTTTACTCTTTCTCTCCTATTGAGAGTATACTATATACCTCTCTCTCTAAAGTCAAGATTACTGGGCAAAATTTTCTCATGAAAACCTGCCTTAAAGCACATATGGAATATATATGTAAAAAAATAAGTAAAAAATTTGGTTTTTTCTATAAAATTAGAAATAATTTATTGATGTTAAGTGCAATTAAACTTTATAATGTATTAGTAAGACCACATTTTGAATACTGTTCCTCAATTTTTTTCATGTTTAACTTAGAGATGCTTAGTAGATTACAAAAATTGCAAAACAGAGGAATGCGAATTATATTAAAATTAGTCAGATTTTCGTCAAAATCGTTTATGTTAAATTGTTTAAAATGGATGAGTGCGTCACAAAAAATTAAATTTAATGTTTTGATAATCTAATATATAAAGAAGAAAATTTGTTTGTTTGTTTGTTTGTTTGTCCAGGATTCACGTGAAAACCACTGGTCCGATTGACACCAAATTTTAGAGGAATAATTTTGGGAGTCCGGGGGGTGACATAGGCTATGTCGCATTTTTATAAGTCAGCAGGTTGCGGTTCCAGAGCCGCTTTAAGCTTTTTCGTTTTTTTGATGTCGAGTCGAAACGGTTTGACCGATTCACTTGAAATTTTGCACGAATGTTCTTCTTGTTACACGGAATTAATGGTATAAAACTGGTTGGAATAAATTAACCCCTTTCGGCCCGGCGGGCTTCCAAAAAATTTTGTGTTTCCGATTTGGGTCCAATTTTACAGGGTGGTTTTGCAGTCGAAAAGAGAGGCTGGCACAAATTTTTGTTGGGTTCGGTTAACCCGTTTGGGCACGAGGGCGCAATGAAGCTTTTTAAATTTTTTTGATGTCGAGCCGAAACAGTTTGACCGATTGACTTGAAATTTTGCACAAATGTTCCTCTTAGCAACCGCAATTAGTTGCATAAATTTGGTTGGAATAATTTAACCCATTTCGGCCTGGCGGGCTTCCAAAAAATTTTGTGTTTCCGATTTGTGTCCAATTTTACAAGGTGGTTTCGCAGTCGAAAATAACGTCTGGGACAAATTTTTGTTGAGTTCGGTTAACCCGTTTGGGCACGAGAGTGCAAAGAAGCTTTTTCAATGTTTTTGATGTCGAGTCAAAACTGTTTGACCGATTGACTTGAAATTTTGCACAAATGTTCCTCTTAGCAACCGCATTTAGTTGTATAAATTTGGTTGGAATAAATTAACCCATTTCGGCCTGGCGGACTTTCAAAAAATTTTGTGTTTTCGATTTGTGTCCAATTTTACAGGTTGATTTTGTAGTCTAAAAGAGAGGCTGCAAAAAGTTTTAGTTAAGTTCGATTAACCCATTTTCCACGACGACGCTATGAAGTTTTCTATATATTTTATTTTCTTATACGATTAAAAGTATTTTATTGAAAATTTTGTACCAGCATTTTAATTAAAACCCACAGGGTTAATTTGGTTTTGACCTGTTTGTGCGTTTTGAACAAAGATTCAATGAAATTTTCAGTTTTCTTCAAATGAAATCTAAAAATCAAAAAATTCAATTTGTTATATATAATGCTTAAATACATAGTATTTTAAAACAGTTTTTCCAAAAAATAAGCCTACATTTCTCTCATAAAATCTTAAAAAAACGAGGAAGAGCGTATTACAACTTTCAGGACTAAACAAAATATAAGTTGAAAAGCGAATTTTTAAACCTTTTCTAAACCATCGACTATATTTTATTCAAGCGTTGGCAATTCAAGAAAATCCCCTTTTGACCTATAGTCATTTTAATTCAGTTAACATTGTTCACCGGAAACCTACCATCCTCAACTATATCGTCAAGGAGCACCAAATTGTCAAGAAGCAGCATGTATAGAAAAATTAGAGATAATCGTTCAAATTGTTTTGCAAACTGTTTTTTAAAGTTTTTGTTTCGCAATCGATTAAAAGAACTCGACAAACCTTTTTTTTAAGTATTCCCCTAATTCAAAGAAGTTGTACCTACTTTCAAAAATTGGACGTAATTTACTTACAAATTTTTTTTTGAACAATCGTCGGCAGGGGTTAACAACTGTCTGTTAGTAAATTGAACTTCATTTTCAAAGAAGAACACATATACTATATTTGAAGTTAATCTGTTAAATCATTTCTAATATATAGCAAAGCAACGAAAAAACCTATAAAAAGCTGTTGGGCCACGATGGGTTAACGGAACTCCACAAATATTTTTTTGTGGCATTTATAGGCAAAGTAGTATCTCAAAAAATTGGCTGAAACTTGCTTTTTTACAATTTTCAAGCTTCCGGGCAACGCCGGGTAAATCTGCTAGTAATATTTAAAAAAAAAAAATAAACTAATGCCAGGGTATTTAACCAACAGTGTAGTTTATGTACAAGATGTGCAAAATTATTATTTAAGAATTATTTGGAATTTTAGATTAAGTTTATTTAAAAAAAAACAAAACACAGAATATGTTGATGTATAATGGATTCAAGTTATTTAATGAATTGCCAAATAATTTAAAAAATTAAAAAAAATTGTTGAACTTAAAAGAATTTAAATAAGTATGTTAAAGATAATATTAATTAAAAAATAAATGTTAAATGTTAGTAAACAAATCATGTGATGAAATTAATATAATGAATTGAATATAATAGTAAGAAATTATTAAATAAATAAATAATTACGAAATACTACTTTCCAGGAATGGCAAAGAAAATATCGGGTTTTGTTAAAAACTCTTCAATATGTAAGCAGAACAAATATGATAGGCATCCGAACAACCCGGAAATCAATAGTACACCCATCCCAACCTTTGCTGGTCATACAATTCAAATCGACATATTTTCTACTGAGTCCAAACTGGTTCTTACAGCAATTGATAAATTAATTAAATTTGCTGAAGGTAGAATAATAGAAAGCAGATCAATTGAAGATATTCGTTTACGATTAAGAGATATACTTTTTTATTATGGAGTCCCAGAGTTCGTAATAATGGATAACGAAAAGGCTCTTAATTCCGCCTCAATTGAGCCATGGTGGAAGATGAGCTTAAAATTAAAATTTTCACAACGCCACCATACAAAAGCGAGGTAAATAGACAAGTGGAAAGATTTCACTCCACGTTTTCAGAAATCATGCGTTGTTTAAATCATACTTTCGAAGAATTATTACAAAGATCCATAAATGAATACAACCATACAATTCATTCGGTAACAGGAAAAAAACCGATTGGATTTTAATGGATCACCCGATGTAGTCATAAATCTTGGACAGGCCAAGATACAAGAAGGAAGCTTTAGATTAATTCACACAATTGACCTGACAATAATCCAAAATTCATTAAAGGAAATTAATTTCATACTAGAAGAAGAAGAAACAAAATCTCATTTCTTATATCCTTATCTGAAACATAAACTTTTACAAATTCAGGATCTGTTAGATGAATTCGAAGTACACCAGAAACATAAAAGAGCTATCAATGCTGTTGAAAGCTTATGGAAATGGATAGCTGGAACGCCTGATAATAAGGACTTTGTGTTGATTAAAAGCAAATTACATGATGTTTTAGAAAATACCAACTCACAAGTAATCATAAACAAGGTGTTTAGCGACCGAAATACGAAATGATATAAAGATTAACAAAAACTAATAATACAATTGTAAAAACAGATTTTAATAATATTTTAGTAAATAAAAACCAAGTATATGGAATTATAAAAGATTTTAAGAGCACAAGCTCAATTTTATTATGTAATAAAGCAAATATTGTAAACATATCCAATTCTACTGGCTTTCCGAATATTTTGAAAGGGAACCGTTCAACATGTAGCATCACGAATGGACATCATATACCGAACGTAGAAGTCAGCGACGGAATAATCCTGTTAAATCAGTTTAACGGCACAATTAGCACAAATGGTGAAGAAAAAACAATTAAGGAGACATATTAAACAATTTACGAAAATGCAACAGTATCAAGAATTTCACGAACATCTTTCATTAGAAATGTTGAAGGACGTTCACATCAACAACACGCAGAAAATTAAATTTTTAAAACAACAGAGGTTCAAAGACAAAATTATTAGTTTTTTAAGCATTACACCAAGTACAGTCACCGTTATAATAATAGTAATATTTCTTGTAACAATAAATTTAAAGAGAAGAAGGAACAAAGTAATCATCAATAATCAACATCCCGTTAAAGAAGATATCCAAGTAGATCCAAGTAAATCCAAAGAATAAGATCAAGTAGATCCCAATTATTCAACAGTTAAAAATATTATGAGCAACAATCATCCAAATCCTAATTATTCAACAGTTAAAAAAATTATGAGCAACAATCATCCAAATCCTAATTATTCAACAGTTAAAAAAATTACGAGCGACAATCATCCAATCGCATTACAAAGAACACCTTACAAGTCACCGTTTCCTTTACAGTGATCGAATGATGCCATTCGATTTTTGAGAGGGGAAGAGTTTACAACATTTACTATACGGGTCAAATTCCACTTGCAAAAGTTAACGCACTTAATTATTTCACAACGATTTTTGTCTTATCAGCAAAATTATAACAGTTGGGAAACATTAGAATCATAATTTCCCACATTGACAAATCACGTTGCAATAACATGTGAATGCAAGTAAGAATTTTTGGATAATCAAAAATTTAATTATTTTTATGTTAATTCTAATTTGATAGTCAATAAAGAAAGACGTTGTAACTTTTAAATTAATTCTTTTTATTAAATTTTTAGAAAATTCTATAAGAAAAAACTTTAAGTAAAAATTAAAGTTTTTTTTATTATTATTCCGGAGTAGCAAATTCTTAACTTACCCTTTGACTATATAGTCATACGGGTATAATAATTAAATTAAGAGAATAAATTTAAAAATTATTGAAAATTGAAATAATTAACCAAGGGTACTAAATCATTCAACAGTAAATGCACTACAGCTAAAAATCCTGAAAAGGAGTAATTGCTGCAGTGTGTAAAATTTTATTGAATTGGATAAAAATTTTAAATATGTAATTTTGTAATTGCATTTTACGAATCTATTTTTAATTTGTTGTTTAATATTTTTAAATAAATAAATTAGTAAAAATTTTTAATATTTTTGAATTGATAAAATAATTAGAAAATGTTTTTAGTATTATAAAAAAAAATTTGGTTAGCCATGTCTTGCGATCAAACTAATAAAAGCTTTTATGATTTTAAAATGACTTATGGACTTCCCATTAAATTTGAACCAAATGGGTGTAGGGTATTTTTAAATCGGTTGCACCGACTGACTGTTTCTTTACTTGTTTGAAGTAATTCTAGATTCTAATTAAATGTGTTCCTCCATATTCCCATACCGTATGTAATTGAACTATGAAATAGGCTGTAATATATAGACATTTTTATTTTATTTGGTACCTTATTTCCTATTCTTTTCAATAATCCAGGAATTTTCTCGTTTTTCCAATAAAACCCACGGCGTGTGTATTTCATAATAACTTATTGTCTATAGTTACTCCAAGATATCTGTATTAATTTGCAATTTCTAATTTGGAGCCATTATAGTATACTTGAATTTGAACATTATTTTTTTTTATTAGCATAATTTTTGTTTTATTGACATTTACAGTGAGTTTATGTAAACACATCCAATTATGTATCTTAAACATGTCATCTTCAAGCTAAGATCTTGACAATCAATTTCAGAATACATTATCGCAATATCGTTTGCATATATAATTGGTTTTTCGTTTAAATTTAACTTAGAAAAACTACTTATATAACAGGAAAACATAGATGGTTCAAGTGAGCTTCCTTGTATGACACCGAAATCAATGTTTTTAGTAGAACTTTTTAATGTACCGCATTCTGTGTATTGCTCTATATCTTGTAAGTAACTTTTAAACCATTTGAACCCTGTATTCGTTTCTCAACATTCAAATAGCACCCTTATCAAGAGAGTCAAAAGCTTTTTGTTGATCAAAGAATACAACGCTTACTTTGTTCCCTTTATTAAGTTCTTCTTGAGTATGAGCTATAAGATCAAAAATTGCTGCTGTTGTATTCATTTATAAAGCCGTATTGACGTTAGCATATCAACTTGTTTTCTCTAAGATATCCAGTTAGTTGCAAGTTTACAGACAATTGAAATCGGCCTATAGTTATTAATATCTTCTTTGTCATCCTTGCCTTTTATAAACAGGAATGACTTTGTTAAGTTTTAAAGCTCCAGGAATTATGCCTTCTTCTATTGATGCATTAATTAGCATAGTGATTGGTTTAACTAATGCAGCATTTCATTTTTTTATTAATGATGTTTTTATCTCGTCCGTGCCTGAACTATGAGTGTTAGTTAGCCTTTCAATAAGTTTTAAAGTTTCTGTTTCACTTACTTTATTTTAAACGAAACTCGGTTGTGGTTCTTAATTTTGGGTAATAAATAGTGTTCTAACTGGATGCCATTCTTTTTCCTTTATTTCAATACAAATTATTGAACTTATTAATTTTCTTTATTTTTTCTTCCTGTGTGTATATTATTGAATTGTAAAATTCATTTTCACTATTATTATTTGTACCATTTGCAGCAAAATTTTTTATCTAATTCCAAATTTTTCGTGGATTATTATTTGTTTTTTTTTTGTTTTTAATTCATTAATATCGTAAACACATCTTTTTTATTTTAGTTGACGATAGAATATTTAACTAGTACTTATACTTTAACTTGAAGTAAGAACATTTAGAATTCTGTATATTCTTTTTATAACATTGGTTTTTTATTTGCATTAATTGCATACATTGCATTCTGGATCAATCCATGATTTACTATATTTAATTTTTTGATATTTTCTTATGGTTGAAGACTAGATAAAGCAGTTTTGTACATTAATAATTTGCTTATTACAAATTGCACTGGCAGTACTTGTAGTTGGGATGTCTAAATTACAATTCATCAGCAGCGCTTTTAACATATTAATGTTTGTTTTTGTTGTTGTAAATTGTTTATCTGTTTTATTTACGAAGCAATTATTTTTTTCATTTCTGAGATAGTTATATTTTGATCTGTAATATTAGATATTAAATAAGTAGTAATATATTTGTTTTTCAGGTTATTACAAATTATGTCATCGATTATTAAAAAAACAGAAGCCATTTTATTCAAAAATTTATTTATATTCACTTATAGCGTTATTAATAGAGTCATTTAACTTCTCCATAATTTGCTCCAGTTTTTTCATAACAACTGAATCACTATAATGAGTAAAATGTATTTTAGTGTTTGTTGTGTTGAAACCCATTTGATTTCCGCTTCATAACCTTTTTCGTACATGTTATGCATTCCCAAGTTTTATCAGAGTTCTCACGATAAAAATCCATATCTTCATTTGACAATGCAGAACATTCATAATAATATTTTTTGCACTCTCCATCACATTTTATGTGATTTTTGATTTTTATATTTATATTTTTATTACACCGCGAACAATTTACCTTTTTACTATTTAACATATTTGACAGTTTATGGTGCAAAAAAGTTGTAGGGGAGCTCCCGGAAGCCTAGGTCCAATTTTAACCAAAAAAAATAGGGAACTTAGAAATTGTCTAAAAATTGC
This sequence comes from Dolichopus griseipennis, assembly GCA_963082915.1. Taxonomy (NCBI): domain Eukaryota; kingdom Metazoa; phylum Arthropoda; class Insecta; order Diptera; family Dolichopodidae; genus Dolichopus; species Dolichopus griseipennis. The sequence goes on from OY720441.1 coordinate 274,600,131, forward strand.
TTGAGTGTGGATTTCCAAACTCTAGTCCTTTTAGTTTTTGAGTTATTATGCTGACACACGGACGGACGGACGAACACACGTACATATAGCTAGATCAATTTACTTTTTTATGTTTGCGTATATTTATATGTATGCACAGATATAAATATACGCAAACTGCAAACATACACAATACAGCGATTGATACATATAACATCCAAAAAAAAAAAAAAAAAAAAAAAAAAAGAGAAGAAATAAATACAACTGTACACACATCGATTCACATACAAACAGAAAAATTAAAAAAACTAAAAATTAAAATAAAAATAAACACAGATACGATAGTCAATATTGACAAAAATTATAAAATAGATGATCATGAAGCCATATAACATCAAAATTTAGCGAAATAATTGAATTAACAGAAAAAGATAACAGAAAAACTGTTAAAATCGATAATGAAAGAGTAGAATGGTTCGATGATAACAATAAAATTAGATTGTAAAATATGTATATATTTATATACTTCATCAACATATAATATCAATAAGTGGAAGATTATAAAGCGGCTAGAAATAGATTATAATAGCGGCTAGAAGAGAAATGTGCTAAAAAAGGAGAGGACACGAATAAATGAAATTATAATATATGGGAAAAAAATAAGTAAACAAACAGGTATAGCGATTAGTGAATAAGTTAAATGAATATTTTATTAACAGCATTAAGAAAATAAATATAGAAATATAAAGTATGTTACCGCTATATGAAAAAATTTTGGAGAAAGTAATTTGCTTACAACTAGAAAACTATTTAATGCAAAACAGTATAATAAATTAAATGCAATCTGTGTTTAGGAAGGGATATTCAACAGAGACAGCCTTAAATTGGATATTGCATGAATGGAAGACGCATACGGATAATGGGAAAGTAGTTGTAGGAACATTAATGAATATCAAAAAAACATTTGAAACACTAGATAGAAATTTACTCTTAATTAATTTTGCAAAATATGGGATTAGAAATATGGAACAGAAATGGTTCAACAATTTTCTAACAGGGAGAATCGAATGTATCAAAATAAATGACACTATATCAAATGCTAAGTTAATAGATTTAGGCGTTCCGCAAGGCTCTTGTCTAGGGGTATTATTGTTTCTTATATATATCAATGATATTTGATCAGCATTAAAGTTTTGTAAAGTTTCGCTATTTGCAGATGATACACTAATATACATGATTGGAGACATGATTGGAGCACACGAAATTCACTTATGTACAAAGAAGTACAAATTTTTAATGAGCTACCGCAAAATATTAAGAATAAAAATAGAATTAGTATATTTAAAAAACTTATAGTAGAGTATAATGTAGAATATAGTTTATTAAAAGTAATTGTAAATTATAAAGTTTGTTACAAACTAATAAAATAAATTATAGATTATAATCTAAATCTAACTGCGATGTTTTATACCAAAACTATAAGTTTTGTTTATATCACAGTTATAAAGAAATACGAAAATAAATCTGTAAGTAAAAAACAAAAAATGTAAAAAATATTTTTAACAAAAAACAAAATAAAAAAAAATGTTAATTTGACTAATACTAATTAAAAAATAATAAGTTGATGAAATAACTAAATTATAACATTATTATTTACTTTTATATATATTTTTTACCATAAACTCAGTATGTTATGTTTTACTTGGTATGTTTTTAAAAGTGCTGGAACACTTCCAAAAAATATTCAACCCGATCAAGGGAAATAGTTTTTTAATAAGGAATTTCGAAAACTTATGGAAGGAAAAAAACCATTATCATTAACATACATATTCTGAAATGTAAGCATTCGTAGTAGAACGTTTTAATCGTACTTTAAAAAATTCAATGTGGAGGCAGTCCAGTTTTCAGGGTAATTATAAATGGATATCTATTTTATCCTCCCTTATTGAGAAATACAATTCAACAAAAAATTACAAATGCAACCAAGAAATATATACTGAAAAACATTTACATACAACCGAAATTTTAAATCAATGTTTTAATGGCAAAAAAAATGCTATGTTCCAACTGTGCTGCAGGAATTAAGGTAGCTGAAGGACAAAATTTATTTTCTAAAAATGTTCAAATTAAAGTAATTTTAGCTTCAACATTTTTCCAAAAAATGGATAAACTTTTTTACTTTTAATTAAATAGCAAAGAAAAAACGGATATTGGAAAAAAACGAATTTGCGAAAGTTTCAAGATTCTAGCTCCTTTAGTTTTTGAGTTATCGTGCGGACGGCAGACGGACATACATAGCTAAATCGATTTTATTTTCGATTCCCCCTCCCCCCTCCTTCTCTGCGTCACAAACGTAATGGCAAATTTATTATACCCTTTGACTATATAGTCATACGGGTATAAAAAGCGGTTAGATTGGCGACCTTTCATGCGAAAAGGCCGGGTTCGAATAACAGCAAACGTAAAAAAACTTCTATCTTGTTTTCGGCTATATAAAAACATAACAAATAAACAAAACTGAAAATTAATTTTACAATTTATACTTTCCAAAAACAAGATTTAAAACAAAAAATAACATAATAAAAAAAAAATGAGACCTATATATAAATAGTTTCATAAGTTTTTCTGAATTAACCAAATCAAAATAGATAAACCAAGATTTAATTTTTGATAAAAATTTCAATAGAAGTTCAATATTTCTAATATTTCCTGACAATCAATTAAATATTCTTGGAGCAATAATACTATAAAAATGACAAAAATAATTAATATACAAGATTGATATTATTTATTGTTAAATTATAGTGGATAGTACCTCTATTAACTCGATATCCAATTCTAAGAAAAATACCTTTAAAGTTTTGTAGAAATACAGAATTATTACAGCAAAAATACAGGATAAAAAACAGACTATGTGTTTGTTTATGTCTATTCTTTATACCCGTGCATACATATATGGATCGGGTATATTAAAATTACTCCTCCGTATGGTAACGCATCGAACTAGACGAGCTAGATATAGTGTCAAGGGTATGTATCGAATCAGCATCGAAAAGTGTATCGATCTAGCTATGTGTGTTTGTCCGTCAGCACGATAACTCAAAAATTAAAAAAGCTAGAATTCCGAAAGTTTCACAAAGTAATTTTTAGACAATTTAGGTTCCCTATTGTTTTTGGTTAAAATCGGACAAAGGGTTCGGGTAGCTGCCATACAAATTTTTTCAAATTATATGAATATTTTCAAAATTAATAACTTAATAAAAACCAAATAGTAAAACCAACAAAATGTAGTTAAATTATTAATCGATTCATGGCGTAGTTGTTATATCATGCGACTTGTAGTTAAAACGTCTCGCTTCGAATCCAGGCTGCAGCAAAAAAAATTTTTTTTTTTAATCTATTTTCTTCTATTCTCTTTTTAATAAAATATAGATTTAAAACATTCATTTTATGTATGAGAAATTTTATTTTATAAAAAATTTGACAGAAAACTTTCATTTATATTAAAAATTATTATTTTTTTTTTATATTTTTATAACAAAATTCAAAATCGTTTTCCAAAACAAAACAATTGATGCCATAGCAATTATAATAATTTTCAAAAAAAAAATTAAGATAAACAAAAAATCTATGGATTAGTGGTTAGGACATCGGCCTTCCAATTGAAAAGTGTTGGTTCGAACCTCGTACAGAGCATATTCCTTTTTTAAACAGTCAAACAATAGTAAATTAGATTCAGTAAAAAGTAAATTAGATTCAGTAAAAAATAAAAATAAAATTAAACTTAATATCAATAATGTTAATAGCAAAACAATCACAGAAAAAAACAAGAACAGAAATACACGCAATAACACTAAGTCCACAAATAATAAAAAAAATATTATAAGCAAACACAAAACACACCCTATTTTACACAAAAATAATAATAATAAAAATAATAATAAGGATAATAATAATAACAATAACAATAACAATAATAATAATAAAAATAATAGTAATAACAATAATAATAACAATAATAATAATAATAATAACAATAGTTTAAATTCATACAATACACAACCCATTTTATTAACTCAAACACCAGTTAAATTTCATAACTATTTGCCTCCGTCTAACTTAGTTACTTATTCGCTAAATAAGCCAGATTTAAATTTACTTGAAATTTCGGTTAGTAGTACAAATTCAAGTATAATGACTAACACAATGTGCAATTCAACCACTTCTACAAATTCAAATTCAAATTTAATTACCACAAATTCAAATTCAAATTTAATTAGCACAACAACTACAATAACGTCTAAACACAAATATCCTAACTTTAAGCAGGGTGAAACAATTATACTCGGTACTCCATGTACACAAATTTCAAATTTTAACTGCATTACAACTTCATGTATTAATACGCCAATAGCATCTATTTCTACTCCTTCCAATGCAAGTTTCGTTAATCCTTTAATGCCTCCTATAGTTAGATTAACGAAAAACGCGTTAGCGAAAGATGATCATACTTATGTTCTGTCGCGTTTTAGAGATCAAAAAATTTACGAAAATGTAAGACTCTATTTAGCCTATTTGCATAAGGAAGATGATGACCTTTGTGTTGACGGTAAAACCAAACTCAATATTAAAATTTTTATTGATCAAGAAGGTTTACCGTCTAACCCAAAGGAATTAATGAAATTATTTGTTAAATATCATGAAGGTTTCGGGGCCTCTTCTAAATCGGTCGAAAAAGATCTACAAGCCTATTGCAGTCACCTTAAAAGCAAAAGAATCGATTATTTACAAAGAATTAGAAAAAGTAGCAGTGACTTTTTTCGTCCCCTTAGTGGGAAAAAATAGCATTAATACTAACCTAGTTTCAGTTCATACATCATCTAGCTTTAAGGTACATAAAAATAAAGATAATAATAAACTTAAAATCTTCTATCATAATTGTAGTGGTATGAGAGGTAAGCTAAAAAAACTATATGTTGATGCCAAGTCCTGTGAATTCAACGTGTTAGCTTTTACCGAAACCTGGCTAAATGATTCCTTCAAAAATCAAGAAATACTGGACAGTAATTGGTCAATTTACAGGAAAGACAGGGATTACAATTCTACAAACTGTTCCCGTGGAGGCGGTGTTCTTCTTGCAGTTAATAAGGAGTTGTCTAGTACTCCATTACATACTAGGACATCTATTTTATTCGATCATAAATTTATAAAAGTGAACTTAGGTAAAAATTTTTTATACCTTGGAATCGTTTACTTTCCGCCCAATACTGACAATTCCTCATATTCTGATTTCTTTGATATATATCATGGTATTATATCAAAATTGAATGAGGATGATTCTATATTCATTTTTGGGGATTTCAATCGTCCTTCACTATCGTTTATAGTAGACGATTCTGATAACTTGCTACTACCAATTAATTTTAATGACGAAACTGATTTTGATATTATCAGTGAGTTTTTTGGTAACGACTTACAGCAAATTATCAGATTTCCTAACAAAAATAATAAGTGGTTAGATCTTGCATTTTCTAATGCATATGATAAAGTGGAAGTTAAACTCGCTGATGATACAGCTAATTTATTCTACAACTCACTTCTTCATAACGCAGTCATCTTTGAATTTTCTTCCATCACGCCACTTTTTGCTAAATCTTACAATAATAATATTGTATTTGATTTTCTTAATGCCGATTATCAAAGCATTAATAATGCTTTATCGGTTGTTAATTGGGACGAACTGTTAAGACAACAGAACATTGACTCAACAGTATCTATTTTCTATATGAAATTATTTCATATAGTCAACTCCTATGTACCTAAAATACGTAAAAAGGATAAGACCACAGAACCGTGGCTTAACCGAGAACTTAGGACTTTGCGCAATCAGCGCAACAAACTTTATAAAAAAATTAAATTTACAAAGGAGCCTGATACTAATTTATTAAATATGTATAAGGATCTCGCTTTAGAATTTAAAAGCAAATCAAATTTGGCATATGACAATTATGTATCCGAGATCGGTAGTAAATTAATTACGGACCCAAAAAAATTTTTTGACTTTGTCAATACAAAACGAAAGACTTGTGGGTTTCCAAACTCTATGTCTAAAGACAATGTTTTCTCTTCAAATCCTAATGTAATCTGTAATTTCTTCGCAGATTGCTTTCAAAAAGTTTTTCGTCCGCTTGACGTATCTATCAATATCCCAATTTCAAACTCGGTTAGTAATACTAATTCAATTACAAAAGATTTGTATATTTCGGAAAGTGAAATTTATGAAGCAATTAATAACCTAGATCTTAAAAAAGGTGTGGGACCGGATTTAATTGCTCCTTCTTTTTTATACAATTGCATTAGTTATTTGACATATCCACTTCACATTATATTTAATATATCACTTTCGTCAGGCACCTTCCCATCTGCTTGGAAATCATCTTTTTTGGCCCCTATTCATAAAAAAGGAGACAAAGCTTCTGTTGAAAACTATCGAGGAATAGCCATCCTTTCGACTATCCCAAAATTGTTTGTGAAAATTGTGGTGGGCAAAATCACACCTATTATTAATATGAAACTAAATGAACAACAGCATGGTTTCAGAAAAGGTCGCTCTACTACTATAAATCTTGTAGTTTACACTTCTGAAATCTTAAATGAAATGGAGAAGGGTTACCAAGTTGACGCAATTTATACGGACTTTAGCAAAGCTTTCGATCGTGTTGATCATAATATTTTGCTGAAGAAACTTGAAACTTTGGGCGTATCTGGTTCTTTCTTGGCATGGCTTGGCTCTTATCTTACTGGAAGAACTCAGAACATAAAATTCCAAGGCCATTTGTCAAACCCAATTTATGTTACTTCTGGTGTGCCTCAAGGTAGCCATTTAGGTCCACTTCTATTCAATGTATTTATTTCAAATCTTTCTGAAAAATTATTAGGTGTATCTCATATTGCATTTGCTGACGATCTTAAAATTTTTCATGTTATTAAGAATAACTTTGATGTTCAATTACTTCAAGAAAACATGCATTCTTTACATGAATGGTGCATATCCAATAGATTAGAACTAAATATTGAGAAATGCAAGGTCATAAGCTTTACACGTAAAAGAAATACAATACTTTTCAATTATTCAATAGACAATTTAGCTCTCGAAAGGGTGAATAGCATGACCGATCTTGGGATTCTTTTGGATGATAAATTAAATTTTAATCTTCATTACGAACACATGATTGCAAAGGCAAATAAAATGTTAGGTTTCATTAAAAGAAGGGCCAAAGAGTTTAATGACGTAGCAGTAACAAAAGCACTTTATTGTTCTTTGGTTCGATCTACTTTAGAATATGGTCACATTGTTTGGGATCCGGCATTTCAAACACACTCTAAAAGAATTGAATCTGTTCAAAAACAGTTTCTTTTATTTGCTCTAAGAAACCAATATGACCCGTCAGAGTACTCCACTCTTCCAAGCTACATTACAAGACTAAATACCTTGAAAATGTTAACTCTTGCATCACGCAGGGAAATTCTTTCATCCTGCTTCACTTTCGACATCTTAAATAAAAATATTGATATTCAGTTTCTAACGTATAAAGTCAGAATAAATAACGAAGTTAGACAAACAAGAAACACTAAATTTTTGATTGTAAATACTCACAGAACTCAATACGCAAATAATGAACCTATAAACAGATGTTGCACTACATTTAATAAACATAGTTATCTTTTTTCAACAGATATATCTAAAAACACTTTTACTTAAGCTCTTAAACTTAAGCAAAATGAACCTATTTTGTAAACTTAATAATAATTTCAAGTTCAAGTACATATTAACATATTATATGATATTATATCATAAGTAATTACGTTCATACAGTGCTTTTGCTTTTTTGTTTTTGTTCTGTAGGCATTTTTTGTTTTTTGTTTAAATTTTTAATATTTTGTACAGTAAAAAAGAACTTGGTATTGTAATTTGACCTAAGTATTCTAATTTTTGTTAATTGTTCTTATACTTTTTTTTTTTTGTAAATTCTGTTTAAAATTTTAAATTATGAATAATAGTATAAGATATTTTCTTTTTTTTTTTGTTTGTAAAAACCTTGTTTTGGTTAATGAAATAAAATAAAATAAAATAAAATTAATTCATCTTTTTTTTTTTTATTAATTTTTTTTGTAATTAAATATAAAAAACAAATATTTTGAATTTTCTGTTAAACAGTTCAATTGCAATATATGAAATTCTTATTTATTTATTACATAATAGTGGGTACGCACGAGTATATAAAAGTTGACAAGGGCAACTATAATCTTCCTCGTTTTATATTAGACTTTAATATGGTATTTTTGTGAAGTAACAAAAGATCGAGTTTTGTTATAATAAGCTAAAACCCTAAATGTAATTCCTTATTGTGTTTAGAATGAAAAAGAGCATAGTAAAACATCAAAACAAACCTTTGTTGAACTGAATAAACTAATTTGATATAATTGGCGAATGACATTGTTTAAGTATTTTTTAAGATACGAAGTGTGATCAACCAAATTACAATTAGTGCAGTTATAGTATATTATAATTCTCATTTAATGTTTTGGCTATATTGAAAAAGTATTCATTGAAGTAATTTATATCATATAGATTTACCACATTTTATCATATTTATTAATCATTAATTTTAAGGATAATATCATTGTTCTGAAGTTTTCTATTCAATAACTTATTATAACTACTTCCATTTTTTTTTCGTGTTACCTTGGACCTTTTGAATTTTATGAATATAATAATTTTCTTTACAGAGTTTTTTTATCATTATTAGTTGTCTTTCATAATTTATTATAATCGTTCTGGGATTGTTTTTTTGGATTTTGGACAGTTTTAGTCGATTTTTAAACTTTGTTTATTATGCTATCGTTCACCCATGGGTTAAATTTTTTTAATATAATTTGAAGGTTTTTATACCCCGTGCTTACATATATGACATCGGGTATATTAAAATTGCTCCTCCGTTTGTAACGCATCGATCTAGACGAGCTAGATATAGTGTCAAGGGTACGTATCGGCTCAGAATCGAAAAATGAGTCGATCTAGCTATGTGTGTCTGTCCGTCCGTCTGTGTGTCAGCACGATAACTCAAAAACTAAGAGCTACAGTTTTTCACAAAATATTTTTCAATCAACTTCTAGGTTCCCTATTTTTTTTGGTTAAGATCGGACCAAAACTTCGGGTAGCTCTTGAACAACTAACTTTTTTAACTCCAATATATTCATATAAAAATTTTAAATTTTGCTATGCATCTTGTATTTAACATGAAATTATATGAATTTTTTTTTTTTTGATTTTTTGTTTTTTTTTTTTTTTTTTGTAGATAACGATTTCGAGTTACGATTTCATATGATTTAAATGATGCGTAGTTTATTTAAGATAAGCAAAAAAGAACACAAAGATTTGTTTTAAGTAAATGGCTTATTGATATTGATAGATATAATCATTATGAATATGATGATTATTATCTATCATGATGATCATTATATGAATATGATCATATGAAGCTTATTTTGCTTAAGTTTAATATATTTGTGAATTAAAAATTAATTAAAAGAGATAGAATTGAAAAATTAGAGCTAGAGTTTTGAAATTCACACAAAACATTTTTTGGTCATGAGGTTCCCTATTATTTTTGGTTAAGACCAGACCAAGGTTTCGGGGAGCTGCCACACAACTTATTTAAAACAATATGAATATCTTCAAAAGTGATTATACCAGGAAGACGAAAATTACACACGGTTAGTTTTATAATGAATCAAACACTTATATGAAGTTTCAAAATGTTACGACTCCATTTTCGGGGCGCTGCCATACAACTTCTTTCCACCAACATGAATTTTTTGGAAACTGATTATACAACGAGGATGAAAATTACACACTGTTAGTTATATAATGAATCGAGCAGTTATATGAAGTTTCAAAATGTTACGGCCCCATTTTCGGGTGGCTGCCATACAACTTCTTTGCACCAATATGAATTTCTTTAAAACTAATTATACTACGAGGATGAAAATTATACACGATTAGTTATATAATGAATCGAGCACTTATATGGAATTTCAAAATGTTACGGCCCCATTTTCGGGCAGCTGCCACGCCAAGTTGTCAATTCGATAACTGTGAATCTAATGAATTTACGAGGTTATAATTAAAACTGGCATGTATCATATGCATTATATCATCCGGTTAATCACTTTTGTCAAAATTTCAAACATATTAAGTGTAGTGGAATACTCATATAAAAGGAGGAGTTGTATGGCAGCTACTCGAGCATTACACTAAATTATTTTTGGCAAAATTTCAGACACCCAGCTTCATTAGGTGTAGTGTAATGCTCATATAAAATAAGGAGTTGTATGGCAGCTACTCGAACCCTCTACAGTAGACCAACCAAATTTTGCAGAAACTTTGGCCATTACACTAAACTGTTTTTAGCAAAATTTCACACACCCAGCTTAATTAGGTGGAGAGTAATGCTTATATAAAATAATAAGTTGTATGGCAGCTACTGGAACTCACTCCACTAGACCAACCAAATTTTGCAGAAACTTTGGCCATTAAACTGAACTTCTTTTGCAAAATATCAGACACGCAGCTGTAATAGATACAGAGTAATGCTCATATAAAAAAAGAAGTTGTATGGCAGCTACCCGAACCCATGGGCCAAAATGGCTGGATTTAAATAGCGATGGCGGCTATAAAAAAAAAAACGAATTTGCGAAAATTTCAAGATCCTAGCTCCTATAGTTTTTGAGTTATTGTGCGGACGGACGGGCATACATAGCTAAATCGATTTATTTTCTGATTCTGATCCGATCCATACACTTGAGTCTATATCTACCCCCACTCCTTCTCTGCGTCACAAACGTAATGGCAAATTTATAATACCCTTTGACTATATAGTCATACGGGTATAAAAATAGTATAATAAAAAAAAAATTAGAATAAAAACTTGTATCCTATATATAAATAGTTTCAAAAGTTTTTCTGAATTAACCAAATCAAAATAGATAAGCAAAGATTCAATTTTTGACAAAAATTGCAATAGAAGTTTAATATTTCTAATATTCCCTGACAATCAATTAAATATTCTTGGAGCAATAATACTATAAAAATGACAAAAATAATTAATATGGGAATGAGAATTATCTACAAGATTGATATTATTTAATCTTAGATTATAATGGATAGTACCTCTATTAACTCGATATCCAAGTAGTTTTTATGACATGCAACTTGTAGTTAAAACGTCTCGGTGCGAATCGAGACTGGAGCAAATTTGTTTTTTTTAATCTATTTTTTTCTATTCTCTTTTTAATAAAATATAGATTTAAAGTATTTATTTATGTATGAGAAATTTTATTTTATAAAAAGTTTGACAGAAAACTTTCATTTATATTAAAAATTATTATTTTTTTTTGATATAGTATTTGTAACAAAATTCAATAGCAGCTATAATTTTCAAAAAAAAAATTAATATAAACAAAATATCGATGGCTTAGTGGTTAGGACGTCGGCCTTCCAATTGAAAAGTGTCGGTTCGAATCTCGTTCAGAGCATATTTCTTTTTTAAATTCATCTTTTTTTTTATTAATTTTTTTTTGTAATTAAATATAAAAAACAAATATTTTGAATCTTCTGTTAAACAGTTCAATTGCAATATATGAAATTCTTATTTATTTATTACATAATAGTGGGAACGCACGGGTATATAAAAGTTTACAAGGGCAACTATAATCTTCCTCGTTTTATATTAGACTTTAATATGGTATTTTTGTGAAGTAACAAAAGATCGAGTTTTGTTATAATAAGCTAAAACCCTAAATGTAATTCCTTATTGTGTTTAAAATGAAAAAGAGCATAGTAAAACATCAAAACAAACCTTTGTTGAACTGAATAAACTAATTTGATATAATTGGCGAATGACATTGTTTAAGTATTTTTTAAGATACGAAGTGTGATCAACCAAATTACAATTAGTGCAGTTATAGTATATTATAATTCTCATTTAATGTTTTGGCTATATTGAAAAAGTATTCATTGAAGTAATTTATATCATATAGATTTACCACATTTTATCATATTTATTAATCACTAGCAGATTTACCCGGCGTTGCCCGGAAGCTTGCAAATTGTAAACACGCAAGCTTCAGCCAATTTTTTGAAATACTACTTTGCTTATAAATGAAGCCACAAAAAATATTTGTAGAGTTCCGTTAACCCATCGTGGCCCAATAGCTTTTTATAGGTTTTTTCGTTGCTTTGTTATATATATTAGAAATTATTTAACCGATTAACTTCAAATTTTGTATATGTGTTCTTCTTTGAAAATGAAGTTCAATTTACTAACAGACTTGGAAATTGTTAACCCCTGTCGACCCGACGATTGTTCAAAAAAAAATTTGTAAGTAAATTACGTCCAATTTCTGAAAGTAGGTACAACTTCTTTGAATTAGGGGAATGCTTAAAAAAATGTTTTGTCGAGTTCTTTTAACCGATTGCGAAACAAAAACTTTAAAAAACAGTTTGAACGATTATCTCTAATTTTTCTATACATGGTGCTTCTTGAGAATTTGGTGCTCCTTGACGATAGAGTTGAGGATGTTAGGTTCCCGGCGAATAATGTTAACTGAATTAAAATGACTATTGGTCAAATGGGGATACTAAGTTTGCCATTATGTCATTATAATATGTCAATAGTAGTTATCTTGAATTGCCAACGTTTGAATAAAATATAGTCGATGGTTTAGAAAAGATTTAAAAATTTGCTTTTCAACCTGTATTTTGTTTAGTACTCACCTGAAAGTTGTAATACGCTCTTCCTCGTTTTTTTATGATTTGATGAGAGAAATGTAGGCTTATTTTTTGGAAAAACTGTTTTAAAATACTATGTTTTTAAGCATTATACATAAGAAATTGAATTTTTTGATTTTTAGATTTCATTTGAAGAAAACTGAAAATTTCATTGAATCTTTGGTCAAAACGCACAAACAGGTCAAAACCAAATTAACCATGTGGGTTTTAATTAAAATGTTGGTTCAAAATTTTCAATAAAATACTTTTAATCGTATAAGAAAATAAAATTTATAGAAAACTTCATAGCGTCGTCGTGGAAAATGGGTTAATCGAACTTAACTAAACCTTTTTGCAGCCTCTCTTTTAGACTACAAAATCAACCTGTAAAATTGGACACAAATCGAAAACACAAAATTTTTTGAAAGTCCGCCAGGCCGAAATGGGTTAATTTATTCCAACCAAATTTATACAACTAAATGCGGTTGCTAAGAGGAACATTTGTGCAAAATTTCAAGTCAATCGGTCAAACAGTTTTGACTCGACATCAAAAACATTGAAAAAGCTTCTTTGCACTCTCGTGCCCAAACGGGTTAACCGAACTCAACAAAAATTTGTCCCAGACGTTATTTTCGACTGCGAAACCACCTTGTAAAATTGGACACAAATCGGAAACACAAAATTTTTTGGAAGCCCGCCAGGCCGAAATGGGTTAAATTATTCCAACCAAATTTATGCAACTAATTGCGGTTGCTAAGAGGAACATTCGTGCAAAATTTCAAGTCAATCGGTCAAACTGTTTCGGCTCGACATCAAAAACATTGAAAAAGCTTCACTGCGCCCTCGTGCCCAAACGGGTTAACCAAACCCAACAAAAATTTGTGCCAGCCTTTCTTTTCGACTGCAAAACCACCCTGTAAAATTGGACACAAATCGGAAACAAATAATTTTTTGGAAGCCCGCCGGACCGAAATGGGTTAATATTTTCGAACCATCTTTATACAACTAATTCCGTTTGCTAAGAGGAAGATTTGTGCAAAATTTCAAGTCAATCGGTCAAACCGTTTCGGCTCGACATCAAAAACATTGAAAAAGCTTCATTGCGCCCTCGTGCCCAAACGGGTTAACCGAACCCAACAAAAATTTGTGCCAGCCTCTCTTTTTGACTGCAAAACCACCCTGTAAAATTGGACACAAATCGGAAACACAAAATTTTTTGGAAGCCCGCCGGGCCGAAAGGCGTTAATTTATTCCAACCAACTTTATACCATTAATTCCGTTTAATAAGAAGAACATTCGTGCAAAATTTCAAGTGAATCGGTCAAACCGTTTCGACTCGACATCTAAAAAACGAAAAAGCTTAAAACGGCTCTGGAGCCGCAACCTGTTGACTTATAAAAATGCGACATAGCCTATGTCACCCCCGGACTCCCAAAATTATTCCTCTAAAATTTGGTGTTAATCGGACCAGTGGTTTTCACGTGAATCCTGGACAAACAAACAAACAAACACACAAACAAACAAATAAACAAACAAATTTTCTTCTTTATATATTAGATTAGAAATTTGCATTCAAAACCTTTTAGAAAATTACAAATAGACATGAGTTAAAAGTTTTAAAAATATTGTTTTCGACCGTTAAGCAGGCCAACAAAAACTTAAAAAAAATACATTAGGTCCAAACGGGTTAATAGAGCGCAATCATGTTTTTTGGTGAGCTTGTGAAATAATGCAATGTTTGCCTTAACTTTAAACTGTGTTAGTCGAACAATTGTTTTTTTTTTAACATATTGATTAAACCTTTTCAACAGAAAAACAAATTTATATTAAAGATTGAACTCTTTAAGGAGATCAAATTTAATGAACCCTTGTGACAAAAGGGGTTAAATGATAAAAATCAAATTAACCCTGTGAGCTTTGCTAATAAAGATTAGCTGAAAAATGTGTTCAAGATTAGCTGAAAAAAGTGTTCGTTTAAGCTCAACAACAAAAACATTGAAAAAGCTTCATTGCGCTCTCTTGCCCAAACGGCCAAAAAAAATATTGAAAGGCCGCCAGGCCGAAATGGGTTAATATATTCCAAGCAACTGTATAAAACTAATTCCGTTTGCTAAGAGGAAGATTTGTGCAAAATTTCAAGTCAATCGGTCAAACTGTTTCGGCTCGACATCAAAAAATTGAAAAAGCTTCATTGCGCCCTCGTGCCCAAACGGGTTAACCGAACCCAACAAAAATTTGTGCCAGCCTTTCTTTTCGACTGCAAAACCACCCTGTAAAATTGGACACAAATCGGAAATAAATAATTTTTTGGAAGCCCGCCGGGCCGAAATGGGTTAATATTTTCGAACCATCTTTATACAACTAATTCCGTTTGCTAAGAGGAAGATTTGTGCAAAATTTCAAGTCAATCGGTCAAACTGTTTCGGCTCGACATCAAAAACATTGAAAAAGCTTCATTGCGCCCTCGTGCCCAAACGGGTTAACCGAACCCAACAAAAATTTGTGCCAGCCTCTCTTTTTGACTGCAAAACCACCCTGTAAAATTGGACACAAATCGGAAACACAAAATTTTTTGGAAGCCCGCCGGGCCGAAAGGGGTTAATTTATTTCAACCAACTTTATACCATTAATTCCGTTTAATAAGAAGAACATTCGTGCAAAATTTCAAGTTAATCGGTCAAACCGTTTCGGCTCGACATCAAAAAAACGAAAAAACTTAAAACGGCTCTGGAGCCGCAACCTGTTGACTTATAAAAATGCGACATAGCCTATGTCACCCCCCGGGCTCCCAAAATTATTCCTCTAAAATTTGGTGTCAATCGGACCAGTGGTTTTCACGTGAATCCTGGACAAACAAACAAACAAATAAACAAACAAATTTTCTTCTTTATATATTAGATTAATTTTAAGGATAATATTATTGTTCTGAAGTTTTCTATTCAATAAGTTATTATAACTACTTCCATTTTTTTTCTTGTTACCTTTGACCTTTTGAATTTTATGAATATAATAATTTTTTTTACAGAGTTTTATATCATTATTAATTATATTTCATAATTTATTATATTCTTTCAGGGATTAATTGTTTTCCAGGATTTTGGACAGTTTTAGTCGATTTTTAAACTATGTTTATTATGCTATCGTTGACCCATGGGTTAAAATTTTTTAATATAATGTGAAGGTTTTTCACTAGAGAATGTGCATATATTAAATATTTTGATAAAATATTTTTGAAAATATCACATTCTTTAAACATTAGTTTCAGAATAAACATCATTTTTATACCCGTGCATACATATATGACATCGGGTATATTAAAATTGCTCCTCCGTTTGTAAGGCATCGATCTAGAAGAGCTAGATATAGTGTCAAGGGTACGTATCGGCTCAGAATCGAAAAATTAGTCGATCTAGCTATGTGTGTCTGTCCGTCCGACCGTCCGTGTGTCAGCACGATAACTCAAAAACTAAAAGTGCTAGAGTTTTGAAATTCACACAAAATCATTTTCAGACAATTTCTAGATTCCCTATCGTTTTTAGTTAAAATCGGACCAAGGTTTCGGGGGGCTGCCATACAACTTTTTTGCACCAATATGAATTTCTTCAAAACTAATTATACTACGAGAATGAAAATTATACAAATTTAGTTTTATAATGAATCAAGCACTTATATGAAGTTTCAAAATGTTAGAGCCCCATTTTCGGGGGGCTGCCATAAAACTTCTTTGCACCAATATGAATTTCTTCAAAACTAATTATACTACGAGGATGGAAATTACACACGGTTAGTTATATAATGAATCGAGCACTTATATGAAGTTTCAAAATGTTAGGGCCCCATTTTCGGGGGCTGCCATTCACAGTTTTCGATTCAATAAGTGCGAATCTAATGAAGCTATGAGGTTAAAATTAAAATTGGGCAGGTAAAGTGATAGGGCAAGTTACTTGGCAAAGTTGGACATCACTCGGACCACCGGACTTTTAGGGTGGGCCAATATTTTTTTTTTGTTTTTTGTTTAAGCCAAAATTATGGAATAATGAGTTAAATGTATAAGAGAAGTAAATTACGGTTTATTTTATTCATAGTGGGTATGCACGGGTATCTAAAAGTTGACTAGGGCAACTATAATCTTCCTCGTTTAAAACGAATTTAATCTGACGAAATTTATTCTCTTAATACCTTGATTTACTTTCTGATCAAATATTTTCCTAGCACATGAAATTAAAATACATATATATTTACCAAAGACTGATCAGATGTATGAGTCTAACTAGCATAAGTTTCCAGAAACAAATTTGGATTTTTTTTCGATCTCAAAAAACCTGATGTAAACCTCTAGAAATGAATAATTATCTATTTCATTAGATTAAGGTAGGAAATCACTATTCATATCCCCTACCAAACAATTTTTATAGTTAATATAATTAAATAATTAAGAAAGATCATTTAAAAAGTTCTAATATTTTTTCTGGGAAACCTATATAAGCATATAAAACAATAAATATCATTATTAATCTCGCAAACTGCCTTAATAAAATCCGCATTAACACCATTATCCACTTTGCATTTTAAACTATCTTGCACGATATCTAACAGCAACACCACCAAAAGAATAAGTATTATTGTAAAAAGCATTGAAATAATAATTCGTTATAGATCGTCATCAAAAATCCAAATCTAACTTAAAAAATTAATATTTGGAAAATTTTCAGGAGCCATGAGATTTACCAAAGTTTCTCCCATACTTCTTAAATTTTGCTGCACGACAAAAAATTTTGATATACAGTAATACCCCGCACTTACGTACACTTTGGGACCGGAGCGTGTACGTAAAACGAAAATGTACGTAAAATGAATCTACTGCTTTTATTGATGAATAATATGTTTGAAACAAACTAAAACAATAAATATATAAATAAAAAGAAAAAGAGGGATATTATGTATGTAGTTTTATACTTTTATTTCATACTTTTTTATACTATATTTAATACTTAACGTGTATTAAAAAAATTTTATTATTTATAAATTAATTATGAAAATTATGTATTTATATTTTACAAAGGTTTTTATATTGATTTATTTCTACAAAAGTTTCGTTTTTGTTCTTATTCCACTTTACATAGATTTTGTTTTGAGTTGTTTCTACATGTTTTCACTCATAACAAGATTTAGGTTTCATAGAAATAATGTACACTCATACAAAAACATGTTGTTACAAGTGTAAATTCACAATTTGTTATTCTAGTACATACATAATTTTTTTTTCCATAAATTGCAAAACCAGAAAAAATGTAAGTAAAAAAATGTACTTGTACGTAAGTGTGAATCATTGTACGTATAATGGGCAAATGGGGACAAAAATGAGATGTACGTAAGTGCGAGTGTACGTAAAACGAGTGTACGTAACACGGGGTATTACTGTATTCATTATGTCATCAAAACTAATATTTATTAACTTCGGTATGGTGTTTGCAATCACCGAAAGGAATCGACCTAGAATTGGAAAAGTATATATATTTGTGATCAGCGTGGCTTCTCGAGCCGATTTAGCGATTTCCATCCGTCCGTCCGTCTAAAATCACGATAACTCAAAAACTAAAGACGCCATCTTGATGAAATTTGTACTGTCGGCTACTAGTAATGAAAATACAACGGGGATTGCGTACGATTAAGATCGGAATCGGTTCGGATCTTAGAAGGTTTTGATCAAATTGAGGCCAAATGAGCATAATTCCGAAAACATGAAGATAGAACCTCCAAATTTGGTATAAGGATGTTTCTCTCTATTTCCTTAGTGTCCTTGAAATTTGGAACATATTCGAATAGTGATTCGGGGACCACTCGCACAACTCCGAAGACCTTAAAGCATATCTTCGAAATTAATAAAGATAGTAACTTGAAATAAAAATAAAACCTTTAAATGTGGTAAAAGGTTTTGTTGGCTCATGATCCTAAAATGTGGGATCAATTGGAGTGGTGGTTCGGGTATCTCCAACGCACCTCCTAAGATCTAACAAGCATATCATCAAAATTAACAAAGATAGAAACTTTATATTTGATATACGAGTATTCTGTTTTGTTTCCATTACGTTCCTAACATTGGGAATTAATTGTAATCGTGGTTCAGGTGTATCCCATACTCTTACAAAGATCTGGCAAGCATATCTTCGAAATTAATAACAATAGAAACCTGAAATTTGGAACATGAATGTTTTTCTTATTTGCTTTCTTATTTAATACTTTTATATTTTTAAAAGGCTAAGACGGTAATTATATTTTAATTAAAATTAAATATGTATTATATTTTATAAATTAAAAACTAAAATATTGTTTGGATAAATGACAATTTTTTTTTATTAAATTATTTACCAAAGGTGATGCATAATTAGAAATACTTACGATACTAAAATTTTGTTCAAAAGAACTTACTGCATGAATGTAACAATAATTTCTATATATAAATGAATTATAAAAAAGTTCTTCTTCAGTGCTAGTACTCGATTCGTACACTAGTACTAGCTTTGCAAAAGTCTGCACGTCGTACACGTAATACTGATATTTGTAAAAATAAATAATTTTAATGAACTTGAGTTTTCTACTTGATTTTTATACCCGTATGACTATATAGTCAAAGGGTATAATAAATTTGCCATTACGTTTGTAACGCAGAGAAGGAGGGGGGGGTAGATATAGACTCAAGTGTATGGATCGGATCAGAATCGAAAAACAACTCGATTTAGCTATGTATGTCCGTCCGTCCGCACGATAACTCAAAAACTAAAGGTCCTAGGATCTTGAAATTTTCGCAAATCCGTTTTTTTGCAATAATCATCGCTATTTAAATCCAGTCATTTTGGTCCATGGGTTCGGGTAGCTGTCATACAACTTCTTTTTTTATATGAGTATTACTCTGTATCTATTGTAGCTGCGTGTCTGTAATTTTACCAAAAGTAGTTTAGTTTTATGGCCAAAGATTCTGCAAAATTTGGTTGGTCTACTGCAGAGGGTTCGAGTAGCTGCCATACAACTCCTTCTTTTATATGAGAATTATACTACACCTAATGAAGCTGGGTGTCTGAAAGTTTGCCAAAAAAAGTTTAGTGTAATGGCCAAAGTTAATGCAAAATTTTATTATTCTACTGCCGAGGGTTCGAGTAGCTGCCATACAAGTCATTCTTTTATATTAGTATTACACTACACCTAATAAAGCTGTATGTTTGAAATTTTGCCAGAAGTAATTAACCGGATGATATAATGTATATGTTACGGTCATACGGGTATCCCAGAGTTGACACAGTCTACTCTACTACACTCTTCCTCGTTTTTATTCATTTCATTAGTATTAATATTTTGCAGTTTTATAATTTCATTGTATAGCGCTTGCAAAAAGTTATATCTATAGTTCTCTCCTTTCATATTTACAGCCAAAGATGATTCACGATTATATGGCGTATTAAGAGGGGCAGATGATAGTACATTATCTGGAGGAATGTTAATAGGAGTATTGTCTTTGTAGACGTTAATAAGAGTATTGTCAATTCTTATCGATAATTTTTTTAAACAATTACAATGTCTGATTGCTATTTATTTTTTTCCAAAAACTTTTTTTAAAATATCATTGAGCCTCACTTCTTCAAAAATGATAATGGAAGTGCTGAACAGATTTCAATGCCCACACTGTCCGAGATACAATGGCACTTTTAAGCCAAATTTTTCGAGAACGAATAATTTCCAGAAATTGACCAGCGCGTTCGCCAAAATTATTATTACCAGATTATTTTCTTTGGGGTTATTTGAAAGAAGAATATATGTGAACAAGCCCAAGAGAACCCTTGAACTCAAGACCAATTTGTTGCAGAAATTCGAACGCTACAGCCACATACAATTTTAATACTTTCATAAAATAGATTTCATGATATTTTCATATAGATTTCGTATTTCTTCTTTAAAATTGGAATCAAACGAAAAATACACAATATGTATGTATTTCCAAGTAATTAAACTATGTAAATAAAAAATAATTTTCAGCACCTATTTTATTATTAAAATTAAATACTTGTTATTATAAAATGATATTAAATACAAAAAAAATTAAAATAGCAATCCATGAGAATCTTAGTGAAAAAATAATTGTTTTAAAAATTTAATTGCATTTACAAAAAAAAAATTCTGCTCTGGATCTGAATTTTATCTTTTAATATATTTCGTAAACCTGACATCACCTCAAAAAAAAAGTCTCCCAGACAGCAAAATGTGATTTCTTTGTTATACGGTTTTTGATCTTACTTTCACTCTTTTTTATACCCTACAACTATAGAATAAGGTAAAGGGGTATATTAACTTTGGTATGGTGTTTGTAACCACCTAAAGGAAGCGAGCTAGATATGGAAAAGTATATATATTTGTGATCAGCGTGACCTCCTTAGTCGATATAGCCATGTCCGTCCGCCCGTCCGTAGGCACGATAACTCAAAAAATAATCGAGCTATCTTGATGAAATTTTAACTGTAGGTTACTAGGACTGAAAGTACGGCGTACGGCCATGAGTCCGGACTCTGGACCTTTTAATCGGTCTAAGGGCTAACGAGCATGTATAAAAAATTACGATAACGCAACAATTAATGACTATCTTCATAAAATTTGAAGGGTACTGGTAATGAAACTACGGCGGTGATTGCGTACTGTGGGTAATGTACAACGGGTTCGGAACTTAGAACTTTTTGATTGAATTTAGGCCAAACGAGCATAATTTCGAAACCAATGAAGATAGAATCTCCAAATTTGGTATCAGGGTTTCTCTTTCTTTTTCCTTAGTGTACTTGAAATTTGGGCCCCATTGGAGTAGTGGGTAGTAGTGGGACCAGCCACACATTTCTGAAGACCTTGAAGAATATCTTTAAAATTAATAAAGATAGCAGTTTGAAAAAATGTAGAAGCTTTAAATTTGGAACAAGGGTGTTCTTTACTATTTCTTGTGTGTCCCCCTAATTTGGGATCAATTGGAGTAGTGGTTCAGTACCCCTCTTAGACCTACCAAGGTTTAAAAGCTTATAAATGAAATTACTAAAAATAGGAACTTAAAATTAATATATAACGTTCCACTTGTGTACAACAAGGGTTGACTGGTATTTAAAGACCAGCGCAGACTGCATATGGGCGAAATCACCCCAAGGCTTCGGGTTCTGGACCTTTTAATCAGTCTAAGAGCTAACGAACATATATAAAAAATTACGATAACTCAACAACTAATGACGCTATCTTCATAAAAGGGTACTGGTAATGAAACTACGGCGGTGATTGCGTACGGTGGGTAATAAACAACGGGGAACTTAGAACTTTTTGATCGAATTTAGGCCAAACGAGCATAATTCCGAAACCAATGAAGATAGAACCTCCAAATTTGGTATCAGAGTGTCTCTTTCTATTTGCTTAGTGTCCTTGAAATTTGGCACCAATTGCAGTAATGGGTTGGGGAACAGCCACACAGTTCCAAAGACCTTAAAGCATATTTTCGAAATTAATAAAGATAGTAACTTCAAACAAATTTAGAAGTTTCAAATTTGGTACATGGGTGCTCTTTACTATTTCCTGTGTGTTCGTCTAATTTTGGATCAATCAGAGTGGTGGTTTAGTACCCCTCTTACACCCCCCAAGGTTTAAAAGCATCATCGAAATTAATAAAAATATTTACTTAAAATTAAGATAGAATTTTCATGTACAAGGCTTAACTAGTATTGAAAGTATGACGGAGACTGCATATGGGCGAAATCGTACCATTGTTTCGGGTTCTGGAACATTTAAAAGTTCAAAAGCTAACGAACATATATCTTAAAAGAAGTATAACTCAAAAAATAATGCCGCTATTTTGATGAAATTTTAACTCTAGGTTACTAATAATGAAAGTATCATGGGAATTGGTCGAATTCGGAGAATGAGTTCGGATTCTAGAAGCTTTTGATCGATCTGAGGCCAAACGAGTATAATTTTGAAGCCAAAGAATATATTTCCTATTTCTTATGTGTCCCCGAAATTTAGACTTAACTGTAGTATTGGTTCAGATGCCTCTTAAGAAATCCCAAAACTAAAAAGCTTATCTTCGAAATTCAAGAAGATAGAAACTTTAAATTTGATACACGAGGGTTCTTTCCTATTTCCGTTTTTATTTAACACTTTTACATTTTTGAAAGGCTAACAATTTTACCATAAAACATATTTTGTATAATATTTTATAAATTAAAAACAAAATATTTTTTTAATGAACGGTTAAATTCCTTTTTTTTAATGTTAATCATATCATATATTTTATTGAATTATTACCAAAGGTGGTATATAATTAAGACATTGTGTACAATACTTAAGCTATATTCAAAGGTACTTGCTGCATTTATGTAAAATTTATTTTTATATTTAAATGAATTACCTATATGAAAAATTGTAATTGAACTTTAGAAATATATTAATAGCATATTTTGCGTTTATAAGGTTTTCTAATAGGTACATAAACTAACAATTTAAAATAATTGCAATTTTGAAAAATTTGAATTATTAAATATATTATGCTTTGATTAGCCTTTTTATCACAAAATTTAATAATTCAAATTTTTTCAATTTGTAGTTGAATTGATGCCGAAACCATGCCCCGATTTCGACAATGTGTAGTCCCCACCATACCTTTAATACTAGGTAACCTTTGTTCACAATTCGGAATGCCTTTTACGCTTTCTACTATTTTTTGCATTAGCAGATTTACTACTTGCTGTAAATAAAAATTTTTATGATAGTCTTCATTTTGTTTCATTAGGAATAAAGAGTAAAGTAGGTATACTGGGTCGGTAAGGGTCATGTAGGTATACTGGGAGATTCGAACATGGGTTCGGAACCTAGAACTTTTTGATCGAAGTTAGGCCAAACAAGCATAATTCCGAATCCAATGAAGATAGAACCTCCAAATTTGGTATCAAGGTGTCCATTCCTATTTCTTTAGTGTCCTTGATTTTTGGACTTGATTTTTGGAGTAGTGGGTCGGGGACCAGCCACACATTTCCGAAGACCTTAAAGCATATCTATAAAATTAATAAAGAAAGCAACTTGAAACAAATGTAGAAGCTTCAAATTTAACACAAGGATGTTCTTTACTATTTGTGTGGCCCCCTAAATTGGGATCAATTAGAGTGGTGGTCCAGTACACCTCTTAGACCTACCAAGGTTTAAAAGCTTATAATCGAAATTATTAAAAATAGTAATTTAAAATTAAAATAGAACGTTCCAAATGTGTACAAGGGTTCACTTGTATTTAAAATACAGCGCGGACTGCATATGGGCGAAATCGTACCATGGTTTCGGGTTCTGGAACCTTTGAAAAGTTAATGGCTAACAAACATATATCTTAAAAATAGCATAACTCAAAAAATGATGCCGCTATTTTGAAGAAATTTAAACTGTAGGGTCGAGTTTGGTCAATGAGTTCGGATTATAGAAGCTTTTGATCGATTTGAAAAAGTTAAATTATTAAATATATTATGCTTTGATTAGCTTTTATATAATTCAAATTTATTAACTTTTGTAATTGAATCGAAATAAATATATTTTCATTTATTTCAAGTTTTTTTGTTTAATATTTTTAAATAGATAAATTAGTAAGAATTTGTAATATTTTTGAATAGATAAAGTAATTAGATTTAGGTGAAGTAGAAAAAGAAATTAATTTATTGAAAAACAATAAAACGCCCGGTAAAGATGGTATTGTATCAGAAATGATTAAAAGTGGGGGTGCGGGAATGGCCCGACGTATTCATCATTTAATATTAATGATATGGAGGCAGGAAAGGATGCCGGATGATTGGACAGTAGGCGTCATAGTGCCGATACACAAAAAGGGGGATAAAATGGTATGCAATAACTACAGGGGAATATCACTATTAAACAGCGTATACAAAATACTATAATAAAAATGGAATGCTATAAAGATATAATTGGCGAATATCAAGGCGGATTTGTAGCTGGTCGCTCTACAACTGATCAAATCTTTAGTATCAGACAAATAATGGAAAAATGTAGAGAATTTTCCATCCCCACTCATCACGTCTTTGTAGATTTTATGAAAGCGTACGACAGCATACAAAGAGGTCCCCTTGGGAATCCCAAAGAAACTGGTCAACCTGGCAAAAATGACCACTGAAAACAGTAAAAATTGTGTCCGCATTCAAGGTGACCTCTCTGAACCGTTCGAAACAAAAACAGGAGTGAGACAGGGAGATCGGCTAGCGCCAATGTTATTTAATCTGGCACTTGAAAAAATTATCCGTGCATCAGAGATTGAAACAAAACAAACACTTTCGTGTAAATCATCACAAATTCTAGGCTACGCTGATGACCTCGACCTGATAAGCAGAAACATAAAGGTTGTAAAAGAAAACTTTATAAAATTACAAGAAAAAGCTGCCCAATTTGGTTTGAAAGTCAATGCAGAGAAAACAAAGTACCTTAAAACTCAAATAACAGCAAGAAATCAACCACATACACAAACAATTGCTGTGGGAGATATGGAATTTGAAAGTGTTAAAGATTTCAAATATTTAGGATCAGTAGTTGACATAGAAGGCTCAAATAATGCAGAAATAGACGAAAGACTGAAATCTGGAAATAAATGTTATTTCTCCATGCTAAACCTCTTTAAATCAAACTATATCACAAGGAAAACAAAAATAAAACTGTATAAAACTTTGATAAGACCAGTGGTATCGTATGGATGTGAAACTTGGAGCCTTAGAAAAAATGAAGAAGAAAAATTAGATATTTTTGAGCGCAAGATTCTCCGAAGAATTCTCGGTCCTGTCAGAACGTCAGAAGGATCGCTTCGACTTCGAACGAATGAAGAATGCATACAATAATTTAAAGATTTACAATTAAGTTCGTATATTAAAATACAAAAATTAAGATGGGCAGGTCATATTTCCAGAATGCCAAACGACAGGTCCGTATCCAGAATCTTCTATGGTAATCCAGTTGGAAAAAGACCAGTTGGCAGACCAAGAGTTAGATGGAAAGATAATTTTCATGAAATTGTAAACGAGCTACAAATACACAATTGGAGAACGAATGCCGTAGACAGAAATAATTGGAAGCAGATGATTAGGGAGGCGAAGGCTCACTATGGGTCGTAGTGCCAAGGAGGAAGGAAGGAAGGAAAGTCATTAGAAAATGTTTTTTAGTACTATAAAGTTAATTTGGTTAGCCATGTCTTAAGATCAAACTAATAAAATCTTTTATGGTTTTAAAATGACTTATTAATTTCCCATTAAATTTGAACCAAATAGGTGTAAGGTATTTCTAAGTCGGTTGCACCGACTGACTGTTTCTTTACTTGTTTTTAATTTCTATAATTTTTTTTTTATCGTTTACTATTCAACCGTTGGGCTAATAAGCCTTCCTATACCCTAGGTACATATTGGATTATTCGTGTTATTAGAATATTCGTGTTATTAGAATTAATAATGTTAACAGAATTGTTATTGTAATTATTGTTTATTATAAGTAAGTATAACATTTGTATATATTTCTTTATACAATTTTTATTTTATTTTTTTTTCTTTTTTGTTCTTCTGTTTTATTTATTGAAAGGAAATGTGATTTTTTAAAAATCATGTTTTGTAAAGTTGGTAGACATCACAAATTTTTTGTTTTTACTTTTGAGTTTTAATGTTGTTCATGTCAAAAGTAATAAAAATAAGAATTTATGAATTTTTTCATTTAAATGATTCTACTGAAATATGAAAAAAAAAATTAATTCAGACAAGTATTAAATATTATAACAAGTATAAGAAATAATTCAAATCCTTTTTAATTACTTACACCTTATACAAAATTAAAAAATAAGAATGTTCATAGACTTAAATTCTTTAATTTTTCAGATTAATGAGTTTTCTACAAATTTATGAAATTCATTATATTTTTTAAAACATTAAAAAAATTTCAGGTAACTGAACTAAAATGTTTGTGCTTATTTTTCAGCACATTTTCAAAAAATTTTGTAAAAATGTGTCTATATAGTTTCACTCTGTCTGTTCGTCCGTCCGTATTTTTACAAAACTTTTACACCGTTTGAAATAGAGTAAAAAAATTTTAACCACGGCTACAAAAAAAATAATTTCGTAGAAGAACATTTTTCATGAGAGTTCTGTTAGGTGTATTTTCAATCTGAAAACGGCAAAAGATAGTTGGTTTTATAAACTTTATAAATTTTTAAAAGACAAATGTTTAGGGTTGCGTTCTAAAATTTACAATTTGTATTACTCAATTTTTGCAAAATTTTTGGCCCCACATATCTTTTAAACGGTTTAAGTTAGGGTCTTGAAATTTTGGGAGAAGAGAGACCTTCAATTTTAATAAATTAGTAGGGTTAAGTTAACAAAATTTTTTTGTCACGTCCTCCGTATAGGAGCTGTAAGAGCTCGAAAATTGAAAGTTTGCTGTTTTTAAACATCTGTAACTTGAATACCTGTTAATTTTTTTTTACAAAAATAGAAAATTAAAAATATTTTAAAAGGTTTTCTTAAATTTAAAACGGGTTCTTTTAATTGAAGAAATTGTCTATTAGTTTTAACCATTTTTGCTTAGATAATAAAATTCTAAGTCAAATACCAAATTTAGGTGGAGTTCACAATTGATTTCCTAGATTCCAAAAAAATGGAACAAATGAGGTGGGGGATGGGCAGATACATCATAAGTTTGTTAAGCAAAAATTTGGGAATCTCTCCCTTGAAGGGCTAGTAGGTTTTAAAAATTAAAACTTTTATGTTTTTATAAAACAGTAAGTTATTCACTAGTGCATGTTTTTCCAAAATTAACATTGAGGCTCCAACATTATATTTCGCACTTGTAAATAGGATTTCTTGAGTGCATAGGGATTATATTCTAGTTATTGATTTCACTATTGTCCATAATTATTAAATTGATGAAATAACTAAATTATAATATTATCATTTATGATAAATCATAAATGTTGATTGTGTTAAAGCCCAGGTCAGATCATATCTAATAAAATAAATTTTTTATAATTCATTTCATAGTCATAAGTTATTTATCATATATCATACAATATAAAATATATTAATGCCACATCTTAAATGAAATGCTGAATGATAAAATACTCAGTAAGAAACCGGATTTAATTTTGAAAATGTGCTTTTTAAAAACCCTTGGTTTTTTTCATCACATGTTTAACTTTTAAATTTATAATCAATATTTAATAATCAATTATTAGTAATTATATATCTTTAATAAAAAATACTTTAATATAACAATATAAACAAATGCAAAATATAAACAAATAATTTAATTGAATAATATAACTCGCAGATATAGAATACCATATAACTCAAATCCAAGTATTAATATAAAAAACAAAAAATTAGAATTGTAACTATTGAAAATCTAAGACGTTTCTGCATGTTATAAGGCCTAGTACTATCTCATGTTTAAATTATATGTGGAATTCAATAAGACCAATTCTAATAACACGAATATAATATGACCCCCTGTTCCAAAAAAAAATTTTTCGCGAATTTTTCAATTCAAAGTTAAAATTTTATTAATATAAAATAAATGATAAAATTTTAATAAATTGCAAATAATTTTAAATTGCCTCCAACTTTTTTCAAAATACAATAAAGGCTTATACAATGACATTGCACTTCAACATATTACTCATTAGAAGATTTTACTTATTACAAAAATATTTTATTCAAAGAAATCCAAGAAATTTTTATCTTCTTTGGCAAAAAATGATCTAATTTCGGTTTACAAAATCCACTACTGAACATTCGAACAGCTACCTCAAATTTGTCTATCCTCCATGAAAAATAACCTTGTGCAATTATGTTAGGTTCTTTAAATACCCTACAAAAATAAGTTTGTGACAAAATAATGACTGCATTGGAAGATGAGACAACCCAAAGCAGGTATTTCTTTCTAGGCGGACCAGGCGGTAGTTGTAAGACTTACATGTATAAGTTGCTTCTTAGCACTATAAGCGTATTAGGGGACATAGCATTAGCCACAGCATCAACGGGTATCGCCGTAAATCTGCTTGAAGGTAGTAGATCATACCATTCCCAGTTCAAACTTCCGATCCATTTGTTTGAAAATTCTGTTTTTCTTCTCAAAATGACAAAAATGATGCAGTTCTTATTAGGGATGCCAAAATAATTATTTTGGATGAAGCAACAATGGCACCTAATAATGTCATTAATTGCATCAATAAGCTTTTTTTTCGAAATTATGAAAAACGAGAAACCTTTCGGCGGAAAACTTATAATTCTAGGTGGACATTTCCGTCAACCTTTACCAGTTCTACCCCATTAAATTCAAGCAGTAATAATAAATTCATGCATAAAATTCGGCAACCTTTGGCAAAGCTTTTGTTTCGAAATTATGAAAAACGAGAAACCTTTTGGCGGAAAACTTATAATTCTAGGTGGAGATTTCCGTCAACCTTTACCGGTTCTACCCCAAAAAATGCAAGCAGTAATAATAAATTCATGCATAAAATTCGGCAACCTTTAGAGAGCTATTTTGAACACTTAAAATTTAACCAAAACGTTAGGTCACTAGATCCGTCATTCAGTGATTGTCTAATAATGTTGGGAGATGGTGATTTAACGAAGGACAAAGATTTATTAAATAAATTTGAAACTCCTCCGAATATGATATGCAATTTCTGCATCATACGAGAAATTTTTGGAGATAACCTAAACGTCAATAGTTTTACTGAGTATTTAAAAAAAACAATACTCAGCCCAAAAAATTTTGACGTCGATATAACTAACGAACGAGTTTTAAATATTTTGGACGAAAATGGAATTACTTACAAATGGAATGCCATCACATAAACTTAGTCTGAAGGTTGGAGTATAATAATACTACTTAGGAATTTAAATACAAAATGCGGTCTTTGTAATGGAACTCGATTAGCTGTAAAAATTTTGAAGTTCTAATTTGATAATCGCGGAAGTTCTAATTGGTCGAAACTGTAACTTTATCCCTAAAATAGATTTAGCTCCATCTGCTGCAGAATTACCATTTATTCTCAGACGTTAATAACGGCATACATCGACTATATACATATATACAACACTACATAAGTACAATGAACTTGACTACACATATTCGTATACCATATAATTGGGACAGTAAATTTGATTGTATGATTACATACACCACTATATGAGCACAGTACATTTGACTACCATAAAAATCATTTATAAACTACAATAAAAAATAAACTACTTCTGAATATCATTGAGGTTTTTTATAATACAAAACCCTTTAGCACCTAAGTTTAAAATAGCAATACCTAAACATACTTTAATTTGTAAACGTATAAATTTACTGAAGAATTCTTCACAAACTGAGAAAATGTTCACAAAACCTACATTTTTTAATTATACCCGTCGTGCGATGGGCTTTTTTACTAGTTATAAATAATTAAATTACATGAACAGGAGAATTTAGTGTAAAAAATTTGATTTAATTTTAAAAGTTGTATAAAAGATAATAAATGTAAAAAGAAATCAAATCAAAAAATATATATTATTATTGAAAAAAATTAATATTATCAAAATAATAAGTTATTCAGTTCTAAAATTGATTTGAAAAATATGAAATCTTGAAAAACTTCAATTAGAAAATTTAAAATAACAAAAATATGCAAATAAAAATGAAAACAAATGTGATACAATATTTTTGATATTAAAATTGAATAAAATTTTAGTTGATAATGATGCAGTAATATAACTAAAATGGTAATAACTATACTTAATTTTAATTTTAATATTGAGAAACTTGATATAATATTGGAAATTGAGAAACTTTTTAATGTAATTGATGTCATTGCGACTGGAAATTCTAAACACTTTACCTGTATTGTTTGCACGCAGGAGAATCGTGTTGTCTTTGACTCAGAGATATTGAAATTTCTCGAATAATTTTTTTTTCTGTGTCTCGCGATATAGTGTTGATTGTAATGGTGTTAAGTGATGAGGAACAAAAATCTCCTTCCTACCTACATTTTTTAAATTTTGCTCAGCTTTAAAAAGGCGTTTTTTGCGTTTTTTCGTCATTAATTCATTCTTAGCACTTTCTGAATTCATTTCAACAACATATAATGGATTTCAATTTTGCCCTGTGGTTTCACTTTGACTGATTGGATAAATTTTCTTGATATCTTCACCCGTAATGTTGGCGCCAATTTTATTTGCAATATCAAGAAGAGTTGACACTGTTTGATCTTCAGTAAGTAGAGGAACACCCGCCAAAATAATATTATTTTTATTCCTACTTTGATTTTTTTCGTCAAGCAATACATTTCTAATTTATTTATTTTGTGCTCCAGTTCAAAAGATCTATTTTCAGCAGCATCTAATTGCTTTTTAAATGACGGGTTAACAGAACTCAACAAATTTTCGTCGTTCATTTCAGTCGAAGAAATTGAAAAGAAACCATTTTAAAACGCCTTAAAATGGTTTCTTTTCAATTTATCTTTAAATATATATTGTGAATATAATATTTTTTTAGTCTGTTTTCCCTTTTTATCTTTTTTTGAGATTTAAATAGTACCTTATATTTAATAAAAAATAGTATTTTAATAGTATAATATTAGATTTATTTTATTTATTAAAAATAAAAAATCAAAAAGAAAGAATAAATATATTGAATGAAATTTTTTTTTTCCCTCTTTTAAAGAAATACGTCCGTTCGTTTTGACGTTTTAATAAATGTTCTTGATTTGTTAAATTTGTGTCTAAAAATTTATTAAATTGATATTAATATCCATATTTTTCTTAATTCATATTTAAATTTAAAATCGAAATCTATGTCAAACTATTTTAGAAGTAATTTCAATAAATAATATTATAAAAAAAAATTATTAATACTTTTTTTTAATATAAAATATGTACTTCCATATAAAATTTGGATGACGGTAATCCTAAAGTTATATATCGATTTATCTCCAAAACTATTGGTCTTACAGACTCGGTTATAATTTTTCCGATATATATCAACTTTTAAATCAAAGTATACCTTATGAAAATCGGGCTTATGTTATTATATATAGATTTGAATTGCGTTTCAGTAACAAAATATAAATATTTTTATTAAAATTGTACCTTTACCTATCTAGTATTATCTAGTAATTACGATCTGAAAATCGTAAAATGTTTATTTTTTTTGTCAGTCTCTGTGTATGTCTCTACCTGGCAGAACCTATGCCTTGGCACACGTGTACTGGCTAAACGGTTTATCAAAATGCTTTCAAATTTCTTATATAATATTTTAAAAACTAATGCATACCTATTATTATTCAATATTGTTTGCATGACTAAATAATTTTAGATTTGCTCTTGTTAACAACGCATTGCCAAGTTCAAACTGGAAAAAATTAACGTCTAACTAGAGATAATAAAATTTTTGTGTGTATGTATACAAATTATTTAAAAAATCTTGTTGGAAATTATTATTGTGTTAAATTTAGAGCAGTTTAAATACCTGGGTAGTATATTGCCACCAGATGGAGGAGCTGAGCTTGACATTGAAAACAGAATCAGCAAAGCCCGTACTGCATTTGGCGCTCTCTCTAGGGTATGGCAATCGAACGCAATCACCATGCGCACTAAGCTAAGAATTTTCGAAACAAACGTCAAAAGTGTCCTTTTATACGCCTGCGAAACATGGAAAGTCACCGCAACCATCACTAAAAAACTGCAGGTGTATATTAATCGATGCCTTCGTCGCATATTGAAAATCCGCTGGCCACGCATTATTTCAAACAGAGCACTGTGGCAGCAAACTAACCAAGTCGCGATCGATGTCGAGATCCGAAAACGGAAATGGCGGTGGATCGGACATACCTTGAGGAAAGACAATACAGAAATTGCAAAGCAAGCCTTGGATTGGAATCCTCAAGGGACACGACGAGTGGGAAGGCCAAAGAAAACATGGAGGACAACCGTCTTAGCTGAAGCAGGGTCACAACAGAAAACCTGGCTGCAAGTGAAGCGTCTGGCTAAAGAACGCGAGCGATGGAAGGAGTTTGTTTCTGCCCTATGCCCCAATAGGGGTTAAAGGAATTAAAGTAAAGTAAGTAAAGTAATTTAAAATTAGTTAGGTTAAAAAAAAACGAAAAAAAATTCATGTATTCTTTCTTGATCAATCGACGGTACAAATAAGTGATTAAAAATTTTTGTAATTATAAAAAATGAAAAACAAACGCAACGCTTAAGGTCATTGTCCTATTTAGTTAAATCACATATATTCAAAATATATAAGTTAAAGTATATATACAAAAAAAGTGAATTGTTGCTACAAACAATGTTGTCAAAAAAAAATATACTTTTTTATTTTATAAAATAAAATATACATTCAAGCTACTCTAATTAATCATCTTTTTATTAAAATTAAAAGCAATTTGACATTAAATTAAGTAAAAACAATGTAAGTTAATCAAAATTAAATTACATTTTCAAAAAAAAAATATCAAATATTGTTTGCATTTTTAATTTACAATATGACCTTCTCATTCAAATCAAATTTTCTGCGAGTATAAATTTTTAAATGAGCATGTCAAATTTTTTTATTTTTTATTTTTGAGCACGGTGCTCTTTTTTTTTGTGTGATTGGGTGGTCTATACACAGGATAGGCTCTGATTGGTGTCACATGGCGATATCCAGAGTTGTAATTATGTTGTACCCATATATTGTGTCTATCTTACTTCCAAGCTGGTAACCACTGGGACCTAATCATGTCCACCCTGACTGACTTGCCAAACTGGTAGATGGGAGTGCTGTTGACGAAAAAAACCCTATCTGTGGCCATGCTTCTACCGAAGAATCTGATGACGCAGACAAAGATTCCTACTATAACAGGCTGGAGAAAGCGTATGATGATTGTCCGCGCCATGATATTAAAATTATAGGGGAAATTAGTAGGGGATTTTAATATAAAGGTTGGTAAGTAGAAGGCATTTGGAAACACATTCGGCAGCCACAGCGCCCATGACTCCAGCAATAATAACGGGTTACGCTTGACATCACTGGCAGCAATGAAGAACATGGTGATAAGTTGTACAAAGTTCTCTCATCGTAATATTCATAAATTCACCTGGCGGTCCCCAAATCAGAAAACATCAAATCAAATAGATCACGTTATGATTGATAGTAGGCACGCTTCAGTTGAGATAGATGTATCAAGGTGCAAATGCAAACTCGGACCACCTCTTTGTCATCAGAATTTTTCGAACGCAGCGAGGCTTTAGACAAGGAGACGCGCTCTCGTGCTATCTATTGAACATCGCACTTGAGGTGCGCGACTCTGGGGTTGAAACCAGAGGAACAATTTATTATAAAACAACCCAGCTGCTCGAATACGCAGAAGTAAATCACAAAGGGATACATGCAAAGGAGACGCGCTCTCGTGCTATCTATAGAACATCGCACTTGAGGTGCGCGACTCTGGGGTTGAAACCAGAGGAACAATTTATTATAAAACAACCCAGCTGCTCGAATACGCAGAAGTAAATGACAAAGGGATACATGCGAAGCTTTTGTTACTATTGAAAGTGCAAGAAGATTAGGCTTAATCATGGACCATATCCAACTACGATGAAAATCTGATAGGGTCTTTTGAAAGGAAGATTCTACGTAAAATTTTTGGTTCAATTAACGTCAATGGAGTTTGGAGACAGCGACACAATCACGAGCTTAAATTAAAATCGAACGATTACGCTGGTTAGGTAAGAAAAACTTACTAAACTTGTGTTACGGTTTTTATAAGGTATGAACAGTGTTATGATTAAAGTTTCGAGTAAAGATAAAGTTATGTTGAATGATATAAATAATTTTTCTTTAATATTTTGCCTATATTTTAGGCCAAAAAAAACTACTGTTTACCAAAGTTCATATGCAAAAAAGATTGTTATGGGTAAAAACGATAAACTTTTAACGGACTCAATTTTAATCAGCGATAATTCAAAATTTGATGTCTGTGTGGGTGATGAGAAAACAAGGGTTATTTGACGGAAGAATGAAGCATATAATATAGATTGCTTAAAACGAACGGTAAAGTTTACAGCTAGTGTAATGGTATGGAGTTGTATGTCAGCAAAAGGTGTGGGTTCATTACACTTTATTAATAGGACAGTGAAAGCTCTTGATAACATAAAAATCAGTTCGCCTCTATCGTTCAATATAAGTGGTCGTATTGGTGTGATTTTAATAAGTTATTTAATACTTAAATTTTTACTTTTTTAACATTACTGGTTAATTCAATTTTATTGGCTTTTTTTTTGAAATTATAAAAATGTTTTTTTTATTATTTCGTGCTAATTAGATATTACAAAAGACAAGTATTTTATTTTATTCTTCTGTTATTAAATAAATTTCTGCTTTTTTTATTTATACTATTCACTCTCAATCAAACGTATTACATTGAACTGAGTTCCTATTGGTTGTTGAGTTTACCTAATAGGGCATAGGCACACGTGTGATTTTTTTTTATCTTTAAAAAATTAAAGTTTAATTTAGCTCGAAGGTTCGTTTTATAAACATTTTACTTGTAGTTCGAACAATTTTTTAAATTTTCTTGATTAAATTTTGTTCACTTGTGACTTTAACCTTTATTCTTAATCTTTTTTTTTTTATTGTTAATTCTTAAAAGTTTTATATATAAAATGCCACATAAAGTCACATGTCGAGACGTTAATGCTGAACCTACAAACGCTTGTTCTAGTGGCTGTGAAGGATTATTACACCCAAAATGCATGGATATCACAGCTGCCGTAGCAGATAAGATAAATATTACACCAGGTTTAGTGTGGTATTGCGAGGTTTGCCGTACAACCTCTCCGGCAGCAATACAAATATCAATGCTAAAAATTAAAAAAAATTTAATTCAATGAAAAAAACTTTAGTTAATTTCATTACAACTTTCGAATTAATAATATGGGTTCAAATCTGAGTTCGATCAATTCTATCGCTTTTGTAGAATAATAGTAACAATAAAACTAATATTAATAATAAAATAAAATAAAATAAAATAAAATACAATAAAAAAAATATTTTTTTCAATATATACTTTTATTAAAGTAGTACTAGTCCCCTAGAATGTAGAAAATAAAAAAATTTAAGGTAGATCTTGGGAATTTGTTACTATGTTAATATAAAAGTAAATTGCTGGTATAAGAAACATTTCTTTTAATGTTTGAAAACTTTTAAGCTTAAAATTTTTAAAATTTTCAATAACCAAAAATTGATGGCAGATCTTTTGCATTTAAAAGTGTTTTAATATAAAATATAAAAGTAAATTGCTGAAATGAAAGATAGTTGTTTTTCTTAAAATTAAGTCTGAATACATTTTTGCATATTGTACATAAACATGTATGTTTGTAAATACCTAGTTCTTTGTATATGGTCTTTTATAATATCTCTGCATTATATATGCTCATAATAATATAACAATAACATGATTGAAAATCTAACTCAAAATATTAATGTCATTAATAAAAAATATTCACTTAAATATTTTTTGTTTACATTTGCATATACTATATACCTACACCAAAAACAAAGATATATTATCTAAGTATAATTTATAACACAAATTATCTATAATTTATACATATGAACATACGAGTATATTGCATATTAATACAAATTAATAAAATCATATTTCGTAATGAACCGTTACATTTCGTATTACGCAGATTATGCTTCGATTCTAATATACATATACAGAAAAGTAAACAAAAACAAATGACTGATAAATTTTTGTTTTTCTTGTCAAATTTTAAAAATTTGAAGATGAATAAGTTACGTTTTTTACTTTTTGCATGTTTCGTATTTTCAAAAATGTTGAGATCGGGTTCAAATTCGCTTCTTAGTGAAATTTTTTTTTTTAATTTCAATCTAATTTTTTTTTTTATTTATGTACCTACTTGTATAAATTTTAAATTAATGAACCAAAAATGTACGGGCTGACTTAAAAAAACCCTAAAAAATTTTTATATGAAGCTGATCGCCTATATAATTATTTGGTCTAAGTTTTTATATTATAAATGTGAAGTATTTTAGTTCTTTAGTACAAATTCTTATAAATTTATGGTCAGATTTCTAATATAAATGTATCACTAACTGACAGAATGAAAAATAAAGCCATAGACACAGGCAAGTTCAATTATAAGTATATAACAACAATAAAACTAATATTGATAATAATAATTCTAACAATACTAATAGTAGTAATAACGATAGTAATAAAAGTAGTGATATAATAAATATAAGTAGTAATAGCAATAGTAAAAATCGTGATACTAATAAAAATATTATTGGTAATGATAGTAACAATAATAATAATGATAATAGTAGACGTAATAGTAGGAATAGAATTATTAATGTTAATAATAATAATTATAAAGTTAATAACAATAAATATAAGTAAAAAAAAATTATGCTAAAAGTAAAATTAACAATAAAGGTAGAACAAATAACAATTATAATAATAATAATAATCATAAAAATAATAACAATAGCGTTAGTCTACCTGGTAGTAATGGTAATGATACTACTTTTAATTCTCCAACTAAGCGATGCTCATCTTTTAAAATAAGTATTCCTGATAATTTATTTCAATTCATAATAAATCACAATAGTTGGCCTCCTGGAATACTAATTAAGGAATTTGAATTGCGTAAGAAAATATTATACAATTCAAAAAACCTGAGAACCTCTCGATCTTCTACCAAAACGTGAGAGGACTTCGTACAAAAACGCACTTTGCGTTTTTATAATCTATGATGACTATTCCTCACGATATTTTAGCTTTGACGGAAACCTGGCTCAACGCCAATTTCATAAGTGAGAAACTATTCACTAAAAATTATTTAGTCTATCGCAAATATTTCTTCCTATCTTGACCAACAAGGCGGTGGGGTTCTGTTAGCTCTTAATTCAACACTAACGAGCAGTTTAGTTGATTTGCTATATTCTAATCTATTTGAAGTGATTTGTGTCCAAATCTCTTATAGTCTCACAAAAGCTAATTTATTCACTTTATTAACCTGTATATCTCCCAGTAATCCAAATAAAGTTGAGGGTTTTAGAGAGCTCATTACTGCCATTAACAACATTCATTGCAAACTCACAACTTTTGATAGTCGTTCTAGACGATTTTAATCTTCCAAATTTGAAATGGTTATTGTCTGATACAAATAGTTTCTAATTTTTTATTTATTTTATAGTTTAATAGTAGAATAGCATAATTTTACTAACACACTAACCCTTGTAAATTATGACTTTCGAGTTTATTGTGATGGTTCACTAAGTGAGCAACATTTACTGATGCTTGATTTAAGCAATTGTCTGATACAAATAATAAAAAGATATTTAAAAAAAATCCTTGCGTGTATGAATGAAGTTCTTTTAGAAATTTCATTTTCCAGCAGAATTGTGCACCACCCCATACTACTGGAGTTACCTAAAATTGGTTTGGCACCCCTCATTAAATACTTTCTATTTATTTATAACTTCTATATTATTTATTTTGTTTATATTATATATTTGTATATTTATATTATATTTGGTCACCATGGGGATTCGTAAAGAAAAATTATTTTTCAATAATTTTTTTTTTTAATTAAATATTGTATGACCTGACCGGGAATCGAACCCGGACCCCCTCGGTTAATAAGCCAAATGCTTACCCACTGCACCACCGAGGCCCCTACTAATAAAAATAATGTATTGAAATTTCGGAATAAAAAAAAATGTAGGTGTACGTATTAATAGTGGTTAGGGCTTGTAAATATTCTGATAATGTCCCATTTTTTGTTTTCCTAAAGAATAAGAAAACGAGGAAGATTATAGTTGCCCTTGTCAACTTTTAGATACCCGTGCATACCCACTATGGTGTATAAAATAAACCGTAATTTACTTCCCTTATACATTTAACTCATTACCCCATAATTTTGACGTAAAAAAAAAAAAAAAAAATTAACAAAAAAAAAAAAAAAAATCACAAAACAAAAAACAAAATTTTCATTCATTGTCCTATAACTTTAGCTTAAAAAAAAAAAAAAAAAAATTAACAAAAAAAAAATAATCACAAAAAAAATAAACAAAATTTTCATTCATTGTCCCATAACTTTAGCTTAAAAAAAAAAAAAAAAAAATAAAAAAAAAAAAAAAAAAAAAAAAAATTGGCCCACCCTAAAAGTCCGAAGGTCCGAGTGATGTCCAACTTTGCCAAGTAACTTGCCCTATTAATTTATCTGCCCAATTTTAATTTTAACCTTGTAGCTTCATTAGATTCAAAGTTATTGAATCGAAAACTTTGTATGGCAGCCCCCCGAAAATGGGGCCCTAAAATTTTGAAACTTCATATAAGTGCTCGATTCATTATATAACTAACCGTGTGTAATTTTCAGCCTCGTAGTATAATTAATTTTGAAGAAATTCATATTGGTGCAAAGAAGTTGTATGGCAGCCCCCCGAAAATGGGGCCCTAACATTTTGAAACTTCATATAAGTGCCGGAGTCATTATAAAACTAACCGTGTGTAATTTTCATTCTCGTAGTATAATTACTTTTGAAGAAATTCATATTGGTGCAAAAAAGTTGTATGGCAGCTCCCCGAAGACTTGGTCCGATTTTAACCAAAAACAATAGGGAACCTAGAAATTGTCTAAAAATTACTTTGTGAAAGTTTCAGAACTCTAGCTCTTATAGTTTTTGAGTTATCGTGCTGACGGACGGACGGACGGACACACATAGCTAGATCGATTCACTTTTCGATGCTGATTCGATACGTACCCTTGACACTATATCTAGCTCTTATATTTCGATGCGTTACAAACGGAGGAGTAATTTTAATATACCCGATGTTCATATATGTATGCACGGGTATAAAGAGGAAACATAGAAGAAAAATTTAAAAATAAAATCTTGACTAATTATTAAATCATTAAAAAGAAGGAGCCTAAAAGACGATGCTGTTCCTTTTTTAGAAAATAAAAAACAAAGAATGCAAATACTTAAGTATAATATTAACATTGTTAATGATCTCAAATGATAAATAGTAGAACGTATCAATTAAAAAAGAACGAAACTGAAATATGTTTTGAAAAAATAGGTGTTTAAAATCGGGAATGATTTCTAAATACTTATATTAATATTTTTACTACTATTTTACTAAACAATTTTTGTAAACTTCTTAAAGATGATACTCTAATCAATTTATACAAAATAAAATTAAAACCAAAAAATTTTAAATTAATAAATCTATTATATTCTGATTATTACTACTGATTTTGCTATGAAAGAAAATTAAAAGTTAAATTGATATTTCCTTTTACTGCAGTTCCGTTATTTAAATTAATGTAGTCTAAGGTTCTAATTTAAAAAAATTTTAAACTCGAGCTTGATTTATTTTATTTAATATGTTTTTTAATTTAAATTTACATTTTTAATTGCTTGTTATTAATTTAACCAGTATTTTCTTGTTTTGTTGCTATTTTATTTGACAGTTGAAAATTGAAACACAAAAGTAATTAACATATTTAAAACAAAATTGCACTACCTTTTTAGATGAAGTAAATTTGACTTTCTGATTTACTTTTATCGCATAAATATATTATGTATAACTATTTCATATAAAAAGTACTTTAAAATTAAACAGTTTTTAATGAAATATCAATTAAAGCGTTTGCAGAAAGATTTGGTACATCAAGTTCTAATTCTTTTGGTAACATTTAATCTTAATATTTTTTTTTTATTATTATAATGAATAACGTACTTTTTCTACAACCTATAATTTACGGTTATGAATTTAATAAATTATTGTTAATTTTTTAAAATTATTGTTTAAATCAATGTTTTTATGTTACATTTTGAAAAATGGCTTTTTACCTGAAACTGATGTAACTGCACAATCTGTTGAATTTGTTGCCCCCATTATTGATCGGTTATAACTTATGTAAAGTCAATTCAAAGTTAATTTCTAACACATATTATTTGCATTATTTACATTAACAACACAACGTAGAAACCCTCATATTATATTTTTTTTAAATTTTATATAAATTTAATTATTTTGAAATTTAACCACAAGTATCACTAATACAAATTTTTTTATTTTGTTTTAGTTATAAAATTTTCTAAATCTAAATACAAAAAAGGTAACTACATATGTACTTGCAAATAGGAAACAGAAAACTAAATTTTCTAATTTATGTAAACGAAAAGTTAATTTATTTTAGTTTATAAGTCAACAGAGATAATCTAAACATTTCATATTAGTTTGGCCAACTAAAGTTACTATTAACTGATACACTTAAATTTGCCTTAATAAATTTATCTTTACATATTCCTCTTCCTTCAGAAACAATTGCAAATTTCTAATATTTTTCTGTGTATATTATACACATTATTACAAATTTTAATAAACAATTTTATTTTAAAAATATACATTACTCTAGCGAAATTAAATTAAAATTGACAAGATTTAAGTTTTCTTAGTTTAAATTTTTTATTTCTAGAGAAAGATAAACATCCAAATGAAAGAAGTTGACAATTTTATTTTATTTCTTATTTTCTTCGCTTTCTTTAAATACAGAATTGCCAATACAAAACATTTTGATAAAATTAAAGTGTTTGTGGTGTTTCAATTTTATTTTGACAATATATGAACAATATTTTTTTGAAGCCTAAAATATAGTTTTTCTTTCGATCGAAGTATCGAAAAAAAAGTTATAATACAATATATTTTTAAATATACATAAGGTTACACGTAATATCGCATCGCATCCAGTTCTCCAAGACAACACAACAGGCCTTCTAATTTAAATTTACTAAAAGAACAAATTTTAAAACTAAAGTCCAAGTAAAACAAATTTTTCAAAATATTTTGTTATTTCCATTTGAATCATAATTGGATGATTGGATTGGTAGATGCCGCCATTACATTTCAAATATTTAGTATAGAAATTAAATATTTTTTAATTCTTTTTGAAACCATTTTTTTTAAAAATTATTCAGATATGTACAGTTTTTTTAATATTTTTTTTCCACTTCAGATCATCGCCCCTATCAATCCCTTCGTAGACTTGTTACAAAAAATTGGTTACGCTACGAACAAAAAGTTTTAACGACTTTCAGTTCCCTCGTAGACAATTAAATATGCAAGGGCAACTTTGGCGATTGAATTCATTTTTCATTAGTTGTTTCGTTATTTTTTTTTCTTAAAAATATAATTAAAAATATTTTGAAAAGATATTGAAATATTTTTATTAAACTATTATATAAAACTATTATAATGCTACGAATGAATTATTCTCTCGTAGATTTTTGAACTTTTCGTAACGTAGGTGTACGCGGAAATCAAGAAAATTATGCATATCTAATAAAAACCGTAAAAGAAAAAGCTGACCGACTCGATAATCAAATTGATGTAATAGAGAATTCTTTATAAATAAACAAACAGAGCGTTTTTCTTTTGTAATCAGATCTATGCTCAGAGTAGATACCGAGCGCTCAAGCAAACTAATTCAGATCAAAAGTTTTATCCAAACTCTGACGCTCTGGGTTGGAAGTGTCAATTAACAAATGGTAATTTAACTTACTTATATTATCGTTCTCTTGTTAACTACTGTTCTTAAATTTATAAATAAATCTAATATCAACAAAAAAAAAAAACCAAAAATAAGATGTGAGAAAAATCTATTATCTCAGAGATTGAGCTTAAAATGAAACAAAAAGTGGAAAATCTGGATAATCTGTCTGTAATTGTGATTTATTTTTTATCTAAAATCTGTCTGAATAGATTATCCAGACAGATCAGCTTCTGCTCTGATTAGGAAAAGAAAAACTCTCATTAAATTTTTGAGAAAATCATAAAGTACCTACGCGCTTGTATTAATAACTGTGTTGTATTAAATGTATAGAGCCTAAGCGAAAAATATAAAAATCAATTTACAGAATAAGAATTTATTCCGAGCTCGGGAATTGAGCATTAAAACCGTGGTAAAAAATGTGTAGCTACGTATCCAAAACCCACAGAAATGCTTAAAAAAATGATAGTTTTTTTAACACGGCAACTTTTGTAATTTATATTGTGAGAAAACCTAATTTAATAAATTTTCAATAAAAAAACGATATACACCCCTACACTGAATTCTGTTGCAGCACTAAGTCTGAGAGAGTTCACGAAAATGTGATTCTCAATTCCGAAAATAAATATTTCTTCAAGTTTTTTTCCGGCGGATTGGGGCTTAGAAACATCCGCAGTAAGGAATGCTTGGGGTACGAGTCCTCTAAAATCCAACGAAAATCCAGAAGCGACTGATCCAGAATGGACGGCTCTCTGGTCTGCGTCGGTTCCCCAAAGGGGCGGCAGTTAAAATACCTGGTATTAGGTATAAAATACAAAACATAATATCTACCAAAATGTCGGCAGAGACCACGGCTGCCGAGGAGGGCTTGGCTAATTCCACAAAGGGATTAGTTAAGTCTCCAGTGGTTAAAAATGTATCTACGTTCAACGCAACCGACCCTTTTAAAAAGGGCGGTTTAGTGGGAAGATCACCATCTGTAGTTGAAAATAAAACCAGTGACAAAGCGGAAATCCAGGCTAATGTCACTAGAAATATTACTGGTTCGAAATTAATAAAAATTATGTCTAACGATGACGGCCAGAATAAACCCCTAGACGTGGGTATTACAGTAGAGAAACAGTTTCATTTAAGAATAAGTGAACTAGAGAAGATGTGTAGCGACTTAATGAGTCAGATTCACACTCTAACCGAAGAAAAGAAAACGCTAAAGAAAAAGCAATTAACTAAAAGTGCAGTAGAATACTGTACAGATGAAGAAGAACTAACTCGAGAAACCGAGTGGATTGTAAAACGTACAGGGAAAAAAAGAAAAGCGGAGCACTCACCAGAAATACACAAAGAAAATAGTGTAGAAAAATTAAAGGTGATTAAACCAAAAATTTCAATTGATAAACCCATCATTAGAAGAAAAAACAAACCTCCTCCGGTTATCTTAAGTAATGTTGTAGAATACCCCAAAGTTAATAAAATACTGAAAGATGTACAAATTAACTATAAAATAAATATGATGAATAACCATCAAATGAAGATTAATGTTGAAAAATAAGGGGAATACAGAGAACTAACAAAGATTATAAATGAAGCTAATTTAGAATGGCATACTTATGAAAACAAGTTGACCAGGCCAATTAAAGTTATGGCTAGGAACTTGCATCCTTCATGCGATCCTGAAGATATAAAGCAAGACTTAAATGTAAGGGTTTTCAAATCATTGAAGTTGTTAACAAAAGAAAAAAAATTAAAAAGAATGAGGAAGAAACTATAGTTAACCTACCTCTTTTTATGTTAACATTTGAAAATACTGAGGACATTGATAAGATTTATAAAATAGAGTTTATTCAGCATATGAGAGTGAAAATTGAAGCTCTGAAAAAAACAAATCTGATTCCTCAGTGTAAAAAATGTCAAAGATATGGTCACACACAAAAATTTTTCCAGCGTCTAGCTAAATGTGTAAAATGTGCAGGGTCACATCTATCAACGAATTGTGACAAAGACAAAAAGGTTACGCCGAAGTGTGCTAACTGCCTTGAGGCACACCCTGCAAACTATAGGGGGTGCGTAGTTGCAAAAGAATTACAAAAGAGAAAAAAGAAAAGTAATCCAAAACATAATAAAGAAGGTGTGTC
Organism: Dolichopus griseipennis; assembly: GCA_963082915.1. Lineage (NCBI taxonomy): Eukaryota > Metazoa > Arthropoda > Insecta > Diptera > Dolichopodidae > Dolichopus > Dolichopus griseipennis. Next base: position 274,644,728 of record OY720441.1, read on the forward strand.
GAATTCGCCTAACCCTAAATCTAGAAGCTTAAATCCTAGCAGGGTCATCGACGGTTTATCGTATGCCCAAGTATCACAAAATAGAGCGAAAGAACCTATTAGTGCAACAAAACAGAACAATGTAGCATTAGAAAAATCAGCTGAAAAATAATAAAACGCACTAACGTTAGGAATATAACTCATAGTACAAATAGCATTCATAAACCTAACACTAAAGCTGATAATAACATTTTAATGCAGATGATGCAAAATTTGTTAAATTCAATGAATGATATCTCTAAAAGAATAACTAATTTAGAAAACAATTCTAGCAAAAGCTATAGCGGTACTCCGAGAAAATTTCTAAATAATGGCCCAAAATAAAATTAGTATTGCTACATGGAACGCAAACGGCGTAATAAATAAAAAACTAGCATTAGAGCTATTTCTAAAAACTAAAAACATTTATGTGTGTCTCCTATCAAAAACTCATATGACAAGACAGTCAAAACTAAAAATAATAGGTTTCACATGTTATAATGCGACACACCCTAGTAATAAACCGCGAGGAGGTAGTGCAATTTTGGTGAAAAACTCTTTACTACATCACGAAGAGTGTAAAATAGAAACTGATGAATTTCAACTTTCAGTAATACTTGTAAAGTCCCTTAAACAGGATTTAAACATTGGTGCTTTATATTGCCCTCCTAAATACAATTTAAAGGATATGATCCTTAAAGACCTCTTGAACCGACTTGGGGATAGGTTCATCCTAGGAGGTGACTACAATGACAAACATATCGATTGGGGTTCAAGACTTACCTCAACAAGAGGAAGAGAGCTAAGGAAAGCTATTAGAGAGTTGGGTTGCTATTTTCATTCTACAGGCGAACCAACTTACTGGCCTACTGATACAAAATAAACTCCTGATATACTGGATTTCTTTATAACAAAAAAAATATCTCCAAATTTTATTAACTTAGAAAATAATGAGGATTTAGACTCAGACTATTCGGCTGTCGTACTAAACCTGCATGAAAAAATTGTTAAGAAACAAAATAAGCCTACAATTGTTAATAAATCAACAAATTGGTTCAACTTTAAACAAGAGATAGAAAATAATATAAATTTAAGGGTTAAAATAACAACTAAAGATGAAATAGATTTAGCAATTGAAAATCTTAATAAAATTGTCCAAAATGCTGCATGGAATAATACAAGAGAATGTAAATACATGACAGCAGGACCTAATTATCCTAGAGATATATTAAATGCGATTAAACTAAAGAGAAGAGCTAGACGAAGATGGCATAAAACACGTGACCCAGCTGATAAAACTGTGTTGAATAGAATAAAGCAGAATCTTAAAAGAAGAGTTCTTGAAATAAAAAACAAATCATATGAAAAATATGTTGAGAATTTATCAGCTAAAAAAGAAAGAAATTACTCTTTGTGGAAAGCAACAAAGAGTTTGAAAAAACCTGTAGTGCCTGTCCCACCAATTCGGAAAATGGATGGTAAATGGGCAAAAAATAATAAAGAAAAAACCGAAACATTCGCAGATCACCTGGAAAAAATTTGTCGGCCCAATGAAATAGAGTCAGACCTCTACATTGAAAATGATTTCAGAAGAGAAGAAAATGACATTGAACTAATTACTCATATAGAAATGGTTGAAGAAATTAAAGCTCTGAAGTCAAAAAAAGCACTAGGTTTCGATCTAATTACTGCAGACATTCTAAAACCACTCCCGAAAAAAGGGATGACAATGTTAACATTTATAATGAATGCTATGTTAAGGTTAAATTATGTACCTAACGTTTGGAAGGTGGCAGAAATTATTATGATACTTAAGCCAGGAAAGCCTCCAAACGAAACAAAGTCTTATAGACCTATCTCTCTGTTACCAATTATGTCAAAACTCTTTGAGAAACTGTTATTAAAAAGGTTGAAACCTATAATAGAAAATAGAAAACTAATTCCAAACTATCAATTTGTACTAATTAACTAATAATAGTACTAAACTAATTCCAGACTTGCCCCAATTTCAAGAAATAACTGTAGCGACTTTTGCTGACGATACTGCAATAATGGCAGTAGGATCAAATGTCGGCGAGGCTACAAATAAACTACAAAAAGCAAGTCATAAATTATATCTTTGGACCAAAAGATGGAAAATTAAACTAAATGAACTGAAATCAGTGCAAGTAAATTTTACAAATAAACCTATTCAAAATCCCCCAGCCGTACAATTAAATGGGGTAGATATTCCTCATGAAAACAAGGCAAAATACCTAGGAATGACATTAGATGTCAAGCTAAAATGGAAAGAACATGTCAAAAAGAAAAGAATAGAATTAGAACAAAAATATAGAGAAATGTATTGGCTCCTAGGTCGAAAATCTAAATTGCCAGTAGAGTACAAAATGTTGTTATATAACCAAATAATTAAGCCTATCTGGTTTTACGGCGTACAACTTTGGGGGTGTGCCAAACGAACACATATTCAGATAATTCAAACATTTCAAAGCAAAGTGCTACGTAACATGGTGAGTGCTCCCTGGTACGTACGAAATTCCGACTTACATAGGGATCTAGGAATTCCTATTGTTAGCGATGAAATAAAAAAATATGCCATAAAACATAAGACCCACTTAGAAGGTCACATAAACATAGAAGCGTCAAAACTTCTACTGTTTTCAAATGTCAATAGAAGGCTTAAAAGAACTAGGCCCCTCCAACTAGCGATAAATTCAGAACACCTTAACGGAGGTCTGTAATTCCAGTAGATCATAAAAAGTTAGCGCAAAATTAATGGTTAGTCTCTGAGACTAGTTTTAATATTTTAAAACAGGGCGGGTGTTTTTAGTGTGTTAAAGTCACACATAACTGTAGTTGCGCTCAGTATCTTTCGACGATTTCCACCATCCTTACCCCAAGACAAAAAAAAAAAAAAAAAAAGTTCTTTTTTGAAGTTTCGAGAGCTGGCAATTCTCAATTCCATCGTAATGTAAATGAAATGTCAAAAATCTGCGATGGTAATATTGATTCGTAGAGTGCCTTTTTATACCCGTGCATACATATATGACATCGGGTATATTCAAATTGCTCCTCCGTTTGTAACGCATCGATCTAGACGAGCTAGATAAATTGTCAAGAGTACGTATCGGATCAGCATCGAAAAGTAAATCGATCCAGTTATGTGTGTCAGTCCGACCGTCTGTGTTTCAGCACGATAACTTAAAAACTAAAATGGCTAGAGTTTTGAAACTCACACAAAGTCATTTTTAGACAATTTCTAGGTTCCCTATTGTTTTTGTTTAAAATCGGGCCAATGCTTCGGGGAGCTGCCATTCGGGAAGCTACGATGTTAAAATTAAAATTGGGCAGGTAAAGTAATAGGGCAAGTTACTTGGCAAATTTGGACATTACTCGGACCAACTTTTAGAGTGAGCGATTTTTTTTTGATTTGTTTTTTGTTATTAACTATTTTATTTTTTTAAATATTTTTTTAATATATATAATAGCTTAAGCGAAAATAATAATAATAATAATAATAATAATTATAATAATAATAATAATAATAATAATAATAATAATAATAATAATAATAATAATAATAATAAAAATAATAATAAAAATAATACTAATAATTTTTTTTTTTTTTTTAGGAGGGAAAATCCTTTTTTTGACGAAGGGCGCACACATGCCCAACAGTGTCGGAATCTCCCATCTCAGGCATACTGACTAAAAAACCTCCCGCTCTCCACGGACACTAGCCTGGAACCGTTTATCACATTACTTCGGGCTAGGTCCAAAGCCTTCGCCTAAGAGGCTGCTGCCTAGCCGAAGTCTGTAGGTTGGACCTCTGGGATGTCTAGGTCCAACTTCTTTGTGCGCAGTATTTTCTGTGCAAAATGTGACAAACCGTCCCAAGCTCCCTTATCCTGTAGGATGTGCCCCACCACTGTGTCCGGTGAGAACCGCGGTACTACTTCCCTCAGCAGCATCCGCTCTCGAGCCCATCTCTGACAGATGAAGAAAGTGTGCTCCGCATCATCGTGCATTTGGCAATATATGCACTCCGCTGAACCTAGTTTCCCCATCTTGTGCAGATAGGCCCGAAAGTATCCATGGACGCTCAGCAGCTGAGTGAAGTAGTAATCTACCTCCCCATGCCGCCGCTCCACCTATGGAGCAAGCTCTCCAATAAGCCGCCTAGTTCAGAACCCTCGCTCCTCCAGTTCCCAGTCCTCCTGCCAACACCGAAGCGTGCGAGTCCGCTCTTCCGCCTTCACTGTCTCTGGGTTCCCCTCTGCTCTTCTCCGGTATATCGCTTGACGCTCCCTAGCAAGTAGTGCGATTGGGATGACGCCAGCGATGACCAGAACAGCTGGCTCCGAGACAGTCCTGTAAGCGGATGCGACTCGCAACGCAGCCAACCTTTGGACCCGACCCAGCCTTATGCGGTAGGACTCCTTCGCGAGAGCATGAGCCCATATTTCGGCACCATACAGCAGGACTGACTGGACCGCAGACATCAGAAGGCGTCTCCGGCTAGACCTTGGCCGACCTATGTTGGCCATCAATCGAGCCAGTGCCATAACACGATTTGCGGCCCTGTCATCAGTCTTCTTGATCTGCTCAAAGAAGTTGAGCCTGCAGTCAATCATGTTGCCGAGATATTTCACCGCCCGTTTTATCTCCACCTCTTCTTCGCCGATTCGCATCGGGAGTTCAAGGTTCATCCTCCTTTTTGTCAGCACTACGACCTCCGTCTTGCTCAATGCCAACGACAGTCCCCGGCTGTCCATCCAAGAAAGGATGGACCGCATGGCCTGGTTGAGCTTCACCTGGGCGAGCTCCGCGCTCCGTGCTGATATCAGATCGGCAATGTCGTCAGCATATCCGACCAGCATCGACTCATCCGGCAGGTCTAACCTTAACAGACTGTCGTATGCGCCATTCCAGAGGTCAGGGCCGAGGATCGAACCTTGCGCCGCACCCCCAGTTGTTACGGCGACACTCCCTTGCCATTCAGCCGTGTCGAAGAGTACAGTACGATCATCAAAGTAGTCGCTGATCATTCCTAGCAGATATTTCGGAACGCGGAATTCCTGCTCTAGAGCTTGGAGCATGTCGTTCCATCTGGCCGAGTTAAACGCATTTTTCACGTCTAAAGTCACGAGGAGGACTATACGACGTGAAAAATGGTTGTGGTCCTCGGCTCTGCTCATCGCAAATGTGACTTCCGAAATGGCATCTGCTGTGGAACGACCAGTTCTGAAACCGTACTGATGCGGAGACAAACCCCCAGCTGCCTCGATGGCAGACAACAATCTTGGCTTGAGTAACTTCTCAAAAACCGTTCCTGCCGTGTCCAGCATACAGAGCGGGCGGTATGAAGAAGGATGCTCCGGATGTCCTTTCCCCTTGAAGTGGTCAGGTCTGTGCCAATAGCGTGACTCAGATATTCCTGTTGCACGCCCGCTTCGGCACAGAGTATGCAATGGGCTTTCTGTTTTACAGGCCTTAGCGACATGCCCCTCCTTTCCGCAGCGGAAGCAGGCTTTGCTTCTATCAGGTCCCCTGCATGAGCCAGACTCGTGACCCAAACTCGGACACTTATTACAGCGTCGGAGCTCGGTCCGTAGCCTAACCCTGCAGGAAACCCATCCTATTTTAAGCCTTCCCTGCTTCAGAAACTTTATGGTAGCTTATTCGGGGAGGTCAACGATGGCTGCCATTTGGGACCTCGAATTTGGCGCTGTGAGTCCAACCCTTAACCCGGCAACACCACCGAGATCCCTTCTCAATTCCTGCTCCACTTCTGCTCGCTCGGTGAGGCAGTCCAAGTCCCTCACTTGCACAGACTTCATCGGAACCAGGCTCTTCACACTTCCTAAAGCGCCCACTGCATCCTCTAGGGCCCGTGTGAAGCTTCCCAAGCTTGTTCGGCCACTCACCTCCAGGAGAACCTTTCCATCTCGTGTTTGCCGGATGGTCTTAATTTCAGCACCCGTTTCCTGCGGCTTTACTTTCGCCTTGATGCTTCTAAGAACATCTGCGTATGAATTACCCTCTTCTGGCTTTATTGTGACAGCAGGTCAACGACATTTTGGCACCACTATTTGAACGTTCATATCCTTTTTCACTTGGGAAGCTTCCGGCCTCCGGAGCTCCACGTTCCGTGCTGATATCAGAACGGCAACGTTATCAGCATATCCGACCAGCATTGATTCATCCTGCAGGTCTCACCACAACAGATTGTCGTATGCGGCATTCCAGAGGTCGGGGCCGAGGATCGAACCTTGCGCTGCACCCCCAGTCACGGCGATACTCCCTTGCCCTTCAGCCGTGTCGAAGAGTACAGTACGATCGTCAAGATAGTCGCTGATCATTCCTAGCAGATATTCCGGAACGCGGAATTCCTGCTTTAGAGCTGGGAAGCTTCCGGTGCTTTAATTGTAGACATCAGAAGTTGTCTCCGGCTGGACCTTGGCCCATCTATGTTGGCCATCAATCGAGCAAACGCCATGACACCATTTGCGGCCCTGTCAGCAGTCTTCTTGATTTGCTCAAAGAAGTTAAGTCTGCTGTCAATCATGATGCCAAGATATTTCACCGCCCGTTTTGTCTCCACCTATTCTTCGCCGATTCGCATCGGGAGTTCAGGGTTCATCCTCCTTTTGGTCAGCAATACGACGATAGGTCAGTCTTGCTCAATACCAACGATAGGCCACAGCTATCCATCCAAGAAAGAATGGACCGCATGGCCTGGTTGAGCTTCACGTGGGCGAGCTCCACGTTCCGTGCTGATATCAGAACGGCAACGTCGTCAGCATATCCGACTAGCATCGACTCATCCGGCAGGTCTAACCACAACAAATTGTCGTATGCGGCATTCCAGAGGGCGGGGCCGAGGATCGAACCTTGCGCCGCACCTCTAGTCACGGCGATTCTCCCTTGCCCTTCAGCCGTGTCGAAGAGTACAGTATGATCATCAAGATAGTCGCTGATCATTCTTATTAGATCTTCCGGAACGTGGAATTCCTGCTCTAGAGCTTGGAGCATGTCGTTCCAACTGGCCGAGTTAAATGCATTTTTCACGTCTAAAGTCACGAGGAGTACTATACGACGTGAAAAATGGTTGTGGTCCCCGGCCTTGCTCATCGCAGATGTGACTTCCGCATTGGCATCTGCTGTGGAACGACCAGTTCTAAAACCGTACTGATACGAAGACAAACCCCCAGCTGCCTCGATGACAGACAACAATCTTGGCTTGAGTAACTTCTCAAGAACCTTTCCTGCCGTGTCCAGCATACAGAGCGGGCGGTATGAAGAAGGATGCTCCGGATGTCCCTTCCCCTTGCTGATAAGTACAAGCCTAGTTGTCTTCCAGCACTTGGGGAAAATTCCCGCTGAAAGACAGGCGTTGTACATACTCAGCAAAAGGTTGGATTATACCGAAACACCAACTTTAATACCTCCCCTTGCATGCCGTCTGGACCTGGGGCCTTCTTGACCTTGATCTCTCTTAGGTTTTCTCCCCAGTCGGAGGTAATTTCTCCGTAGGTCAGCTATTTCGGCTGTCCACCAGTACTTTGGCTGTTTTCCACGGGGAATTTGCCTCCGCGGCATTGAGCGGTCGCATCCTAGGGTGATTATACGCAGAGTGGCGTAAACCATCGGCCCTGTCTGGTGAGGGTTTGCAGGCTGCTCCCCGACCAGCATTTGGACACCCACCCGGATGACCGCTGCAAATGCCGTTTCGTCAATTCTCCTCATGTTCCAGCGCCGTGGTCTGCTTGAATTTGTTCCTTGGAACACGAACACAATGTATTGATGGTCACTGCCCGTGTAGTCCTCTATCACATGCCAGCCATCAATCAATGCCGCCAAGCGTTCACAGGCAAAGGATATGTTGGGAATGGTTTCCGAATAGCCCGGTCGACGAAAAATAAGATACCGAGCCAACGTTTAAATCGATTAAACCCGTTCTGGATGCCAACCCTAGCACCTCAATACTTTTTGGCAACACTTTTCGGACCTTCATATCCTTTTTCGCTTGGGAAGCTTCCTTGGAAAGGTGTTGGTGTGCGAAGTAACGCCGAACGCCTTTAAAAGGGCTTTCCTCCGGTCCCATTCTTCTACTGCCTACTTCATTCCATCTTCTTCCTCTTCCATCTTCTCCATATTTTTGTTTAAGTTCATCATTCTAATTCCCACCAGTACGACGAGAATAGAAGTCCTCCTCCGCAGAGCTCCCATACGGGGGTAAGGCTGGTGCACTCAGAGGTCGCCAGATATCTGAGGACACCGTTTGCGACTGAGCTAGTTTTTATACAGGGCCCCCAGCCTGGTTGATTATCGGCACGGTGTGTGTGACACCTTAATCCAGCCCTGTTGGTATTTTAGTGGACTCTTACCACAAGCATACCTTACTGCGGGTATTTCTATGCCCCTACCCGCGGGGAAATAATAATAATAATAATAATAACAATAATAATAATCATAATAATAATAATAATAAGAATAATAATGAGAATAATAATAATAATAAGAATAATAATAATAATAATAATAATAATAGTAATAGTAATAATAATAATAATATTATTGAAAAGTTATTGAAAATGAAAAGGATGGGAGCGTTGTAAAGTTTTCGATGCTTTCAGAGTTTTACGATGCTACAAATGCAAGGGGTTTAATCACAAAGCTGTGAATTGTACCAAATAGGAAACGTGTAGCAAATGCCATCAAAATCCTAAAAAAAAAAAAGTTAATGAAACACTTAAGGTTGGTTTTAACGTTGATCACAAGACTTTCAGTGAAACGTGTCCAGTTTACCAGAGAAAGTTAAGCAAACCAAAACAAAAAATTGGATATTAGCAATAATAATAATAATGATACTAATAATAATAAAAATAATAATAATAATAACTTTACTAATAATAATAATAATAAAATTAATAATAATAATAATAATCATAATAATAATATTAATAATAATAATAAAACTGATAACTATAGAATCGCTGATATTAGTACAACAGGAACGGAAATAAAAACAGTTAAAGAAATAGTCAAACCAAAAGATGATTCATCAAATATTAAAACCAAAAATAATAGAAATCCCTTAATTTTTTTATCATTCACAAAGAAAAAGCATAAAAATATCACTCCTGCGAAAGAATCTATAGTTGATTTAGCTAATCCAAATAAAATTAAAACAAGTAAAAAAACAATCAGTCGGTGCAACCGACTTAGAAATACCCTACACCTATTTGGTTCAAATTTAAGAACATATCCATAAGTCATTTTAACACCAGAAAAGCTGTTATTAATTTGATCGTAAGACATAGCTAACCACATTAACTTTATAATACTAAAAACAATTCCTACTAATTTATCTATTTGAAAATATTAAAAAACAAAAAAACTTGAAATAAATGAAAATATATTTATTCCAATTCAAGAACAAAATGAAAAAATTCTAATTATTAAATTTTGTGATAAAAAGATAATCAAGGCATAATATATTTAATAATACAAATTTTTCAAAATTGCAATTATTTTAAATGGTTAGTTTATATACCTAATAGAAAAGCTTATAAATGCAAAATATGCAATAAATGTATTTCTAAAACACAATTACAAATTTAGACCTTTTCATATAATTCATTTAAATATAAAAATAAATTTTACATAAATTTTTTTTTTTTTTTTTTGTTTTTATAAAAGCACCAATTGGTGTATTTATTATATAACAATCTAGTAAATTAACACTAATAAGTTATTTGATTTTATCATACTAATTTGCTACGTTTAAAAGTTTACAAAGTATTTATCCTATGATAATTGCTTTTCGTTTATAATTATGAAATATCAATTTTTACAAAAGTTCAAACGGTTTTATTCGTTTTAACCTTCTAGTTATACCATCATTATCTAGGAGTTGAAGAGCCTCGACATTGATGTGTTGTTCTAGTCGTTTTTGGTGACTTTGTGCATACTTTTTGATGACGTTATCTATCATTTCTACTTCTAAGTCCTTGTGTAGATTGATATTTCGTATATACCATGGTGCGTCGACTATGCCTCGAAGTACTTTATTTTGGAATCTTTGTATAATTTTTCTGTTATTTTGACTGGTACAACCCCAAAGTTGTATACCATACGTCCATATTGGTTTCAGGACTTGTTGATACAACAGAAGCTTGTTGTATGTTGACAGGGCAGAATTTCGGCCTAAAAGCCAGTACATTTTTCGGTACTTTAAGTTTAGTTCTTCTTGCTTTTTTTTCACATGAGGTTTCCACTTCAGCTTTGCGTCTAAGGTCATACCAAGATATTTAGCTGTATTTTCGAACCGAACTATCTTGTCATTGATATACACTGGTTTATGAATTGTACGTTTATTTGTAAAATCAACATGTACAGATTTTGTTTCATTTAGTTTAATGCGCCATTTATCAGTCCAGCTTTGCACCTCGGTGATAGCTGCCTGTAGTTTGGTTGTTGCTTCAGTACTACTATTTCCAATAGCCAATATTGCAGTGTCATCAGCAAATGTTGCAATAATGTTTTCCTCAAATATCGGCAGATCACTTGTGTATAGGAGGTAAAGGATTGGTCCCAATACACTACCTTGTGGTACACCTGCCCGGATTTCCTTCAATTCAGAGTAAGTATCTTCCTGTTTGACTCTGAAATATCGTTCTGTTAAATATGACTGTAATATTTTTGCATATTGGCGCGGAAGAAATAAATTTAACTTATGCTTTAGCCCTTCTTGCCAAACTTTATCAAAAGCCTGTGCAACATCTAAAAATAATGCAGAACAAACTTTCTTTTCTACTAAAGTATTTTCAATGACATTGACAATGCGGTGTACCTGGTCAATAGTTGAGTGTTGATTTCGGAAGCCGAACTGGTGATTCGGGATCAGTTGTTTTTCTTCAATGATTGGATTTAGCCTTTTTAGGAGAAGTTTTTCGAATAATTTTGACATTACCGGTAATAATGAAATCGGTCGATACGATGCAACTTCATGTGGCGGTTTTCCAGGTTTGGGTATCATTATGACTTCAACTATTTTCCATAGCTGTGGCACATAGTGCATTCGAAACGATGCATTAATCAGGTAAGTTAATATTATTAGTGCTTTTTCAGGAAGTTCTTTCAAAATTTGACCGGTTATTAGATCGAACCCAGGAGCTTTTTTTGGTTTTATATTTGTTAATATTTCATTTCTAACTTCAGCCAATGTAACAGATGGAATATTATTGTTTTCCTGCCATAAAACCTCTGGAAGTAATTCAAGGTTTTCTGTAGAATTAGGTTGGAAAGTGTTTTCTAGGTGATCAGCAAAAGTAAATGCTTTTTGTCTGTTATTTTTGGACCAACTACCATCACCATTTTTTATTGGAGGCGTTTGTGTGATTGGTCTTTTAAAATTCTTGGTAGCTTTCCAAAGAGAGTATTCAGTACTAGAATCGTTATTTAGGTTCTGCAGAAATTCACTCATTGTGTCGTTCTTTAATTGTTTAATTTCATGTCTCAACTGAGCTGTAAGATTATTTAATTTGGTTTTATATTGTGGTGCTCTGGTCTGTTGCCATTTCTTTCTTATTTTTCTTTTTTCAGAAACTAGCTCTAATATTTCTTTGGGATAATTATTACCTTTCAATTTTCATCAAACAAAATATACAATATAAAATATTAGAAGTGATAGAATAGTTCAATACTATAATTATATCATTATGTGGTACTAGTCCAGTTATTTAACTTGCGGTTTGTTACAAAAGTCCTAGTGAAAATAATAATACATTTATATCACATTTAGAATCAATTTTTAATAGATATAAAAATATTGTAATGGTTGGCGATACTAACATTGATTTATTATCTGATACGGAGCTCTCTAAATCCTACAAAACAATGCTAGAATCTAATGCTGTAGATGTAAAGAACAATTTAAGGAAGGAAAATGCTACTAGAGTTACGGAAAACATTTGCAAAAATGAAAAGTATGATTTTAAAATTTCTACTGAAGATGTCATTAAACTGCTAAAAAATAGTTCACCAGGAGTTGATGGTATAACAGCATCAAATCTAAGGCATGTGGCAACCATTATAGCACGCAAGCTCGCTTACTTAATAAATAATTGATTAATAACTGGTATTTATTCTGAATGTCTAAAATCAAGTATGGTTGTGCCAATAAACAAATCAGGAGCAACCAATGATGTATCAAATTACAGGCCTATTACTTTAACAAGTTGCTTGGGAAAAATAATAAATAATAGAATACAGAATTTTATTCAAAAGTTAGTAGGTTTTGATGATATACAATTTGGATTTCAAAAAGATATTGGAACCGATTCTGCAGTCTTAGCATCAACAAACTCTATAGTAAGGAAATTAGATGCAAGGTACTATGTATGTTGAGTATTCGTTGATTTAAAAAAAGCATTCGATACAGTTGATCATAAAATCCTGTTAAACAGACTCTATGAAATCGGTATAAGAGGAACAGCTCTGGATCTTCTTAGATCTTATTTACAAAATAGGAAAATAGCTACAAGAGTTAATAATGTATTGAGTAACCAGTGTACTATAAATATAGTTGTTCCGCAAAGATCAGTACTCGGGCCTACTTTGTATCTGCTTTATATCCATAACATCCAATGTAATTTACAAACCGTTTACAAGATATTTGCGGATGGCACATTGCTTATTTACAGTGCTAAAACCAGAGATGAATTAGAAAGAATAATAAATGAGTAATTTACAGGAAAAATATTAATTTTACGAAAAGAAATAGTGTATATAACTATAACACCGGAAGCCTGAACTATTTAAATCATACAAGATCTACAACGGAGTTATCTCACAGCAGCGAATTATCCTCAGCTATAAGAATATATAATAAGTTACCAAATGATCTTAAACAGACCTCTAACATTAAACTATTTGTTAAAAATCTGAAGTATCTACTAAAGCGGAATACCATATTGCTTGATAGCGTTATGCAGAATGAATAATTGTATTAACATATAATAATAATTTTATTAATATTATATAACTTTAATAATTATATTGACATAACTATATATATATATATATATATATATATATATTGATATATATTATATACATATGCACGTATATTTTTGCTTGTCTATTGAGTTTAGTTTTAGGTTAATCTGTATTATTTTATACCAAAATCAATTGTTTTATTTATAGCACATTTAAAAAAGTATTATATGCTATATAAAAGTAAAACTATAAAAAAAAAAAGCATTTGTAATAGAAAATAAGAAAGCTAAATAAAGTATATAAATTTAAAAAACAATAAAAAAAAAAAAAAAATAATAATAACAATAATAATCATAATAACAATAATAATAATAATAATAGTAATAATAACAATAATATTAATAATAACAAAAATAATAATAATAATAATAATAACAATAATAATAATAGTCCTAATAAAAAAAAAGTTTCTAATCTTTATGTATTTGATTCATACTATATTTTTTAAACATTTTATTTTAGATAAAATGTTTGAAACTACGAGGTTCATCAAGGAATATAAAAAGAAAGAGTGTCTGTGGAACTTAGAAGCGAAGGAATATAATAATATTGTGCTTAAAAATAGGGCGTATGAAAAACTAAGTGCAATATTTGAAGCAAGTATACCAACAGTGAAAAAAAATAAATACCAGATCTACTTTTTTAAAGTTAAGTTAATTAATTAAATTTAGATCAATCAAATTTAGATCAATGCTTCTAAAGCCAGCAGAGCTGGAGTGGATGAATTGTACGAGTTGAAGCTGAACTGGTTTGATGATATGAAGTTAATCAGGGACCTTGCAATGCTCAAATGAGTTAAAGTATTTTTCATTGGAAATTAACAGCTCCCTCTTTCATGAAATAACCAGCAAATTCGTTTCTTATTTCTTGTGACGTTTGGGAAGAACGATCGCTCCTCCGAAATTAAAATTAGGTACATTTTGATCACTTTGACAAAAAACTTTTTCAGATTTTAAAAATTTGTGCAAAGAAATACTTGCTAGAACTATGTCTTATGTAGTTTCAGTTTAAAAAAATCTTTGTCTCTTTTGAAAATTCTAAAACGTGAAACTAGCTGTTATAAATGATAATGGCATCACTAACCATAAAACTTCATTATTCTAAATATAATTAATGCTCATAGATTTATTTTGAATAAATCTAAAAACTTTCTTGCAAATTCAGCATTTGTAACATTATTCATTTAATAAATCTATTGACTTTAAATATTCAGATAAATTTTTTGTTATTTTAATAAATTCTTTTCCCATAGATTTACTTTTAGTAAATCTACATGTTCCAACACGTTCCTGCAAATTCAGCATTTGCAACATTATTCCTTTATTAAATCTGTTTACTTTTAAATCATTTTTTTATTTTAATAAATTCTTTTCCCATAGATTTACTTTCAGTAAATCTAAACGTTCCCGTTAATTCAGCATTTTCAATATAATTATGAAATACAATTATTCATAAAAATTCCTTTTATTTTTCATAGATAAAATTCCTAGACATTTTAATGTTTTTCAATTGCAATTATGAATAATTGCAATATAACACCTAAATCTTAATAAGCAAATATTATAATATAAATACCATGGAATAAACTAATTAAAGTTAAGTTCTGTTCTGGATTTCAAAGTTACTGAAGCTCCGCGTAATTAAATTTAAAATTAAGTTAAAGAAAAGTAAATGTAATTAAATAAATTAAAATTGATAATAAAAAACCGTTTTACAAAATATCGTTTGTTTTTTTTTATTAATGGTAAAATCGAAACGAAAACTGGCGCAGTCGGTAGGATGTGCTAAGTGTCTTTTTAATATAGAAAAATAAAAAACAAGTAAAGAAACAGTCAGTCGGTGCAACCGACTTAGAAATACCCTACACCTATTTGGTTCAAATTTAAGGACATATCCATACGTCATTTTAACACCATAGAAGCTGTTATTAATTTGATCGTAAGACATAGCTAACCAAATTAACTGTATAATACTAAAAACATTTTCTAATTACCCTATCTATTAAAAAATACTACTTACAAATTCTTACTAATTTATCTATTTAAAAATATTAAAAAACAAACAAACTTGAAATAAATGAAAATATATTTATTCCAATTCAATTACAAAATGAAAAAATTCTAATTATTAAATTTTGTGATAAAAAGATAATCAAAGCATAATATATTTAATAATCCAAATTTTTAAAAATTGCAATTATTTTAAATGGTTAGTTTATATACCTAATAGAAAAACTTATAAACGCAAAATATGCAATAAATGTATTTCTAAAATACAATTAAAAATTTACACCTTTTCATATAATTCATTTAAATATAAAAATAAATTTTACATAAATGCAGCAAGTACCTTTGAACATAGCTGAACCACTACAATTAAGTCTAGATTTCGGAGACACATAGGTCATAGGAAATATATTCTTTGGCTTCGAAATTAAACTCGACCACAACCAATTCCCATGGTACTTTCATTACTAGTAACCTACTGTTAAATTTCATCTAAATACCGGCATTATTTTTTGAGTTATGGTGTTTTTAAGATATATGTTTGTTAGTCCTTGAACTTTTCAAGGGTTCCAGGACCCGAAATTATGGTACGATTTCGCCCATATGCAGTCCCGTCATACTTTCAATACTAGTTAACCCTTGTACACAATTGGAACGCTCTATCTTAATTTTAAGTTACTAGTTTTATTAATTTCGATGATAAGCTTTTACACATTGGGGGGTCTAAGCGAGGTTTTGAACCACCACTCCAATTGATCCCAAATTAGGGGGGCACGCAAGAAATAGTAAAAAACACCCTTGTGGCAAATTGGAAGCTTCTACATTTGTTTCAAGTAACTATCTTTATTAATTTGGAAAATATGCTTTAAGGGCCTAAGAACTGAGTGGCTGGTCCCCGACCCACTAGTCCAATGAGGCCCAAATTTCAAAGACACTTACGAAATAGGAAGGGACACCCTGATACCAAATTTGGAGGTTCTATCTTCATTGGTTTCGGAATTATGCTCGTTTGGCCTAAATTCGATCAAAAAGTTCTAAGTTCCGAACCCATTGTCCAATCCTCACCGTACGTAATCACCGCCGTAGTTTTGCTGCCAATAACCTACAGCACAAATTTCATGAAGATAGCCTCATTAGTTGTTGAGTTATCGTGATTTTTTATATATGTTCCTTAGCCCTGACATCGATTAAAAGGTCCGGAATCCGAACCGTTGGGCTGATTTCGCCCTTATATAGTCCGCGCTGTACTTATAGTACTAGTTAACCCTTGTACACAATTTGAACGGTCTATCCTAACTTTAAGTAAATTAGGGGAACACGCAAGAGATAGTAAAGAACACCCTTGTGGCAAATTGGAAGCTTCTACATTTTTTCAAGTTGTTATCTTTATTAATTTTAAAGATATGCTTTAAGGTCTTCGGAAATGTGTGGCTGGTCCCCGACCCAGTACTCCAATGGGACCCAAATTCACAAGACACTTAGGAAATAGGAAGGGACACCCTGATACTAAATTTGGAGGTTCTATCTTCATTGGTTTCGGAATTATGCTCGTTTGGCCTAAATTCGATCAAAAAGTTCTAGGTTCCGAACCCATGGTCCAATCCCGACCTTACGCAATTCCCGAAGTATTTTCATTACTAGTAACGTACAGCACAAATTTGATGAAGATAGCGTCATTAGTTGTTGAGTTATCGTGATTTTTTATATTTGTTCGTTAGCCCTGAAACCGATTAAAAGGTCCAGAATCCGAACCCATGGGCCGATTTCGCCCATATGCAATCCCCGCCGTACTTTCAGTCCTAGTAACCTACAGTTAAAATTTCATCAAGATAGCTCCATTATTTTTTGAGTTATCGTGCCTGCGGACGGACGGACGGACATGGCTTTATCGACTAAGGCGGTCACGCTGATCACAAATATATATACTTTTCCATATCTAGCTCGCTTCCTTTAGGTGGTTACAAACACCATACCAAAGTTAATATACCCCTTTACCTATTCTATAGGTGTAGGGTATAAAAAAACTATTTGTGTTCACACATTTATAGTGCATTCACAAAAAAAAAAAAAAAACATTTTTTGTAAAAACTTTCAAAATTTTTAACAAATGAAGTGTTAAAGTTTTTTGCAAAAATAAAAACTATTAATAAAAATCAAAAAAAACTTTTTTCAAAAGAAGTGATAAAAGTTTAAAACATATTATTAAATTTTGTAAAACGGTTAAAATTAAATCAATAAAAAAAAAAAATAAATAATACAAAAAAAATTTTTTATGCTAAATACATTTATAAATTAATTAAAAATGTTTCCTACGTATATTGATAGTGATGATGAAGACACCATCCCATTCTACCCTCCACATACATGGGAAGAATAAGTAAAATATAAATTAAATTTTTTTTTCTTTAAAAATAAAATAATAAATTTTAAAAGAAACTTTTTTTTTGATAAAATAAAAAAAAAAAAAAAAAATTCTATTAACAAATTAAATAAAAATAATAAAGTTTAACAATTTAAATAAAATAAAAATTTTATTAAAAAATTAAATAAAATAAAAAAAAATTGTATTAACAATTCAAATAAAATAATAAATTTTAAAAAATTTAAATAAAATAAAAAAAAAAAAAATATATATACATAAAACTTTAAAAAGAAAAAATTTATTAAACAAATATATTAAACTACAAAAAATTTATATAAACTTAAATAAAGTATATGTATAAATTTTAACAACAAACTGTGAATTAAGTTATTCAGTTAAATTAATGTTCCTGTTATTTTAAGTTGCTGTGCTGCTTACTTTTTTCCTGTGCATCTATAGTTATTTTCCAGTTTTTGTATTCCAGTTATTGTATTCCAGTTATTATATTCCAGTTATTTTCCAGTTATTTTGCTGAAGCCGTTTAACTTTTTTTTCATCAAAAATTATTAATGTAAGCACTAATTTAATATATACATTATTTTATTATACAATTATATAAATAGTTTTACATTAGTTTAAGTTTCGTGAAAAACAAAATCAGAAAACGTTATTGCAACTAATTAGTAGTAATTTTTCTTTTTTTATTTTCGTTTTGTATATTAAAATTTATTGAAATAAAACTTTTAAATATGACTGAACCGTTAACTCTTACTATTGACCCACTAAAATATCTTGACAAATTACCCGATTTTACTGGGAATTTTAAAGAATTACAAAATTTTACGGACTTAGTTGATAGGGTAAGTCCTTTGTTAGGTAAATATGATGACATAAGTCGAAGCGTATTTGCAGACTTAATTAAATCAAAATTTAAAGGAAAAGCTAGGGAAACAGTGGAAATAAATAACCACATTAAAACATGGACTGAAATAAAAGACGTCCTTATAAAAAACTTTAGCGATCGGTGTAGTCTTGAAGAACTTTTTGACCAACTGAGAGCTACAACTTTTAAAACCAATTCCGTTGATTTCTACAACGAGATCAAAAATATATTAAGAAGATTAAATATTAAAGTTAGTTTAGAATTAGGAGTTAACTCACCATTTGCTCAACAAACAATTAGTAATAATAAAAATTCTGCTCTAACCATTTTCAAGAACAAAATGCCTGAACCAATGCGTTCAATTCTATATTGTCGTAATCCTAAAACACTAGAATCTGCTATAGACATTTTACATGAACCAGGTTACGCACATATTAACTCAAATAATAAAAACTTTTCTGGTGACTCAGTTACCAAAATTAATTTTAATCAAGCCAATAATAACGCTACTTCTAATCATAGAAACTTTAATACTACTAAATTTAATAGTAACAATGCCAATAGGAATAACCAATTTAATAATAATTTTAATAAAAACAACCAAAACAATTTTAATAGGCAAAATGACAGTACTAACAATTTTAATAGGAATAACCAAACTAATTTTAATAGGTACAACCAAAATAATAATTTTAATAAAAATTACCAAAATAATAAAAGCAATTTTAATAGAAACTATCAAAATAGCAACATTAATAGGACTTCTTTTCAAAATCGAAATCCAAACTATCACAATCCTAATACTAGTAACAACTACCCACATATAAACAATCCATTTGTAAATAATAGTAATTTTACAAATAATTATAATAAAAATAATCAAATATCTCAATCTGAACCAATGGAAATAAACATTGGAGAAACTAAGAAAAATTCTGATAAAACAGAATCACCAACAAATTTTCTATTAACAGCCTCGAATTCCAATTACCATATATCTTAGTTAGTGGGAATATTAGACCACTTAAATTTATAATAGACACCGGAGCAACACACTCTATTATAAATCCAAACTTTTGTCATCCAATGCATTTAACAGAACTTCAAAAACCCATAAATATTAAAACCATAAATCAAGATGTAAAAATAACTCATAAAGCAGTTATACCGATTTTCAAAGAATTGGGAGACTCAACAAAGAAGGTTGAAATGTATGTCTTTCCTTTTCATGAAAATTATGACGGACTAATAGGCAATAATATAATAATGCCATTAAAAACAAAAATTGATTTAGGTCAACAACTTTTAACTACAATCTATAATGAAATCCAAATACATTTTGAAAATAAAAATAAAGAAACAAAATATAATATCACTCAGAGAGGTGAATATGAATTAACTGTTCCAGTACTTCAAAAAGATGGTCTCGCTTATCTGCAGGAAAGGAAGTCCACAGATGGCGAAATCACAATTCAAGAAGGAATATATGAAGTACAGAACTATACATCCATTGTAAAATTAAACGTACAAAGTAACACTAATAAATTCATAATTATTTCACCGTTACAAACTGAAATCGTGAACCATCATAACTTTAATATAATTTCTGAAACTAATAATAATTATAATGTCTCAAACGAAATTCGTAATGAACATTTATCTAATTTTGAAAAGATGCATTTATCAAAAATTATTAAACAATACTCGCATCTATTTTATAATGAAAATTTAAATTTATCTTTTACAAAACATCGTATTCATACTATTAATGACGTTCCAATATTCACTAAGTCTTATAGGTACCCTCAAATTCACAAAGAGGAAGTACAAAAGCAAATTAACGAAATGTTGGATAAGGGCATTATTAGGCCTAGCAGTTCCCCATATTCTGCTCCTGTCTGGATTGTCCCAAAGAAGGAGGACGCCAGTGGGACACAAAAATGGAGACTCGTCATTGACTATAGCAAACTAAACGAAATTACTTTAGACGATAGGCACCCTATACCAAATATTGATGATATTCTAAGTAAATTTGGAAGATGCCAATATTTTACTACGTTGGACCTTGCTAAAGGATTCCACCAAATAGAAATTGACGAACGCGACATTCACAAAACCGCGTTCACTGTCGAAAACGGACATTATGAATTCATTCGAATGCCTTTTGGACTTAAAACAGCACCAGCTACATTCCAAAGGTTAATGAATTATGTTCTAAAAGAATACATAAATAAAATTTGTTTGGTATATTTAGATGACATCATCATCTTCTCAGCATCTATCGAAGAACACTTAGATTCTCTAAATAAAATTTTTAAAAGGCTTGAAGAAGCTAAGTTAATGATTCAACTTGACAAATCGGAATTCATGAAAAAAGAAACAGAATTTCTTGGTCACATTGTAACATTGGACGGAATAAGACCAAATCCTAAAAAAATTGAATGTGTCAAAAACTTTCCTATTCCTAAAACTCCAAGACAAATAAAACAATTTCTCGGACTATCAGGGTACTACAGAAAATTTATTAAGGACTATTCTAAGGTTGCTAAACTTAAAGAAAAATGTAAAATTAAAAATTGATAATCCTGAATATGTTCAGAGTTTTGAAACTCTTAAAAGACTACTAATAAATGAACCAATTCTTATTTATGCTGAATTTAACAAAACTTTTACTTTAACGACAGACGCAAGCCAATTCGCTCTTGGTGCCGTACAATCACAAGACGGACGACCCGTATGTTACGCTAGTCGTACTCTTAATGAGCATGAAGTACACTACAGTACAATAGAAAAACAATTATTGGCAATAGTATGGGCTACAAAATATTTTCGCCCTTACATTTTCGGAAGAAAATTTATAATTGAGACAGACCATAAGCCACTCCAATGGCTCTTTTCCATAAAAGAACCTAACTCAAAACTGGTTCGTTGGCGACTAAAACTTTCCGAATTTGACTATGAAATTAAATATAAAAAAGGCGTTCAAAACGGTAACGCTGATGCTTTATCACGTATAGAAGTTAATCTTAATGAACAAGAAATATCTGAAAACAATGAGACAAATGAACTTATTGAAAATAATATACCAATTAGCAAATCTCCTTTAAATATATTTAAAAATCAAATTTCTATTCATAAAACAAACTCTGGTTCCCTTAGAATTAGGAACTTAAAAATATTTAATAAACGTAGGAAAGTAATCCACACTAAAAATTTTGATGAACAAACAGCCATTACTATATTAAAAAATCATTTTAACCCTAAAACTTTGCGTTAATAATTTATACAGAAGATTCTGATATTTCTAAAACTTTAGAAAAAGTATTTTTTGAACATTTTTCATCTGGTGGCCAATTAAAATTAATTAAATGTAACAAATTATTGGAAGATATAACAGATGAAGAACAACTTGCTAAAATAATAGAAGAAGAACATTTAAAAAACAATCACCGTGGAATTTCGGAAGTATGTAATGAATTAAAATTATTATACTACCATCCAAAATTATGCGATAGAGTAGCACAATTTATAAAAAACTGTGAGATTTGTAATCTCGAAAAATATGAAAGAAACCCCATTAAAACTAAGTTCAAAATAACAGAAACACCTTTAGGTTCCAATCAATTTGTCCATATTGACGTTTTTTATAGCTTAGATCAAACATTGTTTCTAACCTTTATAGATAAATTTACTAAGTTTGCACAAGCAATTAAAATTAATTCTCGAACCTGGACCGAATTCAAAAGAGCAGTTTTACAATATTTCTCTATTGTGGGTATTTTAAGAAAAATAGTAGTTGATAATGAATTAGGGTTCAAAGCCCTTCCTTTACGTGAATTTCTTCAAAATCAATATATTGAAATTCATTATACCTCTAACAATAATCATGCTTCAAACGCTGACGTTGAACGTCTCCACAACACTATTAATGAGCACATTAGACTACTTAAACATGACGAGCGAGTAAATTTAGACACCGTTGAAGAAAAAATTCTGAAAATTATAGCAATGTACAATAATACTATTCATTCCACAACCTATCGACTTCATAAATGGTAAAGTTAAAAATTCTGACTATGAAAATATTCGTAATAAAATTCTAAAAATTAAAGAGAAAACAATAAATACTCTTAATAAAAATAGAACTGATATTGAAATTTCTCCCGGATTAAATTTTGTAAAAGATCGACGAGGTGGAAAAAACCACTCGAAATTTAGAAAAATGGAAATAGAAATATTAGACGAAGATCATATAACTAATAAAGATACTGGTCTAAAGTATTATAACTCTCACGTCAAACCCAAAAAGAAATTTCAAGATAATAATAACCCATCAATCAAAGTAAAAACAATAAAAATTAAGAAGAAAAAACGAAATCAAAATCAAACTACAAATTTATAATAGAAAAAAAAAATTTTTTTTAAGATTTTTATATACTTCTTTTCAGATCACAATGTTCAAATTCGCCCTTTTAATTACAGTCATACCTTTAATACTACCACAAAAAATAAAAGTACAAAACATTGATAACAATAATGGCTATATTACAATAAATCTAGGTAGAAGAAAAATTATCAAAGACTTTAAAAAAATAATACATCTTATTAACATAACAGAATACGAAAACAGTAGAGAATTTATGTACAAAAATATTGAACTAATACAACCAAATTTTACTAATCCTATGTACAATACAATCAAACATAATTTTGATTTGCTAGACAAAAAGATAAATAATTTGAAACCACATAAAAGACATAAAAGAGGTTTAATTAACGGATTAGGTACTGGACTAAAATACCTATTCGGTACAATGGACTACAATGATGAACAAGCTATTAACGAACACATCGAAGCATTATCTAAAAACTCCATATCTCTCATTAATGACAATAATAAACAAATATTAATTAATAATCAAATTTCTGATCAAATCAAGAATATCACAAAACAAATTAAAGATCAACAAAAAACAATTTCAAAACACCTAAATTCTTTTAATATGCAAACCAATAACGAAATCTTGGCAATAGAAGACGAAATACAAAATATGTATCAAATTAATTATGATATAGACCTGCTTAAAACTCACATTGACGATATAGAACAAGTAGTATTGACAAGTAAATTAGGCATACTATCAAAAAACATTTTAACAGAAGAAGAACTTAATCTTCTTTCTGACTTTGAAAGCATTCAAGATATTAAAATTTTTGTAAAATTTTATTTAGAACAAATTGTTATTATATTACTAATTCCAGAATATAGTGCAAAACCGTTTTCTGAAATTCACATTGAACCAATACCGAATTTAAGTAATAAAACTATATTATTAGAGAATTATAATGTTCTTATAGATGATAAAAATAATGTTTATAATTCAAATGTTGAAAATAATTTAAAGAAAAATCTAAATATTATAGAAAATAAATGTATTAATAGTATATTTAAGTTTGAAAAAGCACATTGTAACATGCAAAAATTTATAAATAAAGAAGTTAATGAAATAATTAAAGGTATAATTATAACAAAAAATATTGAAAAAACAAATATAGAACAAAATTGTAATAACTTTAGCATTACTATAATAGGTAACAACTTAATAAAATTTGAAAATTGTAAAATTAAAATAAATTATAAAACTTATGAAAATGTTTATACTAAAATTAATGATAAAATAATTTTACCTTTTTATAATACAAAAATAATTGAAAATAAAACTTTGAATTATATAAAATTCGAAGAGATTCATGTTAAAAATATAGAAAATAATAGAAAACATATTAATCAAATTGTAAACAAAAAATATGAAAATTATGTAATTAATATATCTATCAGAAATATATGCTTTTTATAATTATTGTAATTTTAATAATAAAATGTTTGTACAAAAAGCATAAGAAAATCATAATAAATACTTCGTCGGAGCCTCAGACTAACGGTGGAGGTGTTATAAATTATAATGGCACCACTAACCATAAAACTTCATTATTCTAATATAATTATTGCTCATAGATTTATTTTGAATAAATCTAAAAACCTTCTTGCAAATTCAGCATTTGTAACATTATTCATTTAATAAATCTATTTACTTTAAATATTCAGATAAATTTTTTGTTATTTTAATAAATTCTTTTCCCATAGATTTACTTTTAGTAAATCTACATGTTCCAACACGTTCCTGCAAATTCAGCATTTGCAACATTATTCCTTTATTAAATCTGTTTACTTTTAAATCATTTTTTTATTTTAATAAATTCTTTTCCCATAGATTTACTTTCAGTAAATCTAAACGTTCCCGTTAATTCAGCATTTTCAATATAATTATGAAATACAATTATTCATAAAAATTCCTTTTATTTTTCATAGATAAAATTCCTAGACATTTTAATGTTTTTCAATTGCAATTATGAATAATTGCAATATAACACCTAAATCTTAATAAGCAAATATTATAATATAAATACCATAGAATAAACTAATTAAAGTTAAGTTCTGTTCTGGATTTCAAAGTTACTGAAGCTCCGTGTAATTAAATTTAAAATTAAGTTAAAGAAAAGTAAATGTAATTAAATAAGTTAAAA
Organism: Dolichopus griseipennis; assembly: GCA_963082915.1. Taxonomy (NCBI): domain Eukaryota; kingdom Metazoa; phylum Arthropoda; class Insecta; order Diptera; family Dolichopodidae; genus Dolichopus; species Dolichopus griseipennis. Next base: position 274,669,647 of record OY720441.1, read on the forward strand.
TTGATAATAAAAAACCGTTTTACAAAATATCGTTTGTTTTTTTTTATTAATGGTAAAATCGAAACGAAAACTACTAGCTTCCCGAAACTCGTTCTACGAAATTTCTTATAGGAGTTAAACGATAAATAAAAATTTTTTTCGTAGCCCCTACAGTTGCTTTTTTTCAAAAACTTTTTAGAATGTGGTTTGAAAGACCAAACGCATCGTCTCCCACTGTCATATAAGGCACCGCATACCAACGGCCTGGCAATGGTTCTTCTTTGGGTAAATTCAATTTGCTTGCAATTAATTTCTTATATAAAGAACAGTTTTTAAATACACCTCCATCGGAGATGCGAACCTGGCATCCTACGTCTACATATATAAAATGCCTTTCGCATCTACCATTGCCAGGAATACGAAGCTGAATTGACCTTTATAGTTATAAAAGTATGATCCAGAATTGTGTGGAGCCTCAATAAAAATATGTTTCCCATCTATAGCTCCTACAATGTGAGGGAAATGTAGAAGTTTATCAAATTCTTCTGCGATGTTTTTCCATTCTTGCTCAGTTTTTGATAACTAAAATAGTTATAATAAGTTTTTTTACATTTTATATTATATTAACAAAGTTTATATCAGATAATAATTTTTATACCCGTGCATACATATATGACATCGGGTATATTAGATTTGCTCCTCCGTTTGTAACGCATCGATCTAGACGAGCTAGATATAGTGTCAAGGGTACGTATCGGCTCAGAATCGAAAAATTAGTCGATCTAGCTATGTGTGTCTGTCCGTCCGTCCGTCCGTCCGTCCGTCCGTCCGTCCGTGTGTCAGCACGATAACTCAAAAACTAAAAGGGCTAGAGTCTTGAAATTCACACAAAGTGATTTTTAGACAATTTCTAGGTTCCCTATTGTTTTTGGTTAAAATTGGACCAAGTCTTCGGGGAGCTGCCATACAACTTTTTTGCACCAATATGAATTTCTTCAAAAGTAATTATACTACGAGAATGAAAATTACACATGGTTAGTTTTATAATGACTCCGGCACTTATATGAAGTTTCAAAATGTTAGGGCCCCATTTTCGGGGGGCTGCCATACAACTTCTTTGCACCAATATGAATTTCTTCAAAAGTAATTATACTACGAGAATGAAAATTACACACGGTTAGTTTTATAATGACTCCGGCACTTATATGAAGTTTCAAAATGTTAGGGCCCCATTTTCGGGGGGCTGCCATACAAAGTTTTCGATTCAATAACTTTGAATCTAATGAAGCTACAAGGTTAAAATTAAAATTGGGCAGATAAATTAATAGGGCAAGTTACTTGGCAAAGTTGGACATCACTCGGACCTTCGGACTTTTAGGGTGGGCCAATTTTTTTTTTTTTTTGTTTTTTTTTTTTTTTATTTTTTTTTTTTTTTTTTTTAAGCTAAAGTTATGGGACAATGAATGAAAATTTTGTTTATTTTTTTTTTGTTAATTTTTTTTTTTTTTTTTTTTTAAGCTAAAGTTATGGGACAATGAATGAAAATTTTGTTTTTTGTTTTGTGATTTTTTTTTTTGTTAATTTTTTTTTTTTTTTTTACGTCAAAATTATGGGATAATGAGTTAAATGTATAAGGGAAGTAAATTACGGTTTATTTTATACACCATAGTGGGTATGCACGGGTATCTAAAAGTTGACAAGGGCAACTATAATCTTCCTCGTTTTTTTTATTTTTCAGATTACAATATCGAGAATTACGAATTGCAGACTTCACCGTCTATTAAGACTATCATGTTCTCCACCACAAAATTTTAACGACGATAACGACACCATTCTGGAAATACCAGAAACTCCACAAATAAAAGAAACATCAACATTATCAACACCGCTGTCTGAATCAATACTTAAAAGAAAATCGTCAATTAGCAAAATAAAAAAATTTTATAGAGACAAAAGACAAATCAAAGGGGAAGTTGAGGCTCAAAATAATATACAAACAGCATGACATTAAACATTAACATCAGCTGACATTAAATTTTATAATAAAGAATTTGGCGAAATACACAATTGGGCGGTATATTTAGAAAGCCAAGTGAAAACTTTACCTATTATTAGTTCTCTTAATACAATGCGCCGAGTAAATGAAATGGTAATGCAAGAAAGTATTGAAAACGAAGAAAAAAAATTAGCGAATCAATAATATATTTTTAACAAGTAAAGAAACAGTCAGTCGGTGCAACCGACTTAGAAATACCCTACACCTATTTGGTTCAAATTTAATGGGAAGTTAATAAGTCATTTTAAAACCATAAAAGATTTTATTAGTTTGTTCTTAAGACATGGCTAACCAAATTAACTTTATAGTACTAAAAAACATTTTCTAATTACTTTATTTATTCAAAAATATTCCAAATTCTTACTAATTTATCTATTTAAAAATATTAAAAAACAAAACAACTTGAAATAAATGAAAATATATTTATTTCGATTCAATTACAAAAGTTGAAAAATTTAAATTATTAAATTTGTTGATAAAAAGCTAATCAAAACATAATATATTTAATAATTAAAATTTTTCAAATCGATCAAAAGCTTCTATAATCCGAACTCATTAACCAAACTCGACCAGAACCAATTCTCATGATACTTTCAATACTAGTAACCTACAGTTTAAATTTCTTCAAAATAGGGGCATCATTTTTTGAGTTATGCTATTTTTAATATATATGCCTGTTAGCTCTTGAACTTTTCAAAGGTTCCAGAACCCGAAACCATGGAACGATTTCGCCCATATGCAGTCCGCGCTGTATTTTAAATACTAGTGAACCCTTGTATACAATTGGAACGTTTTATCTTAATTTTAAGTTACTATTTTAAATAATTTCGATTATAAGCTTTTAAACCTTGGTAGGTCTAAGAGGGGTACTGAACCACCACTCCAATTGATCCCAATTTAGGGGCCACATAAATAGTAAAGAACATCCTTGTGCCAAATTTGAAGCTTCTACATTTGTTTCAAGTTGCTATCTTTATTAATTTTATAGATATGCTTTAACGTCTTCGGAAATGTGTGGTTGGTCACCGACCCACTCCTCCAAAAATCAAGTACAAAAATCAAGAACACTAAAGAAATAGGAATGGACACATTGATACCAAATTTGGAGGTTCTATCTTCATTGGTTTCGGAGTTATGGTCGTTTGGCCTAAATTCGATCAAAAAGTTCTAGGTTCCGAACCCATGGTCGAATCTTCCAGTATACTGACATGACCTTACCGACCCAGTATACCTACTTTATTCTTTATTCTTAATGAAACAAAATGAAGACTATCATAAAAAATTTTATTTACAGCAAGTAGTAAATCTGTTAATGCAAAAAGTAGTAGAAAGCGTAAAAGGCATTCCGAATTGTGTACAAAGGTTAACTATATATTTAATAATTCAAATTTTTCAAAATTGCAATTATTTTAAATTGTTAGTTTATGTACCTATTAGAAAAGCTTATAAACGCAAAATATGCTGTAAATATATTTCTAAAGTACAATTACAATTTTAGAACTTTTTATATAATTCATTTAAATATAAAAATAAATTTTACATAAATGCAGCAAGTACCTTTGAATATAGCTTAAGTATTGTACACAATGTCTTAATTATATATCACCTTTGGTAATAATTCAATAAAATATATGTTATGATTAACATTAAAAAAAAAGAATTACACCGTTTATTAAAAAAAGATTTTGTTTTTAATTTATAAAATATTATACAAAATATGTTTTATGGTAAAATTCTTAGCCTTTCAAAAATATAAAAGTGTTAAATATAAAAGGAAATAGGAAAGAACCCTCGTGTATCAAATTTAAAGTTTCTATCTTCTTGAATTCCGAATATAAGCTTTTTAGTTTTGGGATTTCTTAGGAGGCATCTGAACCAACACTACAGTTAAGTCTAAATTTCGGGGACACATAAGAAATAGGAAATATATTCTTTGGCTTCGAAATTATACTCGTTTGGCCTTAGATCGATCAAAAGCTTCTAGAATCCGAACTCATTATCCGAACTCGACCAGAACCCATTCCCATGGTACTTTCATTATTAGTAACCTAGAGTTTAAATTTCATCAAAATAGGGGCATTATTTTTTGAGTTATACTGCTTTTAAGATATATATTCGTTAGCCTCTGAACTTTTAAAGGTTCCAGAACCCGAAACCATGGTACGATTTCGCCCATATGCAATCCCCGTCATACTTTCAATACTAGTTAACGCTTGTACTCTTATCTTAATTTTAAGTTAATATTTTTATTAATTTCGAAGATGCTTTTAAACCTTGGGGTGTGTAAGAGGGGTACTGAACCACCACTCTGATTGATCCAAAATTAGGAGAACGCGCAGGAAATAGTAAAGAGCACCCATGTACCAAATTTGCAACTTCTAAATTTGTTTGAAGTTACTATCTTTATTAATTTCGAAAATATGTTTTAAGGTCTTTGGAACTGTTTGGCTGGTCCCCAACCCACTACTCCAATTGGTGCCAAATTTCAAGGACACTAAGCAAATAGAAAGAGATACCCTGATACCAAGTTTGGAGGTTCTATCTTCATTGGTTTCGGAATTATGCTCGTTTGGCCTAAATTCAATCAAAAAGTTCTAAGTTCCGAACCCGTTGTACATTACCCACAGTACGCAATCACCGCCGTAGTTTCATTACCAGTACCCTACACCACAAATTTTATGAAGATAGCGTCATTAGTTGTTGAGTTATCGTAATTTTTTATATATGTACGTTAGCCCTTAGACTGATTAAGAGGTCCAGAATCCAAACCCTTGGGGTGATTTCGCTCATATGCAGTCCGCGGGGTACTTTAAATACCATTTAACCCTTGTACACAAGTGGAACGTTATATATTAATTGTAAGTTACTATTTTTAGTAATTTCATTTATAAGCTTTTAAACCTTGAGAGGTCTAAGAGGGGTACTGAACCACCACTCCATTCGATCCCAAATTAGGGGGACACACAAGAAATAGTAAAGAACACCCGTGTGCCAAATTTAAATCTTCTACATTTTTTCAAGCTGCTATCTTTATTAATTTTAAAGATATTCTTCAAGGTATTCAGAAATGTGTGGCTGGTCCCCGACCCACTACTCCAATGGGGCCCAAATTTCAAGTACACCAAGGAAAAAGAAAGTGACATCCTGATACCAAGTTTGGAGGTTCTATCTTCATTGGTTTCGGAATTATGCTCGTTTGGCCTAAATTCAATCAAAAAGTTCTAAGTTCCGAACCCGTTGTACATTACCCACAGTACGCAATCACCGCCGTAGTTTCATTACCAGTACCCTACAACACAAATTTTATGAAGATAGCGTCATTAATTGTTGAGTTATCGAGATTTTTTATATATGTTCGTTAGCCCTTAGACCGATTAAAAGGTCTAGAATCCGAACCCATGGGCGGATTTCGTCCATTTGCAATCCCCGCCGTACTTTCAGCTCTAGTAACCTGCAGTTAAAATTTCATCAACTTAGCTCCATTAGTTTTTGAGTTATCGTGCCTACGGACGGACGGTATAGTATTATAAAATTAAATAATTAGCTATGTCTTACGAACAAATTTACAGAAGCTTTTATGGTTTTAAAATCAGTTACTGTTTCTTTACTTGTTTAATAGTAGCATCGGCTATTGTTTGGTTTTTTCTGTAAGTTCTCAAAATAATAAAAAAATACAGTATTTTAAAATAATACGTTGTTGTTACATATCGTTTTAAGACAAACAATTATTATAATAGAAAACTGGTGAAGTTAAAAAAAATTGTATCAATATATAAATAAGGAGTAGACAAACTGCGTACGGGATATCATATGGGCGAGTTAACAAATGCTAAGTCTGTTAAAGCTGCCGACTAGATTCTGAAAGAGCAACACGTATACAAATTTTAGAGCAAAAAAATTCAAACACTTGCTCCACAGCTCAACTTGGCGATCCGATAGCACAAAATTTTTAGAGCTGAACCACTAATCGTACCCAAAAACCCATATATACATATTTTCAAAATAATATGTGTTCACTGCCTTGCTACATGTATGTAAAATAAAATTTTAAATTTTAATAAATTATATAAACTGTTCTAAATTTTTAATTTTTATTTAAAATACAATCATTCCATTTTTTACCCTTATTAGCCTTTTAAACAGGTACATATACTGGAAATTTAAATTATGGTATATACTTTTAATATTAGAAATCTAACCATAAATCAATAAAGAATTATATGGTGTAGAGGTTGGGAGCTTATCAAAATCTAGTGCTTTAATAAAACTCCGCATTTCATAAACTCGCGTTTCAAAATCTCTCTATAATATTGCAGTTCCGAGTGCAGAAGCGGCATCTCCAACTATTTAAAAATGTTTTTTATCGCCTTAATATTGAAATATATATGCAAAAACATAATAAGGAAGGTTTATTCTGGCCAGAATATTATACAGAATATATATGCGAGATTCTTAACTAGTAGGGATTTAAGGGTTGAGCTCGTAGGCAGGATTATACGCTTTTTCCAGAATATGTATATAAATGTATGTGTGAGATTATAAATTAAGAGGGAATTTAGAGTTGTATTCAAAATACGTTTATAATAAAAAAATTGTTAATCTTAATTTCTACATCTGAAGTTTTGAATTTAAATAAATAAAAATTATTTGGTTTTAAAATTGGAGATTTTGAAGTAAGAGGTTTTCAGAGACGATATTATTAAACGCGAGATTTCAAAACGTGAGATTTTGACACACGAGTGACTTTGAAACGTGAGATTTTATACCCAACCTGTAGAGGTTAGCGGAGTCGCTTCGGGTGTCAAAGTTAAGAGTTCGTTCCTTGTTTGAAGACATAAATATTTTTTTCCATTTAACTTCAACCGAAATAATAAACAAAAATGTTAAAAATATTTATTTATTTCCGTAGTTCCTTAAAAATTATAACTCTTGACTTTGATAATGCAAAATTCCTTCCATTAACCTTTGTTTAATAAACCAACGACTTAAAAGTTCTAAAAAATACAAAAATTATAAAAAGAAAACTGCATTGGAGTTTTTTTTGAAGGATTTAGTACTTGTGATTAATTATTTCAATTTTAAATAATATTTAAATTTATTATATAAAATTATTTGTCAACTCAATTCCTTTTATGGGATAGGATAGGATGGGAACATAGTTCAATTTTTAATAGTTTAATTCTTAAAAAAACTTAAAAATCTGGTTTGATTTAATTTATAGATTAATTATATCGTACTTACTTTTCCTTGAAATATGATCTGATCTCTTTAATTTATGATACTTTATTTTTTCAAAAATATTCCAAATTCTTACTAATTTATCTATTAAAAATATTAAAAAACAAAAAAACTTGAAATAAATGAAAATATATTTTTCTTTCGATTCAATTACAAAAGTAAAAAAATTTAAATTATTAAATTTTTTGATAAAAAGCTAATCAAAGCATAATATATTTAATAATTAAAATTTTTCAAATCGATCAAAAGCTTCTATAATCCGAACTCATTAACCAAACTCGACCAGAACCAATTCTCATGATACTTTCAATACTAGTAAACTAAGGTTTAAATTTCTTCAAAATAGGGGCATCATTTTTTGAGTTATGCTATTTTTAAGATATATGCTTGTTAGCTCTTGAACTTTTCAAAGGTTCCAGAACCCGAAACCATGGTAGGATTTCGCCCTATTATAAACTTTTAAACCTTGGTAGGTCTAAGAGGAGTACCGAACCACCACTCCAATTGATTCCAATTTAGGGGCCACATAAATAGTAAAGAACATCCTTGTGCCAAATTTGAAGCTTCTACATTTGTTTCAAGTTGCTATCTTTATTAATTTTATAGATATGCTTTAAGGTCTTCGGAAATGTGTGGCTGGTCACCGACCCACTACTCCAAAAATCAAGTACAAAAATCAAGAACACTAAAGAAATAGGAATGGACACATTGATACCAAATTTGGAGGTTCTATCTTCATTGGTTTCGGAATTATGCTCGTTTGGCCTAAATTCGATCAAAAAGTTCTAGGTTCCGAACCCATGGTCGAATCTTCCAGTATACTGACATGACCTTACCGACCCAGTATACCTACTTTATTCTATAACAAATTTACAGAAGCTTTTATGGTTTTAAAATCAGTTACTGTTTCTTTACTTGTTTAATAGTAGCATCGGCTATTGTTTGGTTTTTTCTGTAAGTTCTCAAAATAATAAAAAAATACAGTATTTTAAAATAATACGTTGTTGTTACATATCGTTTTAAGACAAACAATTATTATAATAGAAAACTGGTGAAGTTAAAAAAAATTGTATCAATATATAAATAAGGAGTAGACAAACTGCGTACGGGATATCATATGGGCGAGTTAACAAATGCTTAGTCTGTTAAAGCTGCCAACTAGATTCTGAAAGAGCAACACGTATACAAATTTTAGAGCAAAAAAATTCAAACACTTGCTCCACAGCTCAACTTGGCGATCCTATAGCACAAAATTTTTAGAGCTGAACCACTACTCGTACCCAAAAACCTATATATACATATTTTCAAAATAATATGTGTTCACTGCCTTGCTACATGTATGTAAAATAAAATTTTAAATTTTAATAAATTATATAAACTGTTCTAAATTTTTAATTTTTATTTAAAATACAATCATTCCATTTTTTACCCTTATTAGCCTTTTAAACAGGTACATATACTGGAAATTTAAATTATGGTATATACTTTTAATATTAGAAATTTAACCATAAATCAATAAAGAATTATATGGTGTAGAGGTTGGGAGCTTATCAAAATCTAGTGCTTTAATAAAACTCCGCATTTCATAAACTCGCGTTTCAAAATCTCTCTATAATATTGCAGTTCCGAGTGCAGAAGCGGCATCTCCAACTATTTAAAAATGTTTTTTATCGCCTTAATATTGAAATATATATGCAAAAACATAATAAGGAAGGATTTATTCTGGCCAGAATATTATACAGAATATATATGCGAGATTCTTAACTAGTAGGGATTTAAGGGTTGAGCTCGTAGGCAGGATTATACGCTTTTTCCAGAATATGTATATAAATGTATGTGTGAGATTATAAATTAAGAGGGAATTTAGAGTTGTATTCAAAATACGTTTATAATAAAAAAATTGTTAATCTTAATTTCTACATCTGAAGTTTTGAATTTAAATAAATAAAAATTATTTGGTTTTAAAATTGGAGATTTTGAAGTAAGAGGTTTTCAGAGACGATATTATTAAACGCGAGATTTCAAAACGTGAGATTTTGACACACGAGTGACTTTGAAACGTGAGATTTTATACCCAACCTGTAGAGGTTAGCGGAGTCGCTTCGGGTGTCAAAGTTAAGAGTTCGTTCCTTGTTTGAAGACATAAATATTTTTTTCCATTTAACTTCAACCGAAATAATAAACAAAAATGTTAAAAATATTTATTTATTTCCGTAGTTCCTTAAAAATTATAACTCTTGACTTTGATAATGCAAAATTCCTTCCATTAACCTTTATTTAATAAACCAACGACTTAAAAGTTCTAAAAAATACAAAAATTAGAAAAAGAAAACTGCATTGGAGTTTTTTTTGAAGGATTTAGTACTTGTGATTAATTATTTCAATTTTAAATAATATTTAAATTTATTTATAATATTTAAAATTATTTGTCAACTCAATTCCTTTTATGGGATAGGATAGGATGGGAACATAGTTCAATTTTTAATAGTTTAATTCTTAAAAAAACTTAAAAATCTGGTTTGATTTAATTTATAGATTAATTATATCGTACTTACTTTTCCTTGAAATATGATCTGATCTCTTTAATTTATGATACTTTATTTTTTCAAAAATATTCCAAATTCTTACTAATTTATCTATTAAAAATATTAAAAAACAAAAAAACTTGAAATAAATGAAAATATATTTTTCTTTCGATTCAATTACAAAAGTAAAAAAATTTAAATTATTAAATTTTTTGATAAAAAGCTAATCAAAGCATAATATATTTAATAATTAAAATTTTTCAAATCGATCAAAAGCTTCTATAATCCGAACTCATTAACCAAACTCTACCAGAACCAATTCTCATGATACTTTCAATACTAGTAACCTAAGGTTTAAATTTCTTCAAAATAGGGGCATCATTTTTTGAGTTATGCTATTTTTAAGATATATGCTTGTTAGCTCTTGAACTTTTCAAAGGTTCCAGAACCCGAAACCATGGTAGGATTTCGCCCTATTATAAACTTTTAAACCTTGGTAGGTCTAAGAGGGGTACCGAACCACCACTCCAATTGATTCCAATTTAGGGGCCACATAAATAGTAAAGAACATCCTTGTGCCAAATTTGAAGCTTCTACATTTGTTTCAAGTTGCTATCTTTATTAATTTTATAGATATGCTTTAAGGTCTTCGGAAATGTGTGGCTGGTCACCGACCCACTACTCCAAAAATCAAGTACAAAAATCAAGAACACTAAAGAAATAGGAATGGACACATTGATACCAAATTTGGAGGTTCTATCTTCATTGGTTTCGGAATTATGCTCGTTTGGCCTAAATTCGATCAAAAAGTTCTAGGTTCCGAACCCATGGTCGAATCTTCCAGTATACTGACATGACCTTACCGACCCAGTATACCTACTTTATTCTTTATTCTTAATGAAACAAAATGAAGACTATCATAAAAAATTTTATTTACAGCAAGTAGTAAATCTGTTAATGCAAAAAGTAGTAGAAAGCGTAAAAGGCATTCCGAATTGTGTACAAAGGTTAACTATATATTTAATAATTCAAATTTTTAAAAATTGCAATTATTTTAAATTGTTAGTTTATGTACCTATTAGAAAAGCTTATAAACGCAAAATATGCTATAAATATATTTCTAAAGTACAATTACAATTTTAGAACTTTTTATATAATTCATTTAAATATAAAAATAAATTTTACATAAATGCAGCAAGTACCTTTGAATATAGCTTAAGTATTGTACACAATGTCTTAATTATATATCACCTTTGGTAATAATTCAATAAAATATATGTTATGATTAACATTAAAAAAAAAGAATTACTTTTTAATTTATTAAAAAAAGATTTTGTTTTTAATTTATAAAATATTATACAAAATATGTTTTATGGTAAAATTCTTAGCCTTTCAAAAATATAAAAGTGTTAAATATAAAAGGAAATAGGAAAGAATCCTCGTGTATCAAATTTAAAGTTTCTATCTTCTTGAATTCCGAATATAAGCTTTTTAGTTTTGGGATTTCTTAGGAGGCATCTGAACCAACACTACAGTTAAGTCTAAATTTCGGGGACACATAAGAAATAGGAAATATATTCTTTGGCTTCGAAATTATACTCGTTTGGCCTTAGATCGATCAAAAGCTTCTAGAATCCGAACTCATTATCCGAACTCGACCAGAACCCATTCCCATGGTACTTTCATTATCAGTAACCTAGAGTTTAAATTTCATCAAAATAGGGGAGTTATATGATCATCCTAATATATAACCATAATTTAACTTAACATATAATTTAACTTAATATTGTATAATTAACATTTATTTTTATGTAAACTAAATTTCATATGTTGTTCACCTTTTTGTTCAGACGCAATGTCAGCAGAATTAAATTAGTTAGTAACAATTGGGAAACTTTAAATATTAATGTTCCCATTATTCAAATTTCTTTAATATAATATATGTTTCGCTGACAATGCGTCTTTTTATTATAAATACCTGTAATATTTTATTCTGAAAGTAATTATTATCATACCTGTAACCAGTAAAGTCAAATTAAAGAATATTTAAAAAATAAAGTTTGTTTTTTTAATTAATGTAAAAACGAAACTTATAAGTGGCGCAGTCGGTAGGATCCAAAGACAGTGATCCTTTTAAGAAAAGTGTGTTCCGGTTAATATATATATCGCTTAAAAATTAAATATCTAATAAATATAATAAGAACTAATTTTAATAAAATAAAAAACATTAAACTATTTTTAATTTAAATAAAAACATTTTAATAAAATTAAAATAAAATTGTGAAAAATTTTATAACAAAGGAATATTGTTATTAAATAATTTATTAAAACTGGAATTTAATACCACAAAGGAATATTGTGAAAAATTAGAAATCCAGAATTTTTGTGAACGTGAATAATTTGGAAGCAACAAGATTAAGCTGTATATTATATAAAGTGCAAATTGGAAACACATCAAAAGGTCAACTGGTGAACTTCAGTTCTTTAATTTGGATCCTAGAACAACAACGAGCTTACAGATACAATGAGTATTTTTCTTCTCATACTCACGTAAGTCAAAATTTTTATTACTATCCTAAACTTCCTTCCAAATCAATTCCTATTAAATTAAAGTAAAAGAAAATTATAAATATATAAGATAATAAGAAAAAAATTATAAAATAAAAAGTATAAAAATTAAAATTTTTTAATATTTTCACTGTGATCAAGCCTATTCTTCGATACCTAAGGTGAGGCTGCCTTAGGCACAGTGAATTATTCAAAAAAAAAAAAAAAAATTATATTGATCAAAAATAAATTGAAAAAAAAAATATATAAAAATAAAATTATAGAAAAAATTGCTTAAATTTTAAATTAATTAAAGGAAAATTAATTAATTAAATTAAATATATAAAATTTAAAACTAAAATTATTTCAAAATCATAAATAATTTGTTTAAAAAAAAAAAAAAAAGAAAAAAAAATATTCTTTTAACAATTTTCACTTAAAACTAAATAAAATTTATTTTTAAAATAAATAAATCTAAATATATTGTTTTGAAATCATATATTTTTATGTTAATTTAAATTAAATAAATTGTTTTAAAAAAATAAATTTTATCAATTAAATATTTATATGAATATATTTCAATGTATATGGGGGGGGAAAAACGCATCTATCAACCTCCACGTGGTCCTTCCTGGTAACTGATGAAACAGGCTAATAGATAGAGCGTGCAGGGAGTAAAGTATCGATCAGTAGAAAAGGCCTGATAGCATAGCTATCTAGACTCCTTTATGCTGTTCGATTTCTTGAAGCAACTGCCGAAGGTGCTGCCTTGTACATCTCGAGATTGGCTTCTCAAAGGCTAGAAGACGAAAACTTCGAAAACAAATGACCCGGTCCTCCAGGTTGGGGGTTGGTCGTACGGTTAACATTCGTACACCGGAAAAAGAAGCTTGTTATGAGATCTTCAAATACGCCTCGGATAAATATGATTGATACAAATGGAAACCAGACCCGGCTCGTGAATAAGGAAAATGATTTAAGATTAGCTACTTGGAATATAAGAACAATGTTACAGGCAGGTAAAATGAATGAAATAGCCGAAGAAGTCATTAAGTACAACATAGACATCACGGCATTACAAGAAATAAGATGGAAAGGCTGCGGAGAAATTAAAAAACGGAGATATACATTATTCTACAGTGGTAACACACAAAGATCAGGTTTACATGGAACAGGGTTCATTGTTAGTAAATCAGTGCAGAAAAATATATTAGGATTCGCCCCACACAATGAAAGAATATGCGCTATAAGAGTTAAAGGAAAATTCAACAACATAACAATAATATCAGCATATGCGCCAACCGAAGAAGCTGATGACATAGCGAAGGAGGAATTTTATTTAAAACTAAGTGCGGTATGTGAAAAAGTACCCAACTACGATACGACAATTATACTTGGAGATTTCAATGCAAAAATAGGAAAAGAAGAAGAAACACAGAAAATAGCTGGCAAATATTCTTTACACGATGAAACCAGCGAAAATGGACATCTCCTTCTACAATTCGCAAATGAAAACGCCTTAAAAATCAAAAGTACATCATTTGAGAGGAAAAATATATATAAAGGTACATGGAAAATTCCAGGTTCGAATAGGACAAACCAGATAGACCATGTCCTAATTTCATCAAGGTGGTCATCATCAATAATTGACACAAGAAGCTACAGAGGGCCAAACTGTGACAGTGATCACTATCTAGTCAAAGCCGTACTACGTCAAAGAATATCGAACGTTCCGAAAAGTAGAGGATTACGTAGAATTAAGTGGGATAGTGATAAATTAAGAAATGATGAGATAATTGAACAGTTTCAAAATGAGATAAGAAGTTGTATACCTGAAAATGATAGTAGGATTGAAGATATAAACATAGACGATGAGTGGAGAAGAATAGAAACTGCAATAACTGCAAGTGCAAGAAATACCATTGGTGAGAAACAACAACAAAGAGACTCCGAATGGTTTGATAATGAATGCAGAGAAGCCATTAACATTAAAAATGAAGCTCATAAAAAACTGCTACAAAGATGTACCAGATCAAACATGGAAAATTATAAAGAAAAACGAAAAATAGCTACAAAAATATGTAAACAAAAGAAAAGAGTATTCCTCAAAAATAAAATTTTAAAAATACAGGAGGAACATAATTGCGGTAACGTTAAAAAATTCTATAACAATATCAATAGACAAACTAAGAGCTTCCAACCAAGATTAACATCATGCAAAGATAAAGAAGGTAACTTATTAAATGAAGAGCAAAAAATTATAGACAGATGGGCCGAATATTATAAAGAAACGCTAAATAAAACACATCAACAATGTCAAACAGAAAACAATATCTTATACACAGCCGAATTCCTTGTAAATGAACCCACATTAAATGATGTCAAGAATGCCATAAAGAAATTGAAAAATAACAAAGCACCGGGGGAAGATTCGATAACATCTGAATTATTGTGTAACGGGGGGGATTATCTACATAAAACGATACACAGATTAGTATGTGCAATATGGCTTAATGAAACAATACCAAAAAAATGGCGAACAAGTCTACTGAAGCCAATACATAAGAAGGGAGATAGAACGAATTGCAATAACTATAGGGGTATTATGCTACTAAATTCGGCGTACAAAATACTATCAAATATATTATATGAAAAAATTGAACCGTATGCTGAAGAAATACTTGGTGAATATCAATGCGGATTCCGTAGACAACGATCTACTATCGACCAAATATATTTACTAAAACAAAACATGGAGAAATGCTATGAATTTGGGCAAGATCTACATATTTTATTTATTGACTATAAGCAGGCCTTCGATAGCATAAATAGAAACAAAATAGCATATTCACTGATTCAATTAGGTGTGCCCCGCAAATTAGTAAATCTGACAATGGAAACTATGTTCAAATCGCGAGCAAAAGTTCTGATACAAAATACTGCGTCGGTGGAATTTGAGATAAAATCGGGAGTTCGGCAAGGCGACGCGCTGTCAGCGCTGCTGTTCAACATGGTCTTAGAGCAAGCAGTAGGCAAAATTGAGAAGGGTGGTAACATTTTCACAAAATCTTACCAAATTATAGCCTACGCTGATGATATTGCAATTGTAGCTAAGAACTATAGGACATTGGTAGAAATATTTGTGACATTAGAAGAAAATACAAGAGAAGTAGGTCTGGAAATTAACGAAAACAAAACAAAATATATGAGAATGTCCAATAGATCAAATCAGAGAAACCCGCAAAATATTACAATCAACGATTTTAATTTTGAAGGTGTTGCAAACTTTAATTATCTTGGTGTACTAATAAAAAATGACAACAGTATGCACTCGTGCATACAAGAGAGAATAAACGCAGGCAACAGAAGCTATTATATTAATAAAAAACTGTTGCAGTCAAGAATCCTTACAAGGCAAACAAAACTTGTAATTTATAAAACAATAATAAAGCCAATAGTAACATATGGATGTGAATGCTGGACGCTTACACTGAGAGATGAAGAACAGCTACGTATATTTGAAAGAAAAATTATCCGAAAAATCTTTGGCCCAATAAGATTAGAAAACGGAGAATATCAAAGAAGAAGTAATGAAAACATCAATAACATAATTAATGGCGAAGATATTGTAAAGTTTGTAAAGGCACAGCGGCTACGATGGGCAGGGCATATAATAAGAATGAATGAAAATCGCCCTCAACAAAGAATTTTCAAAACCAGACCACTATACAGTAGAGCAAGAGGCAGGCCCAGAACCAGATGGAAAGATAACATCGAAAATGACTGCCGAAAAATGAGCGTGGAAAACTGGCAGAGTTCTGCGCAGGATCGATCTACCTGGAGGAGTATTACGAAGAAGGCTTTAGCTCACCCCGAGCTGTAACGCTAAATGAAGAAGAAGAAGATATTTCATTAATATATTAATTAAATAAATTTTATTAAATAACAAAATTTTAATAAATAAAATCTTTAAATAAAATTTTATCATAAATTGTTCTTTCTAAAACAAAAAAAAACTTATTTCTTAGAAAAATATAAATGTTCAAAAGGTCAAAAGACTTTAAACCTAGAGTTGCTCCATATTCTCTTAGAAATTTATCTGAAAATTTATTAGCTAGTATTCCTGCTTCCCTAGATTTCGAAAACAATAACCAAATTAATCTTGATAACTTTTTAAATTCAAGGTTAGATTCTGTTCATAGTTTTAACTCGTACGATTCGGAAATAACCATAATGCAAAACAGTGACGCTATCAATCGCATTTATAACAGTCTAAGAATACCAGATGCAATAAAGGATTTACCAAAATTCGATGGAAATCCAAGATTATTGCACGATTTCATCGACAATGTCGAAGGAATCCTAACTTTAATAACTGAAATTGACGGGACTTTGTATGACAAAATTATTCTTAGGGCAATTAGAAACAAAATTGAAGGACAGGCTAATGAAGTTCTAAATATGTATGGAACTCCATTAGAATGGGAAAAAATGAAAGAGAACCTGATTCTTCATTACTCTGATAAAAGAAACGAGACATCCCTTATAAAATCCCTTATATTATTAATGTAAAAACGAAACTTATAAGTGGCGCAGTCGGTAGGATCCAAAAACAGTGATCCTTTTAATTAAAGTGTGTTCCGGTTAATATATATATCGCTTAAAAATTAAATATCTAATAAATATAATAAGAACTAATTTTAATAAAATAAAAAACATTAAACTATTTTTAATTTAAATAAAAACATTTTAATAAAATTAAAATAAAATTGTGAAAAATTTTATAACAAAGGAATATTGTTATTAAATAATTTATTAAAACTGGAATTTAATACCACAAAGGAATATTGTGAAAAATTAGAAATCCAGAATTTTTGTGAACGTGAATAATTTGGAAGCAACAAGATTAAGCTGTATATTATATAAAGTGCAAATTGGAAACACATCAAAAGGTCAACTGGTGAACTTCAGTTCTTTAATTTGGATCCTAGAACAACAACGAGCTTACAGATACAATGAGTATTTTTCTTCTCATGCTCACGTAAGTCAAAATTTTTATTACTATCCTAAACTTCCTTCCAAATCAATTCCTATTAAATTAAAGTAAAAGAAAATTATAAATATATAAGATAATAAGAAAAAAATTATAAAATAAAAAGTATAAAAATTAAAATTTTTTAATATTTTCACTGTGATCAAGCCTATTCTTCGATACCTAAGGTGAGGCTGCCTTAGGCACAGTGAATTATTCAAAAAAAAAAAAAAAAATTATATTGATCAAAAATAAATTGAAAAAAAAAATATATAAAAATAAAATTATAGAAAAAATTGCTTAAATTTTAAATTAATTAAAGGAAAATTAATTAATTAAATTAAATATATAAAATTTAAAACTAAAATTATTTCAAAATCATAAATAATTTGTTTAAAAAAAAAAAAAAAAAGAAAAAAAAATATTCTTTTAACAATTTTCACTTAAAACTAAATAAAATTTATTTTTAAAATAAATAAATCTAAATATATTGTTTTGAAATCATATATTTTTATGTTAATTTAAATTAAATAAATTGTTTTAAAAAAATAAATTTTATCAATTAAATATTTATATGAATATATTTCATTAATATATTAATTAAATAAATTTTATTAAATAACAAAATTTTAATAAATAAAATCTTTAAATAAAATTTTATCATAAATTGTTCTTTCTAAAACAAAAAAAAACTTATTTCTTAGAAAAATATAAATGTTCAAAAGGTCAAAAGACTTTAAACCTAGAGTTGCTCCATATTCTCTTAGAAATTTATCTGAAAATTTATTAGCTAGTATTCCTGCTTCCCTAGATTTCGAAAACAATAACCAAATTAATCTTGATAACTTTTTAAATTCAAGGTTAGATTCTGTTCATAGTTTTAACTCGTACGATTCGGAAATAACCATAATGCAAAACAGTGACGCTATCAATCGCATTTATAACAGTCTAAGAATACCAGATGCAATAAAGGATTTACCAAAATTCGATGGAAATCCAAGATTATTGCACGATTTCATCGACAATGTCGAAGGAATCCTAACTTTAATAACTGAAATTGACGGGACTTTGTATGACAAAATTATTCTTAGGGCAATTAGAAACAAAATTGAAGGACAGGCTAATGAAGTTCTAAATATGTATGGAACTCCATTAGAATGGGAAAAAATGAAAGAGAACCTGATTCTTCATTACTCTGATAAAAGAAACGAGACATCCCTTATAAAATCCCTTATATTATTAATGTAAAAACGAAACTTATAAGTGGCGCAGTCGGTAGGATCCAAAAACAGTGATCCTTTTAATTAAAGTGTGTTCCGGTTAATATATATATCGCTTAAAAATTAAATATCTAATAAATATAATAAGAACTAATTTTAATAAAATAAAAAACATTAAACTATTTTTAATTTAAATAAAAACATTTTAATAAAATTAAAATAAAATTGAGATAGAAGATAGAAATATAGTAATGTTTCAAATATAAAAAATAATAATGAGATAGAAATATATGGTGTTTCAAATATAAAAAATGAAAACTCTATTGAAATGGCAAAAAAAATTTTTTCTAAATGTATGGACATAAATGTTAGTGATGACGAAATTAAAAATTGCTATATAAAAAAAACATCAAAAAGAAATAAAGAGAAACAAACTGAGTTTCTATGCATTAATTTCAAATCTACTGCAACCAAGGAGATGATTTTAAAGAAAAAATTCAGCTGTATAGAAAAATTAAATAATAATGTTCTGAGCGACACAGTAAGCAAAGATGACAACAATAAAAAAAGGATTTATATTAATGAAGCTTTCACTAATTATAATAGAGCTTTATATTTGTCTACTAAAAAATTAAAAAAGGAAAAAAAATATGAATTTCTATGGTTTAAAAATTGCAATATTTATTTAAAAAAAATGGAGGGGGGTAAGACAATTGTTATCAGATCATTCGAAGATTTAGTTAAAATATAATTACTTATAACTAAAAATTCGGTCATTAAGTGAAATTATTAATTTAGATACGGATGATCTTATAAACAATGAACTTACCTTACCTACCATTAATAATATTGATAGTTATAATTTTAATTGTTCAAATAAATTTATTTTAGTGCACCAAAATATGAGGAGCTTGAGACAAAACTTCGACTTACTGTTATCTAATCTTGAAGCACTTGTAACAGTTCCAGATTTAATTTTTGTTTCGGAAATATGGATATACAATGATGAAATTACTGAATATGAAATTCCAGGGTATGTTTTTAATGCTTGTACTAATGAAGGTTATGCTGCAGGTGGCGTAGGTTGTTTTGTTAGAAATACTTTTAATAGTCTAGCTTCAAGTTATAATCTTACTAGTGCGGACATTATGAAAATTAATTTTAATATTAACAATGTTGATTTTACGTGTTTGTGTGTGTATAGATTTCATATGCATAACTTTAGTTTATTCTTTAATGAATTTTGTGAATTGTTAGAAAACGAAAGAGCAAAAAATCTTTTAATTTTAGGTGATTTTAATTAAGATCTTTTAATAGAAAATGATGATGTTTCTAATCTTTTAAATTTATTAGCATTACACGGTTTAGCGTCTATTATAAATGAACCAACTAGGTTAGCTTCAGGAAAATGCATAGACCATATATATGTTCGATTTTCGGAATACTCGTTAGAAAGATGTGAGAAAATTATTATGGATTTAAATGTTTCTGATCACTGTATGATAGGTTTAACTATTAAAGATTTTTTTGTAAATAAAAAAAATAATTTTATGGATACTAAAAAGTGTACAAAAATTGACTATGTGAAATTAAATACGTGTTTAAAGTATGAATTTTGGGGAGAAGTTATTACTGAGAATGATACAAATAGAGCCTATGACAGTTTTATAAAACTTTTTAAATTACATATTTCTAAATGCAGTTTTCCTATTAATATATCTAAAAAATACAGAAGACTAAAACCATGGATCAATAATTATTTAGTAAATAAAATAAACCTTAAAAATAAATTAGGGAAAAAATGTTTAAATCTTCCTATATACCACAGTCTTAAAATCCGCTATAAAAAAATTTGCAAAGAGGTTAAAAAAGAAGTTAAGGAACAAAAAGACAATTTTTATAAAAATGAATTTAAAAGACAGGCTGGCAATTTAAAGGGAGAGTGGCGCGTGATTAATAATGTACTTAACAAAAACAATAATACCAGGGAATCTATTATATTGCAAAAAGATAATATTGAAATTTATGATGACCTTGAAATAGCTAATCTTTTTAGTGATTATTTTGCTAATCTGACTGATAATTTGTTTCCACAAATACACTCGTGCTCTTGTGAAAATAGCTTAAGTCTTCAGGAAGAAATTAACCTTAGAAATAGCTATGGTTTTGAACCAATATCTTCTTTAGACGTAGTTAAGGCGATTAATTCACTAAAGAATTCGCATTCGTGTGGTAATGATGGTCTTTCGAATATTCTTTTAAAAAAAGTTAAATTTATGATTTGTGACATTCTTGCATACATTTTTAACATGAGTGTTCATTCTGGTACTTTTCCTCACTCACTAAAAAGCGCTGTCGTTATCCCACTTTTTAAAAAAGGGAATTGCAAAGACATGAACAACTATAGGCCAATTTCACTACTTCCTTCGGTAGCAAAGATTTTTGAAAAAATTATGAAAAATAAAATATTAAGCTTTTTAAATAATGCAAATTTTTTCAGTTCTGCCCAATTTGGATTTAGGAACAATCTGTCTACCGAAGACGCTTTATTGAAACTGTGCTCAGAAATTTATGCCAACTTGGATAAGAGGAAATATACTGCAGGGTTATTTGTTGATATTACGAAAGCATTCGATATGGTTAACCATAAGATTTTGCTTCGTAAAATTGAAAATATTGGATTTAGGGGTTTTATGCTAGAATGGTTTACGAGTTACTTAGAGTCAAGATGTATAAAAGTTAAAATTGGGGAAAAACTGTCTAACGCTAAATATATTAGACAAGGAGTACCCCAAGGTTCTGTATTAGGACCTTTATTATTTTTGATTTATATTAACTCGTTACTTAAGCTAGAATTTAAAGGCAATCTTACTGCTTTTGCAGATGATTTAGGATTTGTGTATGAAGCAAATGATCTTCTTAACTTAAATTGTGATATTAACTATGACTTGAACTTATTGCGTAATTGGTTCTCACGTCATAAATTATTAATAAGTAACAAAACCAAAATTATGTTTTTCAACCTGTCTTGTCAAAAAAATTATGAAGTGCTATTTAAGTATCATGCACCAGAGTGTAACAAATTTAAACTAAAACAAACGTATTGTACTTGTACCGAAAGTTGTCTGTTTAATAATTCATTATCTTGTAGTAATAATTGTTTCAACATTGAAATAGTAGAGCATTTCAAATATTTAGGTGTTATCATTGATAATAAAATGAATTGGTCCGTACAGACAGAAGCCTTAAGACGTTATTTTCGTTCTAGTCTATGCAGTTTTTATTATTTACAAAATGTCTGTTCTTCGAAAGTAATGAAAATTTTTTATTATGGTATTTTTCAATCCAAGCTTCAATATGGAATTACTTGCTGGGGTGGAACTCAATGGAATAAAATTCAACCACTGCTTGTTTTACAAAAACAAGTAATAAGACGAATATTTAAAAAACCTCGACTATATCATACGTCTCCACTATTTAAAGAAGCTAAAATAATGACTATACGCCACCTGTATTGCTACAAAGTATTGAAAACTTTCTATATTAGATCGGGTTATCTGAATAATAGATTTTCTGTTATCTATGGATTGCGTACAAATAACATGTATTTTGTGTCTGTTCCAAGTTTTCGAACCACTGCTTTCCGTAACTTTTACAGCGTTGTTGCTTTCCGTCTATTCAACAGGTTGCCATTGTATATCAGAAAACTAAGAATTTTTAATCTGTTTAGCAAAAAACTTGGTCAATGGCTTCTAGATAAAGATGTCAGTGAGATTGAGGATTTGTTTAATATAATGATTTGATTACTAAATAACAGCTATTAACAATGATTATCACACATTAAGTATTAGATGCACTATATAAATTTTTATGTTTTTATGAATTAGAATTTTCCTTATTTTTTCATATTTGTTTTGTTTTATATACCTTTCGGTTTTGTATTTTTTTTTTTTTTTTTTTATTCTAAAACCACAAACTAGGAATATGATCCTATGTACTTAACGTAGTTGTGATTGAATGGAATAGGATAGGGATGGAAAAAATGAGGACAACGGGGAGTTAACTGGTAAATTCGTGAAGAATCCGTTAAGATTCTTCTTAAATTTGGGCAAATTATAAATATCAAAATTGCCAACTTTTGGAAATACAGAAGATGGTAATAGATTCCACATTTTATCAGTTCTAACAACAAACGAATTACTATAACCAGTAGAGTACCACTTAGGAAGTTCCACATAGTAGGAATGCGCGTTTGCTGCCCCTCTGGTGGTACGTTGGAATTGTTTGAGAGGAGGCATCAGAGATTTTATTTCAACTGAACAAGTGTCATTACCTACAAGATATCTATAAAAAAGAGAAAGAGCTCCAATATTACGACGTATATCAAGTGCAGATATAGTATTACTCACATTGGGGTCATTAATTAGACGAATGGCGCGTTTTGAACTCTATCGAGAAAGTTTAAGGAACTTAATGAGGCGCCAGCCCAAATGTGTGAGTTATATTCCATCTTAGGTCGTATATAAGCTTTATAGATTTTAGACAGGTCCCTTGAAGAGAAATACGACTTACACCTAAAGAGAAAACCCAAGCATTTGGCAGCATTTTTAGCTATATCAAAAATATGATCATTCCACATCATTTTTTGATTAAGCTGCATACCCAAAATGTTTAAGTTTTCTGATCGGTGCACGATTTCACCAAGAAACCTCAGACTAGGGTTATAATTGTTTCTTTTTAGCGTTATCTGACAGCATTGGGTTTTGGAAGAATTAAACTCCACTCTGTTTTTCGAACCCCAATTAGCGACTTTAACTAGATCGTCGTTAACCGAATTGGTCATAGACAGTCTAGCTGTGTCAACTGCAAAGGTTGTGGCATTTGACTTTCTCGGAAAATTGTAGGATGCCACCAGAGTGCTGTCATCGGCGAAACTGTGGATTGGATTGAGGGTAGAAGATAGAAGATCGTTGATAAAAATCAAAAAGAGTGTAGGTGCAAGGACGGATCCTTGTGGAACACCAGCGTTTATTTGTTTAATATTATAAATCTACAGGATCTATCTACTTCAGGAATTGTTGGTGGAAGTTGAGCTGTAGGAGGGAGTGTGGAATTTGCCGCAAAAAGTTTTGCAAACAGGTTAGCTTTACCAACCGAATCTGAAATGATATCGTCGTTTTTATCAATCAAAGGAGGGAATGAAGATTTACAAAAGTTCTGCTTAACGCTTTTTGCGAATGTCCAAAAAGAACGATTGCAGTTGGGTTGGTGGAGAATTTTATGCTTCAACCTCTGGTTATGCAGAAACTTTTGTTGACTGATAATTTTTTTACACTCATTTCGAGCCACTTTATAACTTCCACGTGATGCCTCCGAATCATTAGCCTTGTAAAGCTTGAACTTTTCCTCTTTGTTCTTGATGGCCCTTTTGCAAATGTCATTAAACCATGATTTGGAATTTGGTTTCACTGATTTATACGATCTAGGTATAAACAATTTCATACCTAGCATTATAGTTTTACAAATGACATCAGCAAAAAGGTCAACATTCCTATGGCGAAAGTACATGGACCAGTCGAAGCCTTTTAAAAAACAGTTCAGGCCATCCCAGTTAGCCCGGTTGTAATGCCAGACTACTCTTTTCGGGATTACGCTCGTACTAGCCGTTGTACCTGCAGGGAATGTAGCTTTAACAAGGCAATGATCGGAGTTGCCAAGTGGAGAGTTAACAGAAATTGTGTATTTTTCTGGATTTGTGGTTAGAAAGAGGTCCAAAAGATGTTGATTATGGAAATTCTGGTCAGGAATCCTCGTTGGGTTCTTAACATGTTGAGAAAGTTGGAAGAGATTGGAAAATAGTTCAACTTGCCTGCCTTCTGGGGAATTGTGACTGGAGTAATGGAGCCAGTTCTTGTTGTGAACATTGAAGTCACCAGCGATAACAACCTCAGCATCCGGGTGTTGTTCCAGGATTGAATTGATGTTATCGGATAGTTCCTCAATGACCATAGTTGATTCTGACTCACTTGCTTGGGGTGATCTGTATAAGAAACAGAAAAATATTGTAGACTTTTCAACACGGAGTTTGATCCATATGTAATGAAAAATATGGTTGGAGCCTTTTAGGTTGTGAAGAGTGTTGAAAGTTACATCAGAACGAATATATATAGCGACACCTCTATGGGGTATGAAATGTGAAACCAAAGAATAGCCGTTAATATTAAAATTAATATTATCGTCTTTAACTTGGGTTTCGCATAATGCTAACAGTGCTGGTTTTTGGGAGAATAAGTGGGCCTCTACGGCGCAAAAGTTTGATGCGAGACCTCGAATATTGCAAAAATTAATAGAAAAGTTGGCAATCATGATATTACATTACAATATTGCAAATAGATTATTGAAATATAAAAATAGAAAATTATTTAAAATTAAAATTGAAACGTAATTATTTAACTGTATTTATATATTATATAAGAAAGAAATTATTTATTTGTTTAACAAAAAAAAAAAAAAAAAAGAAAAAAATAAGTTATTAATTGTTGAAAAAAAAAAAAGAAAAATTAAAATTACTTATTTTAAAAATAGAAAAATGAAAGATAGAAAAATATTTAAAAAACAAAATAAAATTGAAACATAATTCGTTAGACGTCTTAGGTTAGAGTTGGATATAAGAAGAACACCAATTGTACATGACAGTTTATAATACCTTATCATACACAAGTAGTATTTAAATTATATCCACCACTAATAGCCGAGACAACAACCACAGTTAATAAGATAGTTCTTTAATAATTTTTTCTTTCATTTGAAGAATGAAAGAAAGCAATTTTAAATGGAGTAAAAAGATGAGAATTAACTTAATTAAAAAATAGTTTACGAGAAAGAGAAGGTTATAGTACAAAGGCAACATATTTGCATTGCGTTTTTCGATCAATAATGAAGTAAACAATAATAATATAATTTAAATTAAAATTAAGTAAATTGTGTTTTGAAGTTAATTTAAAGAAAAAACTTAAAAGTAAATAAAATTAAAGAGTGTATAAATTATTAAATTTAGTTGTTAAGATAACTATTAAATTAAAAATATATTAAGTGTTTGTATTTAAAGGCAAGCAAAGATTAGAAAAAATAAATCATATCTAGTCCAAAAAAAAATGAAAAATTTAAATGATATTTTAATGTGTAGATAATAGATTAATGTAATAATAGATTAGTGTGATTTTATAGATTATCTTTAAAGTTAATAGGTATTCTAAATAAATTAAGTGTTAAAATTTGAAAATTTTTTCTAAGCAAAGTAGGTTGAATTCCTGGTGTGTGTTGAAAGTTGATTTGAATGAAGAAAAGTTCAGCATACAATCCGGTGAAATTGAGGTTATGTTCTATATATACAAATTTTTAATGGAAATATGAATTTATGTATATTGTTTTTTTTTTTTTTTTTTTTTATTAATTATAATTTATATATATATAGTGAATTTGTGCAATATATTTAGTCGTTTATGCTAAGATTATTCTATTGATCTTTGTTATCACACTTTTATATCACTTGCTGTTGGTTTTTATTATAATTACATATATTGATTTGGTGTCTATTTTTAATTTTTTTTTTTTTTTTTTTTTTTTTTTTTTTTTTTTTAATTTAAGTAATGATATTTTTTAAAAAAGTTAATTAAAATTATTGAATTAAAAATATTTTTTTATAACTTAAATAAGTATTGCATTTTGAATTTTGTAGTTTGGTCGTTTTTTAATATAATTTTGGATTAAAATCATTTTAATAATTTTGGATTTTGTTTTTATATATATACTTTGTTCTTTATATAACTTCTTTTTTAATAAGCAGAAAATTTTTTCTTGTATTAAATTACTTCATTTATTTTGTTTTTTCAATAATATATATATAAATTTTTTTTTTTTCATTTTTTCATTCTTTTGAATTATTTTAAATTTTAACACCCCACTTAATATTAATATTGAATTATATAGAATTAAGTACATTCATGGCATTAAGCACTATTTCTTAAGAAATATAAAATGTCACAAACATTTTTTAAATAAATAAATAAATAATAAATAAATAAATAAAAGATTTGCATACGTTAAAACAGAATAACAAAACTGTAGAAAATTTTTATTCTGACGTTATAGAAATTCAAGCTACCATGTTTAATCATATAAACATACATGAAAAACTCAAAATGTTATAGCTGCAAAGAAAGATCTTTATAATGAAATGTGTCTTAACGTTTTCTTATCAGGACTTAAAGAACCATTAGGGTCAACCATCCGTGCTATGCGACCACAATCTTTAGCAGTTGCATTCTCTTATTGTATAAAGGAACAAAATATTTTCTATACAAGAGTTTTTAATCAACAGACTTCTAAAATAAAGCCCATTCAAAATAGCAATAATCAGTAATTTTACAACACCATATAGACCAAATGGAGGACAAGCAATAATTCCAAAAAATAATAATAATAGTTTTACTCAACCTAGACCGAATAATCCTTTTAATTATCGTACCAACAACAATTTCTTTAACAACCAAAGGAATCAATTTGTTAGACCCGCAGCTAATAATCAGTTAGCACAGTATAACAGACCAACTACATCATATCAGCCAAGACCAACCCCAATGGACATTGGATCAGCCAGATCAAGATCATTAATTCGAAATCAAAATTCAACTCAGAGACCAAACTTTAATAAATTTAATAACTTTAGACAAAATACGCAATTACCCAACTTTATTAGCGAAGAACTTTTTAACGTAGAAGAACAAAATCCAAAAGATGACAACATTTATTCTAATGATCATTTTTATACAAACTTGGACAACTATTACAACTATAATATAGAAGAAGACATTTCCGAAAAACCTGATATAGAAGTAGATGATTCAAATTTTTGCTTACCTGCCGATTCAAACCCACCGGATACATAGATGTTAATAAACATGGAAATATACTACCATATATACAAATTTTATATAATAATAAGCCATTAAAATTTCTAATTGACACAGGAGCTTCCTCTTCTTTTATTAACCCTGTCTTAGTAGACCCAAATAACATAACCCAAATTGAACCAGTTACAATAGTTACAGCTTTAAATAAACATAAAATAACCAAAAAAATTACTTTACCGATATTTAAGGAATTTCAACAAATAGGTCAAATGGAACTTCTACTTTTTAAATTTCACGGCTATTTCGATGGACTCATCGGATTAGACATTCTTACTCTTTTAAAAGCCAAAGTAGATATTGCAAATAAAAAATTATTAACCGCAAATACAGAAATAAATCTTCACTTTAAACCTAACTTAACCTCTGAACAAATTCAAATACCACCTAAATCAAAATTAATTGTAAAAATACCAGTAGATTATAAAAATGGCAGCATTCATATCAATAACATTGAAATTTGTCCAAAAATATTAGTTTCAGAAGGAATTTATTTAGCAAAAGATTGGTATAGTTTGATAGAAGTTACCAACATTTCAAATAAAGAAGAAATTCTTTATGTAGACCAACCTATTAAAGTTCACCCATTTTTAAAAGAAGAATTTTCTGAAATAAATAATTTCAAAATTAATTACAATTGTAATTCAAATATTTCTCGTCAAGATATAGTAGATTTAATAAGAACCTCACATTTAAATAACGAAGAAAAACGAAATTTATTAGCAGTTTGTAAAGAATATGAAGATATTTTCTTTAAAGAAGGTCAATCTCTCACTTTTACTAATCAAATTAAACATAATATTAAGCTAACAGATGATTCGCCTATTTATGCCAAATCTTATCGTTACCCATACATTCATAAGAATGAAATCCAAACCCAAATAAAGGATATGTTAAATCAAGGTATAATTCGAAACAGTTACTCCCCTTGGAGTTCACCTGTTTGGATTGTTCCGAAAAAACGCGATGCAAGCGGTAAACAAAAATGGCGATTAGTAATCGACTATCGCAAATTGAATGAAAAGACCGTAAGCGATAAATACCCCTTGCATAATATAAATGAAATACTGGATAAATTAGGTAAATGTCAACTTTAGATCTCGCAAGCGGATTTCATCAAATCGAGATGAATCCTGCAGATATACAAAAGACCGCATTTTCGGTAGACGGAGGTCATTATGAATATATCCGTATGCCTTTTGGTCTAAAGAATGCACCATTCACATTCCAACGTGTGATGGATAATGTTCTTAAAGATCTGGTTGGACGAATATGTCTCGTTTATCTCGATGACATTATAGTCTTTTCAACATCTCTCCAGGAACATTGCGAGAACCTTCGGAAGGTATTTAAAAAATTGCAAGAAGCTAATTTTAAAGTCCAACTCGATAAATCAGAATTTCTAAAAAAAGAAATTGCATTTCTTGGACACCTTGTAACAACTGATGGAGTTAAACCGAATCCTGATAAAATTCATGCTATAAAGAAATTTCCTTTACCCAAGACCCCAAAAGAGATAAAATCATTTCTTGGTCTTCTAGGATATTATAGGAAGTTTATCAAAGACTTCGCAAAACTTACCAAACCTTTATCCGAATGTTTGAAAAAAGGTAAGAAAATTATACTAGACGAACGTTATATTAAAACATTTGAAACTTGTAAAGATATTCTAATGAATGATCCAATCCTTCAATACCCGGATTTCTCTAAACCTTTTATAGTCACTACTGATGCAAGCAATTTTGCCATTGGTGCCATCCTTTCACAAGGAACAATTGGACAAGATAAACCGATATGCTATGCAAGTAGAACGTTAACAAGCTCTGAAATTAACTATTCAACCATAGAAAAGGAACTGTTGGCCATAGTTTGGGCAACAAAATATTTCCGGCCCTACATCTTTGGAAACAAATTCAAGATAGTAACCGACCACAAACCTTTAGTTTGGTTGATGAATCTTAAAGAACCCAACTCAAGACTTGTTCGATGGCGACTAAAACTCGAGGAGTTTGATTATGAAATTGTGTATAAAAAAGGCGTAATAAATTCAAATGCCGATGCTTTAAGTCTCATTAAAATAGATGAAATACATGCACACGATCTTGATGCAAATTTTACTGTACAGGGAACATTTGGATCAACTGTTCATTCAGCTTCAGAAGATATGAATGACGGAATTCCCATTGCAATACGACAGTTAAATGAATTTAACCATCAGTTAATTTTGTCAATCTCAGATAGAAACCTCCAATTCAACTTGAAGTACCTTTTCGGAATAAACAAAAACGAACTATAAGGTTACCTAACTTTACAGAAGAAACCATAACTGACATTTTAAAGAAATTTGTACCTCATAACAAACTTACCGCTATATATACAGACGATTCTACTTTTAAACTCATTCAAAGTTCTTTTTCAAAACATTTCGCTAGATGTGGATCATTAAAACTTATTCGTTGTACCGAAATACTAAAAGATATAATCAATGAAGACGAACAGGATAAAACAATTAGGGACTATCATTTAAAAAATAATCATAGAGGTATCACTGAAACAATACTTCATCTCAAAAGAGAATTTTATTTTCCATTAATGAAAGAAAAAATTAGTAAAATAATAAATAATTGTGATACTTGCAATATATTTTTTTTTTTTTTTTTCTTTATTAATTCAAATATTTTAAATACATACTTATAACATAATTATGAATTATAATAAAGTTTACAAGCCGTAGCCGTAGCTATGTGGCTTTATGATTTATTTTTAAAAATAAGTGTCTATTTTAAATTTATTTATTAGCATTTATGTTTATATATTTATTATTAAAAACAATTATAATTAATTAAAAATATCGTAAAGATTAACATCGTGTTAGCAATTAACTTACGTTTAATAAAAAGCATAATAATATTATTATTTCAAAAGTATATTATAAAAAAAAATTAAAATATGTTAAATACAAATATATGTAAAAAAATTATAAAAAAAATTAAAATATGACCGTCACCCACTAAACCAAAATACGAAATACCTGTAATAGCTAAGAAACCTATGGAAATTTTACACATAGACATATATTCAATAAATAATCATAAAATCTTAACTATAGTTGACAAATTTTCTCGATTTGCGGCAGCCTACACGGTAACTAACAGAAATAGTTTAAATATGATAAAATCTCTAAGAAATTTCTTTAGCCTTCACGGCATTCCAGAAACAATTGTGTCAGACCAAGGCGGTGAATTCACATCAACCATATTTCAAGATTTTTGTGGACAATATAATATCAATCACCATCTTACATCATTTCAACAAACTAGTAGTAATGGCATTGTAGAAAGAATGCACTCTACTTTAACTGAAATATATAGAATAGTACATGAAAAATCAAGAGACAAAGACCATGACGACATCTTGAATGAATGTTTAATAACTTATAACAATGCAGTACATTCTACAACAAAACTAACACCGTACGAATTATTTTACGGATGACCATACACCTTTCTAAAACAAATTTCACCTAATAACGAACATGACTACCTAGCAAAACTGAACGAATTTCAAAATAAGCTTTTCCCAGAAATAGAAAAATTAGTAGAAAATAAAACAAAAACCTTAATCGAAAAATTAAATAAAAATAGACAAGAACCAGAAAACTATCAAGAAAACGATCAAATATTTAGAAAAGAATTTAACCCTTTTCCAGGCTGTGGGAAGTATATTTCCCACTTTACAGAATTCACGATACTGGTAATACCATATATTATATTTGTAAAAAAATTGTGCAGACATCTAGTAGAAAGTAGCGTAAATATTATTAGTATATCATTCAACCAAAAATTCACAATAGTTTTATCGTAAAATTTAAAACAACGGCATATTCCGTCAAAACAATATTTTTTTCTTGTGATTTTAGACTGTTTTTTAGTGTTTTTATGTAAAATAATATAAAAAAGTGAATAATAAGAAAATAAAAGTTATATTTATAATAATTAATATTTCTTTTAACATAATATTATATTACAAAGTGAGTAGTTGTTTTGTTCTAAAAAATATTGAATATTTACTAGGTGGGAAGTATATTTCCCTCTGCTCATACAATGTTTATCAGGTGGGAAGTATATTTCCCGCTGCCTATATAAGAATAGAAAATTTATAAATTTTTGTATGAAAATTTGTAGATATTTTGTAAATTTTTTCGACGGCGCAATGGAATTTGAACAATCCCAAGCATTTGGAAGAGATAATGAATTATTTTTATTCCTTGCCTGATGAAGACGAAATATCTAATGCTGATGCCGATGAAGGTGCTGAAGCAGAAATTTCAAGATTGGATGATTTCGAAAGTGCCAAGTCCAATGAAATTGCTTTGCCCGTAGAGGAAATTATTTATGATGAAATTGAACCCATGGTAATTTTTGACAATTCGTTAGTTGATGTATGTCCAAATGATGAAGTTGGTGAAACTGATGACTTGGAATGGGGCTAAAACACATCTTACTTCGACGAAATAAGTACGGCATTTTCTGATGAAGTAAACATAAATATCGACCAAAATGCAAAAGAGTTTTTTAAAAAAATTTTTTTTTGAAAATATTTGATTGCAATGTGATTTTAAAAATTGTTGAAGAAACAAATGCATATGCAATTCAGTACCAAACTAAAAATTGGGAAGACACAACTTCAAAGGAAATTATGGCTTTTATCGGATGTCTAATTCTTATGGGCATACATCAACTACCTGATATAGAAAATTACTGGTCATCAGATCCATTATTAAGGGTAGATTCTATTGCACAAGTAATGACTGCCAAGCGATTTAAAAAACTCATTGAAAATATACACTGCAACGACAATAAAAAAAATTTACCACGAAGTGACATTAATCATGATAAACTACATAAAGTTCGGCCCATATTAGATTTTCTAAATGCAAACATTGCAGGACCATATACTCCTTCATCATATTTGGCTGTAGATGAGTCTATGATCCCATTCAAAGGTAGGTCAAGTTTGAAGCAATATATGCCAATGAAACCTGTCAAAAGGGGTTATAAAGTATGGTGTCTTGCTGACTCGAGAACTGGTTATATTCTGAATTTTTCAATTTATACTGGTAAAAGTTTAGTTCCATTGAAAGTTTCTCTTGGTGAAACAGTAGTACTTGATTTAGCACGCAATGTATCTACAGGTAGTATTGTTGCGTTTGACAATTTTTTTACCAGTGTAAGCCTTATGGAAAAATTAGCTGAAAAGGGAATATTTTCATGTGGTACAGTAAGGGGCACTAGTAAAGGTCTACCCCCATTTATGAAAAAAGATCCGAAGGTTGATAGAACGATATCACGAGGTAATTATTTATATGAAACTAAAGGTAAGGTAGCTGCTACTAAGTGGATGGATAACAAGGCTGTCGGTATGCTGTCTACTGTACATAGCCCTAAAGATCTAACAACTGTAACTCGAAGAAATAAAGATGGATCTAAGACCGATGTTTCGTGTCCAAAAGTTGTATCAATATATAATGAAATAATGGGAGGAGTGGATAGGTTTGACCAATTTCGAGAGAGGTATGCTATTGGTAGAAGGTCGGTAAAATGGTGGCATCGAATATTGTATTACCTTATTGATTTGGCAATTGTAAATAGTTTCATAATGTATAAGCATACCAAAAAACGTACACTAATAAGATTTGACCAATTATCATTTCGATTACGATTGGCCAGGCAGCTTATTGGTGGTTATAGTAGTCGAAAACGGCGAGGTCGCCCAGCCATTAATTATTTAAAACACATGCCTGTTCCCGACGACGTAAGAATGGCAGAAGTGGGTAATCACATGCCACTAGAAAATAAAAATTACCGAAGATACAAATTGTGCAGTACAAAATATGCAGAGAAAAGAACACGATATACTTGTACATCATGTGATGTGCCATTATGCATAAACCCTTGCTTTCCAAAGTTCCATGGAAAGTAGAAAGTAGTGTTACATTGTTACATAATTTTTAATTTTTTTCTAATAAATGAATTTGTATGAATTATTACAATATGTTTTTTATTTCTTAGCAAATCAGTAAGGCCGTGGGATACATTTATCCCACCTCAAATATCTAAGAAGAGCAATACATTTATTATTATTTTTATACCCTACACCTATAGAATAGGTAAAGGGGTATATTAACTTTGGTATGGTGTTTGTAACCACCTAAAGGAAGCGAGCTAGATATGGAAAAGTATATATATTTGTGATCAGCGTAACCGCCTTAGTCGATATAGCCATGTCCGCTCGTCCGTCCGTCCGTCCGTAGGCACGATAACTCAAAAAATAATGGAGCTATCTTGATGAAATTTTAACTGTAGGTTACTAGGACTGAAAGTACGGCGGGGATTGCATATGGGCGAAATCGGCCCATGGGTTTGGATTCTGAACCTTTTAATCGGTTTCAGGGCTAACGGACAAATATAAAAAATCACGATAACTCAACAACTAATGACGCTATCTTCATCAAATTTGTGCTGTAGGTTACTAGTAATGAAAATACTTCGGGAATTGCGTAAGGTCGGGATTGGACCATGGGTTCGGAACCTAGAACTTTTTGATCGAATTTAGGCCAAACGAGCATAATTCCGAAACCAATGAAGATAGAACCTCCAAATTTAGTATCAGGGTGTCTCTTCCTATTTCCTAAGTGTCTTGTGAATTTGGGTCCCATTGGAGTAGTGGGTCGGGGACCAGCCACACATTTCCGAAGACCTTAAAGCATATCTTTAAAATTAATAAAGATAACAACTTGAAAAAATGTAGAAGCTTCCAATTTGCCACAAGGGTGTTCTTTACTATCTCTTGCGTGTTCCCCTAATTTGGGATCAATTGGAGTGGTGGTTCTGTACCCCTCTCAGACCTCCCAAGTTTTAAAGGCTTATAATCGAAATTACTAAAAATAGTTACTTAAAATTAGGATAGACCGTTCAAATTGTGTACAAGGGTTAACTAGTACTATAAGTACAGCGCGGACTATATAAGGGCGAAATCAGCCCAACGGTTCGGATTCCGGACCTCTTAATCGATGTCAGGGCTAAGGAAGATATATAAAAAATCACGATAACTCAACAACTAATGAGACTATCTTCATGAAATTTGTGCTGTAGGTTATTGGCAGCGAAACTACGGCGGTGATTACGTACGGTGAGGATTGGACAATGGGTTCGGAACTTAGAACTTTTTGATCGAATTTAGGCCAAACGAGCATAATTTCAAAACCAATGAAGATAGAACCTCCAAATTTGGTATCAGGGTGTCCCTTCCTATTGCGTAAGTGTCTTTGAAATTTGGGCCCCATTGGAGTAGTGGATCGGGGACCAGCCACTCAGTTCTTAGGCCCTTAAAGCATATTTTCGAAATTAATAAAGATAGTTACTTGAAACAAATGCAGAAGCTTCCAATTTGCCACAAGGGTGTTCTTTACTATTTCTTGCGTGCCCCCCTAATTTGGGATCAATTGGAGTGGTGGTTCAGAACCTCTCTTAGACCCCCCAATGTGTAAAAGCTTATCATCGAAATTAATAAAACTAGTAACTTAAAATTAAGATAGAGCGTTCCAATTGTGTACAAGGGTTAACTAGTATTGAAAGCATGACGGGACTGCATATGGGCGAAATCGTACCATAATTTCGGGTCCTGGAACCCTTGAAAAGTTCAAGGACTAACAAACATATATCTTAAAAACACCATAACTCAAAAAATAATGCGGGTTTTTAGATGAAATTTAACAGTAGGTTACTAGTAATGAAAGTACCATGGGAATTGGTTGTGGTCGAGTTTAATTTCGAAGCCAAAGAATATATTTCCTATGTCCTATGTGTCTCCGAAATCTAGACTTAATTGTAGTGGTTCAGCTATGTTCAAAGGTACTTGCTGCATTTATGTAAAATTTATTTTTATATTTAAATGAATTATATGAAAAGGTGTAAATTTTTAATTGTATTTTAGAAATACATTTATTGCATATTTTGCGTTTATAAGTTTTTCTATTAGGTATATAAACTAACCATTTAAAATAATTGCAATTTTTAAAAATTTGGATTATTAAATATATTATGCTTTGATTATCTTTTTATCACAAAATTTAATAATTAGAATTTTTTCATTTTGTAATTGAATTGGAATAAATATATTTTCATTTATTTCAAGTTTGTTTGTTTTTTAATATTTTTAAATAGATAAATTAGTAAGAATTTGTAGTATTTTTTAATAGATAGGGTAATTAGAAAATGTTTTTAGTATTATACAGTTAATTTGGTTAGCTATGTCTTACGATCAAATTAATAACAGCTTCTATGGTGTTAAAATGACTTATGGATATGTCCTTAAATTTGAACCAAATAGGTGTAGGGTATTTCTAAGTCGGTTGCACCGACTGACTGTTTCTTTACTTGTTTTATGTATAAAATTAGTCAATTTTATTGAAAATAATATCAAATAAAAAAATATATTATTTTCCTGGTGGAAATAATTCGCCTAGGAAAGGGTTAAAAGAAATAAAATGACACCAAGGTTTTCAAAACATAGGGTAAAAGAAAACAGGAAAATAACAATTAAAAATCTTTAAAATAAAAAATTTCATAAAGCTAAAATTAAAAGAAAACTTAAATTTCAGAATAATAACAGTCAACGGACAGAGACTGGAAATACAAGACCTGACGGAGAATAAAATACTTACGTTAAAATTAGGCACAGCTAGAACAATAAAAGGTTACAACAATCTGTTACATATAGTAAGACTAGATACATACATAGAAACCATTGACAAAATCGAGGATACTATAAATTCTTTAAACAATGACTCTTTATTACAAGGCTCAATAAATATAACTAAATCAAAATTACAAAATTTAAATCAAAAATTAAATACTCTATATCCAAAATTAAGAATTAAAAGAGGTCTTATAAATGGCCTAGGTACCATGATAAAAACTATAACAGGTAACATGGATGCAAAAGATGCACATAATATTAACGAAGCAATTCAAACTTTTAATAGAAACCAACAAAATCTAAATAAAGAAATTGACAACCAAATAGGTATTAATTATTTAATGCAAGAAAGATTTGACAATATTACCAGACATATAAATGACCAACAAGAAACCATTTCGCTGTATTTAAGAAATTATCAAGATGAACTTAGAAATAGCATATTAAAATCAGGTTACAATGAAAAATTAGTAATTCAATCTCAATATATTAATCAAATTAACTACAATATAGATCTTTTAAATAATCACTTAACAAGTTTAGCAGAAGCAATAGTACTAGCTCGGTTAAACATTATATCAAAACAAATTCTTAGTATAAATGAAATAAGCGATATTCGAGAAAAATTTAATAATAATTCAATTCAATTCAATTCAGATGAGAATATCTACCAATTACTAGGTTTACAAGCCTATTATAATAATACTAATATTATTTTTAACATTAAAATTCCAATTTTATCCCCTGAATCATCCTCAATGATTCATGTAATCCCACTTCCTATTAATAATACAAAAACCATTCATACAAAACCTTTTTTAACATATAACCTTAATAACATTCAATATTTTGACGAAGCATGTCCAAGAGTAGAAAATATATTTTATTGTACTGAATCTACAAATCAAGAAATAACAGAAAAATCCAGCTGTATTGGCAAAATAATCCAAAACCTTCCAGCCAATTGCACATTAAGAGAACAACTATTTGTACCAAAGATCATCCAGCCAGAACCAAATTACATTCTTATCATGAACAGTTCAGAAATAACATTAAAATCATCCTGTGAACCTCATCAAATCAAAGTTAAAGGGACCAAGTTAATACATTACAATAATTGCACTATTGAAATAAACAATTTTAACTATCAAAGCTTCAATACAAAACATTGGGATGAAATTCATTTGTTACCTTCAATACCACTACGAATCAACTACTCAAACAACATCAAAGATCTAAACCTACAGAAATTAGAATCATTTCATATAGAAAACCAAAAAACAGTAAAACTATTAGAAGTCGCAACATCAGAAAAACAAATCATTAATTTTATTATAATATTAGTAACTCTATTTTTTACTATAATTATACTAATATACCTCTTTTACAAGAAAATTTCAGAAAAGCAATTTAGTATTCCAGTCACAAATCATATCACACAAAATGACATTCCAGAAAAACCAGCATCAACTCTTCGATGTCCCACACTTCACACAAAGGGGGCAGGAGTTATATGATCATCCTAATATATAACCATAATTTAACTTAACATATAATTTAACTTAATATTGTATAATTAACATTTATTTTTATGTAAACTAAATTTCATATGTTGTTCACCTTTTTGTTCAGACGCAATGTCAGCAGAATTAAATTAGTTAGTAACAATTGGGAAACTTTAAATATTAATGTTCCCATTATTCAAATTTCTTTAATATAATATATGTTTCGCTGACAATGCATCTTTATATTATAAATACCTGTAATATTTTATTCTGAAAGTAATTATTATCATACCTGTAACCAGTAAAGTCAAACTAAAGAATATTTAAAAAATAAAGTTTGTTTTTTTAATTAATGTAAAAACGAAACTTATAAGTCGCGCAGGAAATAGTAAAGAGCACCCATGTACCAAATTTGAAACTTCTAAATTTGTTTGAAGTTACTATCTTTATTAATTTCGAAAATATGCTTTAAGGTCTTTGTGTAACTTTGGTAAGGTGTAGCTGGTCTCCAACCCACTACTCCAATTGGTGCCAAATTTCAAGGACACTAAGGAAATAGAAAGAGACACCCTGATACTAAGTTTGGAGATTCTATCTTCATTGGTTTTGGAATTATGCTCTTTTGGCCTAATCTCGATCAAAAAGTTCTAAGTTCGAAACCGTTGTACATTACCCACAGTACGCAATCACCGCCGTAGTTTCATTACCAGTACCCTACACCACAAATTTTATGAAGATAGCGTTATTAGTTGTTGAGTTATCGTAATTTTTTATATATGTTCGTTAGCCCTTAGACTGATTAAAAGGTCCAGAATCCGAACCCTTGGGGTGATTTCGCTCATATGCAGTCCGCGGGTTACTTTAAATACCAGTTAACCCTTGTACACAAGTGGAACGTTATATATTAATTGTAAGTTACTATTTTTAGTAATTTCATTTATAAGCTTTTAAACCTTGAGAGGTCTAAGAGGGGTACTGAACCACCACTCCATTCGATCCCAAATTAGGGGGACACACAAGAAATAGTAAAGAACACCCTTGTGCCAAATTTAAAGCTTCTACATTTTTTCAAGCTGCTATCTTTATTAATTTTAAAGATATTCTTCAAGGTCTTCAGAAATGTGTGGCTGGTCCCCAACCCACTACTCCAATGGAGCCCAAATTTCAAGTACACCAAGGAAAAAAAAAGAGACACCCTGATACCAAATTTGGAGGTTCTATCTTTATTGGTTTTGAAATTATGCTCGTTTGGCCTAAATTCGATCAAAAAGTTCTAAGTTCCGAATCCATTGCACAATACCCACCGTACGCAATTACCGCCGTAGTTTCATTACCAGTACCCTACAACACAAATTTTATGAAGAAAGCATCATTAGTTGTTGAGTTATCGTGATTTTTTATATATGTTCGTTAGCCTTTAGACCGATTAAAAGGTCCAGAATCCGAACCCATGGGCTGATTTTGCTCATTTGCAATCCCCACCGTACTTTCAACCCTAGTAACCTACAGTTAAAATTTCATCAACATAGCTCGATTGGACCATGGGTTCGGAACCTAGAACTTTTTGATCGAATTTAGGCCAAACTAGCATAATTCCGAAACCAATGAAGATAGAACCTCCAAATTTGGTATCAGGGTGTCCCTTCCTATTTCCTTAGTGTCCTTGTAATTTGGGCCCTATTGGAGTAGTGGGTCGGGGACCAGCCACACATTTCTGAATACCTTGAAGAATATCTTTAAAATTAATAAAGATAGCAGCTTGAAAAAATGTAGAAGATTTAAATTTGGCACACGGGTGTTCTTTACTATTTCTTGTGTGTTCCCCTAATTTGGTATCGATTAGAGTGGTGGTTCAGTACCCCTCTTAGACCTCCGAAGGTTTAAAATCGATAAATTTGGATAAGGTTTAAAAATAGAACCTTAAAATTAATATAGAACGTTCCACTTGTGTACAAGGGTTAACTAGTATTTGAAGTACAGCGCGGACTGCATATGGACGAAGTTGGCCCAAGGGTTCGGATTCTGGACCTTTTAATCGTTTCTAAGGGTTAACGAACATATATAATAAGTCACGATAACTCAACAACTAAAGACGCTATCTGTATAAAATTTGTGTTGTAGGGTACTCGTAATGAAACTACGCCGGTGATTTCGTACGGAGGGGAATGGACAGTTGGTTCGAAACTTAGAACTTTTTGATCGAATTTAGGCCAAACAAGCATAATTCTAAAACCAATGAAGATAGAACCTCCAAATTTGGTATCAGGGTGTCTCTTTCTATTTCCTAAGTGTTATTGAAATTTGGCACCAATTGGAGTAGTGGGTTGAGGACCAGCCACACAGTTCCGAAGACCTTAAAGTATATTTTCGAAATTAATAAAGATAGTAACTTCTAACAAATTTAGAAATTTCAAATTCGGCACATGGGTGCTCTTTACTATTTCCTGTGCGGTTCCTCTAATTGTGGATCAATCAGAGTGGTGGTTCAGTACCCCTCTTAGACCCCCCAAGGTTTAAAAGCTTCTCATCGAAATTAATAAACATTAAAATTAAGTTAGAACGTTCCAATTGTGTATAAGAATTAACTAGTATTGAAAGTATGACTGTGACTGCATATGGGCAAAAGCGTACCATGGTTTCGTGTTCTGGAACCTTTGAAAAGTTCAAGGGCTAAAGAACATATATCTTAAAAACAGCATAACTCAAAAAATAATGCCGCCATTTTGATGAAATTTAAACTCTAGGTTACTAGTAATGAAAGTACCATGGCAATTGATTCTGGTCGAGTTCGGACAATGATTTCGGATTCTAGAAGCTTTTGATCGATCTGAGGCCAAACGAGCATAATTACAAAGCTAAAGAATATATTTCCTACATAGGAATGTGTCCCCGAAATTTAGACTTAGTTGTAGTCGTTATTCAGGTGCCTCCTAAGAAATCCCAAAATTAAAAAGCTTATCCTCGAAATTCATGAAGATAGAAACCTTAAATTTGATACACGAGGGTTCTTTCCTATTTCAAAAATTTCGCAAACCAAAATTCAGGTACACAAAACAAATAAGCAGAAACACCTGTGCCCTAAATATAATGTTCTAAAAGCTTCTAGAATCCGAGCCCGACAAGAACCAATTCCATGGTACTCTCATTATTAGTAACCTAGAATATAAATTTCATCAATATAGCGTAACTAGTTTCTGAGTTATGGTGTTTTTAAGATATACGTTTGTTAGCTTTTGAACTTTCCAAAGGTTCCAGAACCTGAACCCATGGTCGGATTTCGCCTATATGCAGTCCGCGCCGTTCTTTCAATACTAGTGAATCCTTGTACACAATTGGAACGTGCTATCTTAATTTTTAGCTATTATTTTTAATAATTTCAATGATATGCTTTATAAATTTATATTCTAGGCTACTAGTAATGAAACTACTATGGGAATTGGTTCTAGTCAAGTTCAGATTCTGGAAGCTTTTGATCGAATTGAGATCATTAGAATAATTTCGAAACCAAAGAAGATAGAACCTTATATTTATGGTGTTTCACCTCATTTGTTTTGTGTACGTGAAATTCTGGATGAATTGGAATAGCGGTTTGCGTATCACTCCCACTACTCCCAAGACCTTAAAGCATAATATATTCGAAATTAATAAAGATAAAAAAATCAAATTTGATACAATATTTCCTATTTCGGTTCTTATTTAACACTTTTATATTTTAAAAGGCTAAGAGTTTTACTATAAAACATACCATAGGTAATATATAATTAAGAAATTGTGTACGATACTTAAGTTGTAAAATATATTTTTATATTTAAATAAATTATATGAAAAGTTCTAAATTTGTCATTGTATTTTAGAAATACATTTATTGCATATTTTGATTATTAAATTTTGTGATAAAAAGCTAATGAAAGCGTTAATGGGTTTAATTAACATTAAAAACTATGAAATTATATAAACTTTTATATTTTAATTATTACAAATAAACATTTCTTTCAAATAACTTTGGGTTTAATTATATAAAACATTAAAAAATAAGTAGATTAAGAGAATAAATTATCACCTAACCCTAAATCTAGAAGCTTAAATCCTAGCAGGGTCATCGACGGTTTATCGTATGCCCAAGTATCACAAAATAAAGCAAAAGAACCTATTAGTGCAACAAAACAGAAGAATGTAGCATTAGAAAAATTAGCTGAAAAAATAATAAAACGCACTAACGTTAGGAATATAACACATAGTACAAATAGCATTCATAAACCTAACACTAAAGCTGATAATAACATTTTAATGCAGATGATGCAAAATTTGTTAAATTCAATG
The DNA here is from genome assembly GCA_963082915.1 of Dolichopus griseipennis. Taxonomy (NCBI): domain Eukaryota; kingdom Metazoa; phylum Arthropoda; class Insecta; order Diptera; family Dolichopodidae; genus Dolichopus; species Dolichopus griseipennis. The sequence goes on from OY720441.1 coordinate 274,711,798, forward strand.
AATGATATCTCTAAAAGAATAACTAATTTAGAAAACAATTCTAGCTAAAGCTATAGTGCTACTCCGAGAAAATTTCTAAATAGTGGCCCAAAATAAAATTAGTATTGCTACATGGAACGCAAACGGCGTACTAAATAAAAAACTAGCATTAGAGCTATTTCTAAAAACTAAAAACATTGATGTGTGTCTCCTATCAGAAACTCATATGACAAGACAGTCAAAACTAAAAATAATAGGTTTCACATGTTATAATGCGACACACCCTAGTAATAAACCGCGAGGAGGTAGTGCAATTTTGATGAAAAACTCTTTACTACATCACGAAGAGTGTAAAATTGAAACTGATGAATTTCAACTTTCAGTAATACGTGTTAAGTCCCTTAAACAGGATTTAAACATTGGTGCTTTATATTGCCCTCCTAAATACAATTTAAAGGATATGATCCTTAAAGACCTCTTGAACCGACTTGGGGATAGGTTCATCCTAGGAGGTGACTACAATGCCAAACATATCGATTGGGGTTCAAGACTTACCTCAACAAGAGGAAGAGAGCTAAGGAAAGCTCTTAGAGAGTTGGGTTGCTATTTTCATTCTACAGGCGAACCAACTTATTGGCCTACTGATACAAAAAAAACTCCTGATCTACTGGATTTCGTCATAACAAAAAAAATATCTCCAAATTTTATTAGCCTAGAAAATAATGAGGATTTAGGCTCAGACCATTCGGGTGTCGTACTAAACCTGCATGAAAAAATTGTTAAGAAACAAAATAAGCCTACACTTGTTAATAAATCAACAAATTGGTTCAACTTTAAACAAGAGATAGAAAATAATATAAATCTAAGGGTTAAAATAACAACTAAAGATGAAATAAATTTAGCAATTGAAAATCTTAATAAAATTGTCCACAATGCTGCATGGAATAATACAAGAGAATGTAAATACATGACAGCAGGACCTAATTATCCTAGAGATATATTAAATGTGATTAAACTAAAGAGAAGAGCTAGACGAAGATGGCATGAAACACGTGACCCAGCTGATAAAACTGTGTTGAATAGAATAACGCAGAATCTTAAAAGAAGAATTCTTGAAATAAAAAACAAATCATATGAAAAATATGTTGAGAATTTATCAGCTAAAAAAGAAAGAAATTACTCTTTGTGAAAAGCAACAAAGAGTTTGAAAAAAACTGTAGTGCCTGTCCCACCAATTCGGAAAATGAATGGTAAATGGGCAAAAAATAATAAAGAAAAAGCCGAAACATTCGCAGATCACCTGGAAGAAATTTTTCGGCCCAATGAAATAGAGTCAGACCTCTACATTGAAAATGATTTCAGAAGAGAAGAAAATGACATTGAACTAATTACTCATATAGAAATGGTTGAAGAAATTAAAGCTCTGAAGTCAAAAAAAGCACCAGGTTTCGATCTAATTACTGCAGACATTCTAAAACAACTCCCGAAAAAAGGGATGACAATGTTAAAATATATAATGAATGCTATGTTAAGGTTAAATTATGCACCTAACGTTTGGAAGGTGGCAGAAATAATTATGATACTTAAGCCAGGAAAGCCTCCAAACGAAACAAAGTCTTATAGACCTATCTCTCTGTTACCAATTATGTCAAAACTCTTTGAGAAACTGTTATTAAAAAGGTTGAAACCTATAATAGAAAATAGAAAACTAATTCCAAACTATCAATTTGGTTTTAGAGAAAAACACTCTACTGTTGACCAAGTACATAGAATTACTGATATAATTGAGAAAGCTCTAGAAGAAAAACAAATATGCTCTACAATATTTCTAGACGTAGCACAAGCATTTGATAAAGTTTGGCACGAAGGCTAAATAATTAAGCCCAATTATATAAGAATAACCAAATAATTAAGCCTATCTGGTTGTACGGCGTACAACTTTGGGGGTGTGCCAAACGAACACATATTCAGATAATTCAAACATTTCAAAGCAAAGTGCTACGTAACATGGTGAGTGCTCCCTGGTACGTATGAAATTCCGACTTACATAGGGATCTAGGAATTCCTATTGTTAGTGATGAAATAAAAAAATATGCCATAAAACATAAGACCCACTTAGAAGGTCACATAAACATAGAAGCGTCAAAACTTCTACTATTTTCAAATGTAAATAGAAGGCTTAAAAGAACTTGGCCCCTCCAACTAGCGATAAATTCAGATCACCTTAACGGAGGTCTGTAATTCCAGTAGATCATAAAAAGTTAGCGCAAAATTAATGGTTAGTCTCTAAGACTAGTTTTAATATTTTAAAACAGGGCGGGTGTTTTTAGTGTGTTAAAGTCACACATAACTGTGGTTGCGCTCAGTATCTTTCGACGATTTCCACCATCCTTACCCCAAGACAAAAAAAAAAAAAAAAAAATTAAGAGAATAAATTTAAAAATTGTTTAAAATTGAAATAATTAGTCAAGGATACTAAGTCATTCAAGAGTAAATGCATTACAGCTAAAAACCTGAAGATAAGTAATTGTTGCATGTGTGTAAAATTTGATTGAATTGTTTTATATTTTTAAATAGATAAATAAGTAAGAATTATTAATATTTTTGAATTGATAAAGTAATTAGAAAATGTTTTTATTCTAATTATTAATATTCTATTATATTTTTTAGTGAGAAATCGAAGAATACATGCAATATTAGAAATTTAATTTGAAATTATTTTTTATTTCCTTTTTATTCCCCTTTTTGTTTTTTTTTAGTTTGAATTATGAATATAGTTTTAAATACAGAACAGATGTTTTTTGTTTTTGTAAATTATTAGTAATTACTTTTCTTTTTAGGCTTTATCTTTATTGTAAATTATTTGAACATTTTATTACTTTAATAGGATTATCAATACAATTAGCACTTAAACTAATTATTGTACCATCATTTTGATTTTTCATCAGCAAAGCTGATATAAAAGCACCTGCTGCTAAAAACCACATAATGTTATTTTTGTTCTTAATATTCCTTATTATATTGCATTAATAATTGATCATGAGATACTGTTAAACAAACTCGAAAAATTAGAAATAAGAGGTACTGCTAATGTTCTTATCATTTTATTGCAAGAGTTATAAATGGGTATCTTGTGCTGATGTGCTTGATAATGAATGCCAACTAATTTAAACCAAAGCTGTAAAGTATCTTTTCTATTACAGCAGAAAGTACAGTACCACAAGTATGCTTACTGAAACGAAGATCCTCAAACTACATGAAATTATAATCCTGGGCAAGGCTATTTACATATTCAAAATACTGAAGAAAGCCATAAAATCATCAGTATTCCTTGAAAACAGAGGAATAATCTCCAGCAGAGTTATAAGAGGTGGTAATTTAATTAACTTACCAGCGAGTAGAACAAAAAAACACCTGAAAAGTCTCTGTCCTTCAGCTATTCGTATCTACAATCAACTTCCGAAGAAGATTAAAGCTTTACAGAACATTGATACATTCAAGAGAGCAGCTAGTAAATATATCACCCTGAACAAAGAAGTGTTTATAAAAATACTCACTGGAATAATAATAAAACGTCAAATTAAAAAAAAAAATGCTACTGTCAAATTTATTTGGTTGCATGTAAATATAAATTAAATCATTGTACAATATTAAATTAAGTTCAAAATCAAGATAAAATTAATAAAATTGTAAATAAAGACACCTCATCACCAGTTTCATTTAACTGAAAGAGGTGTTAATTTAATTTGTTAAATTATTATTGCACTATTAAAATTGTAAAGCTATAACGCGACAAATAAATGAAATAGAATAAAAATAGAAAAACAAAAGCCAAGTTGAAAACTAAAACTTATTATTAAAATGCAAAATGTATAATTTGAAATATATAAATCATAATCAAAGAAATATATATAAGATTTTTAATTTTTTTTATTATACAACAAATTCAGTACTTGCCTTCCAAAATGATTTCTTTAAGCTAGCAATATTTTCGTGCCCGTGTTTTGACATTTTCTTCTCTCTTAGCTTCTGGAATTTGGGAAAAGCAGCACAAAAATAAGGCTGTAATAGGAGCCCTTTCTTTATCCATCTTTTATTCAAAAATTTATTTTTATATAAAGAATAACTAGAAAGGAATAATAATTATAATACTTTTAATTCAAATATTTAAATACTTTTCTTTTGTAGCACCAATTTATTTTATTATATGTAGCACCAATTTTTTTTTTTTATGTACAATAAAATAACAGTTTTTTAAATTAACAAAAATTAACAGATCAATGAAATTTGTTCAGAAATCACAATTCAAATTTCATATATATGTTTAGAAATTAATTTAGTACGTGTCATCTTCGGTAGATATTTTGGTAAAACAGCGAATCAAATTTTCAGGCACTTAATTATTAATAACTCATAATTTTTTATTCCAGTTCTTGTCAGTTAAAAATTATGATAAATGATGAGGAAACTGATGTGTAATAGCGACCTTATTTATTGATTCATATTTTACTAAAATATTCTTTTAATATTTTTGGTAATGGAAACCACCAGGAACGTCTCCATCAAGTAAGAATACTGAAAATTGAAATATTAAGCTAACAGTAGATGAAAATCCCCTTTTCCATTAAATTAAAAAATTATTTTCATAAATTTTTACAAATAACGGGGGATCTGAAGCGGATGCAGACCCTACTTTTTTCGCACACCTGCCCCCGCAATCAACTGAGGATTGAAAAAAAACGTACAAAATGTTCTATTTTTGTAGGAAATAAATGGATAATGGGTTTTTCGCATTTAAGACATCTTAATTCTTACAGACCAGGTGCATCTAACAGTTGGAAAATGTTCTTGAAAAGTATAAGGACATCATTGCTATACAAGAAATACGTTGGAAAGGCAGTGGTGTATTTAAAAAAAGGGAAAGCGATATTTATTTTAGCTGCCATGGAAAACACCACATATTAGGTTGCGAATTTATAGTTGAAGGTAAGCTAAGACGAAACATTATAAATTTTACAGCTGTCAATGAACGCTTAGCTAAAATCCTTTTGAAAGGAACATTTTATAATATATCCCTAATATGTGCGCAAGGAATCAAATAGACCATCTTGTTATTGATTCAAAACACGCGACAAGTGTTTTAAATGTGCGAACATACCGAGGAGCTAACGTCAACTCTGATCATTTCCTATTGGGTGCGAGATTCACAGCTCAAATGGCTAATGTTAGAATAAATTGTCCAAGTAAAAAAAGAAAATTTAACATTAAGGCCCTCGAAGCACCGGAAACTGCCAGTGCATATACAGATTGTATTGAAAATATACTCACAGCCGAAACTTTTCATCATCCCTCTAATGAGAAATGGAAACACTGCACAGACGCAATGAAGCAAAGGGCTTCCCAAATCATAGGTTTTGAAGCAACGGTTAGAAACCCATGGTATGATGAACAATGTCGGGCACTAACGGAGAAGAAAAACGAGGCTTATAGGAAAGCACTGCAGCGAAAAACAAGAGCAGCATGTTTAAAAAGGAAAAAATAATTCAGGTTGAATCAAGCCGAAGCAGAGGCGATGTACGAAGCTTTTACAGAAAAACCAAACAATTAACGAATGGCTATAAGCCATGTACAAATGCGCTGAGGAATGATTCCGGAAATTTGATGACTGCAAACGAGGATATAATTAGAGCATGGAAACATCATTTTGAAAAATTGCTAACTAGTGGCAACCGTGCAATTGAGAATAGGCCCTTCAATACTCCAACCAACGAAACCGACCCAGATCCACACAATTAAGCTGAAGTTGAGTTAACCATCAAGATATTAAAAAATAACTAAACTGAGTGCATGCACCAACTGATTAAAAGAATCTGGCTCGAAGAAAGTATGCCTAATGAGTTGAGTGTGAGTGTTATTTGTCCAATTTTCAAAAAAGGAGATGCTTCACTATGTGAAAATTATAGAGGAATCTCGGTGTTAAATATCGCCTATAAAATATTTTCCAACATACTGTGTGCAAGACTGAAGCCCCATTGCGACGCTGTGATAGGTAACTTGCGACCTGGTAAATCTACCACCGACCAGATGTTTGCACTACGCCAAATACTGGAGAAGACTCGCGAATACCAAATCGATACTCACCACCTCTTTATCGATTTTAAAGCCTCCTATGACAGTATATTTCGAATTACACTATATGACTCCATGTCTGAATTCAGTGTACCGGCCAAAATCTTACGATTGTCTCAAAAGACTTTGGAAAACACAAAATGTATGGTGGCGGTTGGAAGTAATATGTCTGATGAATTCCAAACATACTCTGGATTCAGACAAGGTGATGCACTGTCCTGTAACTTTTTCAATCTTGTGCTGGAGTACATTTTACGTTGTACTGGTGTTAATATGGTAGGAACCATTTTTTATAAATCAGTTCAGCTACTAGGTTTTGCTGACGATGTTGATATTGCAGGAAGAACACGACGTTCAGTCACTGAAGCTTTCACCCAAATTGAAAAAGAATCAAACAAAGTGGGTCTTCGTGTAAACGACAATAAAACAAAGTATATGCCATCGACAAATTCGGAATCCAATCAACATCCTTTTGGATGCAACATCACTGTCGGTGAATATAAATTTTGGGTAGTTAAGGAGTTTGTCTACCTTGGGACCAAGGTAGGCCTAACTACATTCTCATTGTAGTTAGGCCTTTAAATCAACCATCAGTAAATATTGCTCATTTAGGGAAGAATGTATATACTGTTTGGGTGGTATATGTCAAATGTAAAAAAATGTTAATATCTGATTGGTGTCATATGGCGATATCCAAAATTGTAACTGTGTGTACCCATCAATGTGTATCTATCTTACCGCCAAGCTGGTAACCACTGGGACCTAGTCATGTCCACCCGGATTGACTTGCCAAACTGATAGATGCGAGTGCTGTGACGAGAAAAACCCCAGCACTATAAAATGGGTTCCTCCAATACCAGTGCAGCCCACAAACAGAGGTTGGAGTTAGGCTAATGACCTGATCCATAAAAACAAAATTACTAGGAAAAATTCAAAAAGGAAAACCGGAGGATTTACTGACAATGACCCTGGCAAACGAAATAGGGACTACGATTTAAAAATTTGCCTTCGGAATGTTCGTTCACTATCTGCTCCATGTGCAACATAGAAACTGATTAACCAGCTCGCAATTCATTACAGCTATCAGCAAAAACCTCGAAAGTTTGGATGTCGCTTTGCAGTGCAACCAAAGTTGAAAGCAAAAGTCATAGAATGGAAACTCATTAACGAGCGGCTATGCTCTATCCGAATCAGAGCGAAATTCTTTAATATTAGGGTTTTCTGTGATCATGCTCCTTCCGAAGAATCTGATGACGCAGATAAAAATTCCTACTATAACAGGCTGGATGGGCTTTGATGATTGTCCACGCCATGATATTAAAATTGTTGTAGGGGATTTTAATGCAAAGATTGGGAGGATAAGACATTTGGAAACACAATCTACACCACTGATAACAGGTTGATATCGCCCATGACTACACCAATGATAATGGGTTTCGCTTGATATCGCTGGGAGCAATGAAGAACATGGTGATAAGTAGTATAAAGTTCTCTCATCGTAATATTCATAAACTCATCTGGCGGTCCGCAGATCAGAAAACATCAAATCAAATAGATCACGTGATGATTGACCCTTAGGCATCCTTCAGATGGGATAGATATGCATACATGGCGAGGTGCAAATATAGACTCGGACCACTTCCTTGCTAAAGTTAGAATTCGAGCCAAAATATCTACAAATAAAAGACACGTAGGTAGAACACCGCCGAAAATAAACGTTGAAGGGTTACAGTCATCCGAGACCGCAAAGAAGTACGCCGAAGCCATTTCCCAAATTGTGTCCCCTCCCATAAGCAAAGATGCACCAGTCGAAGAGCAGTGGGCATAGTGCTCCTCTATCATCAAACAAGCGAAAAAGAACATTGCTAATCGAAACTGGCTTAAAAAAAAACCAGATTGGCTTTTGAGGATTATAAACGGCTAAGGACTTAACAAAGAAAGCTTATATCGAAAAAGAAAAGAGCTTATGAAGATAAGCAGTTCTCAGAACTAGAAGGGATGAGAGACAGAAACGAGGTTCCAAAAATGTATAAAAAAGTCTCTCAGGCAAAAGGTTTCAAGCCCAGGACAATCGTTTGTAAAGAAAAAGAAGGGAACCTTATTACCGACTGCAATGGTATTCTTTGTAAATGGTCTCAACACTTTGAAGAGTAACCAAACTGTGGGACAGGGACAGAAAATACCGCACCATCTACTCATAATTATGCAGCACTCAATATCCAAGACGATGAACCCCCGCCCACCTTGGAAATAGATGGCATAGCTGCCGAACTATTTAAAGCAGATGGAGATGATTTGGTAAGGTGCATATACCAACTCATGACCGTAATCTGGACCACAGAAAATATGCACAATGAGTGGAACATAAGCATTATTATACCCATATTTAAGGAAGATGAACGGCTAGAATGCTCTAACTACAGAGGAATAAATCTCTTAAATGTGCCGGACAAGATCCTGTCTAGTATCATCTGTACATGAATGAAGTTGCATATGGAGTACAACATCGAGCGATATCAGTGTGGCTTTAGGCCTGTTAAATCAACAGCTGACCAGATCTTCACACTAAGACAAATTCTAGATTAGTTCAATGAATACAATGTCATTACACATCATCTGTTCATTGATTTCAAGGCTGCGTATGATTCTAGAGTGGAACAATTTATTATAATTCAACTCAGCTGCTCGGATACGCTGACGACCTAGATAAAATCGGAAAATCACAAAAGGATGCGAAACTTTTGTTGCCATTGAGGAGAGTACAAGAAGTTTAGGCTTCCAAGTGAACGAAAAAAAGACGGTATACAAGGTGGCAATAAACAGCGACGCCCTCCGCCGCCGTGTAGTTCAAAATGTTATAGTTGGTGACTACAACTTTGAGGTGGTGAAAGATTTTATATATTTCGGTTGTCAAATGAACACAGAAGGTATTAACACCGGCCTGGAAATTAACCGTAGAATAGTGCTAGCCACTTCGGGTTAAGCAAGCACATGCAGTCAAGAACTCTGAGTAGAAAGATAAAGATCACACTTTACAGAACACTCATCGTACCAGTTCTGACATATGGTGCGGAATCATGGACCATATCCAACTTCGATAAAAGTCTGATAGGGTCTTTTGAAAGGAAGATTCTAAGTAAAATTTTTGGTTTAATTAACGTCAATGGAGTTTGGAGACAGCGACACAATCAAGAGCTTGAATTAAAATCTAATGATTACGCTGATTAGGTCACGTGGTAGGGATGAACGATGATGCTCCAGCAAGAGCAGTTTTCATCCATTCCGGAGGCCACACGCAGAAGAGTTCAACCACATCTTCGATGGAAAGACGGTGTTCAACGTAAAAATGCTGAATATTGCTGGAAGTTGGAGAGAAGCTGCGCAAGGCGGAAGCCAATGGAGGATGGCTTTGTATTCGGCTCAAAAATAATAATTTATTATGCCGATGATTCAAGAATCAAGCTCGACTAGTGATAATTTGACAGGATGGGACGGGAAACATTTTAAGCGTATTTAGAAAATGAATAACGGTAGGCCAAGAGCGTGTATTGTTATAAGAAAAGTACTTAAAGTTATATCTATTCCACAGCTTAATAGTAATGACCTGGTAGCTCTCCAAATGGAAGAGACTACTGCACAGAAGAAAATGACAGTCATCCTGGCATCAGGGTATCTGTCATAAGAGGAGTACCCACCCACACAAAAACTCAGGAATATAAGTAGTTACTCAGAATATAATGGTTGAGATCTGATTGTTGGCTGTGATTCTGACATGAGGTAAACATCTTTTAGATTATATAAGTACAACCAACCTGACGATTCTCAATACAGGTAACACTTCTACCTTTATTAACAATAAATCGCGGGGAGGTTATAAATATAAGCTTAGCTAATAATGGACTAAATAAATTCATTAAAAACTGGCACGTTTTAAACCAAGTTTTAAACAATAAATCGCGGGGAGGTTATAAATATAAGCTTAGCTAATAATGGACTAAATAAATTCATTAAAAAAGGGTCAGCGCCAAATAAGAATGGACCTAGAATAGAGGTTAAAAACGAACAACCTTTCAGAAACCTAAGAAAACCTAACTGGAATATATATAGATCAACCCTTAGGAACTCACTAGGGCTATAGCAAGAACAGACGTAATACGCGAACGTCGGGACATAGACAAGAAGTCGAGAAACTCGGCCTGGGTCATGCGGGTTGCATTTGAAAAGGCATGGGCCGGACAACCTTTAGTCAGAACAGATTCAGGAAGTTATGGGACTTCTGAAGAGGAAAATCAAAGCAATCTATAAAGGATGCTTAAGATTAAAGTGTACACCACTGATGTTGAAAGAATCGAGAGTAGTATTCTTACCTAAACCAAATAAACCGAGCTATAATAAAGTTAACGCGTATAGGCCAATTAGCCTGCCATAATTCCTCCTAAAGGGATTAGAGAAGATTATAGAAATAAGAAACCAGTTAAATCCGAAATTATCAATGAACCAACATGCATGTGTTAAAGGCAAATCGGTAGACACGGCCTTACATGAGGTTATACAAATGAATGAAGAGGGCTTCAGTAAAGAGAAGGTATCATTCTGTTGTTTTATCGACATAGAGGGAGCCTTCAATAATGTGAAAACCAATAAAATAATCGATAACCTAAAACGAAGAGGTATCGATGAAATACTTACATAGTGGACCAAAGCGATGCTAAAGAACAGGGTGATAACATCAACCCATGGTTCAGACACCAAGAGCAAAATTGTATCAAGGGCAAATACTATCACTACTCCTGTGGCTAATAGTAATTGATGATCTACTACAGAAATTAGTAGTGGAGTAACACAAAGCAGTATGCTATGCAGACGATGTTGTAATAAAAGTCACCGAAAAGGAGACCAAAAGATCAACACCCAAACTGCAGCTGGCGATCGACTAACCAATGATTTGGCGGTCGAGAATGGCCTGAAACTTAATGCGAGCAATACAAAAATCTTCAACATATTAGCCTCTTTAATAGGAAAAGAGATGTGTTTTACCCGCAAGCACCAAAAATAGGTAATGATATGTTGGAATTTTCTGACAACGTCAAATTCCTAGGTATATACCAGGATGAGAAGCTCAGATGGAGCAAACATTTGCTAGTTTGATGGACACAGTGATTGCCGGCAAAAATTTTCGCAACCTAGCAACCAGTGATGACATGCAGAGGAACTCAGACTAGACAGAAAATTCGAAACGGATACGAAAATATTTCGTATAAACGCCAGAAAATCACTGATTACAGTAGACATATATACCGACGCGGCTAAGAAAGATAATCACTGATAAATAGGGATAGTACAACTTGGAGCAACTGCTATAAAGAAAGCAGTGCCAGAATTATAACCAAGAGAGATTTGGGGCAGAATGATAAATATTTTTACGGAAAGCAAATCAATAATAAATATAATGGAGGGTAGTCTGCACAAATCAAAGCCTACCCTGATTTGCTGGAAAGCTCTGAATGGACTTGGAGGAACCAATGCAGTAAAACTGCACTGGATTCCGGTACATTCAGATTTCCCTGGCGGCGATGAAAGAGCAGAGGAAATGGCAAAGAGTGCCATCAGAGAAAAGAGTGTGGAAACACAGTCCATTGGACTCTCACACGCAGAGGTGAAAAGTTTCACAAAAGCCTGGGCTAAAACCCTAGCTAAGGAACAATATCTACACTCCACGGAATCAACACATACAAAGATTTTCTGGGGAGAAGCAAGTTGCAGAAAAACGAAAAAGATCCTACAACTAAAAAAGGGGATCTCAGACTTATGACAAGAATAAGGACGGGCTACCTAATACTCACGGCCCATGCAGCGAAAATAGGTAGGGCAACTACGGGAACGTGCAGAGGCTGCGGAAAGGAAGACGAAACAATTCTCCATGTAATATGCCAATACGAAATTCTGGAAGACTTAAAATCTTAGAAGGAAGACACTGGAATGACTTTATTACTATAAGGGAGTTAGACCAGAGAAAATTGATAAGATTCATGAGACAGTGAGCTGGTCTCTCTTAGCATTCGCATAATAGGTTCAAACTTCCCGTAATCTGTCGAATATTATGAAATTTGTATTCTATGTCATTTTGGGTGCTCTTATGTTAAGTTAAATTTTGACGTTTAGTGATGCTTTTTCTTACAAAAAATTAGCATTTACATTTGTTTTGTTATGTTTTTATAGTTAGGCCTTAAGGAAGTTGACAATCATACAATCAAAGAATTTTTAGTGCTAGAATGGCAATGAGAAAAAATTTTCAGACAAATTTAAAAATTTGGTACGTATAACGTTTGTCTGTATTTACTAGTTTCTCCGCGATTCATTCCATTTTGAAAGTGAAATATAAAAAGAAACTAATAAGTACGATTTAAGTCAGATTTCAAAGTTAAAAGTAAATGAAAACAAATTAGAAAATATTATATTCAAAAAATTTGTGTTTTGTTGTGCTTTTTGAAGTTTTTTAAAAAAACATTCAATTAAATAAAGGATTATTAAGATGGGAAGAAAGTGTTGCTTAAACATTTTTTTTTTTATTTCTTGAGGTTTTACAAATTTCAGCCGAATTTTTTAAAATTATTTTAAAGGTATGTTCCTTTTGTTTTTGCTTTCCATTTTTCATTATTATTAAGTGATCATTCTGTAAATTTACCAAAAAAAAGTATATTTTCGAATAGAATCAATTTGAAAATCATATTGTAATGCTAAAATTTTTAAATAATAATTAAAATTTTGATTGAATAAAAAAAAAGGTAAAGAAAACACCTTTTAATTCTTTATTCGGAAACGTTAAGTTATTTGAAAAAGAAATCAAAGCCCTCCTTACGTTTAACATAAATGTAGATTTCATATTTGCAAAAGGTTCGTTCATATTTAAAAGTGGCTAAAAATTTTTATATATTCACAAGACAAAAATACTTTTTGTTCTGTTCAAAAAATTATGATTTGTTTTTGTTTTAATTATTTTCATTTTCACGATTTACCTTAACATAAATCAAAATAGATATGTAAGTTAATTAAAATTAACGAAAAATATACTTGTTGGAGATTCCATTATTTTTAAAAATAATTGACTGCAATTTCTTCTAATATTATTCAAATTTTTTTCTTGATGTTTTGTTCAATTATATATTTAATATCTTCTTCTTCTTCTATGGCGCTACAGTCCGTTGTCGAACCTTGGCCTCCTGAATATATATATATATTTAATATTAAAAAGTAAATATTTAAAATAAAAGTAAATTAAATCAAATAGTAAATATCTTTATTCGAAATAACTTACAATATACAAACTGCCCAATCCAAAAGTATTTCTAGGTCAAAATGCAAATAAAAAAACTAATGAGAAACTGCCTAATAAACATTCTTATTTACTCAAGTTTAAGCAATGACAGATGAAGTAGCCGTACCATTTGTATACGCATACGAAATTGCAATTATATGGATACAATACAATAAAATGGACAACCTTTTTGAATTTTTATTTTAAAATTTTATTTTTATTCATTATTAAATATTTTATATGTATTCATATACATATTATTATTCATTATGGCAATAATGTTCAATTTAAAGTATTTAGGTATAAGGTCATGAAAAGTCAAAATGTCAGTCAGCCTACAGCAATTGTTTACATATAAATAAATGTCTATTTCCGAACAAACAATTTTAAAATTACATTTTTAAAATTGCAATCTTTTGGCAAAAAAGGTGTTGCGTAAACAAAATCCGTTAATTATCCATTTTGGGGCATTTTTGACTGGTATCGCCCACGCGGCATTCATTTTACTCAACTGACGGCCTGAAACATAACGCGAGCAAGACAAAAATATGCCTCTTTAATAGGAAAAGAGATGTGTTCTACCCACAAGCATCAAAAATAGGTAATGACGTGTTGGAATTTTCTGACAACGTCAAATTCCTAGGTATATACTACGATGAGAATCTAAGATGAAGCAAACATTTGCTAGTTTGGTGAACGGCAGTGCACACATAGCATTATGCTATGCAGACGATGTTGAAATAAGAGTCACCGAAAAGGAGACTAATAGAACAACACCCAAACTGCAGGCAGCGATTGACTAAACAACGATATGGCGGTCGAGAACGGCCTTAACATAATGCGAGCAAAACAAAAATATGCCTCTTTTATAGGAAAAGAGATGTGTTCTACCCGCAAGCGCCAAAAATTGGTAATGACGTATTGAAATTTTCTGACAACGTCAAATTCCTAGGTATATACCAGGATGAGAACCTCAGATGGAGCAAATATTTACTGGTTTGGTGGACGGCTATCAAACAAAAGAAATTTACAATACTAGCACAAATCCAACGCCATGGTTGCTTGAGGGTAACAGGTTCCATCAGAACCACATCATCCAAGGCTATAGAAATAATATTCGATATAGAACCAATTGAAATATAGGAAAAAAGAAAAGCGATGTATACCGCTCTTCGACTTTATATGACGGGCAACTGGCTAAACAATGACAGTCAGTACGGGCACAAAAAAATCATGACCCAAGCAAAAAATTTTCGGCGGAATAATGAATTTGGCAACGATTCCCCTAGCAACCAGTGATGACATGCAGAGGAACTCAGACTAGACAGTAAATTCGAAACGGATACGAAAATATTTCGTATAAACGCCAGAAAATCACTGATTACGGTAGACATATATACCGGCGCGGCTAAGAAAGATAATCGCTGCAGTATAGAGATGGTATGTGACGAACTACTTGTAAGGATTGCTAGATCCCTAGCAAGCCACGCAACAGTACGTCAACTTGGAGTAACTGCTATAAAGAAAGCAGTGCCAGAATTACAACGAAGAGAGATTTGGGGCAGAATGATAAATGGTTTTACGGAAAGCAAATCAATAATAAATATAATGGAGGGTAGTCTGCACAAATCAAAGCCAACACCGATTTGCTGGAAAGCTCTGAATGGACTGGGAGAAACCAATGCAGTAAAACTTCATTGGATTCCGGTATATTCAGAATTCCCCGGCGGCGATGAAAGAGCAGAGGAAATGGCAAAGAGTGCCATCAGAGAAAGGAGTGTGGAAACAGAGTCCATTGGAATCTCACTCACAGAGGTGAACCATTTCACAAAAGCCTGGGCTAAAACCCAAGCTAAGGAACAATATCTACACTCCACAGGATCAACACATACAAAGATTTTCTGGGGAGAAGCAAGTTGCAGAAAAACGAAAAAGATCCTACAACTAAAAAAGGGGATCTCAGACTTATGACAAGAATAAGGACGGGCTACCTAACGCTCACGGCCCATGCAGCGAAAATAGGTAGGGTAACTACGGGAACGTGCAGAGGCTGCGGAAAGGAAGACGAAACAATTCTCCATGTAATATGCCAATACGAAATTCTGGAAGACTTAAAATTTTAGAAGGAAGACACTGGGATGACTTTATTACTATAAGGGAGTTAGACCAGAGAAAATTGATAAGATTCATGAGACAGTGAGCTGGTCTCTCTTAGCATTCGCATAATTGGTTCAAACTTCCCATAATCTGTCGAATATTATGAAATTTGTATTCTATGTCATTTTGGGTGCTGTTATGTTAAGTTAAATTTTGACTTTTAGTGATGTTTTATCTTACAATTAAATTAGCATTTACATTTGTTTTGTTATGTCATTTTAGTTAGGCCTTAAGGCTAATTTTCATTACGGCAATTTACTGGGCAAAAGTTAGAGCATAGGCAGAAGATACAAAAATACTATTTGTGCGACAAAGAAAAAACGATAAATTACTGGGAGAAACAGCCATAATCCTTGGAGAGTCATCCATAATCATTAGACAAGTATTGAGAGAGTGCCATATTCGTTGGCAAAAAGATTTTCTCTAAGGTCTTTTTCCTATAAAGTTGCTACTACATACAAAAAAAAAGTGTATTCTACACAAAAATTTTTTGCATACTATTACATATTTTTATGGATACATGACATTTGAATTTTGTAAACAAACAAGAGAATGTAAACAAAGAAAAAAAACATTTCATATTATGGTTTGATGAACGAGTTTTTATTTAAAATTATTTGAAATTGATTAAAATTTTATCATTTATTTTAAATTAATAAAATTTTAACTTTGAATTGAAAAATTCGCGAAATATAAATTTAAAAATTAAAAAATAAGGTTATGTAATTTTTTTTTGTCAAAATATATAAAAAAATTTTAATATAAATTTAATCATTTTACTCTTTCTCTCCTATTGAGAGTATACTATATACCTCTCTTTCTAAAGTCAAGAATACTTTTTAGTTTAAAATTTTATTTTTTTTCATTATTATATATATGTATTTATCATAGATTTACTAGTACTAGAATAGCAATAGAGAAAAAATTTTCTGACAAATTTAAAAATTTGGTACATGTACCGTTTGTATGTGTTTACTAGTTTCTCCGCGATTTATTTCCTTTTGAAAGTGAAATATAAAAGAAACTTTTAAGTACGATTTAATTAAGATTTCAAAGTTAAAAGTAAATGAAAACAAATTAGAAAATATTATATTCAAAAAATTTGTGCGTTGTTGTGCTTTTTGAAGTTTTTTAAAAAAACATTAAATTAAATAAAGGATTATTAAGATGAGAAGAAAGTGTTGCTTAAAGAATTGTTTTTTATTTCTTGAGGTTTTACAAATTTCATCCGTTTTTTTTAAATTGTTTAAAGGTATTTTCCTTTTGGTTTTTGCTTTCCATTTTTCATTATTGTTAAGTGACCGTTCTGTAAATTTACCAAAACATTGTCTATTTATTGTAATACTAAAATTTTTAAATAATAAGTAAAATTTTGATTGAATAAAAAAAGGGTAAAGAAAAAACCTTTTAATTCTTTATTCGGAAACGTTAAGTTATTTGAAACAGAAATAAAAACCATCCTTACTGTTAACATAAATGTAGATTTCATATTTGCAAAAGGTTCGTTAATATTTTAAAATGGCTAAAAATGTTTATATATTCACAAAACTATAAATACTTTTTGTTTTCTTCAAAAAATTATGATTTGTTTTTGATTTACTTATTTTCATTTCCACGATGAATAAATACCTTAACATAAATCAAAATAGATATGTAAGTTAATTAAAATTAAACTAAAAATATACTTGTTGGAGATTCCATTATTTTTAAAAATAATTGACTGCAATTTCTTCTAATATTATTATAATATTTTTCTTGATATTTTGTTCAATTATATATTTAATATTAAAAAGTAAATATTTAAAATAAAAGTAAATTAAATCAAATAGTAAATATCATTATTCGAAATAACTTACAATATACAAACTGCCCAATCCAAATTTATTTCTATGTAAAAATTAAAATAAAAAAACTAATGAGAAACTGCCTGTTAAACATTCTCATTTACTCAAATTTAAGCAATGACAGATGAAGTAGCCATACCATTTGTATACGCATACAATAGAATTACTAGTACTAGAATGGGAACAGAGAAAAAATTTTCAGACAAATTTCAAAATTTGGTATGTCTACCGTTTGTATGTTTTTACCAGTTTCTCCGCGATTCATTCCATTTTGAAAGTGAAATATAAAAGAAACTTTTAGTACGATTTAAGTAAGATTTCAAAGTTAAAAGTAAATGAAAACAAATTAGAAAATATTATATTCCAAAAATTTGTGTGTTGTTGTGCTTTTTGAAGTTTTTTTAAAAAACATTAAATTAAATAAAGGATTATTAAGATGGGAAGAAAGTGTTGCTTAAAGATTTTTTTTTATTTCTTGAGGTTTTACAAATATCAGCCGATTTTTTTAAAATTATTTTAAAGGTATTTTCCTTTTGGTTTTTGCTTTTCATTTTTCATTATTATTAAGTGACCGTTCTGTAAATTTACCAAAACATAGTATATTTTCGAATAGAATGAATTTGAAAATCATATTGTAATGCTAAATTTTTTAAATAATAAGTAAAATTTTGATTGAATAAAAAATAGGGTAAGGAAAACACGTTTAATTTTTTATTCGGAAACGTTAAGTTATTTGAAACAGAAATCAAAACTCTCCTTACGGTTAACATAAATGTAGATTTCATATTTCCAAAGGTTCGTTCACATTTAAAAATATCTAAAAATGTTTATATATTCACAAGATTATAAATACTTTTTGTTTTGTTCAAAAAATTATGATTTGTTTTTGATTTACTTATTTTCATTTCTACGATGAATAAATACCTTAAGATAAATCAAAATAGATATGTAAGTTAATTAACATTAAACTAAAATACTTGTTGGAGATTCCATTATTTTTAAAAATAATTTACTGCAATTTCTTCTAATATTATTCAAATTTTTTTCTTGATGTTTTGTTCAATTATATATTTAATATTAAAAAGTAAATATTTAAAATAAAAGTAAATTAAATTAAATAGTAAAAATCTTTATTCGAAATAACTTATAATATACAAATTGCCCAATCCTAATGAGAAACTGCCTAATAAACATTCTCATTTACTCAAATTTAAGCAATGACAGATGAAGTAGCCGTACCATTTGTATACGCATACGAAATTGCATATTTTGTTTTTTTGTCTGAATACCTCAGGATAGGAAATCACATTAGAAGAAAAGAGTCGGGAACATTCTTTTGCCATTCTAGAATAGTAATTCTATGACGCATACGAAATTTCATATGTATTTTTTTGTCTGAATACCTCGGGAACATTCTTTTGCCATTCTAGTATTATGGTATTTATATACATAATATTATTATTCATTATGGCAATACTGGTCAATTTAAAGTATTTAGGAATAAGGTCATGAAACGTCAAAATGTTAGTCAGCCTACAGCCATAGTTTACATTTAAATAAATTTCTATTTCCGAACAAACAATTTTAAAATTACATTTTAATAATTGCAATCTTTTGGAAAAGAAGGTGTTGCGGAAACAAAAACCGTTAATTATCCATTTTGTGGCATTTTTGACTGGTATCGCCCACGCGGCATTCATTTTACTCAACTTACCACAGCGATTTACTAATCACTATTTTTCAGTAATGACTACTATAACATTTACTGTCGAAGAATTTAATAGTTCAATATTAGAATTTTTAAAAAGGGAGAGTGGGTCTGTTAATAGAAAAGTGCCGAATGAAAACCTTTGTGATTTTGAGGTAGAAAGTATATTTGAAGAGGTTAATAAATTATCTGATAAAAATGATGTGCGAGGTGTTGATGAAATATTGCGCGAGGCTGAGTTGTTACTGGAAAATCAAAATTTAAATGAACAAAAAATAAGTAAAAGTGTTATTACATGTGAATCATTGTCTAAAACAAGACGAGAAAAAATGAAATGTAACATAACCGATACCGTAAGTAATTTTTAATTCAAACATTTAGTACTAACTAAGCCGATATTTTATATGCTCTGTGCAATTGTTTTCATTATTCTTAATATCCCGTTTTTTCATGGGTTATTCCTAATGTAATAAAGTATGTAAAGTAAATGTTTAATATTAATTTATTAAAGTTTGAAATTTCTGATATTATTATTTGATCTTAACCATAGAACATTTTTCTTTTTAATATTTGCAACTTTAAAAGTATGTATTCTGAATTGCAGCTTGAATATCTTCTAACATTATATTATGATGTTATAAGTCACATATGTTGTTTCAATTTTAGTTTTGCTTTGCATATTGCAAGAGTTTATATTATCAAAAAATATAACTATGTCGTCGACATTTTTATTTCATACATCAGCTCGTTAAAAATATATCAGCTCGGAAGAAATGTTATTCTTCCAAACTAAACCATTTTTTTTTCAACTTTCATCAATATATAATACATATACATATTTCTAGATAAGTTTAGGAATCTATCAATATTTACAATCGATTTCTCTTTAATTTTTTTCACAGCATTCGACAGATTACAGGAAGCTTGAAATTAAATGTCTGTATATATCTTTGAAGGGCGATAAGAGGAGTATAAGTCAAAAATATCACTTTTCCGGGAGAGTGAAAAAACTTCATAAAAAATTTTCTGCACTACATAAGTTATCTATTTAAATGGCAAAATAATAATATTTTAAGGACTTTAAAGATATTTTTGCCAAAATTTTAGTAGTGAAACGAAAATAACGAAATAAGTGACTTGTACTCATTTGACCTTGAATAAAATAATGTTCTGACTGACTTATACTTTAATTACAAAAAAAACCAATTTGTTAAAAATGTAACAAAATAATAATATTTAATTCAATTTTTTATAAAAACAAAATATACTTAAATAATAACAGAATTAGGTTTTTTTTAAATAAATAAACTATATACATTTTTTAATATCATTCTTCCTTAAAAACTATTTATTATCAGACTTATACATACTTTAAATTACCAAATAAAAAAATTTCTTGTAAATGTTACAAAATTAAAAATAATTAATTCAATTTCAAAAAATTTGATAATAACAGAATTCATTTTTTTTTAGTAAATGTTCATTTTTAGGTATTACTCTTCCTCCTCGAATCCTTCAATGTCCGGTAACATGTCTTGCACAGAATTTGAAACTTTTAGTTTTTCATAAAAGTCATGAAACTCTGGCCTTATTAAAGGCAGGAGACTCAACAAATCTTTTTTCTTTTCCTTTGATATTGGAAGCGTACTCGAATATAGTTTTTTGGGTTCAAGTTTGGGATTTGGGGCTCCTCGTCTTATTAATGATAAAATTTTAAATGGTTCACTGTCCTGCAAACTAGTTTTAAAACTAATTTCTCCGGGTGTTTTAGTATAACGTAACCATTTTGCCTTATGCCATTTAAAAATTGAATTATCGGTATCCTTTTTTCTTAAAACTAGTTCGGATTTTAACAAAGATGCGTAATCAAAAAACTGATCATGCCACATTTCTTTAACGACGAACTTTTTTTTTTCCCCACAGTTCTAACTAACTGGAACCAATCATAAGGGTGCGATATGGGATATTCAGTATTTTTTTTCTGCTTTTCAATCAATCCATGGTCTATATCGCACTCCATATGACTGTGTCCGCTGACGAGAAATTTATGATCAATAATTCTTAATGACGGTTTATGTTGCATAAGACATAAAAACATCGCCGATACATGCGAATTTTTATTTTGTCCTCCGCACGTATCGGAGTATAGTATAACATGATTAATATCATTGGATAAATTAATCAGCTCTTCATATAAAACAGTTGCTATTTGATTAGCTCCACGTCCGCCTTCTGCTTCATGCCACATATAACACTTAACATCTCCATTTCCAAGACTATGGATGGTGAGGTTGTACGTCCATAGTTGGCGTTTATAGAAAGCTACTGATGTGTTAAGATATGGAGTGGGAAGACATTGTTGGAGGTCAAAGGCAAATGTTTTTAATGTTAAAGAATCTTAAGCTAATTTTTTGTCTTTCTTTTTTGTATCGTATGCTGTGTCTGCATTAATGTGGTGTTGTTTCAGCTCATTTTCAAAGATTTCCTTTTGCTCGAGAATTGATTCACTTCTTATTTTCATATTTAAAGTGTCACAGGTATTACATGTATCCACTTGTGGAATCTTGAAACTCAAATTTAGCTTGTGAAATTCTCTAGAATAAATTTTTCTGGAAACAGGATTTGAAATTTGCTCCCTATATAAAGAATACATTTTTTGAAGGTTTAAGTATGATGGTAAATATTTTTTATTGCTGGTGCGCCTAGTATAATGTGACTCATAAGACGGAAATGAAAGAATATGCTGAACCACAAAGGCAATTGTTTCATATGAATGCTTATTACTAGATGCAAGACCTCTTCTATCTTGCTGTGGAACACCAGACACAGAAGACATTGATTTTTTTATTGTGTTTGTAACAAACATTTGACTTACGTCATACGTTTTCATGAAGCAGCAACGGCAAACTTTTATTCTTTCACCTTTGATTTTAAAATGAAAAATGTTTGTAGTACTCCTATTTTTTGTGTTTTCAGGCAGAATGTTGTCTCTTTTTCTAGTAACTTTAGTTGCAACTGTATCTATTAAATTTGCTAAATATGCGCGTTGTTTTGAATTATCTGCGAGTGACCAATATTCTTCAAACAAAATTTGTCTGGTAATATCAGGTATTCTTTCCTTGCATTTCAAACGGCAGTTTCCCAAAGGTAGCATTTTTTTTTTCGTACTATATTTCCTGTTACTTTGACATACTCTTTGCCAGTGCTTCGCTTAACTTTTCGTTCTTTTTTTAATTTCCTAGAGAACTGTTTTTCTGGATTATTTACAAGTACTAAATTTTCCGGATCATAATGTTGTTCTAGTAAATCTGGACATAAGTTGTTTGTCTGCATTATATTACTATCTATTGAATTACAACTAGATTCTGTAGATAAATCAGGTAAATAATCTTGATCATTAACTGAATCATCGCTATCGAAATCCATTAAAATCTTTGATTCTTTACTAGTTGATGGAATGTTCGAATCGTCGTCAAAACCTGATTCATTATATTTTGTTTCAGCTTGCAAAAAATAATACTAATTAGAATTTGGAACAACTAAGCTAATTTGAATAATTTTATTTAAGAAAAAAGATTTCCGATTTTTAAATACTTCGTATCATTAGAACTTCCCTATTCTCCTTGCATTCATTGCAAGAGCAACTATTTTTGCAGCACGACTTTGATTGGAAAACATACCAAGAAAATTATTTTGTAATTATTTAACTTTGATTTCTTAAAAATCAATCTGCTTTCAATTCAAATTTAAATCAAATACTAACTTAATATTACAAAAAGAACACAATATAAGAATCAAAGCCTACTTATTTTCAGTTAGCCGTTTGAAGTATTATTATTATAGAAAAATTTAAATTTTAAAAAACTCAGATTTCGCGCCAAAAGTACATTTATATAAGGTTTTAAAAATTGATCGAAGAAGTACAAGTCAATTCAAAAATATTTTTTACTGTGAACAAAACAGTACAAGTCCACTTATACTTTTATAACCGCGAAAATTTTTTAATTTTTTTATTATACTATTAAGACCATTATGTTGTTTAACGATTTGTAGTAACAATAGACAAAGAGGGTCTTTACAAAACATGTAATTTCGATTTTTACGTTCAATGACATTAATAACGCATTTTGAGAAAATTTTGACTTGTACTCCTCTTCCCGCCCATCAAAGATATAATAATGATACATAATCTATAAAGCAACCCATACACGATGGACCGGGTGTCAACTTGGAATGCGTACTTGCGAAGTTGAATCGTGTATGGGCAAGTTAAAAAACCATTTTGAAAGTTGAAAAGTTGGTTGGAAGAAAATCAAAAAATTTTGATTTTTTGTGGGCAGAGTCCTAGGTTTGCATTTTAGTTTTATCGTGTATGGGCAAGTTGAACAACTTTAATGTCATTTTGTTTTCTTTTTTTTCGTTTTTTTCATTTTTTGACACGAAAGATCGTTGAGATATTCCGATTTGAAAAAATAAGAAAACCATAAGGTAAAAATAACAAATAAAGAATTTAAAATAATTATAAAATTAAGTTAGAAAAATGTTTTAAAATATAAAAAAAAAAAAATAAATATAATTTGAGGAGAAAAAAATTGAATAGGAAGAACTATATATTTAAATAAAAACTGTTAAAAATTCTAATTTAAAATTATCAGATTTTTTTGACATTTACTTAACATATTTTTCAAAAAAAAAAAAAAAACAATTATACGATGGTTCGATGGTAGGTTGAATAGTGTATCTTAAGGTTTTTAAACATGTCCGAGTACCAAGTTGAAAACCTAGTCCTCCATGTATGGGCTACATAATATACACCTATTTAATTCCATACAATTTCGGGTGTAGGGCACATTTTAGTTTTTTAATTCAATTTTCTCATTTAAAGTTAATTGAGAAAATATAATTTTCTTTATTCGTTCAACGCCTGACATGATTATACAGGCGATGCAAAAGATACAGTTAATCAGTTTTAACTTTTACAACTAACATCTTTATTATTTTTTAAATTTTTCAAAAATAAAACATTTATAAAATATTAAACATTGAGATTAATGTCTTGCCAATTCATATCAAGCAAAATAGACAAAATTTTATTTTTTGATTCATTATATCATAATTATTCATAGAGCTTCATTATCTATCTCAGTCACTATGGGAGTGGGCATTTATGTAATATGAGTTCTATCCACTCAGCCTCAAATTGCTAAAACTCCTATCTTATTAAAAAAGAGTTTTTTTGATGTATGTTCTTCATTTTCTGTCGTTTGTATTTTGTATCACATAACTGCTTAAATCAAGCATCAGTAAATGTTGCTTACTTAGTGAAACATCACAAACTGAAAATCATCTTTTACAAGGGTTAGAGTGTTAGTAAAATAATGCTACTCTACTATTAAAACTATAAAATAAAATTAATTAAATTAAATTATTAAAATAAAAGAAAATAAACGTTTAAAACCCATCCCAACAACACTGAACCGAGCATACAAACATGCAAGTTACGAATGCTAGATCAGTCATACAAACTACTCATGTTTACAAAAAGTCTGGCTCTCAATGTTAATTGTTAACGTTAGTATCAAAGAGCTCAGAACTTAAGTTTTTCTTACTTAGAATGGTGTGAGATGTTAAAGAGCTTAACCGATCTTAAATTATTTACATTTTCCCAAAACCTCATTTGTTCACGGTGAATTAATTTCACCGCGAATAATTTGCTAAACAAATATGTCCGCAACCAGACGACGTGACTGAAGGGAGTTCATATCAATATGAAGAAGTCTAGCTTCATATGGAGGAAGACGTATTGGATCTGCCCAAGCAAGATCGCGTAAAGCAACACGTAGAAATGTTTTTTGTACTGATTCAATACGTTAAATGTTTATATGACGATAGCGAGACCCGACTTGGCTGGCATATCCAAGTATAGATCTTACAAAAGTAACCAAGAGTTGTTTTGTGTTATAGGGATCAGAAATCTCCTTTGATCAACGAATAATAAATCCAAGAGTTAAGTTGATCAAAGGAGTTGGGTATTAATTATAAAGTTGTAATGATTCTTGAAATACAACCTACTATCAGGGATGAGTACCAAATCAGAAGCACAATCCGTTCTTTTTATAGGTTGGTCGTTTATATTGTAATGGTATTTTATAGTTGAGTCTGCTCGCTCTTAATCTTGAAAAGCTCATAATTTGGCATTTGCCAATGTTTAATAGAAAATTGTTGTTCCTGCACCATGAGCCAAATTGATTGAGATCATATAGAAACAATTCACAATCATAGCCTAAAATGGCTATCATCAGCAAAACTAAGAAGCTATTAGTGGGATAGACTTTTTGGACTGCCATAGGTCGAAACTACGAAATGTTAAATTAAGGCACCTAGATGGCTTCCTTGCGGGACTCCTGAGTTAGCGACGTATGTAAAATGTAAAACCTGATTTTTTTATACTATCAGAAACACATATGACGGAACATATCAGCGATGATGAAATTAACATACAAGGCTATAATCAGATAATATCATTCTCAAATTCCACAAGAACCGGGGGCGTGATTATATACTACAAAAAAGAATGGAAAGTGACCAAGAAATTTGAAAAAGTGGCCAATTCAAAATATTGGATTGTTGCTTGCACAGCTAAACGTAAAAATACCCACATTATGATTGTAGCAGTATATAGATCACCCAGCGGTTTTGAATCGGAATTCTGCGAAATGTTCCAGGAAACTTTAGATGATATATGTGAAGAAACATGTGACATAATAATAACAGGAGACTTTAATATAGATTGGTCAACTAATAACTTTTATAGAAATAAAATCGAAAGCTCATTAAACGACAATGGACTTAAACAAATGGTGAATGAATATACTCGGATAACAAATACGACCGGAACTATAATTGATTATGTTATAACAAGCAGTTACAAACTAATGGTGCAAAATTGTAATAAAAACAAAATATCAGATCATGAAATGATACAAATAGTAATAAAAGATGAAAAAAATTATCATGAAAAGAGGTGCAATAATAATATCGATATATTTAAATACAAAAAAGGCCTATTTACAAGAAATCTAAGCCCAATAATAAAATTTGAAGAAACCTTAAGTGTTAGTCAAAATGTATTAATGTTTGATAACTGCCTGGAAGAAACAACACGAAAGTTTACTAGAAGAAAAACGATAAGGGAACAAAATAATGTGAATAAATGGTTTACTAGTGTACTGTGTTCAATAAAGCGAAATAAAATAATTAAATATCAAATTGCTAAATTTGAGAATACTGATGAAGCATGGGAAGACTACAAATCAATTAGAAATTTGTATAAAGTAAAAATTTAAAATGAGAAATATAACTACATCAACGGCAAAATAAATAGTGCAAAAGACCAAAAACAAATGTGGAGAGAAATCAAAGACTTAGTAATTAAGAAAAATCCAACTGTGATAAATTCGGTGATATTTAATAATGTAAAATATAAAGAGAACAGTCAAATAGCTGGTCAATTCAACAATTATTTTGTAAATAGTGTTAAGGTAATACGAGAATCAATAGAAGATGTGCAATATACGAACCAAATACGTATGGTCAACTCAAAATTCGGATTCAGTGCAATAACAATCTTAGAGCTTAAAAATGTAGTGAAACAAGTGAAGAAGAAGCCAGATTACTGTAAAATTTCAACAAAAATCATTCTGGATAATTGGCATTTATCGGGCAACATCTTACTAAGGATAATAAATAAATCATTAGACACTGGAGAGTTTCCAAAATATTGGAAAGAATGTATGGTAACTCCAATTGAAAAAGTGGCAAAAACTAAAAAAAAATGTGAACGTAAATACTTTAAAAACGTGTGAAAAAATATTAGAAAAAGTCGTGAAAGAACAATTAGAAAAATATATAGAAAACAATAATCTACTATCGAATTACCAATCGGGGTTTAGAAAAACATTTTCGTGTGAAACTACTGTAAATTATGTAATAAATCGGTGGAAAAACATAGAAAAAAATAAAAAGATAATGGCAATATTTCTAGACTTTAAAAGAGCATTTGAGACAATTGATAGAACAATTCTAATTCAAAAACTATATATGTATGGAATCCGGGAAAAAGAACTGGAGTGGTTTAAATCGTACTTAACAAACAGAAAACAAATAACAAAAGTTAACGGTATTAAATAAGAAGTTATTAATAATGATTTTGGAGTTCCGCAAGGATCAATTTTGGGTGCATTATTGTTTATTATATACATAAACGATATGCCACAAATACTGAACAAGTGCGAAATTGTATTATACGCAGATGATACTCTAGTATACGCGGAAGGAGAAACTAATGAAGAATGTCACAACAAGATTATTCACGATATAAATAATATAAACGCATGACTAAAAATGAACAAACTCAAATTAAATGAAAACAAAACAAAAATTTTGGAAATAAATATGACTAGTGAAACGATAATCAAAATTAATAACAAAATTATAGAAAAAGTAAACCAAATTAAATACCTTGGATTTACAATAGATAATAAATTGAACTTTAAAGAACACATTGAATATATATGTAAGAAAATCGGAAAGAAAATTGGATTTTTCAAGAGAATAAGAAATCAAATCTCTGCAATAACGGCAATAAACATATACAACACGATGATAAAACCGCATTTTGAATTTGGCTCAACAATAATATACACATGCTGCACGGATTCACAATTAGAAATATTACAAAAACTACAAAATAAGGCGATGCGATCTATTTTAAAATGCAACAGATATACACCGATACATACAATGTTAGATGCTCTTAAATGGTTAAATATAAAACAACGATTGAAGCTCAATACCTTGATTTTTATTAAAAAAATAAAAAATTTAGATGCTCCGGGATACCTATGTGAACAAATTAGATATGTTGGTGAAGTACAACCGTATAGATTAAGAAACGCAGAGAATTTCAGGCTTCAAAAAACAACTACAACAGCAATGCAAAGATGCCTTTTCTACAAAGGATTTAAGCTATTTAATTCACTTCCAAATAATGTTAAAACAGAAAGAAATAATACTGTATTTAAAAAAAAATGTGTAATTTATGTAAAAACTAATGAATCTTAAAATTACAAATTATTATTTTCTAATGAAATGTTAACTGGAATATAAAAGTATTTTGAATACTAATAAATAAAATAAAAAAAAAAAAAAAAAAAAAAAAAAATGTGGTAAAAAAGTTAGAAACAATCTGCGAGTTATTTGATGTTGCATTTTCATATCGCAAAGTAGATGGATACCCATCAACCTTACGTTTACTATTAACAAAATCAAAAAAACGTCGTGGATTAGAAAAAAAGTTGAGATTTAGTTCTTGATAAATAATCTTTATAAAGAATTTCAGATAAGTAATTGAATCTATTATAGATGTCAAGAAAAGTATTATAGTGGTTAACGGAATTAGTTTCAATATATTTTTTCCACGCAGAATTACGTTTCTTCCTCAAAGAACGCAATTCATTGTATGACCATGGAACTGAGTATTTCGAATTTTTATGAGATTTTATAGGAATTGCTAAGCGAAAACATGTTGCTGGCTTCTCATAAAATTGTTTTAGGCAGGTGTTTATGTTTGATGAAGAGAACATTGATACAACATCATGCGAGTCTAAGAGAGAGTTTAAGTATGTGAAATTTTTTTTAGCAAAATCAAACTTTGGATAATTCTCAGAAGGAAAGGTGTCCTTAGATTGATTTATATTCAGAATTATATTTATTAAAGGATAATAGTCATCTATATTTGTAAATATTAATTCGCTATGGGATGCCCAACAATTTTCATGGTCTGAAGAAAAAATAAGGTCTAGTTGTCTGCCTAACTTATTAGTAACAGAACTGATTTGTTGCAGATCTATCAATAAAAATTGATTAAATTATTATTTGTATCAGACCATAACCATTTCAAATTAAGAAGATTAAAATCATCTAGAATTAAAAGACTATCAAAAGTTGTGAGTTTGCAATGGATGTTGTTAATGGCAATAATGAGCTCACTATAACACGCAATTTTAGATTACTAAAAGATATATATGACAATATAATGAATAAATTAGCTTGGACACAAATCACTTCAAATAAGTCAGAAGATGACAAATCAACTAAACTACTCGTTAGAGTTGTAATAACAGCTAACAGATCCCCACCGCCGCGTTGGCCAAGAGAAGAAGAAATATTTCTATCTTAACGATAGATTAAATAATCTTTAGAGAATAGTTGCTCACTATTGAAATTAGCATTGAGCCAGGTTTCGGTCAAAGAGTGTGTTTTGGTACAAAGTCCTCTCACGTTTTGGTGGAAGATCGATAGTTTGTAAGGTTTTTTGAATTGTGTAATATTCTTACGCAATTTGAATTTCTTAATTAGTATTCCAGCAGACCAATTATTGTGATTTATTATGAATTGAAATAAATTATCTGGAATACTTAATTTAAAAGAGTAGCACCGTTTAGTTTGCTATCTTAAAGATACAAACTTCATCTCGAATACAATCAATATTGGCCATGTTAGATAGGTGGTGATAAATATCATAAGATTCTGTTTTCGGATGTAAACGAGAAACTAATATGAACATGTTATGGGGAACTAATTGTAAGTTGGAAGAATTACAAGTAGTCCATCACCATTACTACTAGGTGGATTAACGCTATTATTATTATTATTATTATTATAATAATTATGATATAATAATATTATTATTGGTATCACTATTCTTATTATTACTACTTATATTATTAATATCACTACTATTGTTATTATCGTTAAAACTACTATTAGTATTATTAGAATTATTATCAATATTAGTATTATTGTTATTATTAATATTATTTATATTTTCAGTTAAACTATTATTTTCTACAATAGCGTTACAATTGGTGGAACTCAAATTCGAACCCATATTAATAAGTCCGTCCGTAAAATTAATTACGTTGAAATGAAGTGGGGATTTTAATTCATTTACATTAACGGGCTGCGTGTGATGTTTCAATATTTCTGTTAAGAAACCTATTAACACGCTTGTGTTATTATCGATGAAATCATTACCATCGTTTAAAGTGACCGACCCGTTAGTCTTTCTTTCAACTTATCGAAATCTTCTGTTAAGGATTCGAACGTTGAAATGAAATTAACTAATTTTAATTCGTTCATTACGTAATTTGGATTGTAATATATATTGGTAAATACTTTGGCAATGTTTTTGATACTGTAGTATGCATGCAGTTCGAATTGCTATTGAACAATAAGTTTGTTCCATGTTGTCTTCTATTTTATCAAACACGTATTTAAATAAAATCTTATTTATTGAGCCGCAAATTTTGTGTAAATCTAAAATAGAAACAAACAATACTCAAAATTTTGAATTTTAAAGATATTTGAATTCTTTTTAAGGTTTTACCGTTTCAGTCGTACAAGTTGATCCATCATCCTTACTACAAATAAATTTACGCTAGGTAACATATTTGTAAATTAAAATTAAGAAAAAAATTTTTATATTTTTTATTTTTCAAACATAGGTATGTTGAACCACTGATTAAGAATTATATATACATAAACATTTTCATGTTAAAAATTTGTATGAAACTTTTTTCGCATATTTTTTAAAATTCACTCAAAATCGTTGGCACGTTTTAAATGTATTGTAACTATTTCTATTTTATAGTATACCCTTTATTTTTATTCTCTCAAAAATTTTTCACTCTACATAGTACATATAACATGATTCAAGAATATGAATACTATGCACTAAAGAAAAGAAAAAAATCGAATAAGAAAAAAAACGAGGAAATTTGTAGTAGAGTAGATTGTGTCAACTCTGGGATACCCGTATGACCGTAGTATAAACATTATAATATCATCCGATTAATTACTTTTGGCAAAATTTCAAACACACAGCTTTATTAGGTGTAGTGTAATGCTCATATAAAAGAAGGAGTTGTATGGCACTTATTCGAACCCTCTGCAGTAGACCAACCAAATTTTCCAGTAACTTTGGCCATTGCACTTAACTACTTTTCGCAAAATTTCAGATACCCAGCTTTAATAAGTACAGAGTAATGCTCATATAAAACAAGAAGTTATATGGCAGCTACCTGAGCCCGTTGCGCAGACTGGCTAAATTTCAATGGCGATGACGGTTTTTTTTTAAAATCCGATTTGTTGAAAGTTCCAGAATTCTAGCTCCTTTAATTTTTGAGTTATCGTAATTACGGATGGACAGACGCACGGACATACATAGCTAAATCGATTTATTTTTCAATTCTGATCCGATCCATACACTTGAGTCTATATCTACCCCCCTACTTCTCTGCGTCATAAAAGTAATGGCAAATTTAGTATACCCTTTTGACAAATAGTCATACTAGTATAAACAATGATTTTTTCATTCATATTTATTTGAATTTTGTCAGACGTGCAGCTATCGACCAAAACACGAATACAACGATTCGAAAAATAGCCTTCATTCCTTTTACATAAAACTGTACCAAGACCTCTTGTTGAAAAGGGCCGAATGTCATACTCAATCAAAAGCCTTCGAAATATCAAGAGAAACAAGAGTGCACTCGAAGAAAGTTCAAAAAAAAGTTCTTTCTCGAAGAAACTAGATTCATGAGTGGTTTGTAACACGGTTTTTAATATTTAAAATTGCTGTCAAAATGAACCAGGATTTTGAAAGTACTAGTTAAGTTTAAAGGTTATAACTAGGTTTTTGAATAAAATTTTTTGATATATTCGATTATTGTTTGAATTTTTTTACATCCCTACCTGATTTTGTTGTTAAATGTCATTGTTTAATTTTGAAAATAAACAAATAGCCTTTTTTTTTTTTTAAATTTTAAAAAAAAATTTTATTTATTCTTTAATAAAATTTCATCGAAATTATAATTAAAAAAAAAATTTTTTCCTTGTTCATTTTTAATTTATTTTATTTACAGTCAATTTTGTTTATTTGTTTATTTATTTTATTACAGTCAAAAATATTGCTGTTATGGGAACGTCAAACAATACTAAGATTTTATCATGCATAACGATAGTCTGAACGGTTGATTTTAAAACTAGGCTGTTTAGTAGGTTTTTAGCGTAGTGTGAACATGATACAAGAAAATAAATAACAAATGAATTTTTTTTTACGTTTAATAATTCATTTTTTATTTAAGAAGTTATTTGAACATTCTGATTAAACAAACGTTTTAAATATTATGAAAGTATTATGCAGGCTTGCAATTTATTCAATCGAAAGGTAAAAACTTAATTAGGACCACCGACGAAATATTCGCGGTGAAAATTTTAAAATATATAGGCTCTTATGCATTTCCACATAATTGTGACGATCGTCGCCCAACCAAATTTTCGTCGTCGTCGAAATAGGTTTATTTTCTAATGTTTTTGCTGTAGTCGAGTTTGACAACATTTTTAAACGTAAAAAACAGATTTTTAAATTTGACAGAATTTTTCAATGTTTTTATTTATAAATTTTTGTAAAGAAAGAATGAACTCTTTTATTTTAAACATTTAATAATGAGTTCAATTTTAAACTTTGAAGAATTTTTCAAAAAACCCAAACTTATCTCGGGTAAAATTTTCTTCATGTACCCATCATCTTCTTCTTCAACGATTTCGAATTCTTTTAGATAATCAATATAACATAAATACCTTACGAACATTTTGTACAGTCCGTACAATTTTTAGTAAATTAATTTTTAAACTTTTGATATTTTTGTTTATATTTTTTATTTTTCGCTTCGCCACAATTATGTTTCTTGACCAAAAATAGTTGAGCGGCGACTTTAGCTGGTGGTCGGCAGTCAGTGGTCGGAATTGTGTTTTTACCTTAAATTAACCTAATTTAAAGATTTTCATCCTTCCATGTAACTCCGTTTTTAAAATAAAAAATATTAATAAGAATTCTAAAACCTAGAACTATAATTATATGTATATGTAAATTTTTACCTACTTTAACAATATTAATTTTTTGTATAACTTACTAAGTTAAATATGAACGGCTGGTTGGCACAGTGGTTGAGTGCCGAGCTTTCATGCGGAAAGGCCCGAGTTCGAATTCTAGTGAAAGTGAAAAAACTTTTCTTGTTTTCGACTCGGCTCAGCTACCATTCGCCATTGGGTTCAAATTAATGGCATAATTAATAATAATTATATATCTTTAATAAAAAATACATTAATATAACAATATAAACAAATGTAAAATATAAACAAATAATTTAATTGAATAATATAACTTGCAGATATAGAATACCATATAACTCAAATACAAAATATTACAATATAAAGAAAAAATAGATTTGTAAAAATTGAAAATATGAGACGTTTCTAAATGTTATGGGGCCTAGTAATATCTCATGTTCAAATTGTATGTGGAATTCAATAAGACCAATTCTAATAACACGAATATAATATGACCCCCTGTTGTGACATCATTAATAATATTAAAAACAAGTGATGAAAAAAACCAATGGTTTTTAAAAAGCACATTTTCAAAATTATATAGGGTTTCTTACTGAGTATTTTATCATTTATTTTAATAAAAAAATATATAAAAATAAATGATAATATTATAATTTAGTTATTTCATCAATTTAACAATTATGAATAATAGTGAAATCAATACTTAGATTATAATCCTAATGCACTCAAAAAATCCTTTTAACAAGTGCGAAATATAATGTTGGAAGGAACTTTTAACGTTTAATTTTGGAAAAACATGCACTAGTGAATAAGTTACTGTTTTATAAAAACAGAAATATTTTAATTTTAAAGTATTAATAGCCCTTGAATGTGAAGGTTCCCAAAAATGATATGATGTAGCAAAAATGTTTCAAACTAAAAGACAGTTTCTTCAATTTAAAGAACCCCTTTTATATTTATGACCAAGTAAAGCAACCGACTTAGAAATACCCTACACCTATTTGGTTCAAATTTAAGGACATATCCATAAGTCATTTTAACACCATAAAAGCTGTTATTAATTTGATCGTAAGACATAGCTAACCAAATTAACTTAATAACACTAAAAACACTTTCTAATTACACTATATATTAAAAAATATTACAAATTCTTACTAATTTATCTATTTAAAAATATTAAAAAACAAAAAAACTTGAAATAAATGAAAATATATTTATTCCAATTCAATTACAAAATGAAAAAATTATAATTATTAAATTTTGTGATAAAAAGATAACCAAAGCATAATATATTTAATAGTCCAAATTTTTCAAAATTGCAATTATTTTAAATGGTTAGTTTATACACCTAATAGAAAAGCTTATAAACGCAAAATATGCAATAAATGTATTTCTAAAATACAATTACAAATTTAGACCTTTTCATATAATTCATTTAAATATAAAAATAAATTTTACATAAATGCAGCAAGTACTTTTGAACATAGTTGAACCACTACAATTAAATCTAAATTTCGGGGACACATAGGAAATAGGAAATGTATTCTTTGGCTTCGAAATTAAACTCGACCACAACCAATTCCCATGGTACTTTCATTATTAGTAACCTAGAGTTTAAATTTCATCAAAATAGCGGCTATATGTTTTGAGTAATGTTGTTTTTAAGATATATGTTTGTTAGCCCTTGAACTTTTCAAAGGTTCCGGGACCCGAAACCATGTTATGATTTCGCCCATATGCAGTACCCGTCATACTTTCAATACTAGTTAACCCTTGTACACAATTAGAACGTTCTATCTTAATTTTAAGTTACTAGTTTTATTAATTTCGATGATAAGTTTTTACACATAGGGAGGTCTAAGAGAGGTACTGAACCACCACTCCAATAGATCCAAAATTAGAGGGGCACGCAGGAAATAGTAAAGAATACCCATGTGCCAAATTTGAAGCTTCTACATTTGTTTCAAGTTACTATCTTTATTAATTTCGAAAATATGCTTTAAAGTCCTCGGAACTGAGTGGCTGGTCCCCACCCACTACTCCAATTAGGCGCAAATTTCAGGGAGACTAAGGAAATCGAAAGCGACACCCTGATACCAAATTTGGAGGTTCTATCTTCATTGGTTTCGGAATTATGCTAGTTTGGCCTAAATTCGATCAAAAAGTTCTAAGTTCCGAACCCATTGTCCAATCCTCACCGTACGCAATCGCCGCTGTAGTTTCATTACCAATAACCTACAGCACAACTTTCATGAAGATAGCGTAATTAGTTGTTGAGTTATCGTGATTTTTTATATATGTTCGTTAGTCCTGAAACCGATTAAAAGGTCCAGAATCGGAACCAATGGGCTGATTTCGCCCTTATACAGTCCGCGCTGTACTTATAGTACTAGTAAACCCTTGTACACAATTTGAACGTTCTATCTTAATTTTAAGTTATTATTTTTAGTAACGAATAAAAATTCTGTGCCAAATTTGAAGCTTCTACATTTTTTCAAGTTGCTATCTTTATTAATTTTAAAGATATGCTTTAAGGTCTTTGGAAATGTGTGGCTGGTCCCCGACCCACTGCTCCAATGGGGCCCAAATTTTCAAGACACTTAGAAAATAGGAAGGGACACCCTGATACCAAATTTGGAGGTTCTTTCTTCATTGGTTTATGAATTATGCTCGTTTGGCCTAAATTCGATTAAAAAGTTCTAGGTTCCGAAACCATGGTCCAATCCCGAACTTACGCAATCCCCGAAATAGTTTCATTACTAGTAACCTACAGCACAAATTTGATGAAGATAGCGTCATTAGTTGTTGAATTATCGTGATTTTTTATATATGTTCGTTAGCCTTTCGATCGATTAAAAGGTCATGGCTATATCGACTCAGGAGGTCACGCTGATCACAAATATATATACTTTTCCATACCCAGTTCGCTTCCTTTAGGTGGTTACAAACATCATACCAAAGTTAATATACCCCTTTACCTATTCTATAGGTGTAGGGTATAAAAACATTTAACATATGTTGAAACATAATGCTGCAGCTTTAAATTTTGTATATTTGTAAAAAACAAATTGAACAGGTATTGAAGTTACTGGTGTTTAAAAATAGCAAAATTCAAATTTTCGAGCCCTTATAGCTCCTAAACAGGGGATATGAGAAAAAAATTTTGTTAACTGACTCCTACTAATGGATCTAACTTCTTCCAAAATTTCAAGATCCTAGCTTGAACTGTTAAGAAGATATGTGGGGCCAAAAATTTTGCGATATATTATAAAGTCTAAATATGCAGCTTTCAAAAACAAAACATCTTAAAACATTGATTACTGGAAATTCACTATAATACTACCACTTCTGGAACTTTCAATATAACATAATACCTACCTGCTAGGTACTTTTCCTATAGATTATGATAGGCTAAATAGTATTGTGCTCATTAAACTTTTTTCATTAATAAAAATATTTCATATTATATGTATTATGCATGGAATAAACTAAAACATTTATCATTTCTGTTCTTGAAGGCTCTTCACTTCATACAGCGCGTTTCTTAGCGCGGCTCTTCCAAAAAAAAATTATCATATCTGGTTATTCTTGAATACTTATTGGTTGAGGTGATGTAATTTTTGTAAAGTTGGTAAAGTTGGAAGTTGTTTTTGCTTTTCAGTTTTTTGTTGTTGTCAAAATTATAAAAATAAATATGTATGAGTTTTTTTATTTGTATGATTTATCTGAATATAAAAAAAAATATTAAAACAAAATTTTAGAAGAATATAAGAAATAATCCAATCCTTTTGAATTACCTACACCTTAGAAGTAAAAATTATGTACCTTTAACGTTATTTAAAATATTTTTCATTTTATTAACCTTCATTTCACATGACTTCAATTAAATCTATGAGATTCATTATTTTTTTAACACATGAAAGATTACATATACTTCGACATAAATGTTTGTACATATATACAACTTTTGTGCAATGTACAATTTTTTTTTAAAACATGAAAATTTTTAGGTACCTTAACCAAAAGGTTTTTATTTTAAAAACATGCATGTTAAAAATATACTAATCTTTTTAACAAAACAAATGCAATTGCATTTGAATTAATTTCTAGTATTTCCATTTTTGTTTATTAACATTTAAAATTTTAAGGAATAAACTAGACGTAGACATATTTAGAATTGCTTTAACTTCGTATGCTATACTATGCCACGAAAATTTTCAGGTACCTTAACCAAAAGGTTTTTATTTTAAAAACATACATGTTAAAAATATACTAATCTTTTTAACAAAACAAATGCAATTGCATTTGAATTAATTTCTAGTATTTCCATTTTTGTTTATTAACATTTAAAATTTTAAGGAATAAACTAGACGTAGGCATATTTAGAATTGCTTTAACTTCGTATGCTATACTATGCCTTCAAGAATAGCCAAACGCAATGATCTTGTCAACTGCCATCACGTCATATTGACAACAT
The DNA here is from genome assembly GCA_963082915.1 of Dolichopus griseipennis. Lineage (NCBI taxonomy): Eukaryota > Metazoa > Arthropoda > Insecta > Diptera > Dolichopodidae > Dolichopus > Dolichopus griseipennis. The sequence continues at coordinate 274,749,381 of OY720441.1, forward strand.
GACGTCAATATCACTTTTGAGCCTTTAAGAATAGCCAATCATCACTTTTGTGATACTCATCGTATGCTATGCCTTCAAGAAGGTGAAAAAAATAAAAACAAAATAAAAGCTTTTTCAAACTATAACGATGTAAGTCTATAATGATGTTTTGAGAAAAATGAGTTCTAAAATATTAGAAATATTTTTAATATAACTTTGTTATATTTTAAGGAAATTAAGAATATAATTTAAATTTTACGATTTTACATGTAAAATTAAAAAAACCTTTCAAAAATATTTAAAACAATTTTATTCTGTAGTTTTTAAGATTTATGAAGTTCTTTACGGGATATTTATTTTTTATTTCTCAAAAAAATGCTAATGTAAATACGAACTAATTGAGAAAATCAATGAATCGTTATCGAATGTAGACGTGCTAAAAGTTAACAGAAAAATTGAAATTATTAATTTTTATTTTTTATTAAACTTAAATTACGTAATTTTTTATTCCCGCTTGAAATTGAAATTTGATCACTTCATTATTTAAAGTGATCGAGCAGTAGTTGTTCTTACAACCATAAGCTTGATAGCAATGGATTGTACTAAATGTAAGCTGAAAATTAGAGGTGAAACAGGTGTAAGGAGTGCTGGGGTATGTAACAAGATATACCACAGTGAAATTAAATGCTCGGGACTAGATTAATCTTCAATTGGAGTACTAAATGTGAATCCCAATATCAAATTTATATGTGATGAGTGTGTTTTATACATCCAAAATGTTGATATGGTGGTTCAAAAAATAGATTGCTCAGTCAAAAAAAATAGAGATTATTTAAAAGAATACAAGGTTGAATTTGAATATGCGTTGAAGAAAAATGAACAAGAGGTTATTCAATTACTAAAAGCCATGGAAGGAAGTTATTTAGAGATATTAGAGCAAATAAAAAAGAACAAAAAAGCGAAATTGAGAAAATGTGTCAACTTACGGAAACTTTCAAATCCAAAAGTGCTAATATGAATGCCAATCTTAAAAATACTATATCTAAGAACAATGAACTGTGTACTGAATTAAAAATTTTAAACAGTGAAAACAAAAAAAATATAAATATAGGTCAAAATATTTCATTTGCTGATATTTTAAAAAGTGCTAGTGTAAGCAAAAAAATTTGCCACCAATAAAAACAGGTGTACCACTGGTTATTAAACCGAAACAAAAACAAAAATGCCAATTAACTAAAATGGATTTAAGTAAACAAGTGGATCCAACAAATCTAAAGATAAAAAATGTGGTGAATAGGAAAAATGGAATGGTGCTTATTGAAACTGAAACAAAAGTACAACGGGATAAAATCATAAATAAATTTGAAAATAAGATGGAAGATTATGAAATTAAGGTGCCAGTTGAAATAAAAACAAAAATTGAAGTTAAACATGTGTTAAATATACTGAAGAAGACCTAATTAACAAACTTAAGGCGCAGAACGCTAATTTAGAGCACAGTTCTATGAAAGTGGTGAAAATATATCAAGGAAAAAATTTGACAAATGCTAAATATAATGCTATAATAGAAATTGATAAAGAATCTTTCCGAAAAGTGCTTGAAAATGAAAACGTATCAATAGGATGGGGGTGTTGTAAAGTTTTCGATGCTTTGAGAGTTCTACGATGCTACAAATGCAAGGTTTAATCACAAAGCTGTAAATTGTACCAAAGAGGAAATGTGTAGCAAATGACATCCAAATCACAAAAGTAAAGATTGTAATAAGGAAGAAGTTAACAATTGTATTTATTATTCAAAAGTTAATGAAACACTTAAGCTTGGTTTAAACGTTGATCACAAGACTTTTAGTGTAACGTGTCCAGTTTACCAGAGAATGTTAAGCAATCTAAAACAAAAAAATGGATATTAGCAATCAATGATAGTTGAGAAAGAAAACAAAATATCAATTGCTTTGGATATTAGTAGTGAACATACTAATACTAATTATAATAATAATTTTAATGTCAATACTAATAATAATGATAATAATAATAATAATAATAATAATAATAATAATAATAATAATACTAATAATAATAATAAAAATAATAATAATAATAAAAATAATAATAATAACATTATTAATAATAATAATAATAATAATAAAACTGATAACGATAGAATTGCTGATATTAGTACAACAGGAGTGGTAATAAAAACAGTTAAAGAAATAGCAAACCAAAAAATGATTCATCAAATATTAAAACCAAAAATAATAGAAATTTTTTAAATTTTTTATCATTCACAAAGAAAAAACATAAAAATATCACTATTGCGAAAGAATCTATAGTTGATTTAGCTAATCCAAATAAAATTAAAAAAAGCGATTGCGTGGTTTCCTAAGATGAGGATAAAGAAAAGAATAAAAGAATAAAATTTGCCTTACTCCAAGCAAACTCTAAATGCCAGATAACAAATATTCAAATTGGACTAAGGGAGAAACGCTCTGCCCAAACATTGAAAAAAATGTACAGGGAAATAGTAAAATATACATCGATCCATTGGTCCCTCCTATTGTTAGGCTAACAAGGAAAGCAATTGATACTGGTGATAATGTTTATGCAATTTCAAGACTAAGAGAACACAGAATTTATAACAATGTAAGGCTGTTCTTATCACATTTCCATGACAAGGATGATATTTGCTATGAAGGTGTCACTCAGCTAGTTTAAAAATACCAATTCATCAAGAGGGATTGCCAAATAACTTTAAAGAACTTTCTCAACTTTATTTTATTTATCATGACAATGCAGGAGTATCCAGAAAAGAAGCAGTTCAAGACCTAGCTTATTACAGGAGGCATATTGATAATAAATACAGAGAATATTTGCAGAAAACAAGAGAACCTTGGAAAAGAAGCAGTTCAAGACCTAGCTTATTACAGGAGGCATATTGATAATAAATACAGAGAATATTTGCAGAAAACAAGAGAACCTTGGAAAATTATATGATCAGTAAACCTTGATGTTCAATACACTCTCAAATTTAAATATTGTGCATTTTAATGCCAGAAGTCTCAGAAAAAATATTATCGAAATAGAATCATTTATAAAAATTAAAAAATGTATTGACATAATTATGATAGGTGAAACTTGGATATACTCTGATGAACAAACAAAATATACAATATAAAATATTAGAAGTCATAGAACAGTTCAATACTATAATTATATCATTATGTGGTACTAGTCCAGTTATTAAACTTGCGGTTTGTTACAAAAGCTCTAGTGAAAATATAATACATTTATATCACATTTAGAATCAATTTTTAATAGATATAAAAATATTGTAATGGTTGGCGATACTAACATTGATTTATTATCTGATACGGAGCTCTCTAGATCCTACAAAACAATGCTAGAATCTAATGCTGTAGATTTAAAGAACAATTTAAGGAAGGAAAATGCTACTAGTGTTACGGAAAACAAATGAAAAGTATGATTTTAAAATTTCTACTGAAGATGTTGTTAACTTAGACCACAAAGCCTTTTAAATAAGGATAAATAAAGTTATAAAAAAACATGAGCCCATTTTCAATAAGGATATTTCGTTACAGATATCAACAAATACAAAACTCAAGTTAGCAGTCTACTTTCAACAAATAATTGTGATAGTATAGTTAATCTCATGAAGAGAACTCCACTGAAAAAAAGTAATAAGAACAAGAAAAAATAATGATTGGATGACTAAAGAAATAATAAACCTCATCCAAAAAAGGAATAAATTATTTAAAAACTTAAAGAAAAACCCTAACTCCCCAGAAATTCAAGCCAAATTTAAAAAATTTAAAAATAGTGTCACGAAGGAAATAAAGAGAGAAAAGCAAAATTATTTTAATAATAAAATTTACTTAGCTTGGTCGGATCATAGAAAAATGCGGGAAGTGCTAAACAACTGTATACTGAAAAAGTCGTCTATTTGCAGTAAAGTAATCAATGAAATAATAACAATGGCATTAAAATATGTGATAATTTCTGTATTGCTAATATTTTTAACACGTATTTTAGTGAAATTGGAAATAATTTGGCGGATAATATTATTCATGCAGGAAAATACACAGTAAAAAACACTATTACTGAACGATCTTTTTTCTAAGAAAAACAAATGAAATAGAAGTATTAAAAATCATTAAGCTACTAAAAAATAGTTCACCAGGAGTTGAGGGTATAACAGCATCAAATCTAAGGCATGTGGCAACAATTATAGCCTCAAGCTCGTTTACTTAATAAATAATTGTTTAATAACTGGTATTTATTTTGAATGTCTAAAATCAAGTATGGTTGTGCTAATATACAAATCAGGAGCAACCAATGATGTATCAAATTACAGGCCTATTACTTTAACAAGTTGCTTGGGAAAAATATTTGAAAAATTAATAAATAATAGAATTTTATTCAAAAGGTTCTGATGATAATCAATTTGGATTTCAAAAAGATATTGGAACCAATTCTGCCATCTTAGCATCAACAAACTCTATAGTAAGCAAATTAGATGCAGGGAACTATGTATGTTCAGTATTTGTTGATTTAAAAAAAGCATTCGATACAGTTGATCATATAATCCTGTTAAACAGAGTCTATGAAATCGGTTATTAGAGAAACAGCTCTGGATCTTCTTAGATCTTATTTACAAAATAGGAAAATAGCTACAAGAGTTAATGATGTATTGAGTAACTAGTGTACTACAAAAATAGGTGTTCCACAAGGATCGGTATTCGGACCCTCTTTGTATATGCTTAATATCCATCAAATCCAATGTGCTAATTTACAAGCCGATTACAAAATATTTGCGCATGACACATTGCTCATTTACAGTGCTAAAACCAGAGATGAATTAGAAAGAATAATAAATGAGAATTTGTACAAATATATTAATTGACTTAATGGCAACAAATTAAGTATAAATGCTGATAAAACTAAATTTATCACATATAAAGCTGATATAAATCTAAAAATATTGATAAACAATGTTCAAATTGAAACAGTTGATACATATAAATACCTTGGTGTAATAATTGATGAAAAACTGAGATGGGAAAATCATATCAATAAAATAGCATCCAAAATTGCGCCAATGCTTGGTGCCATTAAAAGAAGTGGAGTTAAACTCAACAGGAAAGCAGCCAATAATATATATCATGCCCATATCATGTGACATATTAGGTATAATATATGTAACTGGTCCAGTTGCGCTCCATGGCTGAAAGACAAGGCCAGTACTTTGATAAGCAAAGCAATTAAAAGTTTATACAAGTTTAGCTGGCTGACACCAACAGTCGAAATTTATAAAAAAACGGGATATTTGATGCTTCCGGAAATTATTATTATGGAAAAAGCCAAATTAATTTTTAAACTGGAAAAAGGAATTTACAGGAAGAATATTAAAGTTACGAAAAGAAAAGATCTAGAACGAAGTTATCTCACAGCAGCGGATTATCCTCAGCTCTATAATAAGCTACCAAATGATCTTAAACAGACCTCTAACATCAAACTATTTGTTAAAAATCTGAAGTACCTACTAAAGCGGAATTGCTTGATAGCGTTATGCAGAATGAATAATTGTACTAACATATAATAATTTAATTAATATTAGATAACTTTAATAAGTATATTTACATAACTTATATAATATATATATTTATATATAATATATATTGATATATATTATATACGTATACATGTATATTTTTGCTTGTCTTTATTTACTATACGAAAAATTAGGTTTTTTAATTTTGTTTCGTTGTGTCTATACTTAAAACGAAAAAAAATGTTTTAGAAGAAGAAGAGATATAAATTTACTTATATCTTAGGCAAATATTCTAATCGGGATATAAAACTTGATTTACTCTGTTTTAAGACAACGAATGAGTATATGAATATGATCTTTAAAAATTTTAACACTTACACAACCAGTACAACCAATAAATCATGTTATTTCTATTTTATTTTTATACAATGTATTTTGAACATTTTTCTCTATAGAATTCGCAATGTTCAAATAAATTAGCAAGTGCGTGTTTATATGTATGTATGAAATTGAAATTCACTTGACTTCTTTAAGTTTTTCAGTTTTACTAGTTTTTATATTTATTGTTATTTAGATTTCTCTGATAACAAGTGTTTCCAATTTTACGTGGGAAAATCTCTTATGCAAAATACAACATTATTTTAACTAGTATCGCCCTGTGCTCGATATTCGAGCTATTTTTGCTTTTAAATTTATATACAAAATTAGTTTTTTGAAATTTATAATAGACTAATTTAAAACGAAAAATTATATTTTTTTGCCTATACGTAATAAAATATATTGCAAAAATGTTGTCAACAATTCTTGCGCTTGAAATTTGCTAAAAAAAAATTTATATTTTTTTCAGTTATAAAAACGTTGTAGTATTTTTGAATTTTATTCCTATAGCTAAAGTTGCTTTAAAGAGAGTATAATGTGGTACAGTTATTACACAAAAAAAAGCGATTTAAATTCGTAATATAAATATTGTTCTAATATACAATGTTCTGAGAATTTATTTATATTTCTAAACATATACATATATTTACTGAAGTCAAATAGCCAAAATTCGAGTTAATGCTGTCCGTCATATAGAAAACTAAACATTTTAGTACGATTTGTATTTTTTTGTATCCGTTCCGTATGTATTCTGTTTCCTAATTAAAAATTGATGAATACATGCTTCAGTTCCTTTAAAGCCATTTTTTAAATTTGAGTAGAGCATGAACTGTCAAAAAAAAAAAAAACGTATTTTTTTATAGCTCTGAGCGCTCAGAGCGTGCGATTCATTTTTTTTTTTAAAGACATTTTGACGTTTGTTTAAGATTTTACTTGTAAAATAAAAATCAAAATGTTTTAATTTAATTTAATTTTTTGTGTTTTTTTATTAAATCTGAACGCTCTGAGCGTACTCTTTTCATGCTCTGTTCATTAGAACGTGATTATGTTGTTTAGATCGTGCTCAGATCTCTGCTGTGATTTAAAAAAAAAACGCCTTATATAATATTCGATCGTTATGTCAAAGTAAAACTAAAAAAAGTTTTTATGAAAAAACATTATTCGATGTTTAAAATGTAAAATAAAATTTATAATTATTAGGGCTTAACCTTAATCAAAACATACAAGGTACAGTATATCGCGTTACGCGTATTTGGGTTGCTTTCATGTAAATTTATTTACATAATTACTTATTTCAAAATTTTTTGACAGAAATTTTTCGCCGTACGCGTTGATTTAGGTTGGGCCCTAAGTGACAAAACATTTATATTACAAAATATTTTTTAAGAAAGTTTATTTTTTTTGTTTTTGCTTCCGTATGTTTCTTTCTGAATTAGTGAAGGTTATGAAATATACTATAGGTATTTTCAATAATTGTGAATATAAGGTATTTTTTAAAAAACAAATATTTAAAAAAAAATATCATGTTATTAAAATTTTCTCTTTTTGTTTTAAAACATTATCTTAGCAACATAAGAAAAAACAATAAAAATATTTTTATACGCTTTGTCAATTTTTAAAAATTCGAGGTACTGAATGTCGCATATTTCGTGTGCTCTTATGTAAATTCATGTATATAAATTTTTATTTCAAAAAATTTTGTCAGAAATTATACACCATACGCGTTGATTTTGATTAAGTCCTAAGTAACCAATCATTTTAATTACAAATTATTTTTTTAAGAAAGATTTGGCGTTATAATTTTTTGCAAACATATTTTATAACAACATTTGTTATACATCTCTCAAACGTAATGGCAACTACAGAATATAATTGAAAAGTCGGTTATTTTGTTATTATAAAAAACTTAACGAAAAGCAACAACAATATACGAAGTAGCAAAATAATATTTTTTAGCAATTTCAACAAAATACATACAGTACTTTTCGCTTATAACGACCATGAATGGACAGAAAATATGCGTCGTAATAAACGAATGTCGTTTTAAAAGAATGCTGTGAATTTTGAAAAATTAGTATTAGAATTAAACATTGTAGAATATGCTAATTTTTGGGCGGACTCTTCGAACTCATTTGCTAGAATTTTACATGATGTTCCAGCTTCAAGCTTATGTATAGTGTTTTTTCTTCTAATGAAATTTTTTTTTTGTATTTTTGATACGTTATGTTTTTTTTGATATTAAAAAATAAATAAGAAAATACTAAATTCATCACGTGCCGTACGCTTTGATTTAGGTTGGGACGTAAGGAACAAATAATTTTTTTATTTTTGCAAACATATTGTTGGTATTTTCAATTATTTTGAATATATGTTTTAAAAAAAATTATTTTAAAAAAATATTATTTTAAAATATGTATTTTATTTTTAATATTTAATCGTAGCAACATAAGCAAAAACAATTACATTATTTTTATACGCTTTGTCAATTTTTAAATTTTAAAATTCCGAGGTATAGTACGTCGCGTATGCTTTCATGTAAATTTATTTACATAATAACTTATTTCAAAATTTTTTGACAGAAACTGAACGCCGTACATGCTGAATTTGGTTGATCCTTAAGTAACAAATCATTTTTCTTAAGAAATATTATTTCTTTTTTATGTTTCTGCAAACATATTATAGGTATTTTTTAATAAACAAATTTTTTACAAAAATATTATTTTAAATTTTCTATTTCTATTTTTCGCTTTGTCAATTTATAAATCTGAGGTACCTGTACGTTGCGTATTTCGGTTGTTCCGATGTAAATTCACGTACCTAACTATGTATTTCAAAATTTTCTAGAAATTTCCAGAAATTATGCACCGTGCGCGTTGATTTTGGTTAGGTCCTAAGTAAACAATCATTTAAATTACAAATTATTTTTTTCAATTTTTTTGCAAATACATATATTTTTTAAATATCATTACTCTCAAACGTAATGGCAACTTCAGAAGTCGGTTTTTTATTTTACAAAAAACAACAAAAAGCAACAACAATTTACGATTTACAAAAATTTTTTTTTTTATAACTGTATTATAATAAATTGCAAACAAAAACTAAATACAGTACTTTTCGGTTATAACGACCATGATGGGACGGAAAACATTCGTCGTAATAAACGAATGTCGTTTTAAAAGAATGCTGTGAATTTTGAAAAATTAGTATAAGACTTGAACATTGTAGAATGAGCTGGTTGTAGAATGGACACTTCGAACTCATTTCCTAGAATTATATTTGATGAAATTATATTTGAAATTATATAGAATTATATTTGATCAAAAAAAAAAAATTTTAAAAAAATTTAAATCTCCTTGTTCCTTGAATATTTGAACTAAACAAAAAAAAGAAAGATATACATAAGTCGGCGCCTATAATCTTTTGATTTAGATTTAGCTGCGAGTTACAACCGAAAATGAATTACATTTACACAGAAAGTCGGCGCATAATATTAGAGTCATAAGCCTCAACTTTTAACAGCGTGACCGTTAAATTCAAATTTACGTTAAATTAAAGACGGGTTTTCACCTGAAAAAACGCAATATTTTAAAAAAAAATATCATTGTCCTATGTAAACAACAAAAACCTTTCTTTTGGTTGTTGTTTCATTAAAATTGGTCTTAAAGTTTACCAGGAAAAAGGATGTTTATATTTGTATGGGAAAAAATAAGCCGATTAAATATTATGATATAACGAATTAGCAATTATATAACGAATTTTAATCAATATAATATATATAAAATAGTAATTATACTTATTGAGATCTAATAAATAAATATCTTAATCGATAATACTAGTTATTCCTTAGTATATATAATTCTAATACTAATACTTTTTCTTAATAATTTTCTAATAATAAGTATATCTAATAAGTACTATTTTATAATCTGATTTTACTAAATTTCCTATACTTTTTTCTTATACTAAGTAATATAATATTTTAAAGTTTAAAATATTATTATCATTATTTAGTATAAGTGGTACATATATTAAAATATAAAGTTAAAATAAATATTGCATTTGAATTAATTTCTAATTTATACATTTTTGTTTATAACCATTTAAAATTTTAAGGAAAAAGTAGACGTAGGCATTTTGAGAATTGCTATAACTTCGTATGTTATGCCTTCAAGAGAAGCTAAACGTTATCATCTTGTCAACTGACATCACGTCAAATCGACAACATGACGTCAATATAACTTTTGTGACACTCATCATATGCTACGCCTTGAAGACGGTGTATCCCAAATTTAGTATAACTTTTAAACACACGTTCGTACGGGAATAAAAATTATTTGAAATAATATATACAACATTATTTCAAATTTCGGGCAATGGGCGGTACTTGCAAAGATAATGAATACAACTAACTAGATGTTCATCGTCCGTTTAAAATAAAAACTTTAAAATTGAAGCTCTTTAAAATGAAAAGAAAGAAATAAACCTGCGCTTAAAGCTTTATACTGTCATTTTTAAATCAGAGAACGAAAAAAATAAAAACAAAATAAAAGCTTTTTCAAACTATAACGATTTAAGTCTAAAATGGTGTTTTGAGAAAAGTGAGTTCAAAAATATTAGAAATATTTTTTTAAATAATTTTGTTATATTTTAAGTAAATTAAGAATATAATTTAAAATTTACGATTTTAAAAGTAAAATTAAAAAATCCTTTGAAAAATATTTAAAACAATTTTATTCTGTGGTTTTCAAGATTTATGCAGTTCTTTACGGGATATTTATTTTTTATTTCTCAAAAAACCGCTGATGTAAGTACGAACTATACGAAAAATTAGGTTTTTTAATTTTGTTTCGTTGTGTCTATACTTAAAACGAAAAAAAATATTTTAGAAGTAGAAAAGATATAAATTTACGTATATCTTAGGCAAATATTCTAATCGGGATATCAAACTTGATTTACTTTGTTTTAAGGTACGGAATGAGTATATGAATATGATCTTTAAAAATTTGAACTCATACACAACCAGTAAAACCAGTAAATCAAATTTATTATACAGTGTATTTTGAAATTATTGTAAAGTTTATCTATTGTTAAGAAGTAAGCTCACTCTTTTACCAAACTTTTACTACATACTCTATGTGTATAAGCATATACAATATATTTTATTTTGTTTCACATTCACTGTGTATAGGAAAAACATGTATGAAAAAAAAACAACACTATATATTTTTGTAATGTAATTTTAAAAGTGGAAATAACATCTCCCATGTAACGGGGTGGGAATTTTATTAACACGAAGAATGAAAAGGGCGCTAATGGAATTTAAACCTATATCCGACCGTATCATCACAGCACGTTTTCATTCCAAATTCCGAAACATCGCTGTTATTCAATGCTACGCCCCCACTGAACCCGATGAAGGTGAGAACAAAGAAAACTTTTATAGCCAGCTAGAAGCTGCGTTAAACGACACGAGGGAAGGCGACATCAAAATCATCCTTGGCGATTTTAATGCCAAGGTAGGTAACAACAATTCCAATCTCCAAAGAGTCATGGGTTGTCATGGACTCGGGCCTACACGGAACAATAATGGAGAAAGATTGGTCGACCTGTGCGCAGCACATAATCTCTTCATTGGAGGCACTAGTTTTCCGCATCGCGACATTCATAAATATACATGGCAGTCTCCAGATGGATCGACGCGAAATCAAATTGATCATATCCTGATAAGTAGAACATATCACAATTCCCTACTAGAAGTCAGAGCTTGTAGAGGCGCTGATATTTACAGCGACCATAACCTACTACTTGGAGAAATTAGATTACGCCCAGCTGCGATTCGTCAACGTCATAATCGTAGAACAAAATATGATGTTTCAAAACTTCAAGATTCGGGTAAGATCGAGGAATATAAAGAATCAGTTAACAATATACTGCACAACATGGATGAACCGATCACCTGGAACAATATTGAAAGTGCTTGTAAAACAGCTGCCCAAAGAACCCTTGGCACTCAACAACACCAGAAAAAGCCTTGGATAGAAGAGGATACGTGGAAGCTAATAGAAAAACGTCGCAAGCTTAAACCACAGCTTGGTCAAGCTCGATTGCCAGCGGAGAAACAACGACTAAAAGGGGAATATAATAATATCGAACGTCAAATAAAATCTTCAGCGAGAAAAGATCGGGAGCGTTTTGTGAATACCATCGGCTCAGAGGCGGAAAGAGCTGCATACCGCAACAACCTACGCGGCATCTACTCTGCTATAAACAAACTTTCGAGAACAAGAGTCGAAGCACCTCCACTTAAAGATTGCAACGGAAATATTCTCACAACAGAGGAAAAACAACTGAACCGTTGGAAGGAATTTTTCGAAGACTCTACTGAACTGAGGGGGGAAAGCAGTTTGCCAGTTGAAATCACAAGACGACGCAATCCCAGACGTAATATCTCTACAGCACCAACAAGCAGAGAGGAAATAGCAAATGCCATTGCAAAATTAAAGATCAAAAAATCTCCGGGCCCTGATAATTTACCAGCAGAGCTGTTGAAAAGCGGTCCCGAGGTACTAACCACATCCCTGGTTCCAATTATCCGGGAAACATGGACAACTGGAAGAATCCCAAGCAGCTGGAAAGAAGGAATCATTGTACCAATTCCAAAAAAAGGCGACCTTAGCAACTGCAGTAACTGGCGAGGAATTACACTTTTAAATTCTGTCGAGAAATTACTGGCATTCATCATTTTAGACCGTATTTCTCCAACCGTCAACAACTTACTGCGTCGCGAGCAAGCGGGATTCAGACCTAAGAGATCTTGTGTTGATCACATAAATAACCTACGAATCATCATCGAACAGTCGGCTGAATGGCAATCTCCATTGTTCCTTCTCTTCGTCGATTTTGAACGTGCATTCGACACCGTTTCAAGAAATGCCATTTGGGAAGCGCTAAGAGTTCTGGGAATCCCTGATAAGTTAACAGAACTAATAAAAGAACTTTATAGGGATACCGCTTGTACAGTACGATTTAAAGGTAAAACAAGCGCTGAATTTGCAATAAATAACGGAGTTCGTCAAGGTTGCGTACTCTCCCCCATAATGTTTCTAATAGTTTTAGACAGTGTAATCAGAAAAACCGACGCTGAAACATCTGATGGAATACAGTGGCGCCCATTCGAAAAACTAGGGGAACTTGATTACGCTGATGATATTTGCCTCATGTCGCACAGTTTACCATCTATTAGCTCAAAATTAGAAAAACTTATTATTAATGCTAAAAATGTTGGGTTAAAAATAAACTTTAGCAAAACGAAGCTAATGCGACTAGAAACAAGTATTCAGACACCACTAACAATTGATATTAACAACAAATCTATAATAATCGACGAGGTTGATGAATTTTGCTACTTGGGAAGCATGATAACAAAAAGCGGTGGCGCGGAGGAGGACATATCATCCCGGATAAATAAGGCCAGGCATGCTTATCATAAACTCAGTAACATTAGTAGAAAAACCAAACTAAAAATTTTCAACTCGAGCGTTAAACCAGTTCTACTATACGCTTGCGAAACCTGGAAAGTCACAGATAACATATCCAGAAAACTACAGACTTTTGTTAATAGGTGTCTGAGGAGAATATGCAGGATATTTTGGCCTAATACAATTTCAAACCAGGATCTTCTAACACTTACTGCCAGCAAACCAATAGCAACAGAAATCCTATGTAGAAAATGGCGGTGGATAGGCCACACCCTGCGGAAGCCGGACGATGATATTGGCAAACAGGCATTTCAATGGAATCCTCAGGGAAAACGAAGACGCGGAAGACCACGCAACACCTGGGTCAGAACGGTCTTAGCAGAGTCCCGGCAGCAGAGTTGGGCAGAAGTCAGGCGAATAGCGCAAGATCGAGATAGATGGAAGGAGTTTGTTTCCGCCCTATGCTCCGACAGGAGTGGCATTTATTGAAAATACGTGTATTGTAGAGTTTATAGTTGTATCTGTAATTTTATTTTTACTTGTAATTGTAATTCTCTAATTATTATTCGTGTTTTGAAATAAATGTAAAGGAAGAAAAAAAAAAAAAAAAAAAAAAAAAATTTTAAAGGCGGGCTCTTAGAAAACTGTCTATGTATGAGTACAATGTATTAGGTATAGGAACTACTGAAATTGAAATCGTAGAAAATTTTTTTTAGCTGAGTACATGGTGTTAAATTATTTTAAACGAATTAATCTTAGCAATAGTGAATATTTCAAATATTCAAAATACTTACATATTTATATGAAATTTTGTGCAAAATGGTTAAACATATTTTTAAATGTTTGTGGTGCGATTTTAAAAGTGCTGAAACTGAAAATAACTTTTTTCGCTTACCAAAATCTAGTGAAAGGTACTTTTTAATTATTTTTTTTTTATATTATGTGCATATATAATATATAATGTTTTTATTTTTTTAGGAGAAATACGTGGTTGAAAAATTTAAATAGATTCGATTTGATTAGCATTTAAAAAATAATTTCAATTATAAGTGTTGTGATATATACTATAATAATTATTTTATAAAAATGTAGAATAGAATAAGAATATATTTTGTAATAAAAAATTTCAAGAAAAAAGTAAAACAATTTTATAATAAACATAAATATTTTAGCGTGACACATTTATAATAATAAATTCGATTTTAATACATTCTAAAGGCTTTTCTTTTGTATACAGACAGAAAATCAAATATTTTAGAAAACTAAAGCTATAATAAAATTTTAAAGTCTTATAAAAATTCAAATTTACATAACTTTATATTGTTACAATTATATTTTAAAGATTATTATTGGTTTATTACCTACGACACACTATGCAATTTTGCTATGTTTCAATTTCAAATTTTTTCTTTTAATTTTTTGTTTTTTTGCATCTACTTCCAACAATTTGAGTAAATTTTTGCATATAAATGCGTGGAAAGAGTAAAAGTTAGTAATAAAATTTTTGATCATGCGACCAAGTGAAACTACTTCTTAACAATAGATATACTTTGCTTATGGTCTTTTTATTTCATTTTTATACAAAGTATTTTGAACATTCTGCTCTATAGAATTATTTATTGCTTAATATAGATAAATGTATTGAATTATATGAAAGTGTCTACAATACCGCAGCCATGTCGCAGCCATTACGCAGTCATTAAAAAAGTCGTTTAACTTTTAACTTTTCCGCTTTCATTACGTTTTCAAATGTCAAATAACTGAACTTTGAAAAATAGTTTGTATTGAAAAATAAAAAAATTATCAGAATCAAAAATTAGCAAAATTATTAATTTTTTTACTATCTAGGGTTAAATAATATCAAACCATTATTCAAAATAGCTATAGAATAAACTGTAAATTATTGAATATTTTTGAATACATGAAATTTGTAAACAGAACAATGTCAAAAAACGCTGTCATGTACATTTCATTTCAGTGGACACCCCTTTGTTGACTACGTAATGATAGCGGAATGAAAGCGTCATTGTAGGTAGGCCATTACAAGTACTATTTCATAATCATGATTTTACTAAATTTCCTATACTATTTTCTCATACTAAGTAATATAATATTTTAAAGTTTAAAATATTATTATTATTTAGTATAAGTTGTAATAAAAAATTTAATTTACATATATTAAAATATAAAGTTAAAATAAAGCTTCTAGTATTACTAGAACTCATCATCATCATCATTGTCCTGCAACCCCATCCGTGGAGCATAGGGCGGAAGTAAATTTTTTCCATCGGCTCCTATCTGCGGCTAACCTGTTCAGTTGTGGCCACGTTCTTTGCTGGGTACTTGCTTCGGCGAAGACAGTTGTTTTCCAGATTTTCTCGGCCTTCCGACGCGACGTGTACCCTGAGGATTCCATTCGAAACATTGTTTCGCGATGTTGTTGTCAGGTTTCCTCAAAGTATGCCCGATCCAACGCCATTTCCTCTGTCAGATTTCCACTTCTATTTGTGTTTGTTTCGTTTTTTGCCACAGCGTTCTGTTGGAAATGGTAGGAAACAATATGGGTGATAAATTACAGCCCTGCCTTACTCCCTGACACACCTCGAAGCAATTTGTCATCTGACCTCCATGTAAAACGCGACATCTTGCATCTTTGTAGGATTCTTTAATTATAGCTATAATTTTTTCTGGAATGCGTCTCCTACTAAGTGATTCCCAAATATACTCTCGGTTTACTCAAAGGCTTTTTCAAAATCTAGAAACATGAGATTTAGCGGTGCTTTAAATTCAGTAGATTGTTCAAGAATTATTCGTAAAGTGTTGATGTGATCCACACACGAATGACCACTGCGAAAACCTGCTTGGTGTCTTTTAAGTGTAGCTTCTATTCTGCCTTTGATCCTTTCGAGTATTATTTTAGCCATTAATTTCGAGAAAACTGAGAGTAGAGTGATACCTCGCCAGTTATTGCAATGATTTAGGTTACCTTTTTTTGGTATTTTGACAATAACTCCTTTCTTCTATTCGCTTGGATATTTTTCTTGTTCCCATATAGCATTTGTTACAAAGGTAACAAAATATCGGCTGATACATTTGGATCAGCTTTTAGGAATTCGGCGGGTATCTCATCTACTCCTGCTGCTTTGTTGTTTTTTAAAAGAAGAATTGCTGGTTTTATCTCGTTTAAACTTGGGGTTCCCACATCGATACCCCTAAATAATCTGCGCATTGTTAGCATAGGAAAGGTTGTGGATACATTTTGTTCTACGAATTGCTCGTTTAACAATTTGCAGAAATGCTCTTGCCATCTTTGCAGTTGATCATTCATAGATACCAACAGCCTTCCACTCTCGTCCAAGATTGTTTGCATCTCTTTATTGTTACGTTTAGCAATTTGGTTCGTAATCTTGAAAAGAGTTTTGACATCTCCTCTGTTTGCAGCGCTCTCAGCTTCCTTTGCAAGATCTTCTATATTTTTCCGTTTTTCACGTCTTACACTTCTCTGTGCAGTCTTATGTGCTAATCTATACTGCAAACGTAGTTCTTTTTTTTGCTGGTTGGATTCAGCATTGATTTTCCTATTTAAGGAACTACGTTCAGCAATTTTATCCCATGAGGTTTGTGATATCCAAGGAATTCTTTGGGTAGATAGCGAAGGTACTGTTTCGGTACCGGATTCTATAAATGCTTTTTTAGTATTATCCCAAATAACATCTATAGATATATCTTGCTCATTTTCAGCCGTCCATCTAGTTACTTTGTCGTTGATGCTGGCTACTAGATTACGACATATGGTGGGATTTTTTAATGCTTCTACATTGAAATGAGCTCTCCTTTTCGGTCCGATTAAACTTCGATTGATAGCTGACGTCCTCAACTGCATACACAAGACCA
Organism: Dolichopus griseipennis; assembly: GCA_963082915.1. Taxonomy (NCBI): domain Eukaryota; kingdom Metazoa; phylum Arthropoda; class Insecta; order Diptera; family Dolichopodidae; genus Dolichopus; species Dolichopus griseipennis. Next base: position 274,766,676 of record OY720441.1, read on the forward strand.
AATGGTGGTCACTACCGACATCCGCGCTCCTTTTGTTTCTTACATCGATTATATGGTCAATCTGGTTTTCTGTACGACCATCCGGCGAAACCCATGTTTACTAGAACTACGCACTTTAAAGTTTTCATACTAACGATGTTCATAACCTGCGTATGATCATTATTACTATAAAAAACAACAACAGTTGCACGATTTAAGGTTATTTAAATAAACACATTTAGCTATGTATATCAAGTGTGAAAAAAAATCTTAAAAAAAAATTTTTTGGTGAATTAAAAATTATACAAACGGTATAAAAATTATACAAAATTATTAAGTACAGAATTAAAGAGATAAAAGCATTCTTTCCAAAGAATCCAAAATATCTGGTGTTTCAAAAGAAAATTAAGTTTAAAATAAATGCGTTCACCTGAAATCTTGCAACTGTTGTTGTTTTTTCTACTAATAATGATCATATACATATGAACTCGTTAGTATAAAAAACTTAAAGTCCGTAATTCTAGTAATACTTGAAACCCTATTTTACCTTTTTATTTTAATATAAGTGCCTACTAAATTATTTTTCTATTATCACTTATACTAAATAATAATAATAATATTTTAAACTTTCGTTATATTATAAGACTAGTAAAAAAGTCTGTCGGACGACAGGTATAATTTTATTTTCTTTTTTTATATATATTCTTTTTTCTCCTACTATTGCGCTACAGAATTAATAAAAGGAAATTCGTTACATTAAGAACATTAAGTTAACATTATAATAGTTTGTTTTAGTTCTGTATGTGATAATAAAATAAAAGTTTACATACTTAAATGTTAAAAATAGCTTTATACGTTTTTATTATAATTTTCTGTATCTACCTTCTAACAGATTTCTTATATGTTTTGATTTGTTTGTCCTTTTATAAAATAGAAACTACATATTGTAGTTAGTTATTAGTTCTGTAAGTGATATTAAAATAAAAGTATACATACTGAAATGTAAAAATAGCTTTTTACGTTTTTATTATAATTTTCGTTAAATACCTTCTAACAGATTTCTTATACGTTTTGATTTTTTTTCCCCTTGCAAAAAATTGAAACTACATATTTTAGTTAGTTATTAGTTCTGTAAGTGATATTAAAATAAAAGTATACAAACCGAAATGTAAAAAATAGCTTTATACGTTTTTATTATGATTTTTTGTATCTAACTTCTATCAGATTTCTTATACGTTTTGATATTTTTCCCCTTGCAAAAAATTGAAACTACATATTGTAGTTAGTTATTAGTTCTGTAAGTGAATATTGAAATAAAAGTGTACTTACTGAAATGTAAAAAATAGCTTAATACGTTTTTATTATAATTTTCTGTATCTACCTTCTAAGAGATTTCTTATACGTTTTGAATTTTTTTTCTTTCTGTTCATAATTTACATTTAATCAGTTTCATGTTTTCTTTCTCCTATGTATGTAAGTATTTGTAATTAGAAGTATGTTACATGTGTAAATAACATTTTACATAACATAGGGCACGCTAATCAGCAGCAGCAGCAGTTTGCCTTTTATTATATTTAGATTGCTTTATTTTGCATAAAAGATTTTCCCACGTAAAATTCGAAACACATTTCTCAAAAAAATGCTGATGTGAGTAAGAACTATCAAAAAGTAGGTTTTTTTTTAATTTTGTTTCTTTGTGTTTATACTTCAAACGAGAAAATTTATTTTAGAAGTAAAAGAGATAAATTTACTTATATTTTAGGCAAATATTATAGTCGTGATCAAAGTATATCTATTGTTAAAAATGTGTTTCACTTGGTTACGTTATCAAAAATTTTCTTGCTAACTTTTACTCTTTACTTTTACTCACAAATTCATATGCAAAAATTTACTCAAATTACTTTATATTGGTTTTCCTGGTTTTTCAATTTGCAATCAATTCCTTTGTAAGTATGTTATGAGTTTTAAATTGTATGCAAAGAAACTTTTAATATTTCATTTCAAATAATAAGGATGTGACAAAGATAAAGTTTTGTTTACTACCTAATTAGTTATCTTTGGCTATAATTAATTAGGTCCATTTCATATATTGGTAGTTGATATAATTCTGATATTTTAAATTATTTCAAAATTATCTTCAAAAACTATGGCCTGTAAGGGCTAAAAACTATGGCTAAAAGAAAAAGTTTAAACATTTTATTTTAAAATGAAATAAGTAGCTACTCGAATTTTTATTTTTGTTTCGTTGAATCATTTAACCTTTTTTTCCTATTTTTTCCTATATTTGTCGTACATTAATGGTCAAAAAAAAGATTGCGTTCAGTGGAAATTTTTGAATTGAATGAGTTTAATTATTTTATTAGAAAATTAGAGGTAGAGAATATGGCTCGTTTTTTTTAAAGTGCTATCCTCAGGAAGCCTAATCAACTTAAACTAAAAAATAAATACAAAAAAGATATATTAATATATATACAAAAATATAAATAAAAAAAATAACAAAAATTTAAAGAAAAAAAAACAATTCATTTATGCAAAAAAAAAAAAAAAACAATTCATTATGTAAAAAAACATTCATAAAATAAAAAAATAAAAAAAAACAATTCATTAATGTAATATCACAAAATTCAAAAAATTGCCTTTTTTAATTAAATTTATCTAATTTTCTATTTTTCTTGTCGCTTCTTGAAACGTCATTTTTATTTTTACAAAATTATTAAGTTATATATTTGAAAAAATTTTACCAATTTTGAAAAATATATCGTGACTACGCGTACTATATAACAAGTCGATTGCAAATCTATGTCATACTTACCTATTCCATGACTTATAAATGTCAGTTTAATTAATAATCCTTTTTGATTTTTGATCTCAAAAAATTTTTCGTTTAGGTCATAGTTCCATAAAAATTTTTTGAAAAATAGCAGTCATATGGAAAAGAAGATAAAGCACCTGATCAGTCGGTAAAGGTCTTTCTTCTTCCCTCTGTCTAGTTCGTCAAAATAATCTGAGCCCGATTCAGTTCGGCTTTATTTCAAGAATATTGATTTGCAATTGACGCATTTAATACATTTTTTTAGTGATTTTGAAGCATATCCTCCCACATACAAATTAGATTCAGGATCGAAATCTGCTTCACATAAATAGTCGGACGAATCAAAAATTTTTTCAAATATATCTAAATCTACTACATGTTTCAGAGTATTTTCACCAATATCTTGTTTTAAATTATTTAGTTCGGCTAAATATTTTTTACAAACTTGATGAATTCTAATTTTTTTTTTCTTGTTCTATAACTTTCGTATACGAAACATGACAACTTGACCCAGCTAAAGACTGATAAGGAATAAAATAAGTTTTAGTAGATATAATAGGTACGTTCTGGGACAGTCAAATGACGTCACAGCATTTTGACAGCCGTTAATTTGAATAAATTGGTCGTTATTTTTGAATAATATGTGGTATGTTATAGAATTGAAATGATTGAGGTGTGTTATGAAATTGAAGATTCGTTGAGTTGCAGATTGTGGGTGTGGAATTAGTAGTGTGGGGAGGGGGGAAGAGGGGGGGGGGTAGTAGATGGAGTTGTAAGTTAGTGGAGGGGATGAAGTTGAATTGTTAGTTGAAATTGAGGAAGGAATTAGGAAAATGGAAATGTAATTCGGTATATATATATAGATAATTGAGGTAGTAATCTGTTCTTTAGAATCATATCGAAGTTCTTGGTACCTTTGGAATTATGTTGAAGTTTTTTAGAAAGCAAATTCTTTGAAACAATGACAAAGTTGAAACCTGAAAATTTTTAGATATCCTATAGTATTTAGGAAATGAATTTATTTCACTGATAAGAGAATAAAATTTTAAAATTTAGAATTTTGTTTTGCTGTTTTGATTATTTTATAGTTTAAATGGATGAATAAAGAGTGTTTGTGTGTATATTTCCATCACCATTAAAAAATATTAACATTGTACCCTATAAAATTGTACGATTTTAAAATTGAGAAATAAAAAACTTTAGGTTTTAATTTAAAAGTTTCTTATCAGTTAAAGAAAACAGAACATTAGAAAAAGAATTTCTTATCTGTATTAATAATATATAATATTCAAATATTTCGAAAACAGAAAATACAAGAAATTAACTTGAAGGTTCTTAATTAAAATTATTTAAATTGTAAAATAAAAATCTGAAATGACGTCAGGGGATTCCTATTGTTAATTTTAAAAAGAAAAAACAAAATTTATTGGTATTACAAAGTTTTTTTATTTATTTTTTAAGGTTTTTCGATATTTACAATTATTTTCTTTAAATTTTTTTACGATTTTAGCTAATCGCAATAACGATATTTTAAAAAATTTGGTTGAATTATGTGTAACCAAATCCATCCATTTATCATCTTGATCTTCTTTGAGTGAATTAAATTGAATTAGTGTTGACTCATATGATTATTATATATTATATAAACATATGAATTGTTCTTGCGAACTCCATTGTTTGGTTAAAACTAATTAAATAGCTAATTTATCTAAATAAAATATGAAAATAGCAAGTGTTAACTAAATCTTCTGTGGGTAGGAGTGCTAGGGTGCAGATAAAATCAATTAGGTAAGTTTATTAGTATAAGGTTCGATCCCAATTCTATGCTCTTACCCAGAGAAGATTTTTTTTAATTTTTTCTAAAAAATTTAGTTAATCAAAGACATTCATGGAGTCATCATCGTCATACAACACAAACCAAGGACGTATTGGTTCAACTGTATTTGTACAACAAGCATTTAAAACATCATTTGGGCCTTATCCCCAAGTTGCAATATGTTTCAATTGTGGTGAAAGAAATGTAACGAGAGTTGAATATGAAAATGCTAACAAAACTCATATTGCAGCTCTATTAATGTGTTTGATAGGATTATGGTGTTGTGGTTGTATTCCATATTGTACTGATAACATGAAAAATGTAAATCATTATTGTTTGAAATGTAACAATTTTTTGGGGGTTTATAATAAATAAATCATTTAAAAACAAATTTCTCTAAAAAATCTGATTTCACTGTAATTGATTTACGAACAATCAAGCAGGATCCGACATATCAAATGGAAATTCATTAAAAAACAAAAAAAATGTAATTAAAAAAATAATATGAAATAAAAAAATTTTTTTTCTCTATATTAAATCAGTTTTATTTATCCATGAATTGTGATCAGATGAGAATCCAAGCCATTTTACAAAAATCTTATTATCTTTACTTTTAATAACTTTTTCAACTAGGTAAATATTATTATGTTTAGATTTTAACAATTCACATTCATAGAAGCTTCCTTGTATAGGTTGACCTTGATAATCTTCCAGTAAATAAGTTACAGGGTTAGTGATTTGAACTTTTCTTATCTTGAATATTTCAGTTGTCCAATTTGGTGTGTAGCCTTTTTCAAAAACATGTTTATACTTGCTTATTCGAACTAAGTCGCCAATTTTAAATTTGTATGGTGGTGAAATTTTAATATGATTATATATAGTTTTAAGTAAATTTTCAGCATTATCTTTATTGACATCAGATGGTCGTTTTTGAATTGTTCGATGTTTAGTGTTGTTATATTGTTTTGTTAATTCTTGAATTAGGTTAATGCATTTATAATTTCCATTAAAACTAAATTCTTTCCACATCTTTTCTTTTAAGGTTCTATTAAAACGTTCAACAATAGAGGCTTTTAATATGCTAAATGTTGAATAATGATTTATATGATATTTATCCATTAATTTTTTGAATATTTTATTAAAAAATTCTTTCCCATCATCTGTTTGTAAATTTTGCGGATGTCTTTTAGAAGTTAGAAAAATATTTTGCATTGCTTTTGTAACGTTCTCTGAAGTTTTTGCTTTTATAGGGATTGCCCAGGCAAACTTAGAAAAGCAGTCAATCACAGTTAATAAAAATTTAAATCCTTTATTCTCTTTAGCATATAAACCCATTTCTACTAAATCAGCTTGCCAAAGATCATCAAATCCTTTAATTATAACTCTACGTCGTTTAAAATTTCTTCGTGCAGGCTTATGCAGCTCTTCAACCACCTCTCTTTTACTCATTTTTAAATAAAATGTGCCTATATAATTTATATACAGGGTGTTCCCGACTCGATGGTCTTCCTTCAAATGGGTAATCGGGCATATCGAGCAGAACAAAAAATTGTATGGGAGGGGGGGGGGTCTACTTACATTAGTTTAGAAGTTATGGGGCCTTAACTGTTTTTCGACCATAATTTAGTTTTATTTCGATAAAATTGGAACCAAATAAGATAAAACAAAAATAAGTATAGCATTTAAATGCTTATTAATGCAGATTTCTTAAGAACTATCAAACATTACTCTAAAGTTTCTCAGTCTGAGGTTATAAGGGCTTAAAGTCCAATATTTTTAACAAAATATCAATTAAATCCCTTTTATCAAGAAAATAACGGTATTAACATAACAGTTTTTTTACTTCAAAATATTACCCTTCTCTTTCCCTGCATTTTGAGTATACTAGCACTTTTATAACTCAAAAACTTTGAAAGTTATAAAGTAAAAACTTTTTTGTGATACCTGAAATTTAACTAAATTTGAATTTTTTTGAAAAATCGTTTTATCTTATTTGGTTCCAATTTTATCGAAATAAAACTAAATTATGGTCGAAAAACAGTTAAGGCCCCATAACTTCTAAACTAATGAAAATAGACCCCCCCCCCCTCCCGTACAATTTTTTGTTCTGCTCGATATGCCCGATCACCCATTTGAAGGAAGACCATCGAGTCGGGAACACCCTGTATATAATAAAAAGCATATAATAAAATGTATTTAAAATTTATATTCTTTATTTATGTATGTATATAAAGTTATATTATGATTTATTTTTTATTCTTTTATATAAATCCATTAGTTTGGAACATTTTAACATATGATGATCTGCTGAATGACAAGGACAAGTATCTGGAACAGTTGTCATGTTGTCTGATGTATAGGGACATATATCCCAATGATATCCATTCTCTTTCGTTTCAATTAGGATAGAATTTTTAAATAATTTTAAAATATGGAAGTGAATTTTTAATTGTTCATAATGTTCCTCCAATAAAATATCATCATATTTAACTAAAAAATTATTTAAAGAATATCCGAATTGATGTATATCCATTTCGAAAAGTAAATGAAAACTGATCCCCAATTATGTTTTTATAGGTTCTAAACTACTAAGTAAATCCAATGCTGATCGAGCTTGGGCTTCAGCTTTTTGCAATCTTTCATGAATAAATTTAAGTGGTTTTTTAATTTGAAATTCAATGACATCACTCATATTTGAAAATTTTTCATTTAACAATCCCGAGAATTTGATATGGATTTCCTCTAAACTAACTTGCATTTTTTCTTCTAATATTTTTAATTTTTCTTCTGTTAATTTAAGTTCTTTAGATACTGATGTCTCTGCACGAGTAAACATTTCTCTCATCTCGTTTTGTAATAGTTCTTTCTGAAAGAAAAATGATTATTTACAAAATTTTGAGTTGCTGCATCTCTTCCATCAATTGGTTCTTGAACATTTGATAAAATTTTGTTATCTAAATAATAATTTCCTTCAGAAGTTAATTTGAAACCTATATTTGGGGGTATTAGTTCTTCTTTCATTGTCAGTTTCACATCTTCAATATCTCTCTTTAACTCATGTTTAATTAACATTTTCATTGTTAAATTTTGATCGTCAACATAAAATTTTGTAGCTGCATCATCACCATCAATTGGTTTATCGAGACTTGTTAATTTTTTATTTTGCATATCATAATTTCCTTCAGAAGTTAATTTGAAACCTATACCTGGAGGACCTTGAGTATGTAGTTTTCTGTAAGAAGAAGAAGCTGTACTACGCCCAAACTTATCAAGTGACATTATTGTTTTAACTGATTGTTAATGTAAATAGTTATTATATTATTATATTTGCTTCTCTCAACTCTTCAATTATAGAAACAATTTCATTATGATGATTGTTGTTACCAGCTGTTTCTGATGCAATTAAAAGTCTTAATCTGTCAACTAATTCATTAGGATCATCCCAATAAACATACTGAGATGATTGATTTGTATATTTTAAATGGGTTTCTGGTGAAGAAGATTTATTAATATAATTAGTAAAATTTTTTTTTGAACAACCTGAACCAGTTTTTTTGTGTCTAGTGTTATAATCATGTATATATAATTTTCTTAATATATTTTTGTATTTAAAACCTTTGTTTCCTTTTATTTGCTCTAAATCAGTGGTTCTTAACCGGTGGTGCACGCACCCCTTAGGGGTGCGAGCTAGAATATCTGGGGGTGCGAAACTATAATTATACAAATTCACGTGTAGCTAGTAAAATAAAAAACTAAACTTAAAAATTCATTTTGATTAGTAAACTTTTTATACACTAAACATTTTTTAAATATATTCGTAAAATTATAATTCCAAGTAAACCATAGAAACAAATGAATTTTTGTATTTTTTCTACAATTTCTAAATTCAAATGCGTTACTATAGTGATTTTTATTTATATTTCCTCCAAATTTTAGTTAATTGTTCGATTATTTTTAGAAATATAATTACTGTTGCGCACATTACATTGAATAAAGATTTTAAAATAATTGAATTTTAGTGTTGAATATTACAAGTGTGAATTTTTGTGTTGAATATTAAAAGTTAACTATTAATAATAAAACAATTAATACAAGTTAATTTGACAAGTTTAGTTGAATATTAATATTATAGTAAATTAGAATATTATTTGGTACATTAAAGCTAAATTCAAAAGGTAAGGTAAAATATAACAATAATAGATATAAGTTTTATATTTTTTTAGTGTTTTATTATAATTTTTAATTTAGTTTACCCCATGTCAAAAAAACGATATTGGAATGACGATTATGTTCGTTATGGTTTTACTTTTATAACGGAGAAAGATGGAACGCAGCGACCACAATGTATTCTGTGCTGCAATAAATTTTCAAACTCCAATCTCAAGCCGTCGAAACTGAATGAACATTTTACCAAACAACATGGTGGTGGAGATGCTGGCCATGATTTTGAAAGTTTGAAATCTAAACGAGTTCGATTTGATAAAAGCGGAACTATCACGACTTTTGGATTTATATCAAATGAAAAGCCATTGTTGCAAGCATCTTATCGAGTTGCATATATGTGTGCCAAGAAGAAGAAACCACATACAATAGCTGAAGAACTTGTAAAACCTTGTGCATTAGAAATGACTAAAATAGTGTTGGGTGCTGAAGCACAACAAAAGCTTCAACAAATTCCTTTGTCAAATGACGTAATCCGTACTAGAATTTCTGATATAAGTAAAGATATCTTACAACAAGTAATTGAAGATATCCAAGCTAGTAATGTCCCAGTGGGTATTCAATTGGATGAATCTACAGATGTTGAAAATTGTTCTCAGCTGATGGTGTTTGTACGATATGTAAAGGAAAAAGAAATTGTTGAAGAATTTTTGTTTTGTGAACCATTAGAATTGACTACACAAGGAATTGATATATTTAATAAACTCAAAGACTTTTTATTACAATATGAGATACCGATGAAGAAAATAGGATCAATTTGTACCGATGGAGCTCCTTCTATGTTAGGCAAACATTCTGGATTTGTAGCGTACGTAAAAAAGGAAGTGCCTCACGTTACAATTACCCATTGCATTTTGCACCGACATGCGCTAGCTGCAAAGACGTTGCCTGAAAAATTAAAGAAAACATTGATCTCTTCAGTCAAAGTTGTAAATTTTATCAGAGGTCGAGCTTTAAATCATCGTCTCTTCCGTGCTTTATGCGAAGAACTTGGTGCCGAGCATACTGTCCTTCTATTTCACACAGAAGTAAGGTGGCTATCGCGTGGACGTATGCTAAATCGTGTGTACGAATTGCGGAGCGAAATAATCCAGTTTCTTAATAATCAAGGCAGTAATTTAGCTGATGAATTCAGCAATAAAGAGGCTATAATTCAGCTAGCGTATTTGGCAGACATATTCACGCACCTAAATGAATTAAATATTTCAATGCAAGGATTTGGAGTGAACACTATAACAGCGAAAGAGAAGTTGACTGCGTTTACTCGAAAACTTTCAATTTGGATTAACCGTGTTGACAAGATAAATTTTGCAAACTTTCCTTTGCTTGAAGAAGTTCTTGTTTCGGTTGCTGAAAGAAACACCATTGCCACCGAAATTAAAGCTCATTTGCAAAAGTTGAGCGAATCTTTTGATGGATATTTTGCTACTGGAGATATTGATATATCGGAAAAATGGATATTAGATCCATTTATTTATAATCTGGACTCAATGGATGACAGTAATTTATTAAAAGATGATCTTGTTGAACTACGGACAAATGGACGCAATCAAATGGAATATGAAACAGCGAGTTTGGAAAATTTCTGGTGTGCTCAAGTAATGTCATATCCACTATTAGCTAAAATAGCGCTTCAGCATCTTGTTCCATTTGCCACAACATATTTGTGTGAGATGGGGTTCTCGTCACTTGTACATATAAAAACAAAAGCTAGAAATAGACTTAATGCTAGTAATGATATGCGTGTGGCTATTTCAAAAAAGATTCCCCGGTTTTCAAAAATAATTGAGGAAAAGCAACAACAAAAAAGCCATTAATATAAATTTTGATCATTTATAATTGGTTATTTCAGCTAACAATTAAAATTTATAAAAAATTTGTTATGCACATAAAATTAATAAAAAATATGTTATGCATAATGTTTGTTTTTCAATTTTTATAATTCAATAATTTCGGGTAAGGGGTGCGAGAATATTGTTTGAAAAATTTAAGGGTGCCGGTAGCTAAAAAGGTTAAGAACCACTGCTCTAAATGATCATAATTTCTTCTATGTGCATTCGTTTTGTTAAGTATCTGATGATATGCTTTTAAGTCACTTTCAGTATAGTTTATTGGTTTTTTTTTAAATATCAATTCATATAGACCATTAGTTCCTTTAAAAACTTCATTATCAATCAAAATATCTTTAGTAGTTTCATTTATTTCAAAATTAGCATTCCCAAGTTTTCGAACATTTAATGACTCATCAAAATAGGGTCCATATGACTTATCAAGTTGTGACTCGTTTAGAACAGGAAATTGTGAAATTGATGATTCATCAATAATATTATCAGTTATAGATGGTGTTTCAAATTTTATAGTATTTGGTGTTGAAGTTATAAATTTACTGTAAGTATTACTTTTGTTGCTAGGGGTTTTAACTTCCGGCTTAAATGATCTCATTAATTTTAAGGTGTTATCATCACCAGCAGACAATTTAATTTCCAGTTTGATAACATTATTTGAAAATTGTTGTTGCTGTTGTTGTTTAACAACATTTGTTAATTCTTTCAATGGTTTTATAATTGGAGTGAAAGCTTCTTCCCGATTATGGTCTTCCAATAACTTCTGAACTTTTAAAGATTGAAATTTCCTTTTTAAATTTTTACGAGTTTTAATTAAATCTTCCATAAGTTGTTCATCCATTTTTTTTTATGGATTAGTTCAATTATTAACTGTGAATTATCAACTGAATTGTTCTCTTGCTAACTGTTAACTGATAATTGCTAACTGCTGACTGGTAACTGCTACCTGTTATCTGCTAACTGTTAACTGATAATCGCTAACTGCTGACTGGTAACTGCTACCTGTTATCTGCTAACTACTACCCAATATCTATTAAATGATCTGTTCAGTTAGTAAGTGCGAACTGCTAATAAATTTTGAGTTAACTAAAATTTAGCAAATGCATCAACATTTTTTCTATAACGTCCATTATTTAAACCGCTATCTTTGTCAATTGTTAGAAACCCATAATTATCATTCCAGCAGCATGAACTCAATTTTTTAAATTCATTATAAGTCATATCAGAATTTACATGATCGTCATATATATGTTTTAAATTTAAATCATCTTGCTTAAATATAATTAAAAAGTTAGTATTATCCCTAATTAAGTGCTTTGGAATTCTTGTATATGACTGACATAAATAAAAGCTATCTACTTCTTGATGACGTCCTATACAAAAATAGGCTCTTATATTATCTTGCTCATCACAAGCTACATCATCAAAAATAAATATTGAGTTTGGCTGTGAGGCTGATGGTTCAATTACATCAGCATTATTTGAAAATTCGTTATATCCCATTCCTTTGATTGGTTTTATAAATTTTTTTAAATATTCATATTTAGGTTGATGTAATGATTTCGAGTAGATATATATGTTTTCAAATTTAAGCCCTTTAGGATCTAAAAGCATACTTATCATAGCATTAGTTTTACCACAATTTGAAGGTCCGACTATTAATCCTCTTACACTATCTGGAAAACATTCACCATGTCTTTTAATTTTCTTTTTTGAATTTTGATCGAAATTTTTAATTTTAACTGCATTATCTAGTTTTATAAATTTCATTTTATAAAAGATGATTAGTATTTGAGTGACTTTCTTAAACTAAACAACTTAATATTATGCAACTTCATAATAAATATTCAATCAGTAACCAAAAAACTGTTAATGGAAAAGGTGTAGTTAATTCTCTAATTAATAAACTACCATTTGAAGCACATTTACCTGGGTATAATTATTGTGGTCCTGGGACAAAACTAGCAAAACGATTAGCAAGAGGTGATAAGGGAATTAATGGTTTAGATAAGGCTTGTCGAGAGCATGATATAGCATATTCTCAAAATACTGATCAAAATCAACGACATATAGCTGATAAAATATTGGCAGAGAAAGCTTGGCAAAGGATAAAAGCTAAAGACTCAAGTTTTGGTGAACGGTTAAATTCATACCTAGTTACAAACTCAATGAAAGCTAAAGTTAGGCTTGGTATGGGTTTAAAAAAGAAAAAAAAGAAACTTTTAAGAAAAAAGAAAACTTCGAGAAAAAAGCTCTTGAAAAATGTTATAAAGGAAGCTAAAATAGCTGTTAAAACTATAAAAAAACCGACGAAGGATAAGAATATTATAAAAACAGCTTTGCATGCTGCTAGAAATTTTTCTAAAGGCCAGAAAAAAAACATTAAGATTCCTCGAATAATTCCTGTACCAAAAATTGGAGGAGTTTAACCTTTAATACCTATATTTGCGGGTCTATCAGCTATTGGAGCACTTTCAGGTGGCGTTGCAGGAATAACTAAAGCTGTTAACGATGCTAAAAATGCCCACAAAGAGTTAAAAGAAAGTCAACGTCATAATAAAATGATGGAAGCAATAGCATTAAAAGGAGGAAATGGATTGCACTTAAAACCATATAAGAATGGTTTAGGACTTTATTTGAATCCAAAAAACCATTAACTAAGGTACCCAATAGAGCTCTTACAAATATTGATTTAGAAAACTTTGCTAAAAAATACTTAAAATATTTTCGAGGAGTTTTTATGAGAGATAATTTACCAATAGGTAGACCTTGGAAATATGAATGCGGTATAATAAATTTAGATAATTCTATTGGAGATGGAACGCATTGGGTAGCTTATTTTAAAAATATTGAAATAACTCATTATTTTGATAGTTTTGGAAATTTAAGACCCCCATTAGAAGTAATAAAATATTTAGGAGATAAACTTACATATAATTATAATAAATATCAAAATTTTAATTCTTACAATTGTGGGCATTTATGTTTAGAATTTTTATTTCATATTGTTAAGAAAAAAAAATATTATCAATAAATAAAACATAATAAAAAATAAAAAAAAATGTTTATACTTAGTCTAGCTTTTTTTAAACTGACCTACATTAATAATTTTGTTCAAGTTCAAGGTTATTTCTCTATATTTGAACATAAATGAAATAAAAAACTAACTGATAAAGAATAATTAGAATTTAAGTTGTATCAAAAGAAATTTAAACGAAAAATTTTTGTATGTATGTATGTATATTATATTATTAATGCGTATTGACCTTAAATCTAAATCATTGAATTTTGGGATTAACCTTAAAAATTTATATAAAAACAGAATACACTACTAAAATATCTCATTGTATCAATTAAAGACATGTCAATAACATTAACTTTAAACGGAAATTCTTCCATATTGACAACTAATTATTTCCCCCATATAGATCTAAAGGGAAGAGAATATACCTGCGGTTTAGTTGATTTCCAAACGTATAACTCAATACCTAATATAGATGAGGAGAATAATACATTTATTATTGATGATAAACCTATTACAATTCCAACAGGTTCATATGAAATTGGTGATATTGAACTATTTCTTAAGAAAACGCTGAATGTAACTAAAGCAGATAAGGAAAAATTAATTATAAGAGCAAATAATAATACATTAAAGTGTGAAATTTTTGCTGATAAGGATATTGATTTTGAAAGAGAAGATACAATTGGCGGATTATTAGGTTTCAGTAAGAAGAAATTTTTAGCCAATAAATGGCATACTTCAGATCTTTTTGTTGATATTAATAAAATAAATATAATAAGAGTAGAATGCAATATTGTTTCTGGAGCGTATATTAATGAAAAAGAGGCTCACACTTTACATGAATTCTCTATTAACGTCAGTCCTGGCTATAAAATAATTGAAGTTCCTAAGAATGTAATTTATTTACCGGTAACTATTAATCAGATAAGTTCTATTACTGTAAAACTCCTTGATCAGAACGGTAATATAATAAATTTTCGTGGAGAAACAATAACAATAAGATTACACTTAAAGCTTCAGAATGATCGTATTTAATCAAAATTATCAATCCAATATACATTCACAGAATGATAAACATCACCTTAATTCTTTAAAGGCAGTCGAAGGAGGAGGTGTAACTCAGCATTTAAAATACAAAAAACGATTATGATTTAAAAATAAAGAATATTTAAAATCTCTTGGATATCTGCTAAAAGTAAATTAAAATGGAACTCTTTAATGATCCTATTTTTGATGAAACTATAACTAGTGCTCATTGGCATTCATATTCACCATTCTTAAACACATTCGGATTAAGTGATATTATACGAATACAAATACAAAATCAAAACTTAAATATATTACCCTCAACAAGTCTAATCTACATTGAAGGTTATGTATCAAAACATGATGGAACAACTGTCACTCATACTAAACTAGTTAATAATGCTATACCATTTCTATTTGATGAAATTCGCTATGAACTTAATGGTAAGGAAATTGATCATAATCGTAATGTTGAAATTACTTCAACATTAAAAAACTATATTTCACTGAACCAAAATGAAAGTGCAGCTTTATACAATGGAAGTTGGTCACCTGATGCATCAATTAAAATAAATAATTTATATTTTAATTTTTGTATACCCTTAAAAAGATTAATAGGATTTGCTGAAGACTACAAAAACATTATTCCAAATGCAAAACATGAGTTAATATTAACTCGCTCTCGAACTAATGACAATTCATTATTATGTAGCAGCGCTAATGCAAGTGAAAAACCAAAAATTACTATTACAAAAATATATTGGAAGGTTTAACATATTAACTTAGCTGATAATCTTAAATTAAATTTATACAAAAGTATTGAAAATGGGTCAGTTATGAAAATTCCTTTTAGAAATTGGGAATTACATGAATATCCTACATTACCAGCTGGAACTATACATCATATTTGGAATGTTAAAACAGCCGCACAACTCGAAAAACCTCGTTTTATTATTTTTGCTTTACAAACTGGCAAACAAAATAAACTGGATGGAGATCCTTCAACTTTTGATTATTGTGATATTGAAAATATAAAAGTATATTTAAATTCAGAATCATATCCATATGAAGATATGAATTTAGATTTTGCAAAAAATCGTTATGCTTTAGCATATGAAGCATATTCGAATTTTAGAAGCTTTTATTATAATAACTCAATATCAGAACCTTTAGTTTCATGCGACCACTTTAAAACTGATTCTCCAATCTTCATAATTGATACTCGTTATCAAAATGATAATCTTAAAATGGGTCCAGTTGATGTCAAAATTGAATTTAAGACTTTAAAAAAATTCCAGACAATACTACAGCTTACTGTCTTATTTTGCATGACCGCTTAGTAGAATTTAAGCCATTAACAGGAGAAGTTAATAAAATTATTTAGATGTGCATTAATAAATAATATGAGAATATATATATATATATATACCTTACGAAATTTTAAAATCGAAATTAGTCGAAAAAGTTTATTCCGATAGTGAGTAACTAAATATAAAACTAAAAAAAGAAAAAACATGGAAAAGAAAGAATCATATAAAAATCCATCCAAAACAACTACATCTGCAGCATGCACCATATCATGTGTAAAATAATCATCATCTACAAGTATTTTCCAAAAAGGAAATGATGGAAAGAGGAATTGCTGTCCACTGTCATAGTGGGCTTACTTTTTAATTCAAAAAAAGATAATATATTTCTTTTAAAATTAAATCTTTATTGTAATAAATAAAATAAAAAAAATTTTTTGTTATTTTCCTATTAATTTATTCAGGTTATTTTTAAAATATAAATATTACTCAGATTCCATAAGAAATTATGTTAATGTTATGAGTTAAATTATTACCAAGGAAAGAAAAATAGTATAATTTTAGACATACTAATATTACAATCCTAATTATTAGAAAGAAAAACCTGGGTACCTGAAACATTTAGAAATTTCCCTCTTTCTCTATATTGCTGAAATTAGTAAAAATCTAAGTTTCTAAGTTAAGGGAAATCTGAAAAAAACTTTAGAAAAACTAAAAAAATAATTAAAATTTGGTTTCTTTTTTATTATTATTTATTATTATTTTTGTTTACAAATAAAATCTATTGTAATAATAGAGTGGTTTTTTTTAATGATCTTAAACCCATACTCTATTTTATTTAAAATAATTTTTTTATTTATTATTTCAATAATTTCTTTACTATGCTGTTTAGCATAGTATGTAGGTAAATATGTAAAAAAGTTATCACTACATGCGATGATACATTTACCTGGTTCTTTTTCTTCCTCTCCATCCTCCTCCGATTTTTTTTGTTTTTTTTGTTTTAAATTTAGATACAACCTCCTTTAGCTGTATAATATTATATACTGTCCCGATTTTTAATTCACTCATTGATTGAAACTCCTTTCGATTGTTAATTTTTTTAATAAATTCATCCAGCTTGTTATCCTCTTCCTCTTCTTCCCCTTCATCTGATGAGAAAAGATCTTGGTCTTCATCAATTGTCCGCTTCATGTTAGTTTTTTGTTTTGTTGGAGTATGATGTATTAATTCTTCAATTACTTTTTTCTAACTAATGAAAAATTTAGCAAAATCACCATATTTATACCTCTTTTTAGTATAAAATTATTATGAATTACATTTATAAAAGGAGGATGTTTGTGGTTTTATAGTCCAAAAAATTCTTAATATTTCTTTAGATTAATATGATTCTAATGTTTAGCAGCCTAAACTTTTGTTATGGAGCAGATATTAAGTTTTAATGTTCTTACTTATTTACAATTATCATTGCGGTTTCCTAGTTTAGCAAAATAAAAAAAGAAAAGTGATTATAATGAAAGAGCTCAGGAAATAATAAAACATAAGTAAAAGAAAAATGAAATAATAAATGAATCGAAAAAAGCTTTTTCTCATTATAATATTTAAACTAATCAATTAAGCAGTTAAAGTTAATAAAAAAAATATTTTAAAACGCAATGAATTCGATAGAGTTAATATTAGAATACTGGCAATGTGATTTAGGACTAACCACATATTATTGTGAGGAGCACAAAACTGAAGAAATGGATCACAGAATACAACAGAGAAGTTTTGAGAATCTAGGAAATTTTGCAGAATTTGTACTGGAGCATAGAAGGTTGATTAAGTGCTTCAATAGATACTGTAACAACTTGTTGTTCCGAGAAAAATCACCTCCCATACAGATTCCAGAAATTAGTTCTACAAATTAAAAACCTGAAATTTGTAATATTTAAAAATATTTATCAAATAATTATAATAAAAACTAAAAAATATCTTGAACAAAAAAAAACATTTTATAAAAAGTAATAAAACAAATAATTGATGAATATTATTTAATTTTGTTTTTATTTTATTGCAAAATGACCCCAAGCCAATGTGTTTACATTATCAGCTAAAATATATCTTTTATCATCGTGATGACATAATGAAATTTTATTTAAATTTTGGGTATACAATTTATGAATCTTACTTCTAAAAATATACATTTTACTTTTAAAAAGTTTTTTTTTATACAAACATTCTCTGTAATCATCTAAAGTGAATAGTTTTACAATATTTCTTTTTATACCTTTTGCTTTAACTATAACATTTTTATTTTCAATATCAAGCGAATACATTTTCGCTTTTAATCCAATAAATTCTTTAATTACATTACCATTGCATTCATCCTTCATCATACCTAGAACCTTTTTATTTTTCGGAGGAATTTTATAAGAATTATCAATTGAATATTCTGATGTGTCATAAAACTTTTCTATGTCAGGTTTAATATCTTCATAAAAATCTTGTGTTGTAATGATATATATAAATGAGTCAGTATCCATATAATTCAATTTAACATTTTTATCAAATTTTGGTTTAATATAATCATAGTGGAAGTCGTACATTTTGTGTTTTGAAATTTCTAGTACAGAAAAACCTACATATAAAGGTTTATTATAATATACACTAGTTCTATTCAACTGAATTGCGACCATATCATTTGTAAATGCAGCTAAACTGTGAAAATTAGGTTTAGATATCAACGCTCTTGCCCCTAAACTTTTTCCTTGACTTTCCCAACTTGTTACAATTTTAATATTTTTTCGCTTATCTATATTTTCAATTGTTTTTCCATAAATAGCATTGTTTAATAACTTAAATGTGTTTTTTTCAAAATTATTTTTTGCTAATGTTCGATAATAGTTATTTAAATCTATATAACTTTTTAACCAACAGTCTTGTTTAAAACTCAAAGCTCGGTAAATCTTTTTTAATATTAATCCATGTTTTATACATTGTTGAAGGTTTGTATAATGTATAATATATTTCTTTTTTTCTTCTAAACTAGTAATTAACTTTATATTTTTCATTGTTGAACATTTTTTGTTTTCTGGGCAAAATGGAAGATCATTGTGATCATCATGTTTATCAAAAGGATACTCTAAATCTACTTCTAAAACATATCCTATTTTTGAATCACAAGGTAAGTTTAAAAAGTCAATATTTTCTAAATTGTCACACCAGTGAAAATCAGATATGGGTAAGAATTTAGACATAGCAAATCCGTACAAATTATTAACATCTAAATATGTTATAAATTGTGAAGGTTTTGTTTTATCGAAATCATTTAAATACTTATTATTTGCTTTAGAATGACGTAAAGAACATTGGGAAATTCCACCTCTAATACCCCTTTTAAAAAAATTATGCATATTAATTTCAGTTAGTAACTGAAGTTCTACTTTTGTGTATTTGATCATAGCATTCCAACTAAAACCTGGTAGAGTATAGTACTGACATACATCTAATTCATATATCTGTCTACACACCTTTCTAAAATTTTCAAATACATGTACTAGTAAAATTACATCAGTTTTTAAATAAATTTCTAAATAGTCTTTAAGATATTTACATTTAAATGTTTCCCAGACAGTCTTTGCATGTTGATAATCTTCATCTGAAATTGTTGTATTTGAAAATTTATTATCAAAACTTCTTTGATAAGGTAAATCTGTTTCATTTAATTTTTCAAAAGAATTCAAATATTCATAAGGAAAAATACCCTTTCGTTTTACTAAATTGAATTGGTTTTCGTTTGGATACATTTTTTTTAATATTATTAAATTATCAGATGGTAGTTAAGAAACTAACCCATCTAAACTTGATGACATAAACCGAAATGAATCTAAGAATCTCAACTCTATAGAGTTCTCTTCATCAACCTCAATCCATTTTGATAAAGAAATATATTTTTCCTTATTCATAGGAATAACATTAATTTTACCCGGAAATTTTATTAAGTTTTTTATAAATAAGTGACAATCATAACCAGAAAAGTTATGAAAAAATATGGGAATGAAATTCGGTAATTGATATTGCAAATTACAAATTGAATGTGGTGGTCCTCGGTATATTCCAGTTAAATGACAATGGTCTGCAACCCTATTTTCATCTAGTATTTCATTACAAATATGACAATTTCTACTTTCTAAATGAATTTTTCTTTCTTGATCAGTAAGAGTTTTAATTGGAATGATATTTTTATAATACTTACAATAAATTTGTTTAACATCTTCTACTAAAGTTGTTAAAAAAATATCTATGCAATCACTTCCGGTATACATTCTAAATATATTAGAGCTTTGATCGAAAGATGATTTGATATAGTATGCCATTGCACATGGAATATGTTCCTGAACGTTTGTTGTTGTTGATGTAGATGAATCTGGTAAACATGTTGTTATATCTTGGAGAATGCATTCAAAGTCTGCATAAACGACAAATGGTACATCCATTTTTTTGTTGTAGTTTTTAAATTTTAATGTTGCTTTTTAAGCTGTTGGAAAATTTGTAACTACCTTGTTGCACTCACTTTTATGCTGTTCTAAATTCGCTTCATTTTTGAAATGTATTAAACAATTATTGCAAAATAATAATCTTCTATTATTTTTAGTAATTTGCGAATGTAATAGTCGAGAAATATTTTTAATCCAAAGATAATGTATTTTCTAATCTTTTTCTATTAATAGCAAGTTAATATGATGAAATTTCTCTTCTTTTGTACAATAAAATGGACCTACAATTTTGTAGAAGGTATTTTGAGGTGTTTCTTGTTCTTCAAAACCAAAAACATTAACACTAATTGTGTTATTTAATTCAAATTTCTTTATATCAGCAACTTTCATAGGAAATTCTAAACCATCAAAATTTAGTATAATATTTTGTAATTGTATTTTATGAGATCGTATATCCTCAATCCTATATGTCTGTGTTCGTTCCAGTCTACCAAAACCCCTGTACAGGGCTGATACTACACTCCATTTAAAACAATATTCATCATTATTCATTACGTTGATACAAGCCTTTTTAGTCTTCAAAAATTTTGGTAACGGAAGATATTGTGATCCTCTTAATGGTTTATATTGATTAATGTTGACTTCTAAATGTATTATTCGAAGTAAAGACCAACCACTATTCCTTTCTTGAAATTCTTCACTTTTAACAACAATAGACTGGAATAATTTATCTAATTTTTCTAATATTTCGGTTGATTGTAATATAATTTCTATTTTAGTATTAAAAGATTTTATTGATAAATTAAAATCATCGAAGTCCTCCAAATTATTTCTACCCGTTTCCGAATACTTTATATATTCAGCAAATAGTTCAATGTTAAATTTGAAAGAATTATGTTTTTTCAAAGAATTGCTTACTAATTTAACAATTTTATCCTTCGAATTATGTAAAAATTGTTCTGGTAACAAAACACTTTCATCATTATTTTCCAATATAAACGTTTCTATTCGTTCATTGAAACAACTTTTAATACTTTTTAAATTTTTTTCAATATAATCACCACTATTTATTTTATGTAAAAATGTCCTTATATGATATAACCATTCTTTCAAAGGTATATCTCTTTTACAGCTTTCACAGAACTTAATATCTGAGTAACCAAAGGATTTATCACTAGACCGTTTCATTTTTCTCTCTTTTTTTATTTTTTTTTATTAAAAAACAATAAATTTTTGATTTAATATTGAATGATTACTAATAAGTTTTTACAAACTGCAACCTTTTATATACCAATTTGTTAAGATATACATATATATATATATATATATATATTAAATAGAATTTTTTTTTATTTTTGTAGGAATTCTCTCTTACATAAGTTTAGATTTTTTTTTTATTTTTTAACTGATAAGAAACTTTTAAATTAAAACCACAAGTTTTTTATTTTTCAATTTTAAAATCGTACAATTTTATAGGGTACAATGTTAATATTTTTTAATGGTGATGGAAATATACACACAAACACTCATTATTCATCCATTTAAACTATAAAATAATCAAAACAGCAAAACAAAATTCTAAATTTTAAAATTTTATTCTCTTATCAGTGAAATAAATTCATTTCCTAAGTACTATAGGATATCTAAAAATTTTCAGGTTTCAACTTTGTCATGGTTTCAAAGAATTTGCTTTCTAAAAAACTTCAACATAATTCCAAAGGTACAAAGAACTTCGATATGATTCTAAAGAACAGATTACTACCTAAATTATCTATATATATATATACCGAATTACATTTCCATTTTCCTAATTCCTTCCTCAATTTCAACTAACAATTCAACTTCATCCCCTCCACTAACTTACAACTCCATCTACTAGTTTTTTCAACTGTTTTATTTGCCGAAATGAATTAATCTGAATTTACAAAATTTTTATTTTAATAATTCTACTTGCATTTATGCTGACCAACGTGTTCATTCCGCGTGATTTCAAAGCGTGTGAAAATGTGTTGCAATTAGTTCACAATAAAATTAATGCGTTCGCCAAATTTCGAAGTTGATATTTGATATCTTTTTTTTATTTCGAAATTATATTAAATTAAGTTAATGGTTATTAACTCCTTCCATTTTAAGACCAAATGTCCCAATTTCGCTATTGGTGATAAGCTTTCTACGGAACACATGGTTTTGTTTGCATGGCTGTCTTTAAAGGAAGTGATGCTACTGTTGTCTCTGTCATTCGTTTTGGTTCTTGATAAATAGCTGCGGTGGTTAATTCTTGTAAATTTTTTTCAATGTCGATTTTCGCCTTTGTTTCAGATGCATTATTAATGATTAATTTAGTCCTTCTTCTTTGTGTTGTAATGAGGTAAGCGATAACCAATATTATGACTATTGCTATTGGTCCGTAGTTTACTACGCTCCAATTTTTTTTTGTCCGCTTCCAATTTTCTATCTCTTTCGTGTTGTTTATGTGAATCTCTTCAAGTAATTCCAATGATAGTTGCTGATGCAGTTCGTTTTTCGTGAAGTGTGGTTGCGGAATTGCTGGTCATACTTTTGTAACAGAGAATTCTTTTGAAGTGAAGATTTGGTTGTTAACCTTTATAGTAGTAGAACTTTTGAAGTTCTTTGTTAATTCTGTGGAAAATATCCAAAACTTGATAACCGCAAAATTACAGTTTTTCAATAAACGTGTTTGAAAATTTTTAAAAATATTTTGTGACACAAAATGTTTATTTAAAACATTATTAATAACCATTTGAGGGATTTTTAATTAAATAAACGCTTATTTATTTTTGGCAGTGCAAAGATTTGATGTTAAACAGTCCACTTCAAATGTTATCTCAAAAAGGGAAAAATTACGCTTATCAAGTTTTGGATATTTTCCACAGAATTAGTATTGTACCATTGAACTGATTTAGTAGGAGTATTCCGCTGTCTATTTCCTTTCCTGTTGGGATGTGATGATTATTTACCAGATCGCATGGCGAATGTTCTCTTTCAAATAAGTTTTTAATGCTTCAGTAAAGTTTTTAATGTTGGAATAAGGAAAATTTTCTTCATCTAAAACGTCATTTAAAATTTTTATTTCAGATTTAGATTGTAAAATGGGATTAACTATACCGTTTTTTGCCCAATGTATGGCATATTTGAGGTTAATTACCTTCTCTTTGATTAATTTTATCTTATATTAAATTATTTTCTATTTGTAGATTTGGTAGTATTTGGTTTGTTATGTGGGTGATATTGTTGATTCTGTCGTTAAAGCCCTTATTAATTATGGTTTGTTTCTTGTAAATTTAAAGTAAGTTTTACATCTTCCTTTTGATCATGACAAAGTCATCATGATCTGGTGAGCCTGCTATTCATTTCCACGTACTACCGAGAAAATTAAGAGATCTTCTTAGCCGAGCTGGTTTGAATTCATCCAGATATTCGTGTATTTGTAGAATCTTGTGTTGTAAGTATGGATACCATAGATGAGTTCTTGTAGTTTCATCTGAGAGGACTGATTCAATTTGTTCTATCTCATTTTGAAGGGAACAGATTTAACTCTCAACAGATTTAACTTTACATGTATTAGCCTGTGTTTTCCTTCCACTATTTTGGCCTTTCCAAGTTCGATAGTAATTTTGTAGGACCCTGTCTGATCGAGTATTTGAACTTCTGCCAAGCATTTATTCGCCACAAAGCTAAAATGAGGAGTTAAAATATAAAATACGAAAAAAGTGAGAAAAATCTATTAAGAGTGAAAGGAAAAGAAAATAGGAAAATAAAAATGAATACAAAGAAAAATTGATTTATGAACAACTTTTCCTGATTGAGTGAGAATTGTTGTATTTTTATTTTCTTTGACAATTTCTTTTTAGCACATTTTTAAAAAATTTGTAAAAATGTGCCTATATAGCTTCACTCTGTCCGTCCGTCCATCCGCCCGTCCGTCCGTCCGTATGTTTACAAAAACTTTTACACCGTTTGAAATAGAGTTAAGTAAATTTTAACCATGGGTAGTTATTGCAAAAAAACTAATTTCGTAGAAGAATATTTTTTTGTAGCCCCACCTGTTAAGGGGCTACAGCCCCCCAAAGTTCGAAAAAGCCCTATATTTAAATTGTTATAATAAGAGTTGTGTTAAGTGTATTTTGAATCTGAAAACGACAAACGAAAGCTGGTTTTATAAGCTTTATAAATTTTTAAAAGGCAAATGTTTAGGGTTGCCATACGGTACTAAAATTCAACATTACGCAAAACTCAATTTTTGCAAAATTTTTGAATAATGTAATTTAAGTAATTATTATTATTATTTTATTTATTTTTTTAAGTAATTCTCTTGCCATAAAAGACAAGATATTGGGAAGTGCCGAGGAAGCGCTGGAAGCTTTTCACACTCTATTGAACTGCAACAAAGTTGTCGAGTGCTTGGATCTCCATTATGCCGATAAAAGAGATCCGAGAACTAAACTGATTTGAAAATAAAAATTTGAGGGGAATCAAATATATGGACGCAAGACGAATTTAAATTCAGAAATCCAAAAATTGTGGTTAAGAAGAATCGAGAGATATCAAGAATATAGATTAAAAAAAATGTTCCTAAAAACTCAATATTTATTCAAAATAAATTTATTGGTATTGAAAAAATTTATTTATTATTTAAATCAAAATTTGACAAAATTAATAGTAAGTAATAATTAAAGTGTACAAAACAACCTGTAAAAATTTACACAAGTTTAGTGTAAAACTTATTATAAAACTTATATAAATTCTTTATTCCAGAAAAAATTTCTAAAATGTAGGAAATTTATTTATTATATTATATTTATGTATTATATTTTTTTATTTGATTATATCTGAAAATAATTTATTTTCTTAATTCTTAATTTATATCTTGATTTTAACCAATAATCAATAAATTTAATTATGAAATTTTCAACAAATAATTTCGTTAGTTTACTGCAAAAATAATTTTTTTCAAAAAATGTTTAATTTTAATGTTTATTATAATTATAATTTCAAAATTTAAATATTTATTTTAAATATTTAGTTTCTATGCAAAAAGGTTCTATTTTATTTTCAATAAAAATAATATTGATTTACAATTTTCCCTATAAAAATTTTCCTTTAGAAGAAAAGTCAAGCAAATTTATAATTTAATTTTTTTATATGAGTTTTAAATGTTAAATAATTTTTCTTACAATAATTAATTTAAATAATTTTTTTTTACTATTCTATTATTATTTTCTCTAAAATTTATTTTTAATTGTAATTGGATTTTTATATAAGATTTTAATATTTTTAGTAATTAAATTTTACCATTTATTTTTTTTTTTTTCTATTTTTAAAAGAATATATTTTTTTTATTTGACTTTTTTATTTTAATTTTTATTAGTAAAATTTATTATTCAAATACAAAATTTTAGTTTGTTAGTAGGGTTAGTAATTTGGTTAGTATGTTTTTATTTTTTTCTTTTGGATGTTAGTAAATGATCTAGCTAGATTTTTTTTTATTTAAATTTCTCCTCTGAAGGAATATTTGTTAAAATTTTTATCTCCTCTATGACGGTATTTATCAAAATAAAAATTAATTCTCCTCTATGAGGATATTTATCAAATAATAATTTATTCTCCTCTATAAGGACATTTATCAAATAATAAGTTATTCTCCTCTATGAGGATATTTATCAAATAATTTGTAAATGTTTTTTTTTTTTATTTTATATTTTTTCTTTTCTTTTCAGGTAAGTAAAAAATATTACAACTTACATGACAATTATGAACGAGAACACCATAGTAGAAACCACTCACAGTCTTTTATTGCAACAACTAGACTGCTACTAACAAGTACATGTCGTGATTTGATAGTGAAAACCGTCCACCCTTGTGGACTTTAAGCGTTTTAGTCTTTGTAGTTTCTGTACTGTAGCTCCCGTTTGTCCAGTGACTACTAAGGGGGCCTCCTGGTTTAAGGTTACAATAATTTCAGCCTACACTTACTTGCTGTCCGGTGTACAGATTTCAGTTCCTATAGTGCAGTTTTTCCTTAAAGTTTTATGTTTGAAAATTTGGTGAACTTGTAGCTGTAGCTGCCGAGATTTTGATTGATTTTCACTTTTTATTTTTTTATTTTTTTGACTTTAAATTTATTGAGTTTTTCCTTTTCAAAAATTGTTTTTTTTTTCCTAAGTTCTTTTAATTAATTAAGTTCAAATATTATAAATTAAACAAGGAATAATTCAAATGTTTATATCTGTGCATACATATATGAACATCGGGTATATTAAAATTACTCTTCCGTTTGTAACGCATCGAAATAGAATCGATCTAGCTATGTGTGTCCGTCCGTCAGCATGATAACTCAAAAACTATAAAAGCTAGAGTTCCGAAACCTTCACAAAGTAATTTTTAGAAAATTTGTAGGTTCCCTATTGTTTTTGGTTAAAATCGGACAAAGGCTTCGGATAGCTGCCATACAAATTTTTTGAAATTATATGAATATTTTCAAAATTAATTACTAAATAGAAACCAAATATAAAAACAAACAAAATGTAGTTAAATTATTAATTGCTTCATGGTGTAGTGGTTAGGACATGCGACTTGTCGTCAAAATATCTCGGTTCGAATCCAGCCTGGGGCAAAAATTTTTTTTTGTTTTAAATTAATTTTTTGTTATCTATTCTCTTTTTAATTAAAATTAAATCTGTATTAATTTTATGAATGAGAAATTTTATTTTATAGAAAATTGTGACAGAAAACTCTCATTTATATTATAAATTATTAATTTTTTTTAATATTTTTATAACAAAATTCAAAAATATTTTTCAAAACAATACAATTGATACCATAGCAACTATAATAATTTTCAAAAAAAAATTAAGATAAACAAAAAATCGATAGCTTAGTGGTTAGGACGTAGGCCTTTTAGTTGAAAAGTATGGGTTCGAATCTCGTTCAGAGCATATTTTTTTTTTTTAAATTGATCTTTTTTTTAATTGATCTTTTTTTATATTAATTTTTTTTGTAATTAAAAATGAAAAAACAAATATTTTGAATTTTCTGTCAAACAGTTCAATTGCAATATATGAAATTCTTGTTTATTTAATACATAATAGTGTACGCACGGGCATCTAAAAGTTGACAAGGGCAACTATAATCTTCCTCGTTTTTTTCTCTATTTAATTTTAAATTTTACTTTAGTTTTTCTTAATATTGTTTTAATTTAATAATTTTAACATCACCATTAATAGTTTTCTTTGTTTTATAGTTCACTTTATAATAAAAAATTTTTTTCTTTTTTTTCACCTTTACTGAAACCTTTCCTATTCACTATTGATCTTACACCTTAAGTTGTTCCTGCTCGGGCGCCAGTTAAATTCTTTAAATGTTCTTAATGTTCACAATTGTAATTTTATTCTGAAAATTACATGATAAATAATTCTAAAACTAAAGCTATAATAAAATTTTAAAGTCTTTTAAAAATTAAAATTGACATAACTTTAATACTTTCATTATTTTTTTTTCATTTTCCGAAAAATTGAATATTCTTATTACACTCTACTTCCAACAATTTGAGTAAATTTTTGCATATGAATGTGTGGAAAGAGTAAAAGTTAGCAAGAAAATTTTTGATCACGTGACCAAGTGAAACTACTTCTTAACAATAGATATACTTTGTTCATATCTTGTTGTTCTTTATGTTGCTCACGAAGTGCGACCCAATTTTTTTTATTTTTATGCCTTTCAAAAAATTTTTTTTAAGTGCTCGCTATATTGGTTTAATATTCAATATTTTTGTTTGTTATTGTCGAAAAAGAAATAAGAATGTTTTTCTTTGTGACAATTTTTTGGTTTTAGAATTATTATCGCTCGGCGTGTACGGATGATTTTATTTTTTTTTTAAATAAAAAAATAACTAATAACCACTTAAGTGCACTTAAGTGTTTTTATATATTTTTCGTTTATTTAATAGTTTTTTCTAAGCTTTACGTGCTGTGAAAATTTGATTCCAATCGGACAATTATTTCCATAGTTACAGCTATTTAAAAATTCACTTAACTGAGCTGCATTTACAATTGCATTTTGAAAAATAACTTAAGTTTATATTTTGCAAAGGGTCGTAACTAAGCAACAAAAAAAAATTTCTAATCATCACTTAAAAGATATTAAGTTGTTTATAAAAACTGAATTTTTCGATTTTAATAGAAAACATAATTTTTATAAAAGAACTTATAATGATTTAAGTGGTTTTTCAAAAATCTTAAATTATGAAATGTAAAATTTAAATGATATTAAGTGATTTTTCGAAATGCAAATCCGTTAGTTTTTTTTTTTAAATAATTTTAAAATAAAAACAATTTACAGTTAAGTTTTTTTTGCTATATAAATGAAAAATTCTTTTAACTTATGTGTCATTAAGTGCTTATACGTTGGTCAACGAAATACAATTTTTGTATATTAAGTATTTTTTAAATATCGCTACGAAGTAAATATTTTTGTATGAACAATGCAATCTAGAGGAAAATGCATGGTGGATTTGGTAAGAGGTATCGTAAAAAACCATTGTACTGAAGCTGCTAAAACTGTTGAAGCTGCTAAAACTTTTGAAGCTGTTGAAGAAGAACAAAATTATTTAGGTATGCAAAGTAATATTTTTACACTAAATTTTAATCATAATCAATAATGCTTTATTTTAGATTTTGATTGTGACGACATAGCAAATGATCCAGATTACGAAAGTAGTTCAAGCTCAGAATGTTTAGATTCTGATTTTGGAGAAATGGGTAGAATATTAGAAAACAATTTAACAGAATTCCAGGAAATCGGTAGCAACAACCAAAATATTTCAAAACTGTCTATAATAAAAGTAAATCAGATGAAAAGGAATTCTGGGCAATCATATACAACATCTAGTAATAAAATTATTAAGGAAAGAAAATGCGTTCTTTTAGAGAATTGTCGCAGTAAATGTTCCAATAAACTGACTTTTGAACAGCAAAACAAAATTTTTAAAACATATTGGTCCTCGGGCCATTATAAAGATCGTGTACTGTTTGCAGCAGGATTAATTGAAATTAGACCAGCAAAGCGTACATTGTCAGAAATTAATAAATCGAAACTAGAAAATATACTTATAAATATCGTGTGGATACTGATGGTGGAAGCATTGATTTATGCCAAAAATGCTTTCGATATACTTTAGGTGAAACAGATAATTTCGTTAAATCTGTTACACATAAAAAAATTGAATCAGATGGAAAACAAGAATATTCCGATAAAAGAGGAAAAGGAATTTCTTCTAAAACTGTTTCAGAAAGCCAAATTTCCGAGATAAAAGAACACATATTATCATTTCCTGTCTACGAAAGTCATTATTCTCGAAAACATACAAGTCAGCTATATTTCGCATCAAATTTGTCGTTGACAAAACTTTATAATTTATACGCAATTAAATACTCACATACAGTGTCTTTAACAAAATATTCACAAATTTTTAAAGGTAATTTGGAATTTAGATACTTCAAATTTTAGATACATTTATTATTATTTTTTTATATATTTGGTTTTTAGAAATGAATATAAAATTTCGAAAACCTACAATTGATAGCTGTAACAAATGTGACCTTTTCAAAATAAAAATATCAACCGAAATGGTTGAAGAGCAAAGAATTAATTTAATTTGGGAGCAAAAAATTCATCACGAAGAAGCCGACTAAGCATACGCAGAAAAAAAAAAAGACAAAGAAATATCAAAACAATCTGCAAATATTAAAATCTTCACATTTGATCTACAGCAGTGCCTTCCAACTCCTTTCCTGAAAACATCAGAATTTTTTTATAAACGTCCCTTATGGACATTTAACTTAACAATACATGATAGTGACACAAATAATCCTTCATGTTTCATGTGGCATGAGGCTATTGCTAAACGAGGGGTCAATGAAATAGCTTCTTGCATTTTCGAGCATTTATCGAATTTGCCACTTTACTTAAGGAAGGTTATTTATTATAGCGATTGTTGTCCAGGCCAGAACAGAAATTCCTACGTGGCAGTTATGTATCTGATTTTCTTACAAACTTCGACAAATATCAAAACAATTGATCATAAGTTTTTGATTCCTGGGCACACGCATATGGAATGTGACTCAGATCACGCCCTAATAGAGAAAAGTAATTAAAAAACCTGTATGCAAATACACCATCCCCGTCATTGGTGTCAATTTATACGTACAGTCGGCAGGAAAAGAAATTTTAACGTAGTTGAAATGGACCAAGATCATTTTTTTGACTTCGGTTCCATAGCAAAACATAAATTTGTTTTTAAAAATAAGAATGTTACAAATGAATTATTCAACTGGAAAAATGTCAAATGGCTACGATATACTAAAGAATTTGGAAAAATTTTAAATAAAAACTCATTCAGGGAAGATGAAGAATTTAAGACCTATGTAGTAGCAAAAAGAGGAGTACCAAACGTTAAAATTTCGCAAGTTGAAAACTGTTATAATGAGCCAATAAAAATAAATAAGAAAAAAAAGGATGACCTTCTTTCTATGCTATCTTACATTCACAAAGATTATCACAATTTTTATCAAACGTTAGAAGTAAGCCAGAGTGTTCCAAATATACATCCAGATTTTGCTGATAATGACGATGATTAAGAAAAAAATTAAAACAATAATTGTTATTTTAATAACTTTAAATAAGTACCTTATATTAAAAAAAAAAAAAAATTTATAAAAGAATTAATTTACTATTTTTTTAACTTATTTTTGCACTAATGTTAGATATATTTCAAATTATTATTTAAAAAATTTTAAAGGAAAAACCACTTATGCTTGTATTTTGTATCAAAATGTTTTTCATATAAAAACTTGTAGTAACTTAACTGAAAGAGGATAAAAAAATTATTTTATAATAACCACTTATTTCGTTTAAATCATTTTTTTTATTTTAAAACTTTACTTTATAGCCATTTCTTTCTAGCTTTAGTTTAGCATTAATCTATTTCTCATTTTGTATGACACAAATACCGCCAAAACTGTTAAGAAATGATTAAGAAACTTATTTTGCGTTTCTCGATGAATTGACAAAATTCACTTAAGTGGTTATTACTTATTGCCACAGAAATAATAATTTGTAAAAAAAAAATTTAGTAATTTTATTATATTTAGTACTAATTAAATAGCTTTTTTTTATATTGGTTTTCCTGGTTTTTCAATTTGCAATCAATTCCTTTGTAAGTATGTTATGAGTTTTAAATTGTATGCAAAGAAACTTTTAATATTTCATTTCAAATAATAAGGATGTGACAAAGATAAAGTTTCGTTTACTACCTAATTAGTTATCTTTGGCTATAATTAATTAGGTCCATTTCATATATTGGTAGATGATATAATTCTGATATTTTAAATTATTTCAAAATTATCTTCAAAAACTATGGCCTGTAAAGGGCTAAAAACTATGGCTGAAAAGAAAAAGTTTAAACATTTTATTTTAAAATGAAATAAGCAGCTACTCGAATTTTTATTTTTGTTTCGTTGAATCATTTAACCTTTTTTTCCTATTTTTTCCTATATTTGTCGTACATTAATGGTCAAAAAAAAGATTGCGTTCAATGGAAATTTTTGAATTGAATGAGTTTAATTATTTCATTAGAAAATTAGAGGTAGAGAATATGGCTCGTTTTTTTTAAAGTGTTATCCTCAGGAAGCCTAATCCACTTAAACTAAAAAATAAATACAAAAAAAATATAATATATATATACAAAAATATAAATAAAAAAAATAACAAAAATTTAAAGAAAAAAAAACAATTCATTTATGCAAAAAAAAAAAAAAAACAATTCACATTCATACAAAATTATTAAGTAATGTATTTGAAAAATTTTTACCAATTTTGAAAAATATATTGCGACTACGCGTACTATATAACAAGTCGATTGCAAATCTATGTCATACTTACCTATTCCAAGACTTATAAATGTCAGTTTAATTAATAATTCTTTTTGATTTATGGTCTCGAAAAATTTTTCGTTTAGGTAATAGTTCCATAAAAATTTCTTGAAAAATAGCAGTCATATGGAAAAGAAGATAAAGCACCTGATCGATCAGGGAACTGTTTTCTTCCCTCTGTCTAGTTCGTCAAAATAGTCTGAGCCCGATTCAGTTCGGCTTTATTTCAAGAATATTGATTTGCAATTGACGCATTTAATACATTTTTTTAGTGATTTTGAAGCATATCCTCCCACATACAAATTAGATTCGGGATCGAAATCTGCTTCACATAAATAGTCGGACGAATCAAAAATTTTTTCAAATATATCTAAATCTACTACATGTTTCAGGGTATTTTCACCAAGATCTTGTTTTAAATTATTTAGTTCGGCTAAATATTTTTTACAAACTTGATGAATTCTAATTTTTTTTTCTTGTTCTATAACTTTTGTATACGAAACATGATAACTTGACCCAGCTAAAGACTGATAAGGAATAAAATAAGTTTTCCATGTTATCAGTCTGGAATTTCTCTAACAAAACAAATTCTACCTGAAGTTTCGTTAAGTAAAAATTTACTAAATCTATTAACGTTTTCGTAGTAAATACTAAAGCGTTTACCGTATCCTTTTTAAGACCATTTTTATCAAAAATTAAGACGAAAGTTGGTTGTCCTAAATATTGGTTTACCCCATTCATTCCTGGTTTTGATTCCTTGAAATTTACCCCGGGTATTACATATATGTTAATAAAATTGATTTATGAACAACTCTTCCTGATTGAGTGAGAATTGTTGTATTTTTATTTTCTTTGACAATTTCTTTTTAGCACATTTTTAAAAAATTTGTAAAAATGTGCCTATATAGCTTCACTCTGTCCGTCCGTCCATCCGCCCGTCCGTCCGTCCGTATGTTTACAAAAACTTTTACACCGTTTGAAATAGAGTTAAGTAAATTTTAACCATGGGTAGTTATTGCAAAAAAAATAATTTCGTAGAAGAATATTTTTTTGTAGCCCCACCTGTTACGGGGCTACAGCCCCCCAAAGTTCGAAAAAGCCCTATATTTAAATTGTTATAATAAGAGTTGTGTTAAGTGTATTTTGAATCTGAAAACGACAAACGAAAGCTGGTTTTATAAGCTTTATAAATTTTTAAAAGGCAAATGTTTAGGGTTGCCATACGGTACTAAAATTCAACATTACGCAAAACTCAATTTTTGCAAAATTTTTGAGTAATGTAATTTAAGTAATTATTATTATTATTTTATTTATTTTTTTAAGTAATTCTCTTGCCATAAAAGACAAGATAGTGGGAAGTGCCGAGGAAGCGCTGGAAGCTTTTCACACTCTATTGAACTGCAACAAAGTTGTCGAGTGCTTGGATCTCCATTATGCCGATAAAAGAGATCCGAGAACTAAACTGATTTGAAAATAAAAATTTGAGGGGAATCAAATATATGGACGCAAGACGAATTTAAATTCAGAAATCCAAAAATTTTAGTTAAGAAGAATCGAGAGATATCAAGAATATAGATTAAAAAAAATGTTCCTAAAAACTCAATATTTATTCAAAATAAATTTATTGGTATTGAAAAAATTTATTTATTATTTAAATCAAAATTTGACAAAATTAATAGTAAGTAATAATTAAAGTGAACAAAACAACCTGTAAAAATTTACATAAGTTTAGTGTAAAACTTATTATAAAACTTATATAAATTCTTTATTCCAGAAAAAATTTCTAAAATGTAGGAAATTTATTTATTATATTATATTTATGTATTATATATTTTTATTTGATTATATCTTAAAATAATTTATTTTCTTAAATCTTAATTTATATCTTGATTTTAACCAATAATCAATAAATTTAATTATGAAATTTTCAACAAATAATTTCGTTAGTTTACTGCAAAAATAATTTTTTTCAAAAAATGTTTAATTTTAATGTTTATTATAATTATAATTTCAAAATTTAAATATTTATTTTAAATAATTAGTTTCTATGCAAAAAGGTTCTATTTTATTTTCAATAAAAAAAATATTGATTTACAATTTTCCCTATAAAAATTTTCCTTTAGAAGAAAAGTCAAGCAAATTTATAATTTAATTTTTTTATATGAGTTTTAAATGTTAAATAATTTTTCTTACAATAATTAATTTAAATAATTTTTTTTTACTATTCTATTACTATTTTCTCTAAAATTTATTTTTAATTGTAATTGGATTTTTATATAAGATTTTAATTTTTTTAGTAATTAAATTTTACCATTTTTTTTTCTTCTATTTTTAAAAGAATATATCTTTTCTATTTGAATTTTTATACCCGTGCATACATATATAAACATCGGGTATATTAAAATTACTCCTCCGTTTGTAACGCATCGAAATATACGAGCTAGATATAATATCAAATCAGCATCGAAAAGTGTATCGATCTAGCTAGATGTGTCCGTCCGTCCGTCAGCACGATAACTAAAAAACTATAAGAGCTAGAGTTCTGAAACTTTCACAAAGTAATTTTTAGACAATTTGTAGATTCCCTATTGTTTTTGGTTAAAATCGGACAAAGGCTTCGGGTAGCTGCCATACAAATTTTTCGAAATTATATGAATATTTTCAAAATTAATAACTAAATAGAAACGTCGTCAAAATGTCTCGGTTCCAGCCTGGGGCAAAATTTTTTTTTTGTTTTAAATTTATTTTTTGTTATCTATTCTCTTTTTAATTAAAATTAAATCTGTATTAATTTTATGAATGAGAAATTTTATTTTATAGAAAATTGTGACAGAAAACTCTCATTTATATTATAAATTATTAATTTTTTTTAATATTTTTATAACAAAATTCAAAAAAATTTTTCAAAACAATACAATTGACACCATAGCAACTATAATAATTTAAAAAAAAAAAATAAGATAAACAAAAAATCGATGGCTTAGTGGTTAGGACGTAGGCTCTTTAATTGGAAAGTGTGGGTTCGAATCTCGTTCAGAGCATATTTTTTTTTTAAATTCATCTTATTTTTAATTCATCTTTTTTAAACAAATATTTTGAATTTTCTGTCAAACAGTTCAATTGCAATATATGAAATTCTTGTTTATTTAATACATAATTGTGTACGCACGGGAATCTAAAAGTTGACAAGGGCAACTATAATCTTCCTCGTTTTTTTCTCTATTTAATTTTAAATTTTACTTTAGTTTTTCTTAATATTTTAATTTAATAATTTTAACATCACCATTAATAGTTTTCTTAGTTTTATAGTTCACTTTATAATAAAAAATTTTTTTCTTTTTTTTCACCTTTACTGAAACCTTTCCTATTCACTATTGATCTTACACCTTAAGTTGTTCCTGCTCGGGCGCGAGTTAAATTCTTTAAATGTTCTTAATGTTCACAATTGTAATTTTATTCTGAAAATTACATGATAAATAATTCTAAATAAAAAACTTGATTTTTTTTCTTTAAGACTAGTTTTTTCAACTGTTTCATTTGCCGAAACGAATTAATCTGAATTTACAAAATTTTTATTTTAATAATTCTACTTGCATTTATGCTGACTTACGTGTTCATTCCGCGTGATTTCAAAGCGTGTGAAAATATGTTGCAATTAGTTCAAAATAAAATTAATGCGTTGGTCAAATTTCGAAGTTTATATTTGATATCTTTTTTTTTATTTCGAAATTATATTAAATTAAGTTAATGGTTATTAACTTAATTATTATTACCCCATCATTTTCTGATAATTTCACAGACGTCACCAGTCGGCCGCATTTTTTCAGATTCTTTTAAACAAGCTATTGTTGAGTGGTGGAATATATTATCTACTAGGTGTAAATTTTGCCTTTGAATTGAAGTAGGATTTAAGGATTTTCTATTTAATTTGGATGCTTTTTTAATTTGAAGATTTTCTTCTTTTTCAAATATTTCCGAAAAATGCGTAAAACGGGCATATTTGATTTCTTTTGAATGGAAATCAGAAAACATTAGAACTTTATTTGGTGCACAAAGCCAATTGTTTCTAATATTTTGAAAAATATGAACAGTGTCATATTGTAAGTATTTTTACCTGACCGTTAGTATTTGGAAAATCATTTTCTCTATCAGTATTAAAAATACTGAACATATTTTGATTAATTTTATTGTTATCATTTATGATAACGAAAACCGTAAATCCCTTTCTTTGAACAAAATCAATAACCTCTCTTGTAGTAACTGCCAAATACTGGCCAGTCGGACGGAAAACAGGAAATAATCGAACAATTTCTTTAAAATTCTCGAAAACAGACTTTATCATAAAATTGTCTTCGCAACTTCCTTGATGTTGTTATCAACCAGTCCTACAATATTTTTCGATTTATATTGTAGACCTTGACTTATGTGAATTTCATCTATTAAGATGGCAATATTTTTCACGCTCCGTTAAGGATTCGGAAACTGCTTTTACAACTGTATTTAGGTAGTCTATCTACCTAAAAGGTGAATTTGGTCAATAATAACATTTAATTTTTCGCATTTTTCAGTATCATTCTCTGAAATTTGGTATAGTTTAAGAAGAAACGATGCTTCTTCTAAAAGAAGCGAAGAATCATTTTCAGAGTCTGATAGCACGCTATTAAATTTCGATACTTTTTGTTTGAGCTGAGACCAAAATACAAGTTTCGTATTTTCCGGCACGAACTAATAAATCTTTATTAACTATAATTCTAAATCTAAAAGAAGAACCAAAGTTTTCGTTGTCATTTAAAATATACAAAACTAAATTATTTTGACAGTATATAAGGGTCTTCAGCTTTATTTGAATTTGTATTCAAAGAAGTTAATTCTACCGAGTTCTTGGGGAAAATACTTGGAACTGCATCTGGCAATAATCGCGTCCTTTGAGATTTATCTACAGTTAAGCACGAATCTTGAAAATGTAATTTACAAACGGTACTATAGACTGTCGGTTTCCTGTTCGTTCTTCCAACCGAAACTTTATATGTAATGTCATAAAGAAATCATATACATAGAGTATTCATCTAGAACAAAAAATGTTAGTCAATTTTGTTGATTTGATATCACCTCCATATCGTATTTGAAATCACCCCCTTATCGTAAAAAGATGACCGTATTTTTGGTATACATAGTAAAATGAAATTGAGATTATTTCTTTGCTTTATTTTTATTTTTCTTTTTATTTTTTGTTTTCCAATCGATATATGTACAAATGTTTATATTTCCTTATCAAGTTGGGCGATTTCAATTTTATTTAATATTTTTATTGTTGTTTTTTTTTTATTTGTATGTTAATCGATGTATGTATGTACATTTGTGTATTTTGTATAATTATATTTCTTTATACAATTTGAACGATTTCTTTTTTTTAGAATACAGAGAACCTTTGAAAATAACTAATAATTATTCAAGCAAAATGCTATTCTAACAAAAAAGTAAGAAATGTGAATGTACTTTTTGAAAAGTTTTAAACTGTCGCGTCAGATGAAGACAGTTGTTTTTGCAGGCATTGTTTGAAATTTTGGAGGAGTGCAGATTTTTATTTAAAAAAATATTCGACAGTTCTTAAAGGGTTATTTTTCTTAAAGAAACAAAATTTAATTTAAAAAAAAACATTATTTACATAAAAAATTTTTGATAAATGGAGTAAAGTTTAATTTACCTCATTTTAGTTTCCTTAACAGATGAATCCCCATCAAACATTTAAATATAGGTCTAAAGGCAAAAATATAAATGAGATAATGCCTTAATATTCTCAGAAAAGATTTAATTGAAAGGTTGGCTGTATTGGTATTCGATGAAATAGCCATTAGAAGGCTATACTATAACAGTGCACTGGATGAAATTAGTGGTTTTTCTGATTACGGTATCGCCAGAACAAAAGACATCGCAAAATACATACATACATATGTACATTATATAATGTGTATTTACATACTTAAAGGGTTTTTTATGCCGAATGGAATATGAACTTTCAAAGCTTATTTATAGATATACTTTTCCATAATATATTTTACCCGGCTTTTTCCCTTTTAGAACTCTAAATTACATAATAAAATAATAAAACAAATTTTCAATAAGATGAACAAAAATTTTTAATTATATTTTTTTAGTAGTTAAAAACCTAAAAATTATAAAAAAATTTTACATACCTATTTTAAACTAACGAAAATTTAAAATACATAGGTACATTAGAAGACAATTTATGGAATAATTTTCTAACGATTTGAAAGATTTGGAATAATGCAAGTAAACAAATATTAAGCAAAAAAAGAAATTTCACTCTTCTTTTTCTATCAATAATTTTTTTTATTTTATAATCCAAATATACACAAACTAGGTACATACATGATACAGCGATTGATATGATATACATACAAAAAAAAAAAAAAAGAGAAAAGAAATATATACAAATGTAAACAAGTCGATTGACATACTAACAAAAAAATAAAAAAAAAACTAAAAATTATAATTAAAATAAACTAATATACGATAAAGTTGATTTTACAAATAAAAAAACTTGTCTAACTTTTTTGTTCTACGTGAATACTCTATGTATATAATTACTTTATGGTAATGTATATCGTGCTACTGTTATAATTGGATTTACATCCAACAACAGAGCATTTATGACCCATTTTTTTAAATAAATTATTGAAAAACGCAATATAAGGCACTAAATAATTGAATTAACTCTGTTAAATATCAAATATAATGTTTTAGACAGTTAATTCAATTAAAAAACTTAATTAAGAAATTTGAAAACTTAACTCCAAGTACCTTTGTATTGTATATAAAATAAAATATTATTGAAGTGTATTTAAAGAATAAAATCTTTTATAAAAATTATTTAATTCTTTCTTAAGAAAAAATATTTAAATTGAAATCAAAAATATTATTTTATTTTATAAAGGTACTTGTAAAATACTACTCTACATATTAAACTAAATTTTACATAACACAACAACTTTTTTTTTAAAACTGTACTACTCAAATAAAACTTTCTTACCCAGAGTGTGGTGTTCTTTTCCAATTCTTGCTTGTAAATGTGCTGAAAACAAGTAAAGAAACAGTCAGTCGGTGCAACCGACTTAGAAATACCCTACACCTATTTGGTTCAAATTTAAGGACATATCCATAAGTCATTTTAACACCATAGAAGCTGTTATTAATTTGATCGTAAGACATAGCTAACCAAATTAACTGTATAATACTAAAAACATTTTCTAATTACCCTATCTATTAAAAAATACTACAAATTCTTACTAATTTCTCTATTTAAAAATATTAAAAAACAAACAAACTTGAAATAAATGAAAATATATTTATTCCAATTCAATTACAAAATGAAAAAATTCTAATTATTAAATTTTGTGATAAAAAGATAATCAAAGCATAATATATTTATTATACAAATTTTTAAAAATTGCAATTATTTTAAATGGTTAGTTTATATACCTAATAGAAAAGCTTATAAACGCAAAATATGCAATAAATGTATTTCTAAAATACAATTAAAATTTTACACCTTTTCATATAATTCATTTAAATATAAAAATAAATTTTACATAAATGCAGCAAGTACCATTTAACATAGCTGAACCACTACAATTAAGTCTAGATTTCGGAGACACATAGGACATAGGAAATATATTCTTTGGCTTCGAAATTAAACTCGACCACAACCAATTCCCATGGTACTTTCATTACTAGTAACCTACTGTTAAATTTCATCAAAATACCGGCATTATTTTTTGAGTTATGGTGTTTGTAAGATATATGTTTGTTAGTCCTTGAACTTTTCAAGGGTTCCAGGACCCGAAATTATGGTACGATTTCGCCCATATGCAGTCCGTCATACTTTCAATACTAGTTAACCCTTGTACACAATTGGAACGCTCTATCTTAATTTTAAGTTACTAGTTTTATTAATTTCGATGATAAGTTTTTACATATTGGGGGGTATAAGAGAGGTTCTGAACCACCACCCCAATTGATCCCAAATTAGGGGGGCACGC
The DNA here is from genome assembly GCA_963082915.1 of Dolichopus griseipennis. Taxonomy (NCBI): domain Eukaryota; kingdom Metazoa; phylum Arthropoda; class Insecta; order Diptera; family Dolichopodidae; genus Dolichopus; species Dolichopus griseipennis. Next base: position 274,807,192 of record OY720441.1, read on the forward strand.
AAGAAATAGTAAAGAACACCCTTGTGGCAAATTGGAAGCTTCTACATTTGTTTCAAGTTACTATCTTTATTAATTTCGAAAATATGCTTTAAGGGCCTAAGAACTGAGTGGCTGGTCCCCGATCCACTACTCCAATGGGGCCCAAATTTCAAAAACACTTACGAAATAGGAAGGGACACCCTGATACCAAATTTGGAGGTTCTATCTTCATTGGTTTCGGAATTATGCTCGTTTGGCCTAAATTCGATCAAAAGTTCTAAGTTCCGAAACCATTGTCCAATCCTCACCGTACGTAATCACCGCCGTAGTTTCGCTGCCAATAACCTACAGCACAAATTTCATGAAGATAGCCTCATTAGTTGTTGAGTTATCGTGATTTTTTATATATGTTCCTTAGCCCTGACATCGATTAAAAGGTCCGGAATCCGAACCGTTGGGCTGATTTCGCCCTTATATAGTCCGCGCTGTACTTATAGTACTAGTTAACCCTTGTACACAATTTGAACGGTCTATCCTAATTTTAAGTAACTATTTTTAGTAATTTCGATTATAAGCCTTTAAAACTTGGGAGGTCTGAGAAGGGTACAGAACCACCACTCCAATTGATCCCAAATTAGGGGAACACGCAAGAGATAGTAAAGAACACCCTTGTGACAAATTGGAAGCTTCTACATTTTTTCAAGTTGTTATCTTTATTAATTTTAAAGATATGCTTTAAGGTCTTCGGAAATGTGTGGCTGGTCCCCGACCCACTACTCCAATGGGACCCAAATTCACAAGACACTTAGGAAATAGGAAGGGACACCCTGATACTAAATTTGGAGGTTCTATCTTCATTGGTTTCGGAATTATGGTCGTTTGGCCTAAATTCGATCAAAAAGTTCTAGGTTCCGAACTCATGGTCCAATCCCGACCTTACGCAATTCCCGAAGTAGTTTCATTACTAGTAACCTACAGCACAAATTTGATGAAGATAGCGTCATTAGTTGTTGAGTTATCGTGATTTTTTATATTTGTTCGTTAGCCCTGAAACCGATTAAAAGGTCCAGAATCCGAACCCATGGGCCGATTTTGCCCATATGCAATCCCCGCCGTACTTTCAGTCCTAGTAACGTACAGTTAAAATTTCATCAAGATAGCTCCATTATTTTTTGAGTTATCGTGCCTACGGACGGACGGACGGACGGACATGGCTATATCGACTAAGGCGGTCACGCTGATCACAAATATATATACTTTTCCATATCTAGCTCGCTTCCTTTAGGTGGTTACAAACACCATACCAAAGTTAATATACCCCTTTACCTATTTTATAGGTGTAGGGTATAAAAATGATTTGAAATTTAATTTTTTTTATGAGTGAAAAGATAATTCTTTAAGCTTTATTTATATATAAATTTCATAATTATTTATTAATTTTATATGTATTAAAACGTAGATTGATTTTGAACTACTTACCGAAATCGCTGAAAAATTTAAAATTATAGCTTTTTTGAGAGTGTCATACTAAAAAAATCATTGAATATATTTTGCTGTAAATATATTAAAAATTTCGAGTTGAAAGCTGAAATTTTAATATGCTACAGAAAAAATTTTAATTTGTAAAGCTAAAACTCTAAAAGAAAATTGATGAAAAATAGAATTTTACCAAAAAAAAAAACATTAAAGTACAAAAAATTTTACTTATGAATCGGTTAACGAGACAAAAGTCCCCGGGGACTTATGACTTTAACTTATAAGTCAAAAGTCCCGAAACAAAGAAGTCATAAATCCCCAAAAAATTACTTTAATTATTTTTTTCAAACATGTGATTTGTTTAATAATTAAACCGTAATTTTTCTTTAAAAATAAATTACTTTAAGTAAACTGGTTTTTTTCGTCTCTAATAAATTCTTTTAATTTCTTTCAACTTAATTTTTGACTCATTTACTAATCCACAATAAATTTAAGATGCCATGCAATAAAACCATAATAACTTTTGCTTAAAATCAAAGTCAAGTCACTTGAATATGTGAAATGTCCAACCTATATCGAGGTTGGTTTGTGTTAAGTCTTCTGGAAAAGGCGGATATATACCTTTTTTCAGAAATTTTAGAAAAACGTTGTAAATTTGTGTTAAACTGTTACCTTTTTTTGTGACTACAGGGGGGAGGGAGAGAAAGGGTCGCAGGCGTTGCGCACGCGGCGCGGTGGCGCTGCGATCCCTCGCAGCAGCGTGGCGAGGCCAGTGCTTGCACTGAAATTTGTCGGACGTAACATTGTTTTCAGTGAAAAATTACTTATGTATTGATTATTGATTTATTTTAGATTTCCACTTTCTACGGTTTTTTAAAATTTCTGGAAGAGGGAAAATAATATATTGCTTATGACGTATAGATTTCTGTTTGCCTAATTAACTCTAACAAATCCTCTTTTTCTAAACATCTAAGATCTCTCCTTTACAACTAATTTACTAATAAGTCAAAAGTCCCCAAAAAATAAGTCATAAGTCCTCTGGGGACTTATTACTTATTCGTTAAAGTTATAAGTCTTTGGGGACTTATAACTCGTTGAAAGAGTCATAAGTGGTCATAAGTCCCACTGGACTTTTGGCATGCCACCGTATATACGTTATTGTACGTTTATATACATCTTGTCAAGTAAATATTATCATACACATATACATATACTCGTATACACATTATACTTTTAGACACAAAACTAACAAACAAAAGTAACAAGAAGTTATATCTGATGTAATATAAATACACATGGAATACATACAGACACCTTTTATATGGTTGAAATTAATAAAACTCAAAAAAAGAAAAAACATTGTAGAAACTTTTATTTAAAATATGAGTTTAATAATATTCTACTAATTTTTAGAGTAAAAAGTATGAGAATTTATTTTTTGACTAAAATGGGTGTTGATTGTTGAGTTGATAAATTTTGGGTTTAATATTTATATTCTTAAGTATCTCTATTTGGTTTTACTTTGCACTTTTTTTCAGGTGGAAGCTTTGTTGTACTATGTTTTGTTGAATTATAATTATATCTTTTATTCATGATTCTATAAATTTAACCATTTATAATTTTCGTTTTAACTAAATTTTTCCACATGGAATTTTTCAATATACGGTTAAATTGTTCTACAATTGATGCTTTTAATTCACTAAATTTGTGATAATGATTAATTGATATTTCTTTTATATAATATTCAAATTTTGAGTTAAAAAATTCTTTACCTTGATCAAAGTAAATATTTGTTGGTATTACTGTAGCTCGATTAATAATTAATATTATAGCATTTAAAACATTTTCAGAATTTTTTGTTTTTACAGGTTGATCATAGTATATGGGCGTATTTGGAAAGAGTATCCGTATATAGATACTTTACAATATATTCTTTTACATTTAACTCAGCAGATGTATACTGTGTCATTACTGCTTGAATAAAATCCTTTAAATTGTAAAACAATTCTGCTTCTTCTCTGTTAATACTTATTCTTTATCCATTCACAGATCTTAACCCATGATGTAAGCTCTCTTTTATATCTTTTGTTATCTGCATATTGAGTTTTGCGTTAAATTGATAATAAAATAATTCCATTCATGATATTTTAAGACAATCGCCCTTTATAAGATGAAATATGCATGAATCTTCAAATGTCTCACAGTCAAATTCAAAAGAAATTATTAAATGACTTTTATTGAGGAAATATGTATAGCTTAGCAATAAATTATAACCCTGACCTAATGCCTCTATTCCTTTAATTTTACTAACATTTATTTATACAGTTTTAATACTTATAGGTTTTTAGGAACACAAGCTTGTAACGACTTGTATTTTCCAAAAAGCTTTTGAAAAGTATTAGAATCAATTTGTCATTTTTTACATGATTACCTATATTAAGTTTTTTAAAAAAGGTATTCATACTATAACCGCAACATCTATACAATGTATAAACACAACAATACTGTCCACAGACATCTGAAGAGTGTTTTTCTAATTGTTTTTCATTAAAAACTACATATTGGTTTTTTAAGTAACTTAAAATTTCTAATTTATCAGGTTTTCTGCCAAAAGAATCAAAATATTCGATACAACCATGTTTTGGAATATAAATAACCAACAAACCAATCCTGGATCTTTTGTTTTATCTATGTTTACAATTAAAAAAGTTTGTTGTTTTGGGTAGTTGATCTAAAACAAAAATTCCTTTAAAAATTTTACTCGTTCGTTTATTGCATCTCAAAACACGTTATTTATCTTCATGGTATTCATTAAAATAACATCAAATCCAGTATTTGACAGAGCTCTTTATTTAATTTATATCGTTATACACTTCCAAAAGAATAATATTCAAAATAATATAATTTATCTTGTTGGAAATTTATACTTGATGAGCTCTTTCAAAAACTTTTTACAATGTTCTTTGATACCAACTATACAAATATCTTTTATAAATAAAATATTATTATCATTACAACAAATCGTTACCCCCAGTAGTGCACAAGCCAGCGACATTTTGTCAAATATTTAAATTCATTTTTATGTGTAGTATTTATAGATTTGTAAATATATTTCGGTTTTTTATCAATTTGTAAGCTTGCATCAAATTCTCCATAAACACCACCAGTCAGTGTAGATGTAAGTGGTTTTGATAACCTTGCCTCAATTCTAACTGTACCCTGATTAAATAAACCTTGGCACACTTCATTTCCTGATGCATCTGGAGTTAAATCAAAAGCTAACATGAAAAACCCATTACTCAACATAAATTTTGTTATTTGATAACCTTTATCATTATGGTAAATTCCAGTACCTTAAAATAGTATACTATATGTTCTTGTGTAGCAATTATTTTCACCCGATAAACTGGTTTCAATTGCTGAATTAGAAATATCAAAATGTATAAAATTGTATAAGGTTTTTGACCTTTTTCCAGAGTAACCTGCATTGTTTGTCATTCAAAATATTATTGTGAAATAGTAAAAATTTTTATTTCTACACTTTTAAGTTGTATTTGGCATTAGTTTTTTTATAATACAGCATTATATGCTAATAGTACACTAGGATAAAATTCTGGTTTTTCTAATGTTAGAAGAATTTGAAAGTCAACATTGTTTATGAGGAGTGTTGGTTGATTAAACATGTCTAAATGTATTTTACCCATAAGTTCCGCTACACCGCTATTATGGAATAATTTTTGACCTTCTGAACCATTATTATCCAATTTGGAAACATTTGACTTGTCGAAGGGTGCGTTTGTGTTGGAGCTGCAACAAGTGATAATAGCGTCGATAAGAGCATAGCGTAGAAAAGTATATACATGATTAAAATAGAGGTGTTTATATTGGAGCATCGCTTTGATCATCAATAAACGATAAGATCACACTCTTTATTAAGTTTTCTAAGGTCTTATCGATGATCAAAAATTTTAAATAAATATTTTGTATTTTTTTTTTGTAATTTTTAATTTATCTGCTATGGCTGTGATACCCATGTATTTTGGGGTTGTATAACCCTTCACAGCCACAAGAACAAGCGTTTGGAGTCACCTTAGCACATTTAGGCATTTTATTTATAAAATTTTGTAAGAATCAACCAAAAAGAAAAAAGATAAAAAACAAAGGTTGAAGACACAAGTGAAAAAAATTTGGTCAAGAAAATTTGAATAATTTGTTCAAACTACAAGTAAAATGTTTATAGAACGAACCTTCGAGTTAAATTTAACTTTAGTTTTTAAAGATAAACAAAAATATCACACATATACCCTATTAGATCAACTCACAACCAATAGGAACTCATTTAATATATAATACCGTTTGATTGAGAGTGAATAGTAAAAAATAAAACAACAGAGATTTATTTATAACTAAAGAATAAAATAAATTATTCATCTTTTGTTATATCCAATTAGCACGATAATAATAAAACAAAATTTTTTATAATTTCAAAAAAAGGCCGAAAAATAAAAACAATTCAAAACCAGTAATGATAAAAAAGTAAAAATTTAAATATTAAACCAACTTATTAAAATGACACCAATACGACCACCAATATTGAACGACAGAGACGAACTGATTCAATATAAGCTCTGTATGATAATATTTCCATCGGATGGAGATATATTTTTCCATTTATTTGAACGTTACACTGTTTTATTAATAAATGTAAAAGATTTATTGACCACACTTGGTTATTGAATTAATTTTCCTTCATTGTTATCATTATTCCATTGAGTTCCATCCTTTTTTAAAACTTGTATTTTTAATTTTAGATATGCTGATGAACGATCTTTATATGTCATTCATATCAATTATAAGCTCGAAAAAAGTTTTTTAATCTTGTTTTAAATCAAAAATAGTTTGCACAATTCGACTGTTATATTACCATCGAGTTTGAGCGCCTGAAGGAATTTTTGTTTTACAATATTATTAAAAGCAGCTAATCTTCTTGATGAATGGCTAAAAAAACTAACAAAGCTAATAGAAATAACAAGATTAAGTTTATGAGCGAAGAAATGATTATAATCACAAAGTTTACTTAGCTTTAATTTATTCACTTTAGTTATGATAAATTTTTTATTTTATTCACCAACAATCTAATAGTTGCAAAACTAATTGATTATTTTTTATTTAATATTTTTACTTCCTATTGTTTTTTAAATTTTCTTTTAAGCAATTAAAATTGCCGTAATTATCTTCTCGGCCACCTTTACATTTGTAAAACAAACACTTTTTTATTATTTAATTTTTCATTTAAAATTTGATTAATCTTTTAATTTTTTGCTTCTTGTTCTTTCAGGTATCTGACTATTAGTGAAGTACAGTTTTTATTCAAAACGTTTACAAGCTATTATTTTAGCATGGATAATGCTGATTCTACATTATTACATTTTTTGTTATAATATGATTCTACAGTAAATTTAATGCAATTAGAATGAAAATATTAAAAGTATATTGGTGTATTAATTCATTTAGAATTTAAATATAAAAACAATGTGTGCTGATTATGTTACATTTGTGATTATAAGTTTATGGTTTAATAAAAGGTACAGTTATGTAGCAATTTATTTGTAGTTTAATATATTGGCTTAGTACAAGGTACATAACTCTGTTTAGTAATTTAATACAACTTTTTACTTCCTAAGTCAGATACTAAATAAATGTTAAGCACTAGAACTGAAGCTCATTATATACGTTGTGGAAACTATATAAATTAATAACACCTACTGAAGTACAAGAAATTTAATTTATTTTTCAATGTTGCACAAAATAAAATGACAGGCTAGATTAGATATTAAATACAATAAACATAAGAGTATTAAAGCTAAGATAATAAAAGAATTTTAATATTACTAATTTACACATTATAAATTAGTTATATGGTTAAATTACCTGCCAAAAAAATTCCAACTACTTCATTCATATGTTATACCTTGCAGGAAGAAAAGTATACCTGTGAACTGTAATAAAATTTTACTAAATTTGAATTGCAAATAAACAATGTTCCTTCAAATATAAAGATTAATAAAAATTTTATAATTTTGAATATGAATACAAGTATAATTGTAAACATCCAAAAACATAATATTTTCCAAGGTAAATAAATTATCTCAATTTGTCCTTAATTTGATATGCAATATATGTAATAAATTTTTTATTTTTTTTTTTAAGAGAATTATGTTTTCAAATGTTAAGTATAAATATGTTATAGCCCCTCCTTCTCTGCATCACAAATATAATGGCAAATTTATTATACCCTTAGTTCTAATACTATGTTCGTATGCGGGTATAAAAATAGGTGACGTTTCATACAAAGTAGATAAGTTAGAAAAAAATATATGTTTTAAAGCTATAGTGCTAGAAATACCCTACACCTATTTGGTTAAAATTTAATAAGAATTTCACTAATCACTTTAAAACCATAAACGCTTTTATTAGTTTGATCGTAGCACATAGCTAACCTCGCGAGAACTATAACAAATTTTTTCTTCCAAACACGAAATATTTATGCAAGTCTCGAACAAAATCCTAATCTCATTTCATTATCTAAAGTTACGAGATCTAAAAAAACCTCTCAATCTACTAACAATATCAATAACATCAGAATATTTTATCATAACTGTAGCGGTATGAGAGGTAAGCTTAAAAAGCTTTATGTTGATGCTAAGTCATGTAATTTCAATATACTAGCTATAACTGAAACATGGCTAAATGATTCGTTTAAGAAAGAAGAAATTCTTGATGGTAATTGGTCCAGAAAAGACCGTAACTATCATTCTTTAAATTTTTCGCGAGGGGGTGGTGTACTTCTTGCGGTAAATAATTAGTTATCTAGTGTACCAATAATTACTGGTGCATATAATTCTTTTGATCACCAATTTATTAAATTAAACCTAGGTACGAATAATTTATACCTAGGTATTGTATATTTTCCTCCGTGCTCAGACAATTCCTCGTATTCTGAATTTTACACTGTTTATCACAATATTATTTCGGATATGCATGAGGATGACTTAATCTTTATTTTCGGAGATTTCAATCGTCCTTCTCTTTCGTTTATTGTCGATGACTCTGATAATTTGTTATTACCTATTAACTTCCAAGATGAAATTGACTTCGATCTCATTAGTGAGTTCTATAGTAATGATTTACAACAAATTATTAGTTATCCTAATAGTAATGACAAGTGGTTAGATCTTGCATTTTCAAATGCATATGATAAAGTGGTGGGTAATCTCGCTGATGATGCAGATAATCTTTTTACTAACACTATTTATCATAACGCAATCATTTTTGAGCTCTCCACTACTATCCCACTCTTCGCTAAATCTTACAATAATGAAATTGTATACGATTTTTTTAATGCTGACTATCAAAGTATTAATAATGCTTTGTCACTTATTAACTGGGACGAACTGTTACTTCAACAGGATATTAATTCGCTAATCTCTATATTTTATTCAAGGCTGTTTGCAATTATTGACACTTTTGTTCCCAAAATTCGAAAAAAAAATAAAACAAAAGAACCTTGGCTAGATAGAGATCTTAGAAATCTGAGAAATCGACGCAATAAAATATTTAAAAAAATCAATTATTCATCAGCACCAAGCGACGTTTTATTGAATTATTATAAGCAACTTGCCATTGAATGTAAACATAAAGCCAATACAGCATACGATAACTATGTTGTTGATATGGGCAACAAATTAATCGCTGAACCCAAAAAATTTTTCGACTTTGTTAACACAAAGCGTAAGTTATTTGGATATCCTAGCTCAATGATGTCCAAGGACAATGTGCTTTCTTCTTGTCCTAAAGAAATTTGTAACTTCTTTTCAGGTAATTTTCAGCACCAATGGCTTTTTCTGCTAATTCTTTATATAACCAGCTCAAATTTGCTAATTTCAAACTTACGTTTTCACAAAATGATATTCTTGAAGCAATTTTTAGTGTGGATATAAAAAAAGGAGCTGGTCCTGATCTTATCCCCTCAATCTTTTTACACAACTGTGCTCAAAATCTAATTATCCCTCTTCACTCCATCTTCAACAAGTCGCTTTTAGATGGCATTTTTCCACAAGTGTGGAAATCCCTCCCATTTAACTCCCATTTTTAAAAAAGGTGATAGAGCTTCATTTATAAACTATCGGGGTATAGCCATTCCATCAACTATTCCTAAATTACTTGAAAAGATTGTCGTTGATAGAATTACCCCTATTATTAATGTTAAACTTAATGAACAACAACATGGTTTCAGAAAGGGTCGTTCTACTACAACTAACCTTATGATGTATACGTCCGAAATACTGAACCAAATGGAGAAAGGATACCAAGTTGATGCAATTTACACAGATTTTAGTAAAGCTTTCGATCGTGTAGATCACTTAATTTTGCTAAATAAGCTATCAACTTTTGGCATTACGGGTTTTTTTTTTTCGTGGCTTAATTCTTATCTATCAGAAAGAACCCAAAACGTCAAATTTCAAGGTCTGTTATCCAAATCTATTAATGTTACTTCTGGTGTACCACAAGGAAGTCATTTGGGGTCACTTCTTTTCAATGTCTTTATTTCTGACCTTTCGGAATATTTAGACGCCATACCACATATTGCTTTTGCTGACGACTTAAAAATATATAAAGTTGTAAAAGATAATTCTGATGCAGTTATACTTCAATCAAGTTTATCAGATTTTCAAGCTTGGTGCACATCAAATAAATTGGAACTGAACATACAGAAATGTAAGGTTATCAGCTTTACCCGAAAACGATCTTCTTTAGTATATGACTATAAGATAGATAACGTAACTCTTGAAAGGGTTTCTAGCATTTCTGATTTAGGTATTCTTCTCGATAATAAACTTAATTATAATCTTCACTATGACAAATTAGTTTCTAAGGCTAATAAAATGTTAGGTTTCATTAAGAGAAGAGCTAAAGAATTTAATGACTTAGCTGTGACAAAATCCCTCTATTGTTCCCTTGTTCGATCTATTTTAGAATACGGTAACATAATTTGGGAACCAGCCTTTCAAGTTCACTCCAATAGAATTGAATTAGTTCAAAAGCAATTTCTCTTATTTGCATTAAGAAATATGTATAACCCTTCTAATTTTGTTAATCTTCCTAGCTACAACACAAGACTTAAGTCTTTAAATATGCTTTCTTTATCTTCACGAAGACAACTCTTGTCATCATGTTTTACTTTTGATATTTTAAATATTAGTATTTCTATTCAATCTCTTAATAATAATTTTAGACTTAACGCTAATGTTCGGCAAACTAGAAATACAAGATTTTTAATGGATTATCAACATAATACAGAGTATGGTAAAAATGAACCCATCAATAGATGTTGCATTACTTTCAACAAAATTAGTCATCTTTATTCTACATCTATCTCCAAAGCTACATTTAAACACACTTTACATAAACATTTTTTTAATTTAATGACCTCAGACAATTAATTCTTACATAAGCAATATTTTTTTTTTAAACTACGATATATTTAAAACATAACACACAGCACACTTACTGTATTGCATTAAAATACAACAAAATTGCTAATTATGTTTTGTTTTGTTTTAATTTTTGTGCATTCTATAATTTGTTTTTATAAATACTTAGTCATAAGTCATAATAATAATTACATTAGTTAACAAAACTACAAAATTTAATATTTATTCTATTCATTATATACACGCATGTATGTATGTACATAATTTTGTATATAAAATTAGTGTTTTTTTTTTTTTTAAAAATGCAAGAATAAGCATTTTTTTTTTATTGTTTAAGTCATTATATTGTATAATTTTAAATATAAGTAATAATTTTTAAGAATTTTGTTTTTGTAACGACCTTGTTTTGGTTTGTAAAATAAAATAAAAAAAAAATAAAATAAAATTAACTTTATAATACTAAAAAGATTTTCTAATTATCTTATCAATTCAAAAATATTAAAAATTTTTACTCATTTATCTATTTAAAAATATTAAAAAACAAAAAAACGTGAAATAAATATTCATAAAATGCAATTACATATTTAAAACTTGTTATCCAATTTAAGAAAATTTTACGCACATGTAGCAATTGTAGTGTATTTACTGTTGAATGATTTAGTACCCTTTATTAATTATTTCAATTTTAAATAATTTTAAAATGTATTTTCTTAATTTACTTATTTTTTAATGTTCTACATAATTCAATTTTTTATATTTTAATACTATTATGTATATTATGACGTGATCCTGTTTACGAATATGGAAAAGATTAATGATAGATTGCAATATTGCGATTAGAATTGGTTAATTTTCATCTTTTATATTTATGATAAGGAATTTTGAACCCTTCTGTTATAAAAAAATATTATAATAATAATAATAATAATGTTATCTGTGTATCTAAATTTCATTAACCTCAAAGTTGAAATAAATATTAATTTGTGCTAAAAGTTTTCGAAATAAATATTAATTTGTGCTAATAAATATATAAAAGTTGAAGATTTTAAGAAACACACATTAAATCACGAGTTCTATGTCAACGAATGTGTTGAGTTCGATGTCAACGAATTGAAGGATGTATCCAAAGCCAAACACCCATCAAAAAAGTCAGGTGAGCCAGATAACATTATTGTTAAATTTAAGCAATTGGAATCTAAGAACAAATTTATGAAAGGCTTAAAGAAAAAAACTCTTACAACTGCCATACTAAACAGTGAGAGTTGTGTAAGCCATTCTGAACTTAGAACTAATGTAATTACAGGAACTAAATTAAATGCCACAAATATAAATTCAGAAACCGACGTTCTAAATGTAGAAAATGTAAATGCAGAAACTGAAGTACTTAATTGTAAATACTAATACTAATCAAAATATAATCTTTGTTAATAAAAGTCTAACACCGTACTTCAAATATTTACATAAAAAGGCAAGATTATTAAAAAAAGATAAATCAATTGTTTTCACTTGGGTTAAAAATGGCAAACTGTTTATTAGAAAAACTGAAAAAAGTAAAATAATACGTATTCTACAAGAAGAAAACTTATATGTTGAATAATATAGCATTTGATTTGCCATCAAATACCCATGCCTTGATCATGTTATTAAAAAAAATCCAGAATCCAAAATTGCAATTTCCTTAAGGCATCATGATTTATCCGATCATTTAGGAATGTTTGTGGAAGTGTATGATGTTTATTTAAAAAATAAACAAAAGTCTTTTGCTAAGCTGTCAATCAAAAAAACAACGAGTACCTTAAAAAAAAATTAAATAATTATGTCACTGCTACAACTGATGTTAGTCAACTAGCAAAAGAACTTGTAATTAATTGTCAAAATGCAGTAAATAGTGCTACCGTTGTGAAGAAAGTTAATAGAAAACATAGTAAATTTTCTGCACCCTGGATTGACAATGAGTGTGCCAAAGCGATTGAAACAAAAAATTACTGGTACAAAAAATATGCGGAAAATAGTAACTCACCTTTAATTAAAAACAAATATAAATACTGGTTAAACTTAACAACAAGTTTGAAAAGAAAAAAAAGGAAGTTATATGATGAAATGCAATTCCAAAAAGCTGAAAATGATCCTAAGAAAAACTGGAAATACATTAAAAATATTTTATGCTGTGAAAACAAAAAAGAAAATAATTTTTTTGCAAGCTGTGAACTAAATAAAGTCAAAAAATATGATAAAATCAACAGCTTTAATGAATTTTATGCAAACATAGGTGAAAAAATGGCTGGTAAATTTAATAACATAGTATATGTACCAAAAACTAGAACAACTTCAGAATTTAAATTTAAAACTATTAACCCAAAAGAGTGCTTAAAATTAATAAATGGGTTATCAGACTCGTATGCAGCAGGTCAGGACCAAATTTCGCCACACATAATCAAAATATGTAAAAAAGCACTGACTAATAATTTAACGAAACTTATTAATTATTCATTAACCCAAGCAGAAGTTCCGTTTAATTCAGTAAAATTATTCCAGTTTATAAAAAATCAGGAAATACTTCTGATTTCAATAATTATAGACCTATTGCTATATCATCAGTATTTAGCAAAATTGTGGAGACAGTAGTCAACAACCAACTTACGGATTATTTATATAAAAACAAATTAAACAAAACTGGTTTTATAAGAAAATCTAGCACTCAAGCTGCTCTATTTGATGTGATTAGCGATATTCAATCCTCAATTGACTAACGGAATAAAGTTGCAGCTGTTTTCTTCGATGTTCAAAAAGATTTTGACAGTGTTGGCAGGAAATTATTACTTAGAATTCTATTCGAACATGGCATAAAAGGTAATGAATTCAAATGGTTCAAAAGTTACCTTTCTCAGAGAAATCAGTATGCTGAATGTGACGGTGTGACCAGTGGCCTTTAGAAAAATGACTTTGGTGTTATACAAGGGAGTTCGCTAGGCCCTACATTATTCTCAGTTTGTATAAGCGGTTTACTTAATTTAAAGCTAAATGGAAAGCCGTATATGTATGCAGATGATCTGGCTATAGTATATGCTGAAACTACTTGCAAGAGACTAAAAGAAGCAATTAACATAGATTTTGTATTAATTTAGGAATGGATGAATCAACACAAGCTCACTCTAAATACAAATAAAACTAAATATATAATATTCAAGAGGAAAGTAACTGATATGTTTCATATCAAAATTGGCTGTTATGACTTAGATTTAGTGAGATGCTATAATTACTTGGGTGTTATTATAGATGAAAATCTTACTTGGGAGCAACAAATTAGAGAACAACTATCTAAGGCCAGAAAGTCTGCAGGTTTATTTAAATTAATTAGAAATAGAGTCCCACATAAACTAAAGCGTTCATTATACTTCAGTATGTTTCATGCAACAGTTACGTATGGTATACATTTATGGGGAAATGTGTGTAACAAGTACATTAAACTAATTCAAACTGTTCAAAACAAAGGCATAAAAAATTTATTTCGTTATAAAATCAGAACGGCAACTCAACAGATCCATATTGAGAATAATATTCTACCTATAAATCAATTGATTAAAAGTAAGCTGGCAATGCATGTTCATGCTATGCGTACTAACAACATTAACACAAATGTCAAATTCAGTCTGAACAATGAAGTACATAAATATAGAACCAGAAATGCTGAGAAAATACATATTACATCGTCTAAAATGAGATTTAATAAACAAGATACAATATACAACAAGGCTTATGCGATCTATAATGATTTGCCAGCAGAACTTAAACAAATAAATAACTTTGTGAAATTTAAAAACCATGTCAATAGTTACTTTTTAAGTTGTTTTTCGAATAGTAGTAACAGTTAACTTTAAGTAAATAAATAAAAAAAAAAAAAGGGAAAAAAACAAAAAGACAACATTGTTTCTTAGTAGGTATCAATTTTGTGTTTTGACTTTAATTATGAATTTTTAATATAATGTTATTTTTTTAGTTTCACTTTTAATAATTTTTAATTTTTATTTTTTTCTGTATATTTTGCATTTCTTTCTATTTCATTGGCTCTTAGATATGATTAGCGACAATAATATTGTTATTGAATTAATGTAATTAGTAGGATTAATTTTTTATTGCATTTTATTATTGAATTTATCACTGTATTTTGAATTAAAAAAAAAAGAAAAAAAAAAAAAAAGAATTTATGTATATAATTATAATAGGATTTGATTTACAAATTTATTTCCTTTATGAATTATAAAACTCTGTACGAGCTATATTAGCTCTTTTGAGATCTGAAATAAATAAATAAATCAAATTGTTTTTATGTTAATTAAAACCATAATGTTTTTATTAGCTTTTTATAATTGAAATTTTTCAAAATTTAGATTAATTTAAATTCTTAGTATTAGGCACATATAGTTAGAAAAGCTTATAAATGGAAAATATGCAATAAATGTATTTATAAAATACAATTACAAATTTAGAGCTTTTCATATAATTCATTCATTCATGCGGCAAGTACCTTTGAACACAACTTAAATATCTTACACAATTTTTTAATTATATATTATTTATGGTAATAATTCAATAAAATATGTGACTCAATAAAAATTAAAAAAAATAAATTTAATCGTTTATTAAAAAAGTATTTTGTTTTTAATTTATAAAATATAAAACATAATATGTATTATGGTAATATTTTTAGCCTTTTAAAAATATAAAAGTGTTATAAAAGGACGGAAATAGGAAAAACCCTCGTGTATCAAATTTAAAGTTTCTATCTTCATGAATTTTGAAGATAAGCTTTTAAATTTTGGGATTTTATAGGAGGCACCTGAACCACCACTTCAATTATCTTTAAATTCGGGGGGCACAAAAGAAATATGAAAAAACATCGTGACACCAAATTTAGAGCTTCTATATTTATTTCAAGTTCCTATCTTTATTAGTTTCGAACATATGCTTTAAGGTCTTGGGAGTAGGGAGGGTGGTTCGCAAACCACTATTCCAATTCATCCAAAATTTTCCGGGCACAAAGCAAATAAAAATAAATAAATGTGTTTGCAAATGTGAACTCAAATATGAAACTACATCTCCAACAGAAAAAAATACAATCAACTATACTGATTTAAGACACTCAGGATATGTACCAGTATTTAGACATCTATTAATCAAGCTTACAATTATAGGTTTTACTAAAGTTACAACATGTTTTAAATCTGAAGCTGAAATATTGTCACCTCCAGGAGAGCTATTTTTTGATTGCATGATGATGTTATGTATTTCTGTTTCATCTGTGGGTTTAAGAAAAGTAGACTTTTCAATCTATTTTTATTACGTATTTTTCAACATCAGTAATTTTATCTGCTGGTTTGCTTTTGATTGAACTGAAGTAAGAATTGAAGAAATATGTATTTTCAAAGGTGTCACATGTTCAGATTCCATTACTGTTTATTTCATTAATAACATTGCTATACTCAATTGATTTTTTCAAGATGAGATTATTTAGGACCTTCAAAATTTTCCTTTGGTTACTATCAGCTAGTTGTAGTTTATAATTAAAATAATTTTGTTGGGCTTTAGTTATTTCATACGTCACCTTGTTTTTTGCATTTTTAAAACTAGCTTTAATAACTATATTATTAGGCTGCCTTTTCAACTTTTTAAACAAATTATTCCTCTTTTTGATCATATTTAATAATTCTTTTGTGATCCAATGATTGTTGCTTCTAACTCTTCGGAGCGTTTTAACTGTAGAATTAGGTTATATTATAACATTTATTTCAAGTGAATTTCTTACATTTTGTTTATGTTATTTGTGTTGTAGATTTCCTTTTTAAAATTGGGTTCAATCTTTCTTAAAACTTTATTTAATTTGACACTAATCGTTTTATGATCCAGATTATTTATATTGTGAAGCTTAATGTCGAAGTCAAACTTTTCTAGATCTGCCAGAATATGATCAATGATGGTAGAAGAATTTTCATTCAATTTTTGTTCATTTGAGTATATCAACGTTTTATCAATCATAATGTCAATATCTATCCTGTCTTTAATAAAAAGTTCGATTTCAGTCATATTTTTCTTTAAACTTCTAGCATGAAAATTCACCATATTTAATATTGTGTTTGTTTCGTGTCATGGTTTACTAATCATATAATTTTGTCATGACTCTCTAATTTTTTGTAAGTGTTCTCTGTATTTATTATCATCAATATACGTCCTAAAATAAGCTAAATCTTTAAGTTCTTTGTTTTTTGATATTCCGGTGCTATCATGATAAGCAAAATATAAATTACTGAGTTCTACATAGCTATTTGGCAGCTCTTCTTGATGAATAAGTACGTTTGAGTAATACCATCATAAAAAATTAAATTTATTATTAACAAATATGACCTAAACATTAAATAACGGTGGTTCAACACATTTTAGTTTGAGTAATAGAATCACTAGTGTAATAGACCTTGCAATAGCTCATTCAATAGTCCAAAACTATTTAGACTGGTTTGTTGTCAAATACTTGGTCATCATCCTATAATAATGCCATTATATAATTCAGAAAAAAAAGTTTCTAATAAAAAAGGCTAAAATGAATAGAGGCTAAATGGAAATTATTTCGAAATAGTATAAATTTCAGTATTGATAATAAAAATACAAGCTTCAAAACAATCAATCCCAATGTTCAATTCCACTTTTAAGCATAGACCAATTTCATGGTGGAATAACGAAATAAAACAATTAATTAAAGATCAAACAAAATTTTTTCGTTAGTATAAAAGAACAGGTAACATTATAGATTATCATAACTTTCTAATGACCAGGGCTAAATCAAGAAAAATGATTCGTTATTAAAAAGGAAATGTTGGTAAAATTACGTTAAAACTATTTGTGGCTGAACTCCATCAAATCAAGTATTCCAAAAAATTCAATCTATTAGCACGCCGAAAATAATATTTTATTTTTATTTTATTTTATTTGACTCATGCAAGAAATAAAACTAGTGTTTTATATATTAAAAAAAAAAATAAAATTATTATTTTATTTATTGTCTTAATTAGTTACAGTTTATTATTTTATTATAATTATTATTTTATTTATTATAACTTATAAACCTCAGTTTGTAAGTTTGATTTTATTATAATTATTATTTTTATTTATTATAACTTATAAACCTCAGTTTGTAAGTTTGATTTTATTTGTTCCGTTATTAGGAAAAGACAAGACTGAACTGTTACTACCAATAATTGGTCATTTTATATTATTAATTTGTTTGGTCAGCATAAACTATACTGTGGGAAACTTCTAATTAAAGAATTAATCATACTGATTAATTCACAAGAAAATTCTAATGAGAAAATTTATTGAACGCGATTTAATTTGTCGCGAAAAACTTATGATGGGAAATTTAAATTATAATAGTGACCATCATATAGATCATGTTGTTAGAGCGAGAAAGATAATAATTATGTTGTTAATAATTTATCGGTGAGAACCAAAATATATTAATCGCGGTTTTCTTTGTCGGGAAATTTAAAAGAATGAGAAATTATTAAATAAAGAATTGACCAGAATCAAATTACAATATGAGAAAATTTGGTAGCGAATTTTCTCATTAATAAAAAATATTTTAATATTGGTGAATTTTACACCTTGATATATTGTGGGAACATAATCCCCCCAACGTTAGGCTGAACAATCTCCTGAGTGTTCTGAAGTTCAATTTTATCTTTTTTTGTTTTGGTTTTACAATACTTGGGTTTTACATAAATTAGAATAACATTCGTTAACCCTAGTATTATTAAAATTGTTACTAAAAATATGATAATATAATACATTATTGAATGTTTATTGGTTTTAAGCTTTATTTTATTTATTTCTTTTATATTTTCAAGTTGCTTAATATGAATGTTTTCAATATTTGTTTTTATTGTAACATTTTTTTCAATTTCTAAATAGTTAGGCAAAATTATATGATTTTTTACAGATTGTTCTAAATTTGAAAATATGACATCATTAATTTTTATAGTACAATTATTAAATATTACAATAATATTTTTCTCTAACTTATAATCAACGTTATTACAATTATTTGATAAAGTTATATTTTTAGCATTTTTGACCAATATCATATTTGGTAAAATTTCTACTAATTCATAGTTTTTATTTATTACTTTTTTACATTTATTATAATTTTCATTTAGTAAACTATTGGTACAATCTTCTAATTTTTTAAATAGTCTAATATTAATTTCTTCATTATCAATAAATAGCTTATTTTTATATTTTAAAATATTAGTATTTTCTATATGAATTTCTTCAAAATTGTTATTTGGAACTGGAATTACTTTGTATTTTACGGCAAGATCTTTTGTAAAATTTGGAATTAATATTACAAAAATTAGTTTATTATTAAATTTTAGAAAAGAGCATTTTAAATTTTTGTATTTTAAAATATCTATATCATATTCGTCAATTTCTTCGTTTGTTAGTATAGAGTTACTCATAATATTATATTTTGCAAATGCGATATTTTGTTGGATTTTGACTATTTCTGAATTTAGAAGATTAATGTTAGATAGGACAGAAAGGAAATGTATATTTTTAATACTTTTTCTTGTTATATCAGTTGTTTGATTTAATGCTTTTAAAGTAAGAACTCTATTTTCTGAAATATGTTGTTTTAATGTTTCGATATTGTTTTGAAAATTCGAGTTAATTTGAATTTGTTTGTTCGAATTTGCGATGAGTTGATGATTGTTTAAGTCTAAGCTTTTTAAATGTTCTTCAATTTCAATTTTGTCATCGTTATCTACAAGTCCGAAAAGCCAGTTTGCAACTTTTCCACCTATGTTCAAAAGTCCTCGTTTATGGCGGTGAGAAATTATAGTTTTAATTTTATGTCTTGTTTGGGTCATTTGAGTTACAAGTTGATTTTTTAGTAGTTTATCTTCGTCTGATGAGAATACGATAGTTATTGTTTCGTTAATTTTATCTAATGCTGTTTCTAGTTCGTAAGGGTCTATAATGTGTAAAATTTTTGAGAAATTTTGAATTAAAGGCATTTCATCTTGTTTTATAATTTGGAATCCACTTTGTCCTTCTAGTTTTGTTATTTTAATGTCTGCGTTAGTAAAATTAGTTGGTAGAGCAATTCGCAGCATTAGGCTTGTTAGTAATATTTTGAATAGAAGTGATTTTATTATTAATTTCGGTGTTTTTGTTATCTGAAAAATATTTAAAGCTTCTTTTAATCCGAGATGGATGAATATTTTTATTTCTTATATCTTTTAATTTATTATCAAGAAGTTTTGGTTTAATTTTTATATATTTTTGTTTATGTTTATAACGTACTGCTTCTGGGTTTTCTATAATAATTTCTGAGTCTCCCTGAGGTATAAAGGGTTTCCTTTTTTCATTAATTTTTCCTATTGTTTTATTTTTTACATTCTCTAATCTTTCCCTGATAACTAATAAACTTGGAACTTTATTTCTTAGAAAATCTATTGGTCTTACTAATGTGACAGAGTGAATAGAGTTGTTATAGTTTTCAGCTGCAAATAAAACCTTTTCTAAAGGAGAAAGTTTAGATTTTTGAGCTTCTAGAATTCGTAGATGCTCGTTCAGAGTCCCGTGAACTCTTTCAATGGGTGAATTACCCGTGTTAGAACGAGGTGAAGTGAAGTGTACTTCAATACCTTCTTGTCTCAAACAATCTTTTATATTAATGCTATTGAATTCGTTATCAAACACGATTTTCTTAGGTTTCCCAAATATAGAAAATCTATTTTTTAAAGAGTGAATGATAGTGACAGCGTTTCTGTCATTCAGTCTTTGAACCATTATATGTTTTGTAAACTTATCGATAAGGGTGAGATAAACCTCTTTATAACAGAAGAACAAATCTCCGTGTAGAATTTCGTTAGGCTCAGAGGGTGTTTCTGTAATTTCAAATTTATATTTAATTGGTTGTCTATCATATTTCGCTAAATTACATGGGTCACAATTGTTAATGTATTTGTGAATTAATTCCTTAAATTTTGGAAAGAAATAAGTGGTTTTTAATTCATTATAATTTTCAAAGATACCCCTGTGATTGGTTCGTTTATGTGTGTTTTCAATAATTTTGATTGCTTCCTCTTCAGTACTTAAGTCAATTGCCCTATTTGAACATTTTATAAATTTAATTTTTCTGTTATTCGAAAACAGTTGTATTAGTTTTTGTTGTAGTATGTTATATCGGGAGTCTTTTAATTCTGAAAAGATTCCCGTTGTCCCCTTTTTTATATATCTTCGTAAAATATTGTTTAAGTATTCTTCGTTATTTAGCTCAATGTCTGTTATATAAATTTGTCTAAAAGAATTGTACTTTATTATTATTTCTTTTTCTTTCTCTTTAACTAAATGAATTTGACTGAAATATTTATTAACTATATTTTCTGAAATGGGAAAGTGGTCGTCCAAATTTTCGACACCACTATGAATAGTTGCCATTTCGGAAATATTTTTTTCTACGATATTTATTTCGTGTTTCCGAGGTTTTATACGAGCGTACTTTTTCATTCGTTCTATAGTTTCAGGTTCATTCCAAACAGAGCTAATAGGACGTATTCGTCGTTTTTTAGATCGTTTTATTGTTTGTCTGTTTGTATTGTATTCAAAAGTGTTAATCTCAAATTTTTCTGCGTTTATACGACTTAGAAAGTCTGCAACCTTATTTTCCTTCCCTTTCACGTATTCGATATCGAAATCGTATTCATTAAGCTTTATTCTCCACCGTTGTAATTTTGCGTTAGGTTCTTTGAGAGAATTGAGCCAAACTAGTGGTCGATGATCAGTTTTAATTAAGAATTTTACACCATACAAGTAGGGTCTAAAGTATTTAGTTGCCCATATTATGGCCAATAGCTCCTTTTCTATAGTTGAGTATTTTATTTCGTGTTCGTTTAGAGTTCTACTTGCGAAACATATTGGTCTACCATCTTGTTGTAGTACGGAACCAATAGCATAGTTTGATGCGTCTGTAACGAGTGTGAATTTCTTTTTAAAGTCTGGGTAGCGTAGTATGGGAGGACTGGTGATCAGATCTTTAAGTTTTTTAAATGAATCTTTATAAGATATGTCTTTCAAATTGATTTTATTATTTTTCTTTAGACATTTTGTTAGTGGTTGCGCTACTTTAGCATAGTCCTTTATGAACTTACGATAGTAGCCTGTTATACCGAGGAAACTTTTAATTTGTTTGCATGTTTTGGGGAGTTCTAAATTTTTAATGACTTCAATTTTTTTGTCGTTTGGTTTAATACCTTCTTGTGTTAAGATATGTCCTAAGTATTCCGTTGATTTTGCAAAGAAGTTGCATTTGTCGATTTGAATTTTTAAGTTGTATTCCCTTAATTTTTTAAATATTTCTGTTATTGCTTCAACATGCTCTTGAAGAGATGTTGAGAATATCAGAATGTCGTCAAGATAGACGACGCAAATTTTATTTATTTGATCTCTCAGGACAAAGTTAATCATCCTTTGAAAAGTAGCCGGTGCATTTTTGAGTCCAAACGGCATTCGCTTGAATTCAAAATGACCCTGAGGTGTGGAAAACGCGGTCTTAGCCCTATCTTTTTCATCTACTAGGATTTGGTGGAAACCCTTAGCGAGATCTAGGGTTGAAAAATATTGAGCTCGTCCGAGTTTGTCGAACAAAGATTCAATATTGGGAATAGGAAACTTGTCGTCTATGGTAATTTCGTTCAGTTTGCGGTAGTCTATTACTATCCGCCATTTTTGTTTCCCGGTATTGTCGATCTTTTTGGGGACAATCCATATAGGACTATTATATGGACTACTAGAGGGTTTTATGATGTCTTGATTTAACATTTCTTCTATTTGTTTGTTGACTTCCTCTTCATGAACCTTAGGAAATCTATATATTTTACTATATATCGGTTGGGAATTAGTTGTTATAATTTGGTGTTTTACACCGCTAACACTAGTTAAATTGTCACCTTCTTTAAAAAAGAGGTCTTGATTTTTTTGTATAATTTTTCTTAGAAAATTTTGTTCTTCATTGTTTAGAAGATTGTTTTTTAATTTTTCAAATAAGTCATGGTTATTTAGTTGTAACGACTCTAATTGGTTTGTGCTAGTAACGGGACAGGTGTAATTAAACTTTATAAGTTTGTTTTTGACCTCAATTCCACCATTGAGTAAGTCAATTTTAGCACCTATTGGCAAAAGTAAATTTAGGCCTATAATTGCTTTAAATTTTTTATTTGAGAGTTGCGTTATTTTCCAAGACATAAAACTGTTTTCATTGAATTCGGTTGGAGTTTTAGTAATAATTTCATTAAATATAATTTGGTTACCCGTAATTGTACAGAGTTCTATAGGGTTTTTTAATTTTTTAAATCTTTTCTGAGAAAAGATGTTTTCGTCGATAAGTGAGGTAGCTGCTCCAGTATCTATCAAACAATCTACCTTTTTCCCTTCTATGTCAAATGTGATTATGGGTAATCTATTATTCGAGGCGTTAAATGAAAATTTTCGACAGGTTCTGTCGTGTCCATTGGTTCGTGTCCATTGGTTTTGTTTCTAAAACTACCTGAATTAGCATTTGTTCTATAATTACCACTATAACGAGTTTTGATTAGGAAAATTTTGACGACTGTTATGAGGAACATTATGATTAAAATTTCGGTAATTAGTCTTACCGTAAGTTTGATTGGGGGTGTTAAATTTATTAATATTATTATTATTATTATACGAACGATTTTTATTTGAGTTCTTGTCATTATACGAAGCAATTCCAGTTTTCAAATTTATATTATTTATCCCCGTCTCGACAAGGGCTTGATAAGCTTCTTCGAGCTTTGTTATATTTTTAGTCCTTATAAACATAGCGTCTACCCGCTCTATTTTATTTAAAAATTTTTCTAAAATAGAGTTTTCATTGTTTGTGGGGTTAAACTCGCTAGGTTTAGAAGGATCTAAAGAGTACTTAAGATTTAACTTATCTAAGATTATATTTAATTTGTTATAAATTTGACTTACGTTTTTGTTACTGGTCACTTGGTCTGCTTGTTCCTTTAGTTTTAAGTATGATTCCGTAACTCCGAAACTTTTAATTAGTTGTGCTTTAACTTGGTTCCATGATGGGTTCTGCAATCTCCTCATGGCAACGCCAGCTTCCCCTTGTATTTTTGCAAAAAGTATTCTGCTAACATAGGCTTGACCAACTTCATTGTCATTTATTAACGATATTAATGTCTCTACCTCGCTGATGAATGAGGATAGAGAATACGAGTCGTTCCCCGTAAATGGAGGAACAGAACGAGCTTCTTTAATGATATCGTTGAATGATAAAGCCATTTTTTTTTTGTACAACTTTTTTTTTTTTTTTTATTTGTTATAAATTGTTAAAGTTTATATTATTTACTAATTAAGAGATATTAAAGTCTCAACTTCAATAATTTATATTAAATTTTTTTTTTTTTTGTATTATTTAGATACCGATAATACTTTTAAGAAAGTTCACTGTAACTTTAGGATATTTTTGATTGTTAACAAATTACACTTTTTGTTATTTAATATTACAGTGTCGGTATCCTACCGACTGCGCCAGAAATAAAACTAGTGTTTTATATATTAAAAAAAAAAATAAAATTATTATTTTATTTATTGTCTTAATTAGTTACAGTTTATTATTTTATTATAATTATTATTTTATTTATTATAACTTATAAACCTCAGTTTGTAAGTTTGATTTTATTTGTTCCGTTATTAGGAAAAGACAAGACTGAACTGTTACTACCAATAATTGGTCATTTTATATTATTAATTTGTTTGGTCAGCATAAACTATACTGTGGGAAACTTCTAATTAAAGAATTAATCATACTGATTAATTCACAAGAAAATTCTAATGAGAAAATTTATTGAACGCGATTTAATTTGTCGCGAAAAACTTATGATGGGAAATTTAAATTATAATAGTGACCATCATATAGATCATGTTGTTAGAGCGAGAAAGATAATAATTATGTTGTTAATAATTTATCGGTGAGAACCAAAATATATTAATCGCGGTTTTCTTTGTCGGGAAATTTAAAAGAATGAGAAATTATTAAATAAAGAATTGACCAGAATCAAATTACAATATGAGAAAATTTGGTAGCGAATTTTCTCATTAATAAAAAATATTTTAATATTGGTGAATTTTACACCTTGATATATTGTGGGAACATAATCTGCATAACTAAAACATTCAAACAATTAATGCAAAATTATATTAAACAAACATTCAAAAAAAAAAGGAAAAGTCAATTAAAAATCATTTAAAAAACATTTAAAAAAGTAATAAATTCATTAACATTTTTCATTATAATAATAATTAAAGGATTAACAATAAACCAAATTATTAAACCAATTTAAGTATAAATTTAATATGAAAAATAAACAAAAATAAATAATAAACTAAAGATACTCCCAAAATTTCAACGATGCAAATATAAATCTTTCTTAAAAGTAAATTTAGTTAGTTGAAGGTTAATAATGTGTTTATATTTATTACATAAAGCCATCATCCTGTTAAGAGGTTCAAATTTACTATAATTAGTACGATGAAACTGGGGATAAAACATGTTATGTGTTCTTAATCTAAAAACTGGACAAATGACTACCCTGTCAAGTAATTCCGTAGAAACAATATTGCCTTTGAGTAATTCTGTCAAAAATATTATATCGGCAACTTCTCGACATTTCTCGAGAGTGTTAAGATTTAATAAATTTCGCTCATACAGTGAAAGATTTAACGGATCTTCCCAAGGCAGATGACGAAGAACAAATCTAAGAAATTTTTTTTGGATAGACTCAATCCTATTAACATGGATTCTATAAAATGGATTCCATACCTGACTGGCATATCCCAAATTGGGTCTTACCAAGCAAGTATAAAGAGAATTAAAAACATAGGGGTCTTCAAATTCACTTGCCCAACGCTTTATAAAACCCAGCATAGAATTTGCTTTCTTTAATATATAGGTATAATGAGGTTGAAATGATAGTTTACTATCAAAAAATACACCCAAATCTTTAATTAAAGCAACAGATGAAATAGTTTGGTTATTAAAATAATAAGTATGTGATAATGGATTTAAACGACGTGTAAAAGAAATAAAAGCACGTTAGTTATGTTAAGCGGCAGGTTATTATTAATACACCAGTTATGAAAACGATTTAAATCATCTTGTAAAGCTAACAAATCATCTAATGATTTAATCTAATGAAAAAATTCACAAATAATTTTGGAGTCATTACTAACAGAATTTTTATAATTAAAAAAGGCTGGATATTGATAATTTTTTTTTTAAAGTTTACAAATTTCCAAGACTGTTTTGGATTAGTTTTAATATTCGATGACATGTTACGAACATAATTTGAATAAAGATTATCAGCCAATAATTTGAATTCATTAAACAGAGTCAAAAAAAAAAGTTATAATCATAATTCGAGTTACTTTTAAGAAATTTACGCGAAGCTTTATTTAATTTTTTAATGTTTTAAAATTTTTATTAAACCAGGGTGGACTAGATGCATTTGTAGTATTAACTACAAGAGGAAAAAATTGAGAAATAGAAGACTGAATAATTCCATAGAAGTTATTAACTGAATCATTTAAATTAGAAGAAGAAATAAATGAAAAATTATGAGAGTTCAAAAAGTTATTAATATCATCAAAATTGGCTTTTACAAAATTAAAACGATGCGGTAAAGTAAATTCAGCTTTCGCAGGGGATAAAGAACAAAAGATCCAATTGATTACCTATATAATTGAATATCGAAGATACTTGTTGAAAGTTAAAGGAGTTTAAAGAATCTATTACAAAGCACTCGATAGACTCAGTTCTTTTGGCACGTAGTAAGGCTCTTCATCATGAGTAATCCAACTGATATTAGGTAAATTAAATTCACCACATAGGATGATATCATCATTTGCGTTGATTTTGCTAATATGTGACTCAATTACCAATAAATATTTAGAAAAAAGTTTAAGATTAGAAGTTGGAAGAATATAACAGTTAATGATGAATAAATTATTGGACTGCAATTCAACTTTAATGACCATAATTTCAGTATTTTCAATTAATTCAGTTTGAGAGCATATCAATTCTGAGGAACAAAGTGATTTTTTTATTGCGATTAATACTCCTCCACCATTAGAAGTATTATCCAAAGAAAGGAAACCATATCTATCCTTTGTAAAAACATTAAAAGATGAAGAAAAAAGTTCTAAATTGTTAATTGAAGAGTAAGCCAAGTTTCGGTTAAAATAAGGATATCAAAGTCTAAAAGCGTTGAATTAGAGAGAACCGTTTTCGTTTTGGTACGTAGACCTTTTACGTTTTGCTAATAGGTAGAAAATTTAGATAAAGTGTTGCAAGGATTAAATTAACTAAATTAAGTGGAGATAAATTAATGTTAACTAAATTTTCTCTCACTTGGGAGCGGACGAAAGTACTTATCATGATTTTTCCTTACACTTTGAAGATAATTAATTCTATTTGACGAAATATGAGAAGGATATGACTTAAGATCATTCAAGGCATTTTCGGCAGAAATTTCAAATGTGTCATGATATCTTATAAAAATATCACGCAACTCATTAACATCAGTTGGCAATCCCTCTTGTTGAATTGCAATTTTCAGTGATGCATTAGTTTTTCAACCTATACATACATCATTAGACTTATTATAGGCTAGATAAAGTCTAACATTTTCAAAAATTCTACTATCTCTGAGTCTGGCTAAAACATACCTGCTATTATTATTATCTTCTAAAGATTTGAGTGTAACCTTAACAACAGGTGGCAAAAGAGGGTCTAACGCCGGTGGTAATGTTGTTATTGAATTAGAAAAACTTGAAGAATTTGAAGCATTCACTACTTGAGATTTTTTTGGTAATGATGATTTTACATGAGGATTTAATGTTTCACCTTGAAACATTAGTTTTGGTACTTTGTCAAATTGAAAGAAAGAGTTTTTTTAAATTTAAAAATTTTAGTTTTCAGAAAAGAATCACTAACATGCTTATTAAAGGAGGATTTTGGATCGTTTGAAAGTGAAGAATTACTTAATTAAGATTTAATTTATTTTTTATTATTAGGAGGTATATGATTAGTATTCTGTAAAGAATTTTTACTATTATTATTACTAGAGTTCAATTGATTAATTTTATCATAAGAAGCAGAAATTGTTTTTGGAAGGTCAAGAAGGCTTTTAATGTTATTTACTTTAGAGTTTGTGTTAGAAGTGAAATTAAGCGTATAAGTATCACTAGGAGGAACTATAGGTACATCGAGAAGATTTATTAAATCATCTATATTGTTTAATTTAAGTGTATTAGAATTTTTAGTATAATTAGGAGAATCGGTTATTAGTGAGTTGGTTAAATTTTCAAAATTGTTGTTAGTAACCTATATTCTATATATATAATAAAACTAACCAATTAGAATATAGGTTAGTTTTATTAGTATCTACGTTAGGTTTACAAATATTATGATTTGCATCTATTAAACGAAAATTTGGGGTTATATTTAGTCCTTAACTGCTTTGGTGTAAAAGTTCGCTTAACAGGTAACTCAGGTTTGTCAGCTCGCAAAGATTTAGTAGGTCCCTCTTGTTTAACATGTCTATTTGCCAAAATAACTGAAATAAATTTTCAATATTTAAATATATTAAATATAATAAATTAACTTCTCAAATGACAGGTAGTTTTAGACTGTCAAATATATGTATGACAAATAATCTGTCAATTATATACTCCTGAAACAAAAATTAGCGTTCGATTTACAAACTACTCCTATCTACTCTTCATCTACACTTTTTGCTTTTCGAGATATGAGAGATTAAAGATTTTTAGGAGACTTTTCATAAAAAAATCAATAACTTTTGAACAGCTTACTGTAGAGAGATAAAAAAAATCCATTTTGTAGAGTAAGTTGTCAGCTTTAATTTTTGTGTACTAATGATCCCCATATACAGTTACAAAGTTATGAAGGTTCAAAATGATTTAAAATGAAAAAATATGTTTCAAACTCAATTTTCTTTTGAAGCACACTGTATTTGGGGTCCTTTTTATAGCATATTTCGAGACATCTTTTCAAGCCCTATAATTAGTACATAATAACTTTTTCTCTATCTCTAACCATTTTTGAGATATGAATAATAGAAAAGTGTGTTATTTTCAATCGGTTCAAACAGAAAAATTATGAAATTTTTTTTTATCTATCTATTTTTTCATTAATATTTTATAAGAAATTTAGAATTTATGGGTTTCTTCTATATTAATACTTTTAAATGAAAACCGGTTTTTTTGGCTCCAATTTATACCTATAAAGTATTGAAAATATTGATAAATATTCTATGTAATGAAAACAAATAAAGATAAGGAAATGCAATAACAAAAACTTTTTTCATTTTAAAAGTTATTGATTTTTTTATGAAAAGTCTCCTAAAAATCTTTAATCCCTCATATCTCGAAAAGGATTCACAATAGACCCCCCCTCCAGTACAATTTTTTGTTTGTTTTAATGCTCAATCACTGAGTGCAGTGCGCGTACTTGAGTTTAGGACACCCTGTATAAAATTCGTTCGTTATGTCAAAGTAAAACTAAAAATATAAAAAAACATTGGATGTTTAAAATGTAAAATAAACTTAAACACATTCAATTATTTGGGCTCAAACATACGACACACAATTTTTAAACGGCAGGACTTCAATACGTCTATCTACATATCTGTAAATCAATACGCGCGTATACAGTGTTTAATTTATCGAAAAATATTTATTTGAATGTTTTAATTTAGTATCTACAAAAAATATTTTTAAAATCATATTATAGGTATTTGGAATTATTTTGAATATAAAAGATATTTGTTAATAAAAACTTATTTTAAAACAGTATTATTTTTTAAAACATAATATAGAAATAATAAAACATAATATTAGAAATATAAGAACAACCAATAATAATATTTTTATACATTTTGTCAATTTGTAAATTTTCAAAATCCGAGGTACAACATCGCGTTACGCTTATTTTGGCTGCTCTCATGAATTCATGTACCTACTTATTTCTAGGTTCTATTTCGACAGGAATTATACGCCGTACGCTTTTTTTTAGGTTGGGACCTAATAAACACATATTTTTTTTTTAAGGGAGGTTATTATTTGCAAACAAATTTTGGTATTTTCAATTATTTTGAATATACTGGTATGTTTTGAACAAAATTATTTAAAAAAAAATATTATTTTAAAATATTTTATTTTTATAGCTTAATCGTAGCAACATAAGAAAAAACAAATACAATATTTTTATTGGTACGCTTTGTCAATTTTTAAATTTTAAAACTCCGAGGTGCAGTACGTCGCGTATGCTTTTATGTAAATTTATTTAGATAACTATTTATTTCAAAATTTGTCTAGAAATTATACACTGTACGCGTTGATTTTATTTAAGCCCTAAGTAAAAAATCATTTAAATTACAAATTATTTTTTTTTTTTAGTATTTTGCAAATATATTTTTTAAAATCATTATTCTCAAACGCAATGGCAGCTACAGAATATATTTCAAAAGTCGGTTTTTCCATTTTACAAAAAACTTAACAAAAAGCAATAACAATATACGATTACCAAAATTGTTTTTAGCAAAACAAAAACAAAATACAATACTTTTCGCTTATAACACCCATGAAGGGACGGGAAATATTCGTCGTAATGAACGGATGTCGTTTTAATAGAATGCTGTGAATTTTAAAAAATTAGTATAAGACTGCAACATTTTAGAATGTGCTAATTGAATTGACAATTCGAACTCAGTTGCTAGAATTTTATTTGATGTGTCAGCTTCAAGCCTATGTACCTATAATGTTTTTTCTTCTAATAAAATTTTTTTTTGTATTTTTGATGTGTTGATTTCGACTATTTTTTTTTTATATATATAAAACTAAATAAAAAATACTAAATTAATCACCAAACAACATTATTAGATATAATAAGTTTAAATAAAATAAATATGAATGTAATAAACAACATTCATTTTTAAGTAAAATTTTATTATTGTATTGTTATTTTAATATTAAGAGTTCGTTATAAATGAAAATTTACTGTATTAGTAAAATTTATTGCTTGCATTTCGAACAGAACTTATTTTTTTTCACTAGAATTTTAATTCTCGTTCACTTTTTATGATAAAGAAAATAAGAAAAAAAAAATTTAAAAAGATTTCAATCTCCTTGTTAATTGAACATTTTAAACTAAACAAAAAAAAGATATACATAAGTCGGCGCAAATAATAGTTTGATTTAGTGTCGAGTTACAACCGAATATTATTTATATTTACATAGAAAGTCGGCGCATAATATTATAGGCATAAGCCACAACTTTGAACCGAGTGACCGTTAAATTTACGTTAAATTAAACTTTAAGTTGTTGTTTCATTAAAATTGGTCAAATAGTTTTTCCTAAAAAGGGACGTTTATATTTGTATGGGAAAAAATAAGCCTATTAAATATTATGAAATATTATTAATATATAATATATTATTAATGCCATCAGATAATTCTTTATATTACAACAAACCATTTACTAACGTGGAACTTGAAAATGTTTTAACCAGTTGTAAAGGTTTATATCCTGCTCCCTGATATGGTGCATTATAAAATGATTCAAAATCTTTATCGAAGTGAAAATATTAAATCTATTTAATAAAATATATATTACTGGAGTGTTTCCAAATAACTGGAGAAAATCTTTAATAATACCAATAGCAAATCCTGGAAACGATCCAAAGAATTCTGAATATTATAGACCAATATCACTTACTAATGTCCTTTGTAAAATCCTTGAAAGGATGATTAATAAAAGCTACACTCAGCATCTTCCAATCAGGATTTAGAAAAAATCGATCAACAGCGATAATTTAATATATTTAGGATCCGAAATAATTGAGGCATTCTCAAAAAATTAGTTTCTTATATCGATCTTTTTTGATATCAAAAAAGCTTATGATACCGCACGGAAACAAAAAATTATAGAAGAAATGATAAAATTGAGTCTCAAAGGGAATATTATTCACTAGAGTACCCATATAAATGAAATAAAGGCTAAAGCCAATCATACCCATATAAATGAAATATTTCTACTAATATTATTGTAGCTTCTTATACATTAATGCAAATACAATGCAATTAAAAAAACTTAATAGTGTACATCATGCAGGAATAGAATAAGTACTGGAACATTTCGTATTAGCGCAATTGAAAGCCTTCTAGTGGATGCACAACAAGAAATCTTATACAATCGAAGGGAGAAGCAATTTTTGAATTACACTTATAAAATATTTAGTCACAATAAACATTCGATTTATGCAAAAAACAAATTAACAAACAATTGAGAAATATGAGAGAAAGCAACTGACTTATCAACCTTCATTTGTCCGAGTTGCACAAAAACTAATAGCATATAATCATAAAGTAACTATGTACATAGAGTATTCACGTAGAACAAAAAAGTTAGACAAGTTTTGTTATTTCGTAAAATCAACTTTATCGTATTTTAATTTATTTTTATTTAAATTTTTAGTTTTTTTATATTTTTGTTTGTTGTTAATCGATGTGTGTACATTTGTATATATCTCTTCTTTTTTTTTTTTTTTTGTATGTATGTCATATCAATCGCTGTATCATGTATATACCCAGTTTGTGTATATTTTGATTATAAAATAAAAAAAATATTGATAGAAAAAGAAGAATGAAATTTTTTTTTTTTTGGTTTATATTTTTTTACTTGCATTATTCCAAATCTTTCAAATCGTTAGAAAATAATTCCATAACTTGTCTTCCAATGTACCTATGAATTTTAAATTTTCTTTAGTTTAAAATAGGTATGTAAAATTTTTTTATAATTTTTAGGTTTTTAACTACCTACTAAAAAAAATATAATTAAAAAGTTATGTTTACCCTTTTGAAAATTAGTGTTATTATTTAATTTGGAATTCTAAAAGTGAAAAACCAGGGTAAAATAAGTTATGGAAAAGTATATAAATAAGCTTTCAAAATTCATATTCCATTCCATAAAAAACCCTTTAAGTATGTAAATACACATTACAAAATATACATATGTATGTATTTTACGATGTCTATTGTTCTGCCGGAACCATAATCAGAAAAACCACTAATTTCATCCAGTGCACTATTATAGTATAGCTTTCTAATAGCTATTTCATCGAATACCAATACAGCCAACTTTTCAATTAAATCTTTTTCTGAGAATATAATGCCTAACTCATTTATATTTTTGTCGTTAAGACCTATATTTAAATGTTTAATGGGGATCCATCTATTAAGAGAACTAAAATGGGGCAAATTAAGCTTTACTCCATTTCTCAAAAATTTATAACTTTTGGTGAATTAAAATTAATATTTATTGCTACGTTTTTTTCAACTTCGGACCATTTACTAACACTTTTAAAATTCGTTTTTAAAAATTGTTTGGCTAAGTTACGCAATTAAAACTGTCTATTAATAATGCTACATAAAGATAAATTCTGTTTTTCTTTTTGTAATTTTGCCTTAACTTTTTATTTTGATTTTTTGAGTAATAATGTTTTTTTTTTAAATTAAATTTTGTTTCTTAAAGAAAGCTAACCTTTTAAGAGCTGTCGAATACTTCTTTAAATAAAAGTCTGCACTCCTCTAAAATTTCAAAAAATGCCTGCAAAAACAACTTTTTTCATCTGACGAGACTGTTTAAAAGTTTTCAAAAAGTACATTCAAATTTCTTACATTTTTGTTAGAATAGGATTTAGTGCTTGAGTAATTATTATTTAATTTCAAAGGTTCTCTGTATTCAAAAAACAAAAGAAATCGTCCAAATTGTATAAAGAAATACATATATACAAAATACATCGATTAAAATACTACATACATCGATTAACATACAAAAAAAAAAACAACAATAAAAATATGAAATAAAATTTTTAAAAAGAAATCGTTCAACTTGATAAACAAAATAAAAATAAAGCAAAGAAATAATCTCAATTTGGTTTTACTATGTATACCAAAAATACGGTCATTTTTTAACGATAATGGGGTGGTTTCAAATACTTTATTGGGGTGATTTCAAATCAACAAAATTGACTAACATTTTTTGTTCCAGATGATATTATTTTTTTATGATATAATGTACCAAACGCAAACAATTTTGATTTTCAAAAGTTTCAAGTTGACCCACCTTGGCTGTGTCCCAAAATACTGACAGAATTGAGTCTTTCTGAAAGTCGAAAACATGATACACTACCGGAAAATTATTTACCACTCTTTAGAGAAATACAGAACATATAATATTTGGGGTACCCAAGAAATCTATATTGATGGTTCAGTAGTTAACAGTAAAATATAGAACCGTCTTCAGTAGTTAATAGTACAGTTCGCCGCACATGCATATCGTAATAATAGATAAGGAACGATATTGACGGACAAATATAAATGAATATAAAAAGATAGAAATAATACGCGAAACATATTACATGGCGACCCTGCCAAATCTTTCATATCATTATTTGGATACTTCGCTAAAATATTATGATGGAACTGAAGACGGACCAGCAGTTTAATGATCTTTTCAATAAAATCACCAAAGATATCGAATGATTACAGTAAGAAATTGAAAACAAGAAGGAAGAAATTAAAAATTATAAAACTACAAAAACAATAACATTTGAAGAATATAAAGCGAGACAAGTAAACAACAAGCCAAGACGTAAAAGAGGAGGAAAAAAGGTGGCAGCAAGAAAATTAAGAGAAAGACTATATAGAGCACTACCGTACACGGAGAGTAAAACAAACAAAAGTGACATCCTTAGACAAATAAAAGAATCCTACTAACATGGGATGGTTCTCAGGTGAATCATCATCATCCATTGTTCAACAAATTAATCTACAAACTGAACAGATACTGAAAGAAGTTTTCATTACATCAGCAATTATTTTCATCTATGAAATCACCAAATACTGGGTGAATAAGAAAGCAGCCAAAAGGGCATTAAAAAAAAGGATAGCTAATATATAAAAAATTTTTTTTTTACTTGCAAATATATTGTACAAAATATTTATTTTTACATTTATAAATTAAAATAATTAATTAATAATGTTAATAACTAAATCTTTATAAATTTTATTCAAAAACTATATTTAAAAAAAAAATTATTAAATAAAAAAAAAAAAAAACAAAAATTTAAATTTTAAACAAATAAAATTTCAAATTTTTTGCTTTTTAAAAATATGTACTTACATGAAATAAAAACTTAGTTTCTTTAAAATTGAATGGACTTAAAAATTGAAAAACTTGCCTATTTATTAAAGACTCTAAAAAAGAATCTCACAAGAACATATACACAAACATTTATTGATGAAAAATATAAGGAAATAAATGAAATTTGGGAATATGTATTATGAAAAACACTTTAAAGGTGACATACAGCTTGAAACAAACTTAAAATTAAAAGAAATAATAAGACAAATAACTACATTTTTGAAACCAAAAACTGAACCAGAAGAACAAAAGATGGCAAATTTTGAACTCACAACAGCGATAAAAATAATCCCGCAATTTGAAGGAGAAACCAAACAGTTATCTAATTTTTTGGGTTTAATAGAATTTTATGCTGACACACTCAAATATGAAGATGAAAAACAAAAGCTAGTAAAACTAATTTTAAATACAAAGTTTTCAGATAAGGTGAAAAATAGACTAATTTCTGAAGAACCAATAACAACTTTAGAGAATTTAAGAAGTATTGTTAGCAAATTATAAATCAAAAAAGAACCCAGCTAAAATACAGAATGATCTAACAAAATTGGTACAAGGTAACCAAGATGTAGTAACATTTGCAACAAAAATAGAAAATTTAATAGCAAACTTAAACGAAGTCCAAATACAAGAACAAGGAGAAGAGCATAGAGGAATAATAATAAAATTGAATGACCAATTAAACACATTCAAAAATGGATTAAATAAAGAATTAAGAATGGTCATATTACTAGCAAAACCTAGAAATCTAACAGAAGCTATTCAACTTGCATCTGAAATAGATACAAACGCAAGAACAAATAGCGTTATGTATTTTAGAAGCAACAACTTCAGAGGAAGAAATAATTACCAGAATATCAGACATTCTAATTACAATAATAATAGAAATGACTATAACAACAATAATTCCAATAATAATTACAATAACAATTGCAATAATAACAATAATATATATAATAAAAGTAGATTTACAAATAATCTTCAAGGAAACTACAACGGCCCCGGCCGAAGAATTCCAGGGCATGTCAACCAAAACATGCAAAGAGCTACGCAAAATCAATTCAGCAGAAGAAAATAATAAACATAAATTGTGACAAAACTTTCACAAATTTAATTAAAGTAAGAACAAAAAACAATGATTATCTGACTCTATTAATAGATTCAGGAGCAGATATATCCATAAGCAAGAACAACAGTATTAAACAACAATTCTTAAATGATGAAATATGCCAGATTAATGGTATTTGGAATAAAATTTTTTTTACAAAGGGTGTAACGAACATAGAATTACTAATAGAAGACCAAACAATTAAGCATGAATTCCATATTATAGATGAAAACATTAATATATTAACAGATGGTATCTTAGGTAGAGACTTTTTATACAAGCGTAGATGTAAAATAGACTACCATGGTACAACCTCGAACAGAATCAATATTAACTATAGATTTGGACATAAAAGAAGATAGCATAATATTTGGAAAAGAGATGGTAAAGGGTGTATTTTTAGCAAATACAATAATTCCAGCTAATGGATTAAAACACTGGAAAATCCTGAATACTAGGGATACTCCTGTGACAATTAGAACAACTGAAATTGAAGTTCAGCCATTAAATAAATACCAAATATTATCTTTAAAAAAAAAATATGTCAAAAACAAGATTCAAGAAATTAATTACAGAATGTAATAAATATAGATAACTTAGACAATAAAGCTAAAACAACAATTTTAAACATTTGTGAAAGATTTTAGGACATTTTCCATCTTGAAGATGAAACATTGACAATAAACGATTTTTATGAGCAAAGAATTTCTACAATAGACAAAACACCAGTATATATAAAAAATTATAGAACACCTAATGTACAATTAGAGGAAATTGAAAAACATGTATCAAAACTAATTGAAGATGACATAATTGAACATTCTACAAGGCCATATAACTCACCATTACTAATAGTTCCTAAAAAAGATAGTAACGGAGAGAAAAAGTGGAGATTAGTTGTGGATTTTAGAGCCTTAAACAAAAAAATAGTAGATGATAAATTTCCGTTAACAAGGTTAGATGATGTTTTGGACAAATTAGGAAAATCTAAATATTTTTCCACACTCGATATGACAAGTTCTTTCCATCAAATTCCATTGCATCCGAAATCAGGACAAATGACAGCATTTTCAACAAATAAAGGACATTTCCAATTTAAAATATTACCTTTTGGATTAAAAATATCAACCAACAGTTTTCAACGTATGCTTTCAGTAGCATTAAGCGGTTTACAGGAAGCTGCATTTCTATATGTTGATGACAAAATAGTATTCGGATCTAATATAAAAGATCATAATACTAATTTAATTAAAGTACTAGAACGTCTGCAAAAGTACAACTTAAAACTAAATCCAACAAAATGTAATTTTTTAAAACCAGAAGTCGTTTATTTAGGTCATCTGATAACTTCTGAAGGAATAAAAACAGATCCAGCTAAATACAAAACA
Source organism: Dolichopus griseipennis (assembly GCA_963082915.1). Taxonomy (NCBI): domain Eukaryota; kingdom Metazoa; phylum Arthropoda; class Insecta; order Diptera; family Dolichopodidae; genus Dolichopus; species Dolichopus griseipennis. The sequence goes on from OY720441.1 coordinate 274,845,001, forward strand.
ATAAAAAATTATCCAACACCTACAGAAGTTGATAAAGTAAGAAGATTCGTCGCATTCTGCAATTATTATAGAAGATTTATAAAGAATTTCGAAAAGATAGCTAGACCATTGAATCAGCTCTTAAAGAAAAAACGAATATTTTGTTGGAGTGATGAATGCACCAACGCTTTTGAAATGCTGAAACAAAAACTAATTGAACCACCAATTTTAAGTTATCCAAATTTTATAGAACCTTTTATTTTAACTACAGATGCATCAAACTACGCACTTGGAGCAGTTTTATCTCAAGGAAAAATTGGAGAAGATAAACCAATAGCTTATGCTAGTAAATCTCTGAATAAGCATGTATTAAATAAGTCAATTATTGAGAAAGAGCTTTTGGCAATACATTGGGGTATTAACTATTTCAGACCATATCTTTTTGGTAAAAAATTTATAGTTTATACTGACCATAGACCTCTAGTTAGTTTATTCACGCATAAAAATCCTTCATCTAAACTGACAAGAATACGTGTAGATTTGATGGATTACAACTTTGAAATAATATTCAAGCAAGGCAAAATGAACACCAATGCTGATGCACTTTCGAGAATAAAAATTGATTCTGCCAAACTTATAGTAATGATACCCCAAAATAACAAAAATGTTATAACAAGACAAATGAAAAATAAAAAGGAGGAAAAATGAAATGAAAACTATAAAAATGAAACCACTGAAACCTTAAACACAAGTTTGAAGACTGATCACTTTCACATTTGGAATGCAACATCATTATCACAAAATAATAAGGTATTTAAAAAAACTGAAATTCAGAAATAATAAAAATTATTATAAAGATGAAAATGAAATAAATCTAACTGTTACCAGGTATAAAAAAGAAAAATTATGAAAAATATAAAAATAAAATAATAACAGCAAAAAATTATATAATTGTAGAATATAGCGATAATTCATTATCAGAGATAAAATTGATTCTGAAGAAGCTTTTATTCAAGACAAGCAATTATGATATTAAAGAATTACCCTTGGCAATAAATGGTGAAATATTTGAAATTATGGATATCCAAACATTTAAAAATATTATGTTTAATGAGCTGCAAAACAATACTAAAAAACTAGATTGTTTAAAAATAATATTATATGAACCTCCGAAACAAATTACAAATAAAGAAGAAATGATGGAATTAATAAAAAATTATCATGATACAAAATATGGTGGACATTGTGGTATAAATAAATGTATGTATAACTAAATTGAAACAGCAATATGTATGGAAAAATATGAATAAGATGGTAAAAAATTATATAAACAATTGTGAAACATGCAACAAAATAAAAATAACAAAATATACAAAAGAAAATTATGTTATTACATACACACCCACAACATCATTTGAAACAATTACTGTAGAAACGGTTGGACCATTAAGACCATCCAATAACTATAGATATATTCTTACTTTACAATGCGAACTTACAAAATATGTGGAAGCTTACCTATTAGAGTCTAAAGACGCAAAAACAGTCGCAAAAACAATAGTTGAAAAATTTATACTTAAATATGGATGTTTCAAAAAATTAAAAACTGATAAAGGTACAGAATTCACAAATGAATTACTGAAAAACATTTGCAAATTTTTAAAAATTGACAAAGTAACATCAACACCTTATCATCATGAAACACTAGGTTCCATTGAACGTAATCACAGAGTGTTAAATGACTACTTAATGAGTTTAGAAGCACAAAACAGTTGGGATGAATATTTACCTTACTATACATTCTTTTACAACTCAACACCACATTGCACAACTAAATACTCACCTTTTGAATTGGTTTATGGAAAAATAAGTACACTTCCATGTGAAATTTTAAAAAATAAAAATTGTATATATAATCAAGAAGATTATTTAACTGAATTAAAAATTAAATTAAAACATACAAATGACAAAGCAAAACACTATCTCACTAAAAATAAAGATAAGCAAAAATTTGAACAGAATAATGTAAATAAATCTAATTTTAAAATTAGTGATTATGTATATATAAAGAATAATAATAAGAAAAAACTGGGCAATCCATTTAAAGGTCCATATAAAATTATAAAGCAAAATTCTACAAATAGTACATTATTAATAAAAACAAAAATATTTTTTTTTACATGTAGGATATTAAACTATCTAAAAATAAATTGTACAAATTTTTACATGATATAAGATTGAAATGTATTATTTAAAATTTTAAGAAATGTAAAATAATACATTTTAATTTGGGGGAAGGATGTAGTGTATCTTGAACTGTTTACAAAATTATTTCCATGACTGTAAATACAAATTCATTGAATTAGATAATTTTGCTGATCAAACACTTAGTGTGGTCATGTATGATCAATTACGTACATATGTTTATTTTCGGTAACATACAAAAATAAACCAAAACAAATTTTGAGAAGATCAAATTACATCTTCATTCTAAATTTTTACGTTATGATTTGTTTTTGTATTCTTGTATGAAATATAATTGTACATAATAATATTTTGAAGATAATAACAAATGCATATGGAAATAAAACTAGGTCAGTGCAGTACATTACTTTTAACCCATATTTAGTTCTTAGAAACAAAGCAATAAATTATTATAGTTTATTGACTTTGATAAATTGTATTGATTTGGAGAAATCCAAAATAGTATATAAGCATTGATATTTTGTTAAATAAACCAGAACTATTCTGAATAAACAAATCAAAACGTCTTTTTAATTCTTTCAAGCAATTTACTTTGTTTTAATTATTTAGGAAGATATTTTAATTTTTTATATAGGAATAATTCTCAGATATAATAGAATTAGCAATTAACAAATATTAATAATAATAATTATATAGGTAACCGTGCCTTATGAATAACGGTAAACGGCAATTAGCTTTGCCACAGTAAGAAGCGTTCATTACGCCGTATAAATATATGGTGACATATGTATGTGCCAATAGGGGTGGAGTATAATAGTACAGTTAGCCGCACATGCATATCGTAATAATAGATAAGGAACGATATTGACGGACAAATATAAATGAACATAAAAAGATAGAAATAATACGCGAAACATATTACACTAGATATGCATTTAAATGTAATGATTATGAAAGTAGTTTTCACCCTTCATTGCATACTAATATTTGCACTGCTGAATTGTACGCTATTTTAAAATGTATTGAATATGCTGTTACAACTAACGAACAATTTTTTTTAGTATGCAGTGATAGTGATGATTTTAAAAAATATGTATCCAAATCATCCGATTACCCTAAAAATTAGAGATTTAATATACTCTTCGAGTAAAATTATAAATTTTGTATGAATCCCAAGTCATAATAAGATCCAAGGAAACGAAGAAGTAGATATGTTAGATTAATAATCAATAAAACTGAACAAATAATTAATGAAAATTTTTTTTATAAAACGAAAAGAAAGTGGAATGACCTTTCTACAAAAAAATAAACTAAAACCGAAAAAGCCAACCCAATATTCGTCCTCTATCAATTACTTCAATCGAAGAAATTCCGTTGTTCTTACAAGAATTAGAATAGGACACACTAGAATAACCCATATCTATATCTTTAAAAAAGAAAGGTAACAACAATTAATTTGTAATAATTCGGTCTTAAAAATAAAACTTTCTTTTATTTTTTTTTTATTTTTAGTCTTTTTAAAGTTTAAAATAATATTATTTTTAATATAATTTAATATTGATGTAATTATATTGTATTTGCTATGATTATACTGTGTTCGTAGGCCTATAATAATAAAAATAATTAAAACGAGGAAGAGTGTATTAGAGTAGACTGTGTCAACTTTGGGATACCCGTATGACCATAATATTCACATTATATCATCCGCTTAATTAATTTTTTGCAACATTCCAAACATTCAGCTTTATTAAATGTAAAGTACTGTTCATATAAAAAAAGATCAAGATCAGTAGATCAACCAACTTTTGCTAACTAAACTATTTTTTGGCAAAATTTCAGACATCCAGCTTCAATAGGTATTGAGTAATGCTCATATAAAACAAGATGTTGTATGGCAGGTACTCGAACCCCAAAATGACTGGATTTTAATAGCGATGACGGATATTGCATTAAAACGAATTCGTGAGAATTTCAATATCCTAGGTACTTTATTTTTCGAGTTATCGTGCAGACGGATGGACGGACAGACATACATAGCTAAATCAATTTATTTTTCGATTCTGATCCGATCCTTTGTCTAAAAAAAAAAAACAAATAAAACCTGATTCGCATATAGATAATTTCCTATATTTTTAGCACATTTTCAAAAAATTTTGTAAAAATGTGCCTATATAGCTTCACTCTGACCGTCAGTCCGTATGTTTACAAAACTTTTACACCGTTTGAAATAGAGTAAAGAAATTTTAACTCCAGGTAGATTTTACAAAAAAAATTATTTCGGTGAAGAATTTTTTTCTGTAGCTTCACCCGTTATGGAGCTACAGTCCCCCAAAGTTGGAAAAAGCCCTATTTTTAAATTGTTATACCAAGAGTTCTGTTAAGTGTATTTTCAATCTGAAAACGGCAAAAAATAGCTGCTTTTATAAATTTTATAAATTTTTAAAAGGCCAATATTTAGGGTTACCATACGGTACTAAAATTTTCAATTATGCAAAACTCTATTTTTGCAAAATTTTTGGCCCCACAAATGTTCTAAACGGTTCAATCTAGGGTCTTAAAATTTTGGGAGAAGTTAGGTCCTACGAAATTAGTAGGAGTCGGTTAACAAAATTTTTTTGTATAAGGGCTCGAAAATTGTAATTTTGCTATTTTCAAACACCTGTAATTGAATCCCTGTTTAATTTTTTTTTTACAAATATACAAAATTTATAGCTGCAGCATTATATTTTAACATACGTTAAAGGTTTTTCTTAAATTTGAAAGGGTTTCTTTAAATTGAAGAAGTGGTCTCTTAGTTTTAACCATATTTGCTTAGATAATAAAATTCTAGATAAAATTCCAAATTTTGTTGGAGTTCACAATTTATTTCCTAGAACCGAAAAAAATGGAAGGGTGAGGACAGGAGGTGGGTGGGCAAATCCATCATAAGCTTGCCAAGCAAAAATTTGGGAACCTTCCCCATTGAAGCGCTACTAGGTCCTAAAAATTAAAACTTTTATGTTTTTATAAAACAGTAACTTATTAACCAGTGTAAGTTTTTTTTTAAAATTAAACGTTAACATTTAAGGTCCAACATTATGTTTTGCACTTATTAACAAGTTTTCTTGAGTGCATTTGGGTTATATTACAAGGATTTTATTATTAGTCATATAATTAATAAATTAATAAAACAACTAAATTATAATATCATTTATTTTTATATAATATATTTATAAAATAAATGATAAAATACTCAGTAAGAAACCGTATATAATTTTGAAAATGTGCTTTATAAAAACCCTTGGTGTTTTTCCTCACTTGTTTATATTTAGTTTCAAGTTCTTTTGTTTTATTTTCAATTAAGTGAATTTGTGGATTGTAGTCATATCACTTTCTCAATCAAAATCAGTATTTAGAAGTTCTATTTCGTTTTTTTCGTGTTTGTCATTATCTATCCTACTTAAAAAATCTGCTTTTTTATTTTTGATGGGGGGACACAGGAGTGTAAGTTAAAAATATCAATTGTTCAGGAGAGCAAAAAAACTTAATAAAAACTTTTCCTTTTCTTATAAGCAAATTATTTAAACGACAAAATAATATTATTTTAAGTCCTGTAAAGGTAAAACTAAGACTTCTGTTAAAAACGTTGAAAATAATTAAAAAGAGTGACTTATACTTATTTGACCTTAAAAAAATTTATTTGGTATTAGACTTATACTCTATTAATCTTATACTTAATTATAACAAAATCTTATTAAATTCAATATTAAAAAAAAAACGTAGACAAATAACAAAATAAACATAATAATATTAGTTAATTCAATATTATAAAAAAAAACGTAAACAAATAACAAAATAAACATAATAATATTAGTTAATTCAATATTATAAAAAAAAAAACAAAAAAAACTAACAAAATAAAAATATTTAATTCAATTTTCATTAATTTTTAAATTTTAATTATTCAAAATTTTCTTCTTCAAATTCTTCAATATCAGGTAGGGAGTTGACAGCTGAGTTTGAAACTTTAAGGTCTTGATAAAATTTATAAAACTCAGGTCTTATAAGTGGCAGTATACTTAATAAATCTTTTTTCTTTTCTTTAGATATGGGAGCTGTGTCCGTGTATAATTTTTTAAGCTGAAATTTCGGGGTTGGTTTTCCTCGCCTTAATAAAGATAATATTTTAAACGGTTCATCATTTTGTAGATTGAATTTATAAAAAATTTGTCCATGTTCTTTAGTATAACGCAACCATTTTATTTTTTGCCATTTAAATAATTCACCGGTGATATCTTTTTTTCTTAAAACCAGCTCAGATTTCAATAATGATGCGAAATCAAAAAATGTATCATGCGTCATTTCGTTTACTATAAACTTTTTCTTCTTTCCAACAGTTCGCACCAATTGATACCAATCATAAGCGTGTGATATGGGATATTCGGATTTTTTCTTCTGCTTCTCTATTAAGCCGTGATCTATGTCACACTCCATATGGCTGTGCCCACTCACCATGAATTTATGGTCAATTATATTTAAAGTTGGCTTATGTTGTAGAAGACTTAAAAACATTGCCGGTACTTGCGAATTTTTATTTTGACCTCCGCATGTATCAGAATATAATATAACCCGTTCGACTTCATCCGGTAAACTTATAAGCTTATTATATAAAGCAGTTGCTATTTGATTTGAACCACGCCCTCCTTCTGCTTCATGCCACATATAGCATTTTACGTCTCCATTTCCGAAATTATGGATAGTTAGATTGTAGGTTCAAAGTTGCTGTTTATAAAAAGCTACGGATGTATTAAGGTATGGCGTATGGGAAGGCACTGCTGGAGATCGAAAGAGAAAGTTCTTAATTTTGAACATTCTTTAGCTAGGTTCTTGTCTTCCTTCTTTGTATTATATTGTTGAATCTGCTAGATTGTGGTGTTCTTCTAGTTCAGTTTGAAAGATTTGCTTCTGCTCAAAAAGGGTTTCATTTTTAATTTTCATGTTTATGGTGTCACATGTATGACAGGTATGACTTGGGGAACTTTAAAACTCAAATTAAGTTTATTGAATTCTCTGGAATAAATTTTTCTAGAAACAGCGTTAGAAACTTTTTAAATGGTAAGTACTTTTTATTGTTGGTGCGTTTTGTATAATGCGATTCGTAAGCAGGAAAAGGAAGAATATGCTGCACAACGGTAGCAATCGTTACATTTGAATGTTTGTTGTGGGACTTAAACCCTCTTCTATCTCGCTGAGGAACACCAGAAATTGACAACATTGCTTAATTACATTAGTTAAAAACATCTGACTAATATTATAAGTCTTCATAAAACATGAACGATAAACCCGCACTAATTCGTCATTTATTTTAAAATAAAATGTATTTGTATGTTTCTAGTTTTTCTCATTTCTTCCGGAATATTTTGTCTTTTTTTTGTCACTTTGGTCGGAGCAGTATCTATTAAATTTCCTAAGTATGAAACTTGATTTCCATGATCCGCTAACGACCAGTATTCATCAAAAAGAATACGTTTGGTATCTTCAGGAATTTTGTCCTTGCATTTCAAGCGACATATAGGTAATGGTTTCATTTCCCTCTTTCTTATTACATTCCCTGCAATATTTACATATTGTTGGCCAGTATTTCTTTTAATTTTTCGTTCCCTTTTTGTTCTTCGGCAAAATTTTTTTGCAGGATTAGTTACATTTTGCAAATCATTCGGGTACATTCGGGTTATCGGTATAAGGACAATCTTTACGAGGTGGTGAACTACAGCTTGACGTAGATGAATCAGGAAAATAGTTTTGATCCTTTACTGAATCATCACTGTCAAAATCCATCATATTAGGAATTCCTTTGCTTGTTGAAGGAACATTTACGGTATTTGCGGTGACATCCAATAACACTGATAAAAACATAATTTAAAAAAAATTGTCAAAGGGTTTCTAAATTGGTTGGTTTAAGACAAAAGTCTAAAAACTTTTAAAACATTTCATATCACTACACTCACCTTTGCTATTTGCACTCATTGCAAGTGAAACCATTTTAGCAGCGCGTCTTGTTTTCGTAAACATTTTAAAATTAAATAAAATACTAATAAAAAATAAAAAAAAACTAATTTACTAATTTTTTCTTCTTCACTCTCTAGTCTCTAAACAAAAAAATAATGATATTTTCTTCCGAAAAATTCAAATAGTATTAATAGTACAAAATAATAAAAATACAAATAGATACAAAATACAAATAAAAAAAAAAGAACAAAAACTTGCATTAACATGCCTAATAGTTTTTGTGTTTAGATTTCCAATTGTGATAAAAATAAAAAAATAATAAAACACTTGCTGCAACATGTTCCCTTTTATGTAATTTTGGTCAATCAAGTATAAGTCAATAACATATTTTATTTTTGCTTATCAAAAAGTTGAAATTATTTTGTTCATAACAGTATAAGTCACTTATATTCCTTTAGTCGCATAGTTTTTTTGAAATATTTATAATACTGCTTATACCATTGGTTAATTTAAAGGTTTACAAGTATAGTAGAGTTATAATTCTTTGACCGAACATGTATTTTGAGTTTTAGATTACATTGGTGTACTTATCACGTTTAGAAAAAAATGAACTTATATTCCTCTGTCCGCCCATCAAAGTTATTATCTTTGCCTTTAACATATTCAATGTAAAAGTCGAATTCATTGAGCTTTTTCTTCCATCTTTGAAGCTTGGAATTTTGCTTTTTTAATGAATGTAGTTTAACTATGGGTCTGTGGTTTGTTTTTATATTGAACTTAGTACCATAAAGCTAAGGTCTGAAGTATTTTCCTTTTCTATTGTTCTTTATCGGATTTCGTGGTCATTTATTGTTATATTGTATTGGTCGGTGGTTGTATAAACTTTTTATTGAAATCGGGATATTTTAAGATAACATCTTTTATTATTAGTTCTTTAAGTTTGTTGATATTTATAATACTTCTTGATATTTTAAATCAACTATTTTAGTTTTATAGTTCTTTTTTAAACTGTTTGTTAGAGGTTGTGTAACTTTAGCATAATCTCTAATAAATTTACTGTAATCCCATAATCCCAAGGAAACTTTTTATAGCTTTCCTTGTAGTTAGCAGTTTAAGTTTTTTATAACCTCGATCTTTTTTGGATTAGCTTTTATTGATGATAATTATTGATTAATTCCATAATCTGTTAGTAAATGACCAATGTTTTCGGTATTTTTGAAAAAAAAAACATCATTTATCACTCTGCATTTTCCCAGATTCTCGTTTTTTAAGACCATCCATATTGGTGAACTATATTGTGATTGACTATGTTTAATTATCCCTTGTTCAAACATTTCTTTTACTTAAGTCTCAACTTCAAGTTCGTGAACCTTTGCGATTCTATAAATCGTTGCATATAATGGTTAAGAATGATTTGTTATGATTTAATGTTTTACTTCTGTAACATGAGTGAGGTTATCACCTTCTTTGTAAATCAAATTTGTATTTTAATATAATATTTTCTTTAAACATTTTAGTTCTTCCTTTTTCATATGATCAGTATTTACCCGATCTATTAGGATTGGTTTTATTAACGGAATTATTATAAACGATGTTAAGTTTTCCCGTTAAAATAGTAATGTTTATAGGATATTTTAGTTTTTTTCTTTTAATTTTTGGAAATAAGTTTTGGTCTAATAAGGATATTGAAGATCCAGAGTCGATTAAGCATTTAATTCTTTCCATGGTAAATTGTACTATTTGTACATTATTTTCGACCAGCCTAATAAATTTGCCATTACTTTTGTGACGCAGAGAAGGAGGGGGGGTAGATATAGACTCAAGTGTATGGATCGGATCAAAATCGAAAAATAAATCGATTTAGCTATGTATGTCCGTCCGTCCGTCCGTCATTACGATAACTCAAAAAGTAAAGAAGCTAGGATTATGAAACTTTCACAAATTCATTTTTATGCAAAAACCGGAATCGCTATTTAAATCCAGCCATTTTGGTCCACGGGTTCGAGTACCTGCCATACAACTTCTAATTTTATATGAGCATTATTCTATACCTATGGAAGCTGCGTGTCTGAAATTTTGCCAAAATAGTTTAGTATAATGGCCAAAGTTACCGCAAAATTTGTTTGGTCTACTGCAAAGGGTTCGAGTAGCTGCCATACAACCCCTTCATTTATATGAGCATTACTCTACACCTAATAAAGCTAAATGTTTGAAATTTTGCCAAAAGTAATTAACCGGATGATATAATGTATATGTTTCGGTCATGCGGGTATCCCAGAATTGACACAGTCTACTCTACTACACTCTATCTCGTTTTGATTTAAATTTGTGTTTTTTTTTCTAATTAATTTAAAGGTTTTTATAATTATGGGAAAGTTTGTTTATTGCTTTTGATCACCCTAAATTCTTTGAAAAGAAAACTAGTGTTTATTAAAAAAATTTTTCTTGATAACATATTTAAAGTTTTAAAAAAAATGTTTTTCAAGAATGGAAAGTTTTTTAATGTTTTTACACAACGTTTGTTTTTCCTTTATTAAATTAGTTGGACAATCCTACCGACTGCGCCAATTTTAGTTTTACCTTTACCTTTAATAAAAAACATTTAAACACAATAAAATTTTGATTTCAACAAATTTTATTTAACTTTTAATTTATTTCGAATATTTATTTTTAATTTATATTTATTTCGAAAAAAATTTTGATTTCAATTTTTATTTAACTTTTTATTTTAATTTATTTAAATTTTGATTTTAAACAATTTTTATTTAACTTTTTAAATTAATTTATTTTCTTTAGGTTTACAACAAAATTCAACTTAATTCCATGAAAGTTTTTATCCAACTGCGACTAATTTTTAATTCATCACATAAATTGGTAATTTTACAAGATCATCATTTTTTACCTTTTAACATTTTAAGTTAGTTTATTAACTTTGTAAACTGTACGTTTGATTTTTGTTAATGTTACCAAAATTTATATTTAATAAAAAATGTTTATATTCAAATTCAAAAAGGATAAATAAAAATTATTATTAATATTAATATTAAAGAGTTTTATTGGTATTGAGTTTGATGGTAATGTTAATGTATGACTCGGTGAATACGTGACTTGTATACCAATCCTTACGGGTTTTCTACAGGATAAAGCAAGCAGAACAAAAAACCTCTCAAAAATATTTTTAATTTTAAATGAACCCAGAGAAAGTAAAAAACTTAGCATGATTATTGATTGAAAATTAACATGATTATTTACTGTTTTTTTTCTCATTCTGTATTCTTCACATTTATTTATTTAAAATATTAATTTCTAAAATAAACATTTTTTCCTTTATTTGAGAAGTTTGGTATTTGTAAAGGAGTTGTTATGGTTTGGGCCACTAAATATTTCCGGTCATATCTTTATGGTCGTAAATTTGTCATTCGAACATGATCGTCTGCAGTGGCATAATCTAAAGGAACCAACAAACATTAAATTACAAAGGTTAGTAAAGGAAGATTAAATTATAAGAGTTCATTTTTGAACTCCGCCAATGCCGGTCCCAAGCCCGGATGAGAAAGGAGGAGGGGGAGGAGTACCAACCTCGTTAAAAAAACCAAGGTTCAGCTGGCCCGGCTGATAGCACCTTGTGAGTGCTCCTGGCGAGGATACACGTGAAAACTGGTCAATGGCTTCGGAGGCGGAGGAGCCATCCATATGGGCTGCGCAGGGTTTGTAGCCCGGCCGTAAAAATTAATTTACACATGAAACGGAATCAAGCCTCGGAAATTTAACAGATTCTTCGGTAATGACTTTTGGCTTTCGTAAAAGGACAAGATTTGCAACCTGGAATGTTCGAACGCTCACGGAACCATCAAAACTTGCGCAAGTATGCCGGGAAATAGACCGTTATTGTCTCGAACTATTAGGATTAAGTGAAATGAGATGGAAGGGACAGGGAAGCTTTCAAGCACAATCAGGACACTACCTCATGCATAGTGGAAATAAAATCTCCCATGTAAACGGGGTGGTAATTTTAATAACACGAAGAATGAAAAGGGCGCTAATGGAATTTAAACCTATATCCGACCGTATTATCACAGCACATTTTCATTCCAAATTCCGAAACATCGCTGTTATTCAGTGCTGCGACCCCACTGAACCCGATGAAGATTGGAATAAAGAAAACTTTTATAGCCACTTAGAAGCTGCGTTGAACGACTCGAGGGAAGGCGACATCAAAATCATCTTTGGCGATTTTAATGCCAAGGTAGGTAATAACAATTCCAATCTCCAAAGAGTCATGGGTTGCCATGGACTCGGGTCTATACGGAACAATAATGGAGAAAGATTGGTCGACCTGTGCGCCGCACATAATATCTTCATTGGAGGCACTAGATTTCCGCATCTCGACATCCATAAATATACATGGCAGTCTCGAGATCGATCGACGCGAAATCAAATTGATCATATCCTGATAAGTAGAACATATCACAATTTCCTACTAGATGTCAGAGCTTGTAGAGGCGGTGGTATTTACAGCGACCATAACCTACTCCTAGGAGAAATTAGATTACGCCTAGCTGCGATTCGTCAACGTCGTAATCGTAGAACTAAATATGATGTTTCAAAACTTCAAGATTCAGGTAAGATGGAGGAATATAAAGAATCAGTTAACAATATACTGCTCAACATGGATGAACCGAGCACCTAGCATTGTTTCTTCTCTTCGTCGATTTTGAACGTGCATTCGACACCGTTTCCAGAAATGCCATTTGGGAAGCGCTAAGAGTTTTGGGAATCCCTGATAAGTTAACAGAACTAATAAAAGAACTTTATAGGGATACCGCTTGTACAGTACACAAACGCTGAATTTACAATTAATAACGGAGTTCGTCAAGGTTGCGTACTCTCCCCCATACTGTTTCTGATAGTTTTAGACAGTGTAATCAGAAAAACCGACGCCGAATAATATGATGGAATACAGTGCTCATTCGAAAAACTAGGTGAAATTGCTTACGCTGATGATATTTGCCTCATGTCGCACAGTTTACCATCTATTAGCTCAAAATTAGAAAAACTTATTATTAATGCTAAAAAAGTTGGATTAAAAATAAACTTTAGCAAAACGAAGCTAATGCGAATAAAATCAAGTATCCAGACACAACTGAAAATTTATATTAACAACAAATCTATAGTAATCGACAAGGTTGATGAATTTTGCTATGAAGCATGATAACAAAGAGCGGTGGTGCGGAGGAGGACATATCGTCCCGGATAAATAAGGCCAGCTATGCTTATCATAAACTCAGTAACATTAGTAGAAAAACCAAACTAAAAATTTTCAACTCGAGCGTTAAACCAGTTCTACTATACGCTTGCGAAACCTGGAAAGTCACAGATAACATATCCAGAAAACTACAGACTTTTGTTAATAGGCGTCTGAAGAGATGCAGGATATTTTGGCCTAATACAATTTCAAACCAGGATCTTCTAAAACTTACTGCCAGCAAACCAATAGCAACAGAAATCCTATGTAGAAAATGACGGTGGATAGGCCACACCCTGCGGAAGCCGGACGGTGATATTGGCAAGCAGGCATTTCAATGGAATCCTTAGGGAAAACGAAGACGCGGAAGACCACGCAATACCTGGGTCAGAACTTTTACTTGTAATTGTAATCTCTAATTATTATTCGTGTTTTGAAATTAATGTAAAGGAAGAAAAAAAAAAAAAAAATTTGCTGAAGGGTACCTAAGCCGTAAGGAAAATGATATTGCTGATGCATCATCATGCACGGAAATTGATACTAATGAAGTAAATAAAATATCTAGAACTACAAAATAGTTTTAAACAGGGAACTTACGGCATAATTAACGTTTATAATATTTTTCAAAATATCTACTTTAAACATTTATGTAAAAATAATTAAATTAAAAAAAAATTAAATTAGATTACCTAAAAAATTTTATGAATGAATTCTGAATATCGATAATGGATTATCTTCTTATTTAATTTAGCTGTTGAATTTTTATTTCATTGTAGACTTTGAACAATTAAACTTACAATTGTTTTACGATTTCTATAAAGTGACTTTATAGTTTAAATATTTTTTTATTTAAAATATTATATTGGTCAGTTGTTGACTGAGTGTAGGTACAAAATATACATATATTTTATTTAGAACAATATTTAAACAGTGTTAAAAGGTCAATAAGAAGTGAAAATTTTAATATTTAAAAAAAAAAATAGTGTACAAAGTATTTAATCGATAAATAAAAATATTATTATAATTTATAAATTTAAAAAAAATTGAAAACTGTAAAAAAATTGTTGCTAAATTCTGTGAATGTACAGAAAAGAAAAATAGTGGTTCAAGATTTTCAAATCAAATATTGCACCCACATTATATTTTATATATTATTTTTATTGTTTGTTTTTTCATTTTTAATTATGACAAAAATTTTTATGGGAATGAATAAAATTTTGCAAAAATTGATAAAATAAAATACCATTATTTTAAATAAAATAATATCAAAAAATTGTTAAAGGTTTTTCTTTAACCCCGCAAGTTTTCCACAACAATTATATACAGTTTGAAAAATAATGTAATAAACATGTCCTCCTAGAGAAGAAAGAAGTGCGTAATTTATAACTGCCAAGCAGTTCCGGAGCTTTTCCCAGACAGGAAATTTTTCGAATTCCCAAAAAGAGGTACTGAAAACTATTATAAATGGGTAAAAACCACGAAAAACATAATAGAATCTAAAAAACGACTATATATTTGATCTTAAAATTTATTTGGGAAAAGATATTGGTAGAAAAATGCTATTCTCCTATATTTTTAAATGCTAATGCAGAATCTAATGATGACAAAGAAAATATTGACGAAAGAAACTGTACTAAAATGAGCACGAAACGAATGCAATGAGCACAGAAAAAATTGTTAAGAATTGCTTTGGAAAAATTGTAATTATGATTAAGATTTACTTTGGAAAAATTGTAAGTATCAAATATATAGAAATATTTATATAATAACTAAGAACATAAAAAAACAAAAGTTGAAAAATATAATGAATATTTAATTTTTACAATTTATTGCCATTGATTTTTAATATTTCAACAATTAAAAATATTAAAAATTTAAAATAGCTTTTACAATATTTACCCCTATTTTTAAAGGCGTAGCATACGATGAGTATCACAAAAGTGATGATTGGCTATTCTTGAAGGCTCAAAAGTGATATTGACGTCATCTTGTAAATTTGCCGTGATGTCAGTTTCCAAAATCATCACAAGAATCATGAAGGCGTAGCATACTAAGTGATAGCAAATTGGTATCACTTATAAATTTGCCAACGAAGAGGTATCATGTCTAGATTTTCTTTAAAATTTAAAAGTTAATAAACAAAAATGAAGAAACAAGAAATTAATTTAAATATAATAGCACTTTTGTTAAATCTTAGTATATTTTTAACATGCATGTTTTTATATACATAAAAACATTTTAGTTTAGGTACCTGAATACTTTCATGTTTTAAAACAAAATTTTACATACAAACATTTAGTTCATTTACTTTCTTATGTTTTAAAAAAAATAAAGAATTGAATTCGTAAATTCTAATTTCAGTTACTTATAATAATGTAGGTTGAAACAAAAAATATGTTGGTTAAACCATAAAGTAACTACATACATAGAGTGTTCACGTAGAACAAAAAAGTTAGACAAGTTTTTTTATTTTCTAAAATCAACTTTATCATATTTCAGTTTATTTTTATTTTAATTTTTTTAGTTTTTTTTATTTTTTTGTTTGTATGTCAATCGATGTGTGTACGTTTGTATATATTTTTTCTCTCTTTTTTTTTTTATGTATATCATATCAATCGCTGTATCATGTATGTACGCAGTTTGTGAATATTTTGATTATAAAATAAAAAATTGTCTTCTAATGTACCTATGTATTTTAAATTTTCGTTAGTTTAAAATAGGTATGTAAAATTTTTTTATAATTGTTAGGTTTTTAACTACTAAAAAAATATAATTAAAAATTTTTGTTTATTATATTATTATTTAATTTAGAGTTCTAAAAGGGAAAAAGCTGGGTAAAATATATTATGGAAAAGTATATTAATAAGCTTTCAAAATTCATAATTCCATTCGGCATAAAAAACTCTTTAAGTATGTAAATATAAATTATAAAATATACATATGTATGTATGTATTTTGCGATGTCTTTTGTTCAGCTGGAACCATAATCAGAAAAACCACTAATTTCACCCAGTGCACTATTATAGTATAGCCTTCTAATGGCTATTTCATCGAATACCAATACAGCCAAACTTTCAATTAAATCTTTTTCTGAGATTATAATGCCTAATTTTTGTCGTTAAAACCTATATTTAAATGTTTGATGGGGATCGATCTATTAAGGGAACTAAAATGGGGCAAATTAAGCTTTATTCCATTTCTCAAAAATTTATAACCCTTTTCGTGAATTAAAATGAATATTTAATGCTCCCTTTTTTTCGTCTTCGTCATTTAATAACACTTTCAAAATACTTTTTTAAAAATGTTTTGGCTTCGTTACGCAATTGAATCTGACTGCCTGTTAATAATACTACATAAAGATAAATCCTGTTTTTCTTTTTTTAATTTTGGCTTTAACTTTTTATTTTGATTTTTTAAACAAATAATTTTTTTTTTTAAATTAAATTTTGTTTCTTAAAGAAAGAAACCTTTTAAGAACTGTCGAATACTTTTTTAAATAAAAATCTGCACTCCTCTAAAATTTCAAAAAATGCCGGCAAAATCAACTTTTTTCATCTGACGAGACTGTTTAAAAATTTTCAAAAAGTACAATCAAACTTCTTACATTTTTGTTAGAATAGCATTTAGTGCTTGAATAATTATTATTTATTTTCAAAGGTTCTCTGTATTCTAAAAAAAAGAAATCGTTCAAATCGTATAAAGAAATACATATATACAAAATACATCGATTAACATACAAAAAAAAACAACGATAAAAATATTTAATAAAAGTTTTTAAAAAGAAATCGTTCAACTTGATAAGGAAATATCAAAAATTGTACATACATCGATTGACAAACAAACAAAACAAAAAGAAAAATTAAAATAAAGCAAAGAAATAATTTCAATTTGATTTTACTATGTATACCAAAAATACGGTCATCTTTTTACGATAATGGGGTGATTTCAAATACCGTATTGGGGTGATTTCAAATCAAAAAAATTGACTAACATTTTTTGTTCTAGATGAATGCTCTATGTATATGATTTCTTTATGGTTAAACTTATTAATCTGAAAAATGTAATTTAGAAAGTGTAGGTAATTCAAGATCAGAATTACCAGAATTACAATCAGAAATTGGTGCACTGGTAGAATCAGCAAGGGACAGGGAGCGATACAAACAAATCACACAAACTATCATATGACGCTAACATTCTGTAAAGAATATGCAACACAAGAAGAAGAAGGTAATTCAAAAGAATTTGAATTATTTCTTATACTTCTTCTAAAATTCTGTATTAATTTTCTTTTCATATTGAAAAGAATCACACAATCATAAAACCCATACATATTAATTTTTGTAGCTTTTGACAAAAACAAAAACCCAAAAGAAAAAAAAAATTGTAATGTCTAACATCACCTCAAGAATAGCCAAGCGTGATAATTTTTTTTTTAAGGAGACGCGCAGATAAACCTTCAAGAACCGG
Source organism: Dolichopus griseipennis (assembly GCA_963082915.1). NCBI lineage: Eukaryota > Metazoa > Arthropoda > Insecta > Diptera > Dolichopodidae > Dolichopus > Dolichopus griseipennis. Next base: position 274,862,885 of record OY720441.1, read on the forward strand.
GGAAAAAATGAAAGTATAGAATTTAAAAATAAAGTAAAAAAACCGAAGTATGTATTTTATTTTAAGATCATACAGAAATTTATTTTTAGGAAATGTGCTATACGTGCTACGTTTTTTCCCATCTTCATAAAATAATTTCATAAGTATTTCATTACATTTCTTCTCAAAACTAAATAATTTTTATTATATGTGTTGTATGAATGTAATCAGAACCTACATTAATTCTTTCAGAAGGTCTGGAGGACAACGAAAATATATAAATGATTAGTAGACATTGTTAATATGTGTGAGAGAAAGCTCTTCCAGATGACGTTTCTTAAAAAATTTGTTGTACTTTTATGTATATGTTTGTTTTTTAGGTAAAATTCCCATTTTCATCAAAACTTTTAGAGTTTCATCAATAAAATAATTTTCCATGTATTTTAATTTTAATTTTAAAATAAAATTTGTAATTTTTTCTGTAATATATTTATCAAAATTTCAGCTTTCAACTCGAAATTTTTAATATATTTTCAGCAAAATATATTCAATAATTTTTTTTAGTATTTAGAATCACCGCCATTTTGACACACTCAAAAAACATTCGAATAGACATTTTTCATGATTTTCAGTGAACCTTCAATTTAAAAGTTATAATTTAAAATTTTTCAGCGAATTCGGTAAGTAGTTCAAATTCAAACTAAGTTTTAATATAAATAAATTAAATAAATAATTATTAAATTTATATAGAAATAAAGTTTGAATTATTCTTTTTCCGCTCATGAAAAAATTAAATTTCAAATCGTTTTTTCAGCACATTTACAAGAACTTAAACCTAAATGTACTATAAAGAAGTACTACATTTAGGTTTATTTAAGTAGTACAGTTTTAAAAAAAATGTTGTTGCGTAATATAAATTTTTTTTTTTAATTTGAATTAAATATTATTATACCCTACACCTATGAAATAGGAAAAGGGTATATTAACATTGGTATGGCGTTTGTAACCACCTAAAGCTAGATATGGAAAAGTATATATAGTTACATCTCCACCTGAACAAACAACACCTTTTACATAAATTTTTTTTTTTTTCCTCTTATTAGTTATTATTAAAATTCACAAAACGTCAATTCCTCAATTCCAAAGAAAATAAAATAGCTGATGTTTAATCACGGGTGGAAATAAATTTAGATGAGATGGAAATTGACGAAATTAAGTCTACTGATGCTACCATGCACTCAGCAGATGAAGACAATACAGTTTATATTCCAATTTCTGAATCAACTTTTGAATTTTTATAAGACACAAGGTTATTATAAAATGTGGTTCTGCAAAAACGGTCAAATCAGAGAAAATTTTTAATCGAATTAGGAAAATATTTACCCATCCAGCTCCTGATGAAAACCTTTTTATTTATATTTTAAAAGATCATATACCGCCAAAAGGGATTATTGGTATAATGATTGATGATATAAAAATTTACAGCTTATTCCAAAATATTTATCTTAAGCATTTTGCCAAAAACAAATCTATAAAATTAAATAAATGTTCATTTTTACTGGAGGATATAAAATATCGTGCAGAGTTACAAGAAAAAATATTAGAACAACACAATAGAACCAATCACAGAGGTATAAATGAAGCATATCTCAATTTAAAAAATAAGTATTATTTTCCAAAATTTAAATTGGAAATTCAAAAGGTAATAAACAACTGCCATATCTGTAACACGGCTAAATACGAAAGAAATCCGTTAAAACCACCTTTCAAAATAACGGAAACTTCTAATGCTCCTTTACAAATAGTTCATATGGATATATGGCTTCATACAAAGGGTAAACCTTATTTAACAATTATCGACAAGTTCACAAAACATGCTCAAGTGATTCCTCTAAGTTCGCGCAACTGGATGGACCTAAAAAGATTCCATAATACTCTAAATGAACACTTGAGAATTTTCGCCTTAGCCGAGAAAGAATAATCTATACCATTAGATGAAAATTCTGTAATCAAAGCTATGAAAATTTATAATGAAACAATGCATTTATCTACTTTAAAAAAACCAATTGATTTCCTAAACGGAAACATTGGACGCCAAGAATATCCACTCATAAAACAAAATCTCCTAAAAATTAAAAATAGAACTATTAATTCAAAAAATAAAAACAGAACTGAATGAAAATTCTGCAACTATCTAAAATTAAATCGCGTAAATAAACTTCAACCTTATCATAAAAAAATTAATATTGTCGAAACAAAAGAGGATCATGTTAAAATCAATAAAGAACTTTATCCCCGTTATATTAACCAATTCAAAAGCAAATTGAAATAACAAAATTAATGCAAAATTTTATTTCAGGCAAAATGTTAATTATCTTATTTCAAATTATTTCGCACATCTTTAATTGAAATAAATCGCGTTCAATCTGGAAATGGCTATGTTTTGTTTCAAGAATCAGAACTTAAAATTATTGACAATTATAAGCGCATTATGCACATAATAGATCTAAATTACTACGAAGACAGCATTAATAGAATACAAAACAACATTATACAACTTAATAAAACAACCGAACTTCCTCAAAATCTTCTTGTAAATTTTAAAAATCTAAAACAAAGTTTTTTCAACATTATTCCACATTATGTCAATAAACGAGGTTTAATAAATCTGGCTGGAAATACTCTCAGATTTTTAACCGGAATTATGGACAATGAAGAGCGTAAAGAAATTCTAGAACACTTCAATTTAATAGAACTAAAAAATGGAAATATAATTGGAAATTCAAATAAACAAGTAACAATTAATGAGCAGAATTCAAATCAGATCAAAGAAATTTCATGTCATATTAATAACGCCCAAAATAATGTAACTTTTATTATAAACAAATTTGAAGATAAAATTAGAAAAATAAGTAATTTTTTTTTTGTCCTTATTACTCCTCTTGGGAGCATAGGATATCTACTAGGCATCTCCACCTGACTCTATTCGGAGCAGTTATTTTTGCTTCCTTCCATGTTTTTCCAATTGAGGTTAGTTCTTCCAATATCGTTCGCCTCCATGTGTTATTAGGGCGGCCTCGTCTTCGGGTTCATTGTGGGTTCCATTCTAGTGCTTCCCTTGCTATGCTATCTTGCGGCTGTCTAAGTGTGTGCCCTATCCATTTCCACTTCTTCCTTTTGATCTCTTGCTCAATTGGTTCTACTTTGGCAAGTTTCTATAGGTCCTTGTTACTTATTGTGTTCGACCAGTATATTCTGCATATTATTTTTAGACATTTGTTGATGAAAACCTATAGTTTCTGTGTGATGTTGTTCGTAACTAACCAGGTTTCACTTCCATATGTTAAGGTGGTCTTTACGCGGTTTCCAAATATCCTCAATTTTGTTCCCCTGGACATTTGTGCGCTTTTCCATATTTTAGCTTGCATATTATTTATTGTGTGTGATAGCAGGCAGATGTCATCGGCATAGTCCAGATCTTCTAATTGCCTGAAGAGATTCCATGTTAATCCAGTTCTTTTGGTACTAATCTCTTTCATTATGTCATCTAGCACTACTGTGAAAAGGATTGGTGGCAGCGGACAACCTTATTTTACTATGTTGGTGATGAATGGTTCGCTGGTATTATAGTACTGAGAGTTGTGTTTCTTCATACATGTTCTGTATTATTTCTATGATTTTTTCCGGCACATTTCGGTTTCTAAGTGCTTTCCATATGGCTTTTCTGCTTATACAATCAAACATTTTCTTGAAATCGATGAAAACCAGGTATAATGGGGCTCGCCATTCTATTGACTGTTTAACGATGATTCTGAGCGTATTAACCTGGTCTATGCAACTTCTATGGGGACGAAAACCTGCTTGCTCATCTCTTATTTGGTTCTCTAGTTTCTCCTGCAGCCTTTTGTATTATTGTTGCCATAATTTTGTAGATTGTGTTTAGCACTGTTATGCCTCTCCAGTTGTCGCATTTGGTCAGATCACCTTTCTTTGGAAGTTTGATGATTATTCCATTTTTCCACGTAACCGGTAAACTGCCCTCATCCCATGCTATTGTGATGTGAGGTTCTAGAAGCTCGGCTGATGTTTCTGGATCTATTTTTATAATTTCTGCTGGGAGAACATCTTCGCCTGTTGCTTTATTTTTAACTTTCTTATTGCCTCTTTGATCTCTGCTTTGGATGGTTTATTTATTCTTATGTTGTAATTGTTATTATTTGTGCGATTTTCTGGTCGAGTGAGCTGGTTCAAGATTTTATGTAGCTCTCTTGTGTTGTTGTGTATTGCAGCCGTTTCAGCCTTATTTGCGATATCGTTAATATATGTTCTTTTATCTCTTCTTGCAGCACTTTTGACTTGTTTAGCTATATTATTTTATTGTTGTCTTATAGCGTTATTGGTATTCAATTGATGTTTTAGGTTGTTTCTTTGTGTTATTAGATTCCAGGTGTTGTTGGAAATTCATACCTTTCTTTGCGGCTGAATTATTCCTAGGTGTTCTGCTGTGTTTTTGACGGTCTCGACAATGTGGTCCCATGTGTGTGGTTGGTCTATTGGGAGGGTTTGGCGTATTGTTTCTACGATGTTATTTCTTATTTCAGTGTTACGGACTGAAATAAGAAATTCTTGGAGGTTTATCTTTCTTCTTATGTTTCTTCTTTATTATCGGTTATTAATTCGTGGTCGCTTCCTATATCTGCAGCTCTCTTGTTTCTGACATCTTGCAGTGTGTTTTTCCATTTTCTGCTGATACATATATGGTCAATTTGGTTTTTCGTTTGACCGTTTGGTGAGGTCCATGTATACTTATGTATGTCTTTATGGGGGAATAGCGAGTCGCCGATAATTAAAAAATAATAAAAAAATAAGTAATAAATGTAGATTATTTATTGTGCAAATACAGATTATGAAAATATATATACTTTGTCAAAAGAAATTACTAAAATTAAAGAAATTACCCTTGCAAGCAAACTTGAAATATTATCTAGTAGTAGAAATTTTACGAACATTAAAAATTGTATTCTTTATAAAAAACAAACTTTCAATTTCGTAATATCCATACCAAATTTTTTAAAGAAAACTATTTTAGAACAATAATAGAAAAAGTTTCTAATAAAGACATATTTTTAGAATTAGATACTAATATTAGTAAGATTATTATAAGCAATCAAAAAATGTTTGTAAATATTGAAAATAAAAACATTTTAAAAAATGAATTAATACCTCATAAAGAACAATGCATCGCAAATTAAGTAAACACGCAGCAAATGAAATGTAAGTTTCGAAAAAATTTATTAGATGAAATTAAGGTAATTTCTAGTGATATTGTAATAATGAAATTAACATAAAAGGTAATAATATTCTAAAAATCGAAAATTGTAAAATTATGGTATGGATATCAAAACGAATACTATAAGAAAAATCTTTCCGAAGTTGAACGTAACATAACTATTGAACAAATAACGAACAAATTTCATTTACAAAACCTATATCTCAAACACATTAATAATACGAAACACTTTGAAGAAATTAAAGCGAACACTAACTGGAGATGGTACGCCAATGTAACTTAAAATTTGGTGATCATTCTATTAGTAGTTATAAAAGTATTTTTAATTTTTGTAAAACGTAAAGTAAAAAATTCGAATGTAAGTATTCAACTAAAAGACTTTCGACAGGAGTCGGAAGTTAAGGTGGGAGGAGTTACATTTCCACCTGAACAAACAACAGCTTTTGCATAAGTGTTGTTTTTCCCTCTTATTAGTTATTATTAAAATTTACCTTAATTTTATTTAAATTATTATTTTTTTTAATGACTCTCGTTCGAACAAAAGTAAGTGGCGCAGTCGGTGGGATCCCAATATAAAGGATTTGTGATAAAGAACTTGAGTTAAACAAAAATTTAATTTTATTGAAAAAAAATATTTCATTTGGTCTAGTGATTATTTAAAATAAAATTAAAATTAAATAGAAGTGTAAAATTTGTTTTGTAAAATTATCTTTTGAAAAGCTTGTGTGTAATTGATTCTTATATTCTGTACCAGTAATTAACTAAAAATAAAATCATAAGTCAATAAATTAAAAATAAAAAATAAAACTAAAACAAAAACTTAAAACCTTTTTTTTTGTGAAATAAAATTATAAAAATTACTTATATTACAAATATAATAACACTTAAAAAAGACCTAAAAAAAAAAACAAAACATCAGAAAGTCATTAACAAAAATTTAAAAAAAAAGAATTCTAATGTAGTTAATTAAGTGCGGAATTTTCAAATATTATAAATTAAGTAAAAAAAGGAACAAGAAATCAAAAATATAAAAATAACAGAAATCGTAAATTTTAAAATTAATTGTTAATAAAACAAAATTCAAAAATAAGTTGGAAATGAAAAAGATTTCAAATAAAAAATTAAGCTGTAAATTAACCTAAGAAATCAGAATGGTAAACCAACATCCTGGTGTTCAACCTTTGGATTTAAATATCAACCCGCTGAAATACATCGAAAACCTACCTGAATTTGATGGAAACGGTGAGTCGTTATTTACCTTTATAGAACTAGTTGAATGTATTTTAACATTAATTATAAGTCCTAATGTAAATAGTCAGGCAATTTTATTAAATAAAATTAAAAGTAAGTTTCGCGGTAAAGCTAGGCAGGTTATCGAAATTAATAACCACCTAACAAATAATTGGTCTGGTATGAAAAATGTTCTTTTAAAAAATTTTAGTGATAAGCGAACATCTTTGCAAATAATTGATGAATTACGAAGTGTTTCTTTTACGACTAACAGTGTTGATATGTATAATCAGATTCAAAAAATTCTACGTATTCTAAATAATAAATCTAAAGGGGAACCAAATTCAGTTCAAATAATAGAAGCCAATATTCAAACTGGCCTCAAAATATTTAAAGAAAAACTTCCCGAACCAATGCGTTCGATTCTCTATAGCAGAAATCCAGAGACCTTAGAAAAAGCGATTGACATTTTGCATGAAAGTAATTACGCTTACTACAATCCAACAAAAGCTCCTTCAAATAAAAATAATTTCCAGCGAAAAAATTTTCATTCGCAAAACCCACATAATAATCACGGAAATTCCAACTTTAGAAAAAATTATAATCATTCAAATAATAATCTTCCAAATAATAATTATTCAAGTAATTGCTATAATAATAAATTAAACAAAAATTTTTATAACAACCAAAATAATAACAAAAATTGTAACTATTCATAAAACGTCAATTCCTCAACTAACCGATCAAATAATTTTAACCGATTTAACAGATCACATCATTCAAATTTTGGAAAAAATAGACCAGAACCAATGGGATTGGGCCAAACCGTTAACACAAGGGTCAATTCATTAGAAATAAGAAATCAAATAGAAAATTTTCCCTTAGAAGCTTCGGAAGCCAACAACAACTTCCTTATATAAACTCCAATCAAAAGGAAGACCATTAAAGTTTATTATAGACTCAGGTGCTACCATGAGTATTATAAATAATTTATAATTTTTTTTTTTTTCCTTTCATTTGAGACCATGTTTTATTTAGTTCTGTTATTTCTCGTTCTACTGTTCTACGCTATGTATTTCTAGGTCTACCAACACTTCTCTTTCCTTGAGGGTTCCATTCCAGGACTTGCCTGGCTATGCTGTCTGGGGGGCTTCTAAGAATGTGACCTATCCACCTATATTTTCGTTTCATATCTTCGTGTGTTTGTGTAAGTAGGCTAATGTCATCAGCGTGGTCCAAATCTTCCAGCTTTTGTGTGAGGTACCAGTTTATACCTCTGGATGAGTTGTTATTGGTCTTTCTCAAGACTTCGTCAATTGTTATATTGAATAGTAGAGGAGATAGCGGGCAACATTGTCTTACTCCATTTCTAATTATTACATGGTCGCTTAGAACACCCTTATGGAGAATTTGAGCTTCTGTGTTGCTATACATTACTCTAATTATCCTGATGACTTTTTCTGGAATGTTCTTCCTTTTAAGTGCTTCCCATATTGCGTTTCTATTTATCTCATCGAATGCTCTCTTGAAATCGACAAATGCTATGTAAATGGGTGCATTGAATTCTTTTGATTGTTCCAAGATTGTTCTTAAAGCATTTGCATGCTCTGTACAACTTAGTTCTTTACGGAAACCGGCTTGTTCTTTTTTTAAGACACTTTCAATATGTTCCTCAATTCTACTAAGAATAACTAGGGCCAGTATCTTGTGGACAGTATTGAGTAATGTTATTCCTCTTCAGTTATTACAGTTACTTAGGTTGTCTTTCTTGGGGATCTTTACAATTATACCTTTTTTCCATTGGGAACTCATTTCTTCATTTTGCCATATCTTTTGCATTATTGGTTGCAGGAACCTTGCACTTTGTAGAGTGTCTACTTTGACAAGTTCAGCTCCTATGCCATCTGTACCTTCAGCTTTAGTATTTTTATGTTTGTTTATTATTTCCGCTAGCTCCCGTACTGTTGGAGTACTGATGTTAATATTTGTACTTGTATTCCCAGTGTGCCCTCACGGGCTGGGGCGCCATATAGGAAACATAAGGCGCCATATAAACTTTATTTGTGCTGAAATGTTCTTTCCATCTATCCAATTGTTCTTTGGTCGATGTTAGTAGTTTACCATTCTTGTCTTTGATTGGGTGATCCCTACTTGACTTCTGGTTGGATAGGATTTTTATTTTAGCGAATAGTTGCTTTGAGTTGTGTTGGTCAGCTGCTTGTTGGACTTCTAAAGCGATATTGCTTATGAATTTTCTTTTATCCCTTCTTGCAAGCTTCTTTATTTCTTTGCATATGGTTTTATGATGTTCTTTCATTTCGTTACTATTATTTGTTAGTAGTGAAGTTTTAATGTTTCTTCTCAGAAGTATTTTGTTCCATGTTTCATCTGAGATCCATTCTTTTCTGTTGTGTTCTTTGGTTCCCAATATTTCTTCACCAGCATTTCTATATATCTCTTGTCATTTTTCCTCGCTTATTTGGGGTTCCTCTTCTATATTATTTTTAATTTTTTCTATTAATTCATTTTTCTTATTATCTATATTGAGTTTGGCTATATTTAGTATTTTTCTTCTTCTGGGTTTTGCTTGAATACGTCTAAGCTTAATTCTTAAGTAGGCTGTAAGTAACTGTATGGTCTGTTTGTGTATCTGCACCCCGCCAAGTTCTTACATCTAGTAATGATGATCGCCAGTTTCTGCTGATGCAAATATGCTCAATTTGGTTTTTCGTTCTTCCATCAGGTGATGTCCAAGTGTACATGTGTATTTCCTTATGTGGGAATGGTGTGTCTCCAATTATCAGGCTAAATTCTTGGCATATATCTATTAGCCTTTCCCCATTCTTATTCTTAATTCCTATTCCATGTAACCCTGTGACTGGACATCCTTTGCTTAGATTTCGCTTTCCAACTTTTGCGTTGAAGTCACCCTTCATTATTACTCTATCTTTTCGAGGTGTTCTGCATAGTACTCATGTTAATTGAGCATAGAATTCATCCTTACATTCGTCCTCTGCAACTTCTCTTGGCGCGTAACCTTGTGTTATTGTTATATTTTTGTACTTGGTAGCTAGCCTTACAGTCATTAACCTTTTTGATACAGCCTCCCAATTTATTACGCTGTTCTTATGTTTCTTATCTATTAGTATTCCAACTCCATATTCCCCCAAATAATTACTATTTCCTGAGTATATGAACATGTTATTATTTGCTGTAATTAACTCCCCGTAGTTATTCCATCTAACTCCGCTAAGCCCAAGGATCCCAATTCCAAATCTTTGCATTTCTTTTTCGACTTGGGCTAATCTGGAGTTTTCTCTTAATGTTCTAGTATTCCATTATGCAAATCTTGTCCTTAAACGTGTGCCAATTGTCAGTACCGTATTTTCAATCCTATTTCTATTCCGAGGCTCTGTTTCAATTTCGCTAATCGTTTTTCTTCACAAAGTAGGTGATTGGTCTACTGTTGCTATCCACAATATGTCATCTTCTAATTTTCCCCTAGTGTCATCTATCGGTCAAGTGCAGAAACCGTGTCATGTGGGTGGTGCGTGTTGCCATTTTAATTATGTATAACAATTCAATTACATTGATCATATCTGTCACTTATGCCATCTCCATCAATTTGACATATTCACATGTATGTATTATAGACTATAGGTTATTATTATTCTTTATTTAGTATTCATTATCAAGTTATAGAATATAGCTATAGGTATATTTTTATATTTATTTGTTACTAATTATTTGTGTTATTTTTTGTTTTTTTTTTTTTATTTTTAGGTATAGTATATTACGATATAATAATATTGATTATAAGGATATATTTGATATTTTTATATTGTATATATATTACGGTATCTCCCACCGGGAATCGAACCAGGGAACTACCACAGTGGTTAGATTACAAAGTTTTCCGCTCTAACCATCTAGGCTTAGGAGGAGATAGTAATTCGCCTTACTCGGCACCTATTTGGGTTGTCCCAAAAAAACAAGATGCGTCAGGAGAACAGAAATGGCGCATCGTAATAGACTATCGAAAGTTAAACAACGTCACAGTAGACGACAAGTACCCCATACCAAATATGGAAGACATACTTGACAAACTCGGTCGAGCTATGTATTTTACTACCCTTGACTTGGCCAAGGGTTTCCATCAAATTGAAATCCATGAAGATGACATTAAAAAGACCGCATTTAGTACCATCAACGGTCACTTTCAATTTGTCAGTATGCCTTTTGGTCTTAAAAACGCTCCTGCAATGTTTCAAAGGTTAATGGATTCTGTTTTACGAGATTTCATTGGTAAATTTTGTTACGTCTACTTGGACGATATTATAATCATTAGCACAAGTAAGGAAGAACATTTCGTTAACATACAAAAAGTTTTGAAAAAGTTAGAGGAAGCCAATTTAAAAATTCAATTGGGCAAAAGTGAGTTCCTTAAACTAGAAACGGAATTTTTGGGACATATAATAACTACCAACGGTGTTAAGCCTAATCCTAATCGAGGCTATTACTTAATCTCCTATTCCAAAAACCCAAAAATTAAGTCATTTCTTGGTCTTGACGGCTACTACCGTAAATTTATTAAAGACTTTGCAAAAGTTGCAAAACCTTTAACAGTCTGTCTAAATAAAGGAAAGCGAATAGATCTTAGCAATACAGAATACAATGAAGTTTTTAATAAATTAAAGCTCCTTATTACTACCGATCCTATCCTTATCTATCCAGATTTTTCAAAAAAGTTTACTTTAATTACTGACGCAAGCAACTATGCGCTTGGAGCTGTTCTCACACAAGAAACCCATCCAGTTGGTTACCCATCGCGCACACTCAATGAACATGAGTGTAGATACTCTACCATTGAGAAAGAATTGCTCGCTATGGTATGGGCAGTCAAATATTTTCGCCCATATCTGTTTGGTCGCAAGTTTACTATTTAAATTGACCACAAACCCTTGCAATGGCTTCATAATTTAAAAGAGCCTAACTCAAAATTGCAAAGGTGGAAAATAAAACTGGAAGAGTTCAATTTTGATATAGAATATTTAGCCGGCAAAGAGAATCAAATAGCTGGTGCTTTATCAGGGTGAAAATAAATTTAGATGGGATGGAAATTGACGAAATTAAGTCTACTGATGCTACCATGCACTCAGCAGATGAAGACAATACAGATTATATCCCAATTTCTGAATCACCTTTGAATTTTTATAAGACACAAGTTATTATAAAATGTGGTTCTCCAAAAACGGTCAAATCAGAGAAAATTTTTAATCGAATTAGGAAAATATTTACCCATCCAGCCAAAAGATCATTATTTTGATTTATTTTAAAAGATCATATACCGCCAAAAGGGATTATTGGTATAATGATTGATGATATAAAAATTTACAGCCTATTCCAAAATACTTACCTTAAGCATTTTGGCAAAAACAAATCTATAAACAACACAATAAAACCAATCACAGAGGTATAAATGAAGCATATCTCAATTTAAAAAATAAGTATTATTTTCCAAAATTTAAATGGGAAATTCAAAAGGTAATAAACAACTGCCATATCTGTAACACGGCTAAATAAGAAAGAAATCCGTTAAAACTACCTTTCAAAATAACGGAAACTCCTAATGCTCCTTTAGAAATAGTTCATATGGATATATGGTTTCATACAAAGGGTAAACCTTATTTAACAATTGTCGACAAGTGCACAAAACACGCTCAAGTGATTCCTCTAAGTTCGCGCAACTGGATGGACCTAAAAACTTCTCTAATGCAATACATCGCTTCTTTCGGTAAACCCAAAAAATAATTACCGAAAAGGCTATACCAGCCTAAATTTTAAGTTCTGCAAAGTGAAGGAATTGATGCACTTTACTACACCTAACAACAAATGTAGTAACTCTGACATCGAAAGGTTCCATAATCCTCTAAATCATCGGTCGGGAACCGGCGGCTCTGGAGCCTCATACGACTCTTAGCTTCAAAACCTGCGGCTCTTAATTTGAATAATATTTTTAAAAAAATTCGCTGTTGCCATCTAATGTTTTCAGTATGTTTCTGAAATCATCACCTAAGACACAAACGAAAAATATTTAAATTTAAATAAAAAATCGATTGCTCAGCAATCTATTCTAAACCAATAAATTACCATAGCAACCATTTTCTTCAATTATTTTTACTCACGGTTATATAAGTTTCGTGAATTAGTTTTCTAGTGTTTTTTGAATTGGTAAGGTTTTATTGCTGTGCATTACAAAAATTTATTAAATAATTAAAGTTATTAAATACAATCGATAATTTAAGTTTTGTTAATAATTCAATTGAATTATTGAACCACAATGAATGCAAGAAAAAGAAAAATCATTGATGAAAACAGAAGTTTCAATAAAATGTGGACTGAACGATTTGCATTTATAGAAGTTAATGGGAAACCTCAATGTTTGATTTGTAATTTAAGGATGCAGAACAATAAATCAAGCAATATAGAACGACACTTTGATGGAAAACATTCAGATTTTAGCGATAAGTATCCAGACGGCGATAGTAGAAAAAAAGTTATTCAAGAATTACAAAATAAAACATTACTTCAGCAAGGATGTTTTTCAAATTGGGTAAAATCTTCATCAACTTCAAATGAAGCAAGTTTTGAATTGTCATTAGAGATCGCGAAAGCTGGAAAGCCGTTTACGGATGGTGAATTTATCAAACAGTGCATGTACAAGGTTTCTGATACGCTCTTCAAAGATTTTAAAAATCATGATGATATATTAAAAAAAATACAAGATTCACCTCTCTCAGCTAGAACTGTTAAAGAACGTATCATAAATATATCTGCAGAAGTATCAAACATGCTACTTTCGGATATTAATGCTGCAGAATTCATATCGCTTGCTGTTGATGAATCTACAGATGTTACTGACATATCGCAGTGCTGTGTAATGGCTAAATATATAACATCTTCAGGTGTTCAAGAAGAGCTACTTGAAGTATTGCCACTTAAAAGACACACTACAGGTGAAGAAATTTCGGAAAGTATTGTAAAATGTTTAAAGAGTAAAAATATAAATTTTGATCGTATAGTATCCATTGCAACGGACGGAGCACCGGCGATGATTGCAAAAAATAAGGGCATTGTTAAATTGCTTTCTAATTATATTTCTCACGAAATAATTTCATTTCATTGTATTTTGCACCAAGAAGCTTTAGTTGCAAAATCGTTAGGAATAATACCAAACCTAAAAAAAGTAATGGATGTAGTTATACCAATAATAAATTTCATCAAGGCTCGAGCGTTGAATCACAGATTATTTACTGCACTTTTAGAAGAAGTCAATGCTGAATATAACTGCTGTACGTTGGTTGTCACGAGGCAAAGTGTTATACCGTTTTTCCGAGTGTTTGCAAGAAATTATTATTTTCTTAGGCTCGAAAAATTATAACGAAGAACATTTTAAACTTCTTACAAACTATGAATGGCTTGAAAATTTTTACTTTTTACTAGATATGACAAAACATTTTAACAAACTTAATCTTAAGTTACAAGGAAAAGGAAATACTGCTTTACAGTTATTAGAAGAAGTTCTTACTTTTGAGCAAAAACTAGAACTGTTCAAGGTGGATATATCTAACGATCAGTTTGTATATTTTGATAGTTTAAGAAATTACAGATTAAATTTAACCGAAGAGAAAACAGATTGTAAAATATTCGCTGATATAATCACAACAATTTCAAATTCATTTGCAAGCAGATTTCTGGATTTCAAGAAGTATCAGGAAACATTGAAATTTATTTTGCAGCCATTGCAGTGCGATTTAAAATTAATAGACATAAAAGCTTTCCCTGGTATATCTATTGCAGAACTTCAGCTTGAGCTTTTGGAAATTAAAAATAAAAGTATATGGGTAGAAAAACTTCAACACATGGTAACACAAATTGAAACATATCAACCAACTATGGAGAACACGCCGCAGGACATAATATTCAGATGCTGGAATACATTCCCGAATAATTATTTAAACACCAAGAGCCTTGCACTTGGCCTTTTGACACTCTTTGGTTCTACGTACAATTGTGAACAATTTTTCTCTTCCATGAACTACATTAAAAATAAGTACCGGAGCAGGCTGAAAGATGAAAGTTTAAAAGCTTTGTAACAATTAAAAACCACCAAATATGTGCCAAATTTAAAAAAGTTGGCTGGAATGATACAATAAATGTTTAATATTATTTGATTCATAACTTCAATATTATATTATCACAATTTTCATAATTTAATATTATATTATCATAAACTTTAATAAATATTGAAAAATTAAAAATATGTGTTTTGTTTTATTTATTATAAAGAAGGGAAAATCCTGCCATTAAATAAGATAAGTCATTTCGTAATATACAAATTTTTTAATGCTACACAAGTTTTTAGCTCGAATATGTCTGTGACTGCGGCTCTTAAATTTCATTTTTTTGAAATTTTTTGTTGATTTGACTCTTTACTTAAAAAAGGTTCCCGACCGCTGCTCTAAATGAACACTTGAGAATTTTCGCCTTAACCGAGAAAGAACAATCTATACCATTAGATGAAAATCCCGTAATCAAAGCTATGAGAATTTATAATGAAACAATGCATTTATCTACTTTAAAAAAACCAATTGATTTCCTAAACGGAAACATTGGACGCCAAGAATATCCACTCATAAAACAAAATCTCCTAAAAATTAAAAATAGAACTATTAATTCAAAAAATAAAAACAGAACTGAAGGAAAATTCTGCAACTATCTAAAATTAAATCGCGTAAATAAACTTCAACCTTATCATAAAAAAATTAATATTGTCGAGACAAAAGAGGATCATGTTAAAATCAATAAAGAAATTTATCCCCGTTATATTAACCAATTCAAAAGCAAATTGAAATAACAAAATTAATGCAAAATTTTATTTCAGGCAAAATGTTAATTATCTTATTTCAAATTATTTCGCACATCTTTAATTGAATTAATCGCGTTCAATCTGGAAATGGCTATGTTTTGTTTCAAGAATCAGAACTTAAAATTATTCACAATTATAAGCGCATTATGCACATAATAGATCTAAATTACTACGAAGACAGCATTAATAGAATACAAAACAACATTGTACAACTTAATAAAACAACCAAATTTCCTCAAAATCTTCTAGTAAATTTTAAAAATCTAAAAGAAAATTTTTTTAACATTATTCTACATTATGTCAATAAACGAGATTTAATAAATTTGGCTGGAAATACTCTCAGAGTTTTAACCGGAGTTATGGACAATGAAGATCGCAAAGAAATTCTAGAACACTTCAAATTAATAGAACTAAAAAACGGAAACATAATTGGAAATTTAAATAAACAGGTAACAATTAATGAGCAGATTTCAAATCAGATCAAAGAAATTTCAAGTCATATTAATAACGCCCAAAATAATGTAACTTTAATTATAAACGAATTTAAAGATAAAATTAGTAAAATAAGTAATAAATTTAGATTATTTATTGTACAAATACAGATTATGAAAATATATATACTTTGTCAAAAGAAATTACTAAAATTAAAGAAATTATCCTTGCAAGCAAACTTAAAATATTATCTAGGAACATTTTAAATGAACAAGAAATAAATGAAAATAATATAACGGTAGAAATTTTAGGGTTGGTGACTAAATCCACAAACCGACATCCATAAATAAAAAATCCATAAACTCAAAATTCAAAATGGTGACAAGATTACAAACTGTATTAAAAGAAATATATTGCCATTAAAAGTAATATATTGCCCTTTTCCGAAATATTCTGGAAAAGGGCATAATCATCAGTCTGTTAGCCCTTGTGGATTTTTTTTTTTTTGGCAAAAGTCATTATGGATTTTGTTTTTTGTGGATTTAGTCACCAACCCGAAATTTTACCGTACATTAAAAATTGTATTCTTTATAAAAAACAAACTATCATTTTCGTAATATCCATACCAAATTTTATAAAAGAAAACTACAATAATAGAAAAAGTTCCTAATAAAGATAGAATTAGATACTAATATTAGTAAAATTGTTATAAGCAATCAAAAAATTTTTGTAAATAATGAAAATAAAAACATTTTAAAAAATGAATTAATACCCCATAAACAACAATGCAACGCAAATTTAGAAAACACGCAGCAAATGAAATGTAAATTTCGAAAAAATTTATTAGATGAAATTAAGGTAAGTTCTAGTAATATTGTAATAACAAAAAATTTGAAAGAAACTTTTGTAATAAATAACTGTGGCCAACACAATTAAATCAACATTAAAGGGAATAATATTCTAAAAATTTAAAATTGTTTATGAAAATCTTATTTATGAAAATTATCAAAAAGAATACTATAACAAAAATCTTCCCGAAGTTGAACGTAACATAACTATTGAACAAATAACGAACGAATTTCATTTACAAGACCTATATCTCAAACACATTAATAATACGAAAAACATTGAAGAAATTAAAGTGAACAGTAACTGGAGATGGTACGCAATGGTAAGTATAAATGTGGTGATCATTCTAGTGGTAGTTATAATAGTATTTTTAATTTTTATAAAACGTAAAGTAAAAAATTTGAATGTAAATATTTAACTAAAAGACGGTCGACAGGAGTCGGAAGTTAAGGTGGGAGGAGTTACATCTCCACCTGAACAAACAACAGCTTTCGCATAAATGTTTTTTTTCCTCTTATTAGTTATTATTAAAATTCCTAATTTTTTTTTCATATTAAATTAATTTTAAATAATTTTTATAAACTGATTCCGTGAAAATTATGAGTTGTAAACTTTTTCACGGTTTTATAATAAAATAAATTTTTAAAGATAACAATAAAATTTAGAATTAAGATTCACTCTAAAAGTTACAGTCAAATAAAGAATATATAAAATAAAATTTACCTTAATTTTATTTAAATTATTATTTTTTTTTTATGACTCTCGTTCGAACAAAAGTAAGTATATATTTGTGATCAGCGTGACCTCCTGAATCGATATAGCCACGTCCGTCAGTCCGTCCGTAGGCACGATAACTCAAAAACTAATGGAGCTATCTTAATGAAATTTTAAGGAACCTATTGAAATAGTGGGCGGGGACTATCCACATAGTTTCGAAGACCTTAAAGCATATTTCCGATAATAATAAAGATAGTAACTTCAAACAAATGTAGAAGGTTCAAATTTGGCACAAGCATATTCTTTACTATTTCCTACGTGTTCCCTTAATTTATGATCAATTGAAGTGGTGGTTCAGATAACTCCCTTAGACCTCTAAAGGTTGAAAGGCTTATCATCGTCATTAATAAAAAATAGTAACTTAAGATTAATATAGAATGTTCCAATTGTGTACAAGGGTTAACTAGTATTGAAAGTATGACGCTGACTGCATATGGGCGACATCGTACCATGGTTTCGGGTTCTGCAACCTTTGAAAAGTTCAAATGCTAACAAACATATATCTTAAAAACACCATAACTCAGAGACCAACTACGCTATTTTGATGAAATTTATATTCTAGGTTACTTGTAATGAAAGTATCATGGGAATTTGTTCTTGTTGGGTTCGCATTCTAGAAACTTTTGATTGAATTCAGGTCAAACCAGTATAATTTCGAAACCAAAAAAAATAGAACATTATATTTGAGGCAAAGGTGTTTCTTCTTATGTGTTTTGTGTACGTGAAATTTTGGATGAATTGGATTAGCGGCTTGCGTAGCACCCCCACTACTCCCAAGACCTTAAAGCATAATATACTCGAAATTAATGAAGATAAAAAAACCAAATTTGATACACTTTTTCTTATTTCCGTTCACACTTTTATATTTTTAAAAGTCTTAGAGTTTTACTATAAAACGTATTATGTATTATATTTTATTAATTAAAAACAAAATATTTTTTTAATTAACCACGAAATATTTTTTGTTTTTAATTTTTATTATGTAATATATAATTAAGAAATTTTTTACAAACTTACAAATTGTAAAAAAGCAAGTTTCGGTCAATTTTTGGAGGTACTGCATTGGTTAAAAAGAAAGCCGCAAAAAATATTTGTTTAATCCGTTAACCCATTGCGGCCCAACAGCTTTTTATAGGTTTTTTCGTTACTTTGCTATAAATTAGAAATGGTTTAACCGATTGACAATTGCAATAGTCTCATTACTAGTAACCTACACTACAAAATTCATGATAGTTTTTTTTATATATTCGTTGGCCCTTAGAACATTTAAAAGGTTCAGAATTCCCGATTTCGCCAATATGCAATCACTGTCGTACTTTAAGTCTTAGTAACCTACAGTTAAAATTTCATCAAGATAGCTCCATTAGTTTTGAAGTTATCGTGCCTACGGGCGGACGGACGGTCGAACGGACATCGCTATATCGACTCAGGAGGTCGCGCTAGTCACAAATATATACACTTATCCATATCTAGCTCGTTTCCTTTAGGTGGTTACAAACACCATACCAAAGTTGATATACCCTTTTCCTATTTCATAAGTATAGGGTATAAAAATAATTTTGTAAAAAAATCTTTTTCTGTAGCTTCACCCGTTACGGAGCTACATCCCTCAAGAGTTGGAACAAGCCTTATTTTTTATAACAAGATTTCTGTTAGATGTATTTTCAATCTAAAAACGCCAAAAGATAGCTGGTTTTATTAGCTTTATAAATTTTTGAAAGGCAAATATTTTGGGTTGCCTAACGGCACTAAGATTTGCCATTAGGCAAAACTCACTTTTTGCAAAATTTTTGGCCCCAACTATATTCTAAACGGTTCAAGCTGGGGTCTTGAACTTGGGAAAAGTTACATCCTTAGAAATTAGTGGGACTCGTGCGACAAAATTTTTTTTTCAAGCCCTCTGTTTAAGAGCTATAAGGGCTCGAAAATTGGAATTTTGCTCTTGTTAAACACCTATAACTTGAATACCTGTTAAAATTTTTTTTAGTGATATACAAAATTGAAAGCTCTTTAATTATATTTCGTTGTGATCCATCATAAGTTTGCCTAGTAAAAATTCGGGAAACCTCCCCATTGAAGGCTAATTGGTCTTAAAAATTAAAGCTTTTATGTTTTTATGAAAAAGTAACTTATTCACCAGTGTATGTTTTCCAAAATTAAACATTAACATTGAAGCTCCAACATTATATTTCGTACTTGTTAACAAGTGTTTTTGAGTGCATTGGTATTATATTTTAAGTATTGATTTCCCTATTATTCATAATTAGTAAATTGATGAAATAACTAAATTATAATATTACCATTTATTATACCCTACACCTAAGAAATAGGAAAAGGGTATATTAACTTTAGTATTGTGTTTGCAACCATCTAAAGAAAGCGAGCTAGATATGGAAAAGTATATATATTTGTGATCAGCGTTACCTCCTGAGTCGATATAGCCATGTTCGTTCGTTCGTCCGTCCGTAGGCACGATAACTCAAAACTAATGGAGCTTTCTTGATGAAATTTTAACTGTAGGTTACTAGGACTTAAAGTACGGCGGGGATTGCATATGGGCGAAATCGGCCCTTTGGTTCGGATTCTGGACTTTTAAATTGTTCTAAGAGACAAGGAACATATAAAAAAATAAGGTAACTCAACAACTAATGTCGACTGCTTACGAACGAGTTCGGACCTTGAGTTCGGATCCTAGAAGTTTTTGATCGAATTTAGACCGAACAAGCATAAGTCGGAAACAAATGAAGATAAAACCTTCAAATTTGGTATCAGTGTGCCACTTCCTATGTCCTTAGAGTTCCGGATGTTTAGGACCAATTGGAGTAGTTGGTCGGGGACCATCTACACAGTTCGGAAGACTTTAAAGCATATCATTGAAATTATTAAAAAAAATAGCTTAAAATTAAGAGAGAACGTTCCAATTGTGTACAAGGGCTAACTAGTATTTAAAGTACAGCGCGGACTGCATATGGGCAAAATCAGCCCAAGGGTTCGGATTCTGGACCTTTTAATCTGTCTAAGGGCTAACGAACATTTATAAAAAATTACGATAACTCAACAACTAATGACACTATCTTCATAAAATTTGTGTTGTAGGGTACTGGTAATGAAACTACGGCGGTGATTGCATAAGGTTGGGAATGGACAATGGGTTCGGAACTTAGAACGTTTTGATCGAATATAGGCCAAGCGAGCATAATTCCGAAACCAATGAAGATAGAACCTACAAATTGTGTATCTGGGTGTCTTTTTCTATTTCCTTAGTTTCCTTGAAATTTGGGATCAATTGGAGTAGTGGTTTGAGGACCAGCCACACAGTTCCGAAGACCTTAAAGCATATTTTCGAAATTAATAAAGTTACTAACTTCAAACAAATTTCTAAATTTCAAATTTGGCACATGGGTGCTCTTTACTATTTCCTGCGCGTTCTCCTAATTTTGGATCAATCAGAGTGCTAGCTCAGTACCCCTCTTAGACCCGCAAGGTTTAAAAGCTTATCTTCGAAATTAATAAAAATAGTAACTTAAAATTACCAATTACCATACTAGTAATGAAAGTACCATGGGAATTTGTTTTGGTCGAGTTCGGACAATGGGTACAGATTCTAGAAGCTTTTGATCGATTTGAGGCCAAACGAGTATAATTTCGAAGCCAAAAGATATATTTCCTATGTGTCCCCTAAATTTATACTTAATTGTAGTGGTGGTTCAGGTGCCTCCTTAGAAATCCCAAAATTACAAAGCTTATCTTCGAAATTCATGAAGATAGAAACTTTAAATTTGATACACAAGGGTTCTTTCCTATTTCCGTTTTTATTTAACACTTTTATATTTTGAAAAGGCTAAGAATTTTACCATAAAACATATTTTGTATAATATTTTATAAATTTAAAACAAAATATTTTTTTATTAAACGATTAAATTCCTTTTTTTTAATTTTTATTATGCCATATATTTTATTGAATTATTACCATAGGTGTTATAATTAAGACATTGTGTACAATACTTAAGCTATATTCAAAGGTACCTGCTGCATTTATGTAAAATTTATTTTTATATTTAAATGAGTTGTATGAAAAGTTCTAAATTTGTAATTATATTTTAGAAATACATTTATTGCATATTTTGCGTTTATAAGCTTTTCTAATAGGTACATAAACTAACAATTTAAAATAATTGCAATTTTGAAAAATTTTAATTATTAAATATATTATGCTTTGATTAGCTTTTTATCACAAAATTTAATAATTCAAATTTTTTCACTTTTGTAATTGAATTGGAATAAAATATATTTACATTTAATTCAATGTTTTTTGTATTTTTAATATTTTTAAATAGATAAATTAGTAAGAATTTTTAAATAGATAAAGTAATTAGAAAATGTTTTTAGTATTTTAAGGGGCTGTTCACAAATTACGTAACGGTCCTAGTGGGGAGGGGGGTTTGAAAATTTGTTTCGAATTGTTACGATGGGGAGGGTGGTTGTTTTAAAAAATGTTACGTAACCAAATTTCTTCGTTTTTTTAAAAAAAAATGTACTAAATATATTTTCTATATACACAAAATTTAATAAATTTATAAATTTAATAAATTATAAATTTACACAAAAAATAAAAAGAACATTTTCATGAAATTTATATTTACAAAATAAAATAGCATTTTATTTTAAATTTAAAATCTAAACAGGCTTTGACTTTTATTGTTGTACTCGAAAGCTTAAGACAGAAGTTTTGCGAAATATGTTTATACTTTATATCATTATATTTTAATGTAACGTGTTCAAAACTACTCTTAATTGCCAAGTTAATATCATCGAAGTAAATTTTTATAAAATTCAATTGTTTTTAGTGTTTCAATAATTGTAAATTAATATTTGTTTCGTATTCAACATTATTATTGTGGTATTTATACATTAAAAACAAAGTCTTTGGAATTTGTTACGATCTGTTACTAGTGGGAGGGGGCGGGTTAAAACGCGACAAAAAAAGCGTTACGTAATTTGTGAACAGCCCCTAAATTTAATTTGGTTAGCTATGTCTTACGATCAAAGTAATAACAGCTTTTATGGTTTTAAAATAACTTATGGATTTCCCATTAAATTTGAACCAAATAGGTGTAGGGCATTTCTAAGTCGGTTGCATCGACTAACTGTTTCTTTACTTGTTTTTATATATAAAATGAATGGTAAAATGCTCAGTAAGAAATCCTATATAATTTTGAAAATGTGCTTGTTAAAAACTCTTGATTTTTTTAATCAAGAACAGCCATAACACAAACCAAAACCAAATTGGTTCAGCTGTTTTTCTTCAACAAGTATTTAAATTACAATTTTATTTTTTTTTGTTACGAGGGAATGGAATGCTTTCGAGCATTCCCATTGAAACTGTGCAGTGTTTCTTTGGGTAGTGTGCGACTTTAATGCACCAAAACCACACCCTTTTTGAAGCAAACTTTTAGAACGAAAGAAACCTGTGATACAAATGTACAGTTTGGTTGCAGGGATGGAAATATGGAAGGATTTGGTATTGTGAGTAGGTTATTTGGGAATTTAGAATTATGGGGGGTGGGTAAAATTTCGAGGGCTATTAAGGAGAAAGATGTTAATATTCTTCTTAAATTTAATTAAGTCGTACACATACGAATTACCAACTTTAGGAAACACATTGGAAGGAATGTGGTTCCAAAATCTCGACGTGCGCATAACAAACGAATTTTCATAAGCCGAGTTATGCCATCTTAATAATTCGAGGCAGTAGGGATGAGCTTTCGTTGCACTCCTTGTTTCACGTTGGAAAAATTTTATTAGAACAGGTGTTCGTCCCCACTAGGTATCTATAAAACATGGTAAATGAGGAGACTGCACGCCGATGGCTAAGTGGAGTGAGCGTTGAGGTAACATTGGCATAATTTATAAGACGAATAGCTCTATTTTGAACTTTATCGAGATTTCTAAGCGTCGGTTGGAGAGCACCAGCCTAAATATGTGCATTATACTCCATTTTTGGTTTTATAAATGTTTTATAGAAATTGAGAAGATTAAGTGAAGAAAAGTAAATTTTACAGTGATACAAAAAACCCAAAAATCTATCTGCATCTTTAGCTATACCATCAATGTGATTTGACAAGTCAATTTTTGGTTTAACTCGATGCCTAAAATGTTTAAATCCGTTGAGTGCTGCAAAGCTTCTCCCTGAAAAATCATGTTGGAAACAGAAGTTGATATTTTGCAAGAGATGAGACAGCATTGGGTTTTCTTTGTGGTGAATTGAACACGATTATTTTCACCGCATTTATGAATTTTTGTTAAATCATTATTTTTTGCTGTTATATTAACCTGTTTATTTTTTTATTATTAATGTTACAGCGGTTATGAAATTCTTAGAAAGCAACAAGGATACTGTCGTCTGCAAAACTGTGGAGTGGATTGGAATTTAAAAATAGAAGATCATTGATGAATATTAAGAAGAGAGTGGGAGAAAGAACAGATCCCTGAGGAACACCAACGTTTAGTTCACATTTGTCAGATGATAAACCATCGATCAGTACCAGCGTGGTGAAGACTAATATTGAGCTTCTCTCAAGTGATCATGAGATCACCTATTGAACGATCTTACCCTCAAGCAACAGTATTTCTTAATTGGGGTGAATAAAATAAAACGAGAATTGAATATAAAAATGCTATAAAAAACTGATGTGCAGCTCTATTAACGTGTTTGATAGGATTATGGTATTGTTATTTTATTCCATATTGTACTGATAACATGCAAAATGTGAATCATTATTCTCCGAAGTGTAACAATTATTTAGGTGTTTACAATAAATAAATAATTTAAAAATACATATATTTTTTTTCTAATAATAATAATTTGATACTCAAAATTTTATAAAAGCCTAACATAATCTATATAGGACATATCTGATTAGACTATTAAGTATAAACACCACAATGTTTTGGGCTCATAATATTTTACAAGGGTATAAATATTGTATTTGTGAAATGGGCTTTAATTAAAATAATGAATTGGACAATATTTCACGATTTTTTGGAGATATTTATAACTTCAGAAAGTGATGAAAAAAATTTTTTATTTAAAATTAGAAATGGTGAATCCTTTACTAACCAATTCGATTTATCTCCTTTGAATTGGCAACATCTAACAATAGAAGTATATGGTGGTAATATATCCATTATTCGTAAAAAAATAGGTTTATCAAATAAAAAAAAGCAAGCACCTAATCATTTTAATGCTGATGGCCAATTTTCTAAAGAAGATGATTGGGGGGTGATTGAAAGAATATTTCAAATGTTCTGCCAGCTGGTAAGAAAAAAGAATTACTGAACATATTGATTCATTACCACTGACAAGAAATGAATATAAAGAAAATCTGAATGAATGAAAAAAGTCGATGATAAGGAAGCAAATCGATGAAGGAATTATATTTTTACCATCAATGGAAAATACTATCATGAAAAAAATAAAAAATCAAAAATTGGTGATTACTAATTTAAGAAAATTACTTAAAAGATTTAAAGAGGAATATTTACATTATATGGAAGCTTATTCAGATGGAAGAGATATATCGGTCTTTATATGAGTGTCTTCTATTATAAGTCAAGTAAAGTTTGTACATAATAAAGAAATTTATGGAAAATAAACAAAGTATAAAAACATATTTTAAATTACTAATAAATCATCATATCAAATGGAAATTCATTAAAAACATAATAACAACATAAAGAAATAAAATAAAAGATTGTAATAGTAATAATAGTAAAAAAAAAAAAAAAAAATATTGTTTTTTTAATAAAAATTTTTAATTTATTCATAAATTATGACCAGAAGTAAAACCGAACCATTTAGCAAAAATTTTATTATCACTAGTTTTAGGAATTTGTTCAATTAAAAAAACTTGTTATACCCTACACCTATAGACAAGGTAAAGGGGTATATTAACTTTGGTATGGTGTTTGTAGCCACCTAAAAGAAGCGAGCTAGATATGGAAAAGTATATATATGTGATCAGCGTGACCTCCTCAGTCGATATAGCCATGTCCGTGCGTCCGTCCGTAGGCACGATAACTCAAAAAATAATGGAGCTATCTTGATGAAATTTTACTGTAGGTTATTAGGACTGAAAGTACGGCAGGGATTACAAATGCGCGAAATCGCCCCATGGGTTCGGATTTTGGACCTTTTAATGGGTCTAAGGGCTAACGAACATATATAAAAAATCACGATAACTCAACAACTAATGACGCTATCTTCATAAAATTTGTGTTGTAGGGTACTGGTAATGAAACTACGGCGGCGATTGCGTACGGTGGGTAATGTACAATGGGTTCGGAACTTAGAACGTTTTGATCGAATTTAGGCTAAACGAGCATAATTCCGAAACCAATGAAGATAGAACCTCCAAATTTGGTATCAGGGTGTCTCTTTCTATTTCCATAGTGTCCCTGAAATTTGGGACCAATTGGAGTAGTGGGTTGAGGACCAGCCACACAGTTCCGAAGACCTTAAAGCTTATTTTCGAAATTAGTAAAGATAGTAAGTTCAAACAAATTTAGAAGTTTCAAATTTGGTACATTGGTGCTCTTTAATATTTCCTGCACCAGAGTGGTGGTTCAGTACCCCTATTAGACCTCCCAAGGTTTAAAAGCTTATCATCGAAATTAATAAAAATAGTAACTTAAAATTAAGATAGAACGTTCCAATTGTGTACAAGGGTTAACTTGTATTGAAAGTATGACGGCGATTGCATATGGGCGAAATCGTACCATAGTTTTGTGTTCTGGAACCTTTGAAAGTTCAAGGGCTAACGAATATATATCTTAAAAGCAGTATAACTCAAAAACTAATGCCGCTATTTTGATGAAATTTAAACTCTAGGTTACTAATAATGAAAGTACCATGGGAATTGGTTCTGGTCGAGCTCGGACAATGAGTTCGGATTCTAGAAGCTTTTGATAATTTCGAAGCCAAATAATATATTTCCTATTTCCTATGTGTCCACGAAATTTAGACTTAATTCTAGTGTTGGTTCAGGTGGCTCCTAAGAAATCACAAAATTATAAAGCTTATCTTCGAGATTCATGAAGATAAAATCTTTAAATTTGTTACACGAGGGTTCATTCCTATTTCCGTTCTTATTTAACACCTTTATATTTTTAAAAGGCTAAGAATTCTACCACAAACATATTTTGTATAATATTTTATAAATTAAAAACAAAATACTTTAATAAACGATTAAATTCCTTTTTTTTAATTTTTATTATATCATATATTTTATTGAATTATTACCATAGGTGATATAAAATTATGACACTGTGTACAATACTTAAGCAATATTCAAAGGTTCGTGCTGCATTTATGTAAATTTTATTGTTATATTTAAATGAATTATATGAAAAGCTCTAAATTTGTAATTATATTTTAGAAATACATTTATTGCATATTTTGCGTTTATAAGCTTTTCGATAGGTACTTAAATTAGCAATTTAAAATAATTACAATTTTGAAAAATTTTAATTATAAAATATATTATGCTTTTATTAGCTTTTTATCACAACATTTAATAATTCAATTTTTTCACTTTTGTAATTGAATTGAAATAAATATATTTTCATTTAATTCAAGTTTTTTTGTTTTTTAATATTTTTAAATCGATAAATTAGTAAGAATTTGTAATATTTTTTTATAGATAGTCTAATTAGAAAATGTTTTTAGTATTTTAAAGTTAATTTGGTTAACTATGTTTTACGACCAAACTAATAACAGCTTATATAGTTTAAAAATGACTTATGGACTTACCATTAAATTTTAACCAAATAGGTGTAGGGTATTTCTAAGTTGGTTGCACCGACTGACTGTTTCTTTACTTGTTTTTTTTTTAGTTTTTAGCACATTGTCAAAAAATTTTGTAAAGATGTTCCTATATAGTTTCACTCTGTCCGTCCGTCCGTCTGTCCGTATGTTTACAAAAACTTTTACATCGTTTAAAATAAAGAAATTTTAAGCACGGGTAGGTATTGCAAAAAAAATAATTTTATAAAAGAACTCTTTTCTGTAGCCCCCCCCCCCCCGTTTCGGAGCTACAGCACCCAAAAGTTGGAAAAAGCCCTATTTTTAAATTATTATAAGATGAGAACAAGATAGGTGTATTTTCAATTTGAAAACTGCACAAAATAGCTGGTTTTATAAACTTTATAAATTTTTAAAAGGCAAATGCTAAGGGTTGCCATACGGTACTAAAATTTACCATTATGCAAAACTAAATTTTTGCAAGTGTTTGGCCCCACATGTCTTCTAGACGGTTCAAGCTAGGGTCTTGAAATTGGGAGAAGTTAGACCGTCGGTTAACAAAATTTTTTTGTCACGTTCTCTGCTTTGGAGCTAAAAGGGCTCGAAAATTGAAATTTAGCTTTATTTAAATAGCTGTTAAAATTTTCTTTTACAAATATACAAAATTTCAAGCTTCAGAATTATATTTCAACATATGTTACAGGTTTTTTTTTAATTTGAAAGGGTTTCCTTAATTGAAGAAATGAAGAAATTGTCTTTTAGTTTTAACCATTTTTGCTAGTTAATAAAATTCTAGGTAAAACTACAAATTTTGGTGGAGTTCACAATTGATTTCCTAGAACCTAAAAAAATGGAAAGACGGTGACAGAAGGGGAGTAGGCAGATCCATTATAAGTTTGCGAAGCAAAAATTTGGTAACCTTCCCCATTGAAGGACTACTAGGTCTTCAAAATTAAAACTTTTATATTTTTATAGAACAGGAACAGTGTGTGTTTTTTCAAAATTAAACGTTAATATTGAAGCTCCAACATTATATTTCGCATTTGTCAACAAGTTTTCCTGTGTGCATTTAGATTATATTCTAAGTATTGATTTCACTATTAGTCATAATTAATAAATTGATTAAAAAACTAAATTATAATATTATCATTTATTTTTATTTATATTTTTATAAAAATAAATTATAATATTATCATTTATTTTTATATATATTTTTATAAAAATAAATGATAAAATACTCAATAAGGAACCCTTTATAATTTTGAAAATGTGCTTTTTAAAAAACCTTGGTTTTTTTCATTACTTGTTAATAATTCATGTTCATTGAAACTGCTTTGTATTGGTTGATAATCTTCTAATTAATATGTTACTGAGTTGGTAAATTAAATTTTTCTGATTTAAAATTCTTTCATGTCGTAGGCGAGGTGGGGGAGTTGGATTATTTGTTCACATTTCAATTAATTACACTCTATCAAAAATTTTTATGATGAGAGAAACAATATAATTTCATTAAATATTACAAATAAATCAAATAAAATTAACTTAATGGCAATTTATAGACCTCCATCAGCAAATGCTTCTAATGTGTGCTCCTTCTTCACTCTGCTTGACAACATAACACATGATGCTGGTAACACAAATTGTTTAATTGTTGGTGATTTTAATTTAAATATTAAAAATCCTACAGAAAAAAATGTTTTTGATTATGTCAATGTTGAAAGTAATGGTTTTTACTTATGTGATAACTACGTCACAAGAACAATATCAGGAACGTGCATTGACCACATTCTGAAAAATAAAATTTCTAATAATATTATTTTAACTTATGTTGATTTGAACATTACAGATCACAAAGCAAATTTAATCGAATCAGATTATATAACAAACAATAAAAAAGAAAACATAAATAATAAACAATACAAAAAAACAACAACAAACTTCAAATTATTAAAAGAAAAAATGTCAAATCACAACTTTGACATATCAAACAGAGTTACCAGTGATATTTATAATAATGTAGTAGATGCTTTACATAAATACATTAAATTAGCAACATTTGAAAAATATTTAAAAATTTGTAAAAAGTATAGCAAGCCGTGGATTAATAAGGAATGTCTATTACAATTCAAAAATTCAATACATTTAATTAATATAAAAAATTACTAGTAGGACCCCTGTGCACAGGTTTTTTTAGGCATTATTGCTAAAGCATTTTATCTCCTCTAGCATTAGATAATTAATACTCTCATTTTGAAGTACTTTGTAATACCGAGTTACTTTAATAAATTTTTTAATACGTACGTTTTATAAAAATTTTGCTAAAAAAATTAACTTCAGGTTTTTTAAAATTTATTTTCGAACGCGTTCTCAATTCGATTAGTGAGAAACTAAAAACCTAATCTTTTACCTGCGTTCCTATTACAATTTTAACAAATATAAAAAAAAATTCAATTCATGTTAATCAATACAATTTATGATCGAATTACATTGTATGAAAATGAATTTTGATGTGAAATAACGAAGTCTCGCTAACATGTTTGTGTATTAGTATTTTGATTGGTTATCGTTTTTAAAAAATAAAACATTGCAATTAAGATATTGTACTTTACTAAAAATATTAAATAAATTAATATATATCTATCAAATTCAAAATATTTCAATTTATGACTCTTCGTTTTGTAATATTTGAATTAAACAACGAAAAGCACCACACCCCTGATAAAATGTCTTTTTTAAGTTTTAATTTTTTTGCATGTAACCTACTCCGATAATATATTTGTTTTGTACACTTTTTTTGATGTAAAAAACCTTCGAAAAATTTAGGCAATAGTCGCGTTAAGAATGAACTAGCGCTACACTGAATCGCATCAGTGAAGCTTCCTGCGCTAAATTGTTGTATTGAAAAATTTGCAGCAAAATTAAATGACATTTGATTTTGAGTGATTTTGGTATATTTTTATTTTATTTAAATTAAGGACTCAACGGAAAATTTCTATGGTATTCAAAAACATTTCTATAATTCTTTTTTTATCCTTCTTATTCTTTTATTTAAAATATTATTAAAATTCAAATTTTTAAAATTAATTAAATGCGTATGTTATTTTTAATCTTATATTTTTTATTTTTTTATCAATTTATATTTTTAATTTTATAAGAAATGCTTTACTTTCAAAAATTATCAGAAAAATTTTATAAACAAACACATTTACATTAAAATGTAAACACTTAAACGCCGCCAATTGAAAATCGCTACACAATACAATTCGTTCAGTACAAAATCTTATCGTGCGTTGCATTTTTCTTGTAGCGCTATGTTAATATTTTTTTCTGTATAACACAAAAGTACAATTTTATTTAAATTTACTGACATTTGGTTCGATTTCAGTCTTAAATAAAAATGTTTTGTTTTGTTTAATACAAAAAAAGACGTTGAATTTGGAATATCTCAACTTTCTTTCGCTTCTATAAAAGAAAAATACAAAAAAAACATGACATTTACGTTGTTCAACTTGCCCGTACACGATTCAAGTACGCATACTAAGTTGAAACATCGTGTATGGGATGCATAACAACAAAGCAGGTTAATCTTGTATGGGATGCATAATAATAAATTTAAAGTTATGAGTATTGCGATCATTATTTATTATATGAAGTATATTTATAATAATTTTGTTGGGTATTATACAACACTTGTGTGTTATATATCCGTCAAGCCACTTGATGAGTATGGGCAAGTTGTATTCACGTAATCTGCCATGATAAAGAACGCAAGTGAATATTACTCAGTTCCACACCATTGTAGTTTTAAGTGTGTCACCAATTTATGAACGAATGTATGTGTAAAATTTAGTTCATTCGAAGATAGTTATCGTCGGAGAATGTTTAGTCAACTGATTTTTCAAAAGCGGAAAGTTTTTGTAATTTTTTATTCATATAAAAAAAAAAAGTTTGTAGCTACCTAGATATTATAAGAAATTTAATTTTTTATTTACATTGAGTAAGTAGGTAATTTTATTTTACTTATATCATAACTAGGTCATTTAAAAATGGATTATTATTTTAATTAACATCTGTGGGACTGAGCAAACATTCATAATTATACAATTTTAAAATTAGGTTCTAAATCTGTTCCTTAAACTAATTGTCTTTTATATCATTAATTATTTTTTGTTATTATTTATATTAACTAAATTTTATATTTTATCAATCAAAATATATTTATGTATTTAATATAATACAAATATATTTGTTAATTTTTGTTTTTTTTTAGTATGTAGTTTGAAAGATAAAAAATAACAAATAGAAATAAAACCTAATATGGTAATCTTATATTGATTTTTATCAATTTCCAATACCAGAAATATTTTATATTTTGTCTGGTCTCAAATTTTTTTTATTTAAGATGCACACAGTTCAAAAATTTTTAAATAATGAAAAAAAAAGAAAAACAACAAAGAAATAAAAGAAAAAAAAAATAATTTTTTTGGTTGTATTGGTTAGTGCATCGAGTCTTACTAATAAAATTTGATTGCAACGAAACCGGTTTTTTGTGAATACAAGAATTACGAAACCGGTTTTAGTGTATACAGAATTTTCACCGATTAAGTCAAAATACCTCGATGCAGCAGATGATACCACCAATGTAGCTTGGCTGTATAATTGGCATAAAAAACATTTAAAGAATCTCAGCAATGAATACTATAATTTTATGTACCATTTTTGGATCAATAAACTAACGTCGGTAAAGAGAAAAAACAACGTATATATGACTCATTGAAATTTAGAAATAGTAAGGGCAATCCGAAGAAAACCTGGAGTATAATAAAAAATATAATATCTGATGGAACATATTCTAATAGTACACATGAATTATTCTCAGATCATCTTACTACAGCTGACAAATATGACCTTATCAACTAATTTAATAAAGTTTTTGGTTCAATTGGGTATAATATGGCAGACGGATTTGACTCAATTTATATACCTAAAGTAAGAACAAATCACACATGCAAATTTAGGGAAATCCATAGAAATGTCACAATTAAACTAATAAATGGATTCAAGAATACCCTTGGTGCAGATGGAATTTCATCTACAATCATTAAACATTTAAATAATGAACTAGCTACACCAATAACTACACTCATAAATTCATCATTGAAAAATGCCGCTATACCAAATGAATTAAAACTGAGTAAAATTATTCCAATTTATAAAAATTCTGGAGATAAAAATGAGGTAATAAATTACATACTTATTGCAATGTCTACTATAATTAGTAAGTTAATTGAAATATATGTTTGCAATCAACTGACTGAATATCTTAGAAATAATAAACTAATATGTAACAATCAATATGGGTTTGTTAAATCATCAAATACCAATACGGAATTATATGATTTTATATCTAAAACACAAACCGAAATCACTTAAGGCAAAAAAGTAGCAATGGTATTTTTCGATTTGGCAAAGGCTTTTGATTCAGTTGACAGAAAACAATATACGCGGTGTAACAATATAAAAATCAGTCAGATTCAAACAGAATACGGCGTAATACAAGGCAGCTCTTTAGGTCCAATATTATTCTTATGTTACATTAGTATCTTGTCTAAAGAAAACTTAAAAGGTACTATCTCTTTGTATGCAGATGATATAGCTATACTATATTCAGCAGATAATATAAAAGCTTTGAATGAACTAATTAATGAAGATATGTTTACAATACATAATTGGATGACAGTTAACAAGTTAACAGTCAATATTAACAAAACGAAATACTTGTTAGTTAATGATAGAAAGTCGAATATAACAGTAGTTTATAATATGGAAATCGTAAGAGTAAAACAATATAAATATCTGGGAATTACAATTGATGATGAGCTAAAATGGAATATACAAACATATAACGTAATAATGAAAACTCGTGGAATAGCAGGAATATTTAAAAAAATAGAAAAAAGAAAACCAGTAGATATGATACTTTCATTATATTACAGTCTCTTCCATAACGTACTAACTTTTGGAATTGAAATACTTATTTGAAAAATCTAAAAAAACTACAAAAAATTCAAAATAAAGCTATCAAAAATTTGTACTCGTACGACATCAACAAATAAAGTTCAGAACATCAACATCAACAAATAAAGTTCATAAAAACCATATTATTCTAAAGTTAAAAGACTATAGAAACTTATTGCAAGTAGTTCACATACATAATATAAACAAAACAAAGTTATTGTTTATATTATGTATTTTGAAAAACAATGAGATACACAATTATAACACAAGAACAAATAACCAGCTGAGATTTGAGGCAGGTAGAAATTTACATGGACTTGATGCAATTTACAATACATCCATAAATATATACAATAATCTTCCACAAAATATAAAAGATAAGAATTCGATATTATTTAAAAAAGAATTAAAAAAGCTATTTCTACATGATTATAATACAAACGAATAGTTTTGCATTCAACATTATTTCTCTTTTTAGTTACTATAGTTAAATTTTAATACTTGTTGGTTTCATTTTTTTATATACTTGAATAAATTTTAAGCACTGATTTAAATAATTATATATGTAACATGATTTGTTTTATAAGTAGAAGCCGGCAAAATTTCCAAATAGGAGACTATAATTTTGAAGGGGTGAAGCAATTTTGTTACTTTGGTGCCCAGATAAGTAGCAATAACCTAACGAGCACCTGCATTCAAGAAAAAATACAAGCAGGATACAAGTGTTATTTTGCTAATGCAAAAATGTTAAGATCAAGAATCTTATCAAGGAAGGCGAAAATGACAATATATAAATCTATTATAAGGCCTGTTGTGACATATGGTTCAGAAAGCTGGACTATGACGATGCAAGATGAAAACGACTTAAGAATATTTGAAAGAAAAATATTGAGAAAAATCTATGGACCTATCAGAATAGACGAAAATAATTATAGAATTAGAACAAATGCAGAACTGAATGATATAATTAATAATGCGGACATTGTGAAATTTATAAAATCGCAAAGAATTAGATGGATAGGCCATGTACAAAGAATGGACGACAACCGTATACAAAAAAAATTATTAAATGGGCAACTGAGTGGTACAAGGGCTAGAGGGCGACCACGGAAAGGATGGTTGGACGATGTGAATGAAGACTTAAACACAATCGAAGTCAGAAATTGGAGAGATGCTGTGAGAGATAAAGATATCTGGAGAAGAATTGTGAAGGAAGCCAAGGTCCACACAGGACTGTAGCGCTACTGATGATGATGATGATTTGTTTTATATATTACAAATCATGTTACATATATAATTATTATAAAAAAAAAAAAAATAATTATAATAATGTATAAACTCTACACGAGCTCATCTGCTTTTTTGGAGATATAAATTAATAAATAAAAAAAAAAAAAAAAAAAAAAATATTTTAGTTGGAATTTACTTATTTGAACTGAATTATTTACTTTATGTTTTGCAGGAGAAGCAATTTTTACTTGAATATATAAGTTTTATGCAAATTTTCAGCATTATTTTTATTGACCGTCTGATCGTTTTTGAATTGTTCGATGTTTAGTGTTGTTATATTGTTTGGTTAGTTCTGGAGGTTAATCCATTTATAATTTTCATTAAAACTAAATTCTTTCCACATATTTTATATTTCCACAACATAAGTTATATTGAAACGATCTACAATGGAAGTTTTAAATACTCAAATGTTTAGTAATAATTTATTTGATATTTATTCATTAAAATTTTGAATATTTTATTGAAGAATTCTTTTCCATCATCAGTTTGCAAATTTTGTGGATGTCTTTTGGAAGTTAGAAAAATATTTTGCACTGCTTTTGTGATACTAGGCATACTTAGGAAAGCAATCAATCACTGTTAATAAAAACTTAAAAAATTCTTTTTCTTTATCATATGAACCCATTTCTACTAAATCAACTTGCAAAAGATCACCAAATACTTTAATTATAACACTACGTCTTTTAAAATTTCTTCGAGAGGGCTTATGCAGCTCTTCAATCACCTCTCTTTCACTAATATTTAAATAAAATGTACCTATATAATATGTATACATATATATTATATGTATATCTGTTGTACAGGGGACATATATCCCAATAATATCCATACTCTTTCGTTTTAATTTTTATAGAATTCTTAATTAATTTTAATTTTTTCATAATGTTCCTCCAATAAAATATCTTCATATTTATCTAAAAAAATTAATTAAAGAAATTCCGATTTGATGTATATCCATTTCGAAAAGTAAAAAAGAAACTGATCCCAATTATTTTTTTGTAAATTCTAAATTTTTTTTAATAAATCCAATGCAAATAAATCATATTTAATTGGCTTTTAAATTTGAAATTCAATAACATCAGTCATCTTTGAAAATTTTTCTTTGATAATTCCGAGAATTTGATATAGATTTCCTCTAAACTAAATTGCATTTTTTCTTCTAATATTTTTAATTTTTCTTCTGCTAATTTATATTCTTCAGATACCGTTGTCTCTATATTATCAAACATTTCTCTCATTTCGTTTTGTAATAGTTCTTTCTGAAAGAAAATATGGTTATTCACAAATTTTTGTGTTGCTGCTTCACTTCCATCAAATAGTTCTTGGAACTTTGATAAAATTTTGTTATCTAAACCTTGATTTCCTTCAGAAGTTAATTTAAAACTTATAGCTGGGGGACCTTGAGTATGTAGTTTTTTAAAAGAAGAAACTATACTACGTCCAAATTTATCAAGCGACATTATGATTGTAACTGATTGTTAATGTAAACAGTTATTGAATTATATTTGCTCCTCTCAACTCTTCAATTATAAATACAATTTCATTGTGATGATTTTTGTTACCAGTTGTTTCTGATGCAATTAAAAATCTTAATATATCGACTAATTCATTAGGATCATCCCAATAAACATACTGATTTGATTGATTTGTATAATTTAAATGGGTTTCCGAAGTAGAAGATTTAAGAGAATAATATGTAAAATTTTTTTTCGAACAACCTGAACCGGTTTTTTTATGTCTAGTGTTACAGTCATGTTCATATAATTTTCTTAATTTATTATACCCGTATGACTATATAGTCAAAGGGTATAATAAATTTGCCATTACGTTTGTGACGCAGAGAAGGAGGGGGGTAGATATAGACTCAAGTGTATGCATCAGATCAGAATCAAAAAATAAATCGATTTAGCGATGTATGTCCGTCCGTCCGTCGTCACGATAACTCAAAAAATAAAGGAGCTAAGATTATGAAATTTTCACAAATTCGTTTTTATACAAAAACCGGAAGCGCTATTTAAATCCAGCCATTTTGGTCCACGGGTTCGAGTACCTGCCATACAACTTCTAATTTTATATGAGCATTACTCTATACCTATGGAAGCTGTGTGTCTGAAATTTTGCAAAAAATAGTTTAGTGTAATGGCCAAAGTTACTGCAAAATTTGGTTGGTCTACTGCAAAGGGTTCGAGTGGCTGCCATAGAACTCCTTCTTTTTTATATGAGCATTACTCTACACCTAATAAAGCTGAATGTTTGAAATTTTGCCAAAAGTAAATAACCGGATGATAAAATTGTAGCTAGTTCATCATTTAAATGTTTAATGATTGTAGATGAAATTCCATCTGCACCAAGGGTATTCTTGAATCCATTTATTAGTTTAATTGTGACATTTCTATTGATTTCCCTAAATTTGCATGTGTGATTTGTTCTTACTTTAGGTATATAAATTGAGTCAAATCCGTCTGCCATATTATACCCAATTGAACCAAAAACTTTATTAAATTAGTTGATAAGGTCATATTTGTCAGCTGTAGTAAGATGATCTGAGAATAATTCATGTGTACTATTAGAATATGTTCCATCAGATATTATATTTTTTATTATACTCCAGGTTTTCTTCGGATTGTCCTTACTATTTCTAAATTTCAATGAGTCATATATACGTTGTTTTTTCTCTTTACCGACGTTAGTTTATTGATCCAAAAATGGTACATAAGATTATAGTATTCATTGCTGAGATTCTTTAAATGTTTTTTATGCCAATTATACAGCCAAGCGACATTGGTGGTATCATCTGCTGCATCGAGGTATTTTGACGTAATCGGTGAAAATTCTGTATACACCAAAACCGGTTTCGTAATTCTTGTATTCACAAAAAACCGGTTTCGTTGCAATCAAATTCTACTAGTAAGACTCGATGCACTAACCAATACAACCAAAAGAATGATTTTTTTTTTCTTTTATTTCTTTGTTGTTTTTCTTTTTTTTTCATTATTTAAAAATTTTTGAACTGTGTGCATCTTAAATAAAAAAAATTTGAGACCAGACAAAATATAAAATATTTCTGGTATTGGAAATTGATAAAAATCAATATAAGATTACCATATTAGGTTTTATTTCTATTTGTTATTTTTTATCTTTCAAACTACATACTAAAAAAAAACAAAAATGAACAAATATATTTGTATTATATTAAATATATAAATATATTTTGATTGATAAAATATAAAATTTTGTTAATATAAATAATAACAAAAAATAATTAATGATATAAAAGACAATTAGTTTAAGGAACAGATTTAGAACCTAATTTTAAAATTGTATAATTATGAATGTTTGCTCAGTCCCACAGATGTTAATTAAAATAATAATCCATTTTTAAATGACCTAGATATGATATAAGTAAAATAAAATTACCTACTTACTCAATGTAAATAAAAAATTAAATTTCTTATAATATCTAGGTAGCTACAAACCTTTTTTTTTATATGAATAAAAAATTATAAAAACTTTCCGCTTTTGAAAAATCAATTGACTAAACATTCTCCGACGATAACTATCTTCGAATGAACTAAATTTTACACATACATTCATAAGTTCATAAATTGGTGACAACAATTAAAACTACAATGGTGTGGAACTGAGTAATATTCACTTGCGTTCTTTATCATGGCAGATTACGTGAATACAACTTGCTCATACTCATCAAGTGGCTTGACGGATATATAACACACAAGTGTTGTATAATACCACCACCTACATTAATTCTTTCAGAAGGCCTGGACATCGAAAATATTTGAATGTATTAGTACACATTGTTAAAGTGTGTGAAAAAAAGCTCTTCCAAATGACGTTTCTTAAAAAAATTTTTGTACTTTTATGTTTATGTTTTTTTTTTAGGTAAAATTAAAATTTTCATCAATTTTCTTTAAGAGTTTTCCCTATGAAATAATTGTCCAAATATTTTAATTTTTATATTAAAATAAAATTTGAAATTTTTTCTTTAACATATCAAAATTTCAGCTTTCAACTCGAAATTTTTAATATATTTACAGCAAAATATATTCAATGATTTTTTAAGTATTAAAAATCACCGCCATTTTGACACTCTCAAAAAATATTTGAATATACATTTATCATGTTTTTTAGTGAACATAACCTTCAAATTAAAAGCTATAATTTCAAATTTTTTCAACGATTTCGGTAAGTAGTTCAAATTCAATCTAAGTTTTAATATATATAAATTTAATAAAAAATTATGAAATTTATATATAAATAAAGCTTAAAGAATTCTCTTTTCACTCGTAAAAAAATTAAATTTGAAATCATTTTTTTCAGCACATTTCCAAGCAAGAATTGGAAAAGGAGTACCACATTCTGGGTAAGAAAATTTTTTCTAATAAGTACAGTTTCAAATAAAAAGTAGTTGCGTAGTGTAAAATTGTGTAGAGTAGTATTTTACAAGTACCTTAATAAAATAAAATAATATTTTTGATCTCAATTTAATATTTAAAAATAATATTTAAATATTTTTTGTTAATAAAGAATTAAATAATTTTTATAAATAAAAGATTTTTTTTTTTAAATATACTTCAATAATATTTTATTTTATATACAATACAAAGGTACTTGTAGTTTAGTTATCAAATTTCTAATTTAAGTTTTTTAATTGAATTAACTTTCTTAAACATTATATTTGAAATTTAACAAAGTTAATTCAATTATTAAGTGCCTTATATTGCCTTTTTTAATAATTTATTTAAAATGGGTCGTAAATGCTCGGTTGTTGGATGTAAATCCAATTATAACAGTAGCACGAATTACGTTACAACTTATAAATTTCCGGTAAAAGAAAATTTAAAAAAATTATGGGTAAACGCTGTTGGAAGAACGAACTGGCAACCAACAGCCTATATTACCGTTTGTAAATTACATTTTGAAGATTCGTGCTTAACTGTAGATAAATCCCAAAGGACGCGATTATTGCCAGATGCAGTTCCAAGTATTTTCCCCAAGAACTCGGTAGAATTACTTTCTGTTAATAAAAATTCAAATATAGATGAAGATCTAATTTTAAATTTTGGTAATTTAGTTTTAAATATTAATAAAAACGTAAATTTAAATAACTGGGCCTTATATACTGGTCAAAATAATTTAGTTTTGTACATTTTAAATGAGAACGAAAACTTTGGTTGTTCTTTTAGATTCAGAATAGTTGTTAATAACGATTTATTAGTTACCTGCTTTACAGGTAATACTCAAACAAAACTAAAATTGTTGTTTTTTTTTGTTATTTTATGAATGTTGGTTTTTTACATAATCAATTGTTTTTTTTTTTGTTTTTTTGTTATTGTATGAATGTTTTTTTTAAATAAATGAATTGTTTTTTTTTTCATTAAATTTTTGTTATTTTTTTATTTATATTTTTGTATATATATTAATATGTTTTTTTTTTATTTATTTTTTAGTTTAAGTGGATTAGGTCTCCTGGGGATACCACTTTAAAAAAAACAAGCCATATTCTACGGTGGTGTGGAAACGAGAATTATTAAATATCTATAATATATATATATTAATTTTTTTTATTTAATTACTTATTTTTTATTTCCATTTATTTATGATTTATATTTTTCAATTTTTAATATTCTAATGAAATAATTAAACTCATTCAAGTTCCCACTGAACACAACTTTTTTTTTGACCATTAATGTACGACATTAATAATCTTTTTGAAAGCTTCTAAGAAGCTTTTTCCTATTAAAATTTTTTTTGGAAGCAATTTTTTGAAATCCATACTTATGAATGAAAAAATTAAAGTTAAAATTTTTTTTTGTTACTAAATGATGTAAAAAAGATGATATTTCAATTTACTCTTTTAACATTATTAAAAAAAATCAGTAGTTTTTGAGTTATTTCAACATTTTTAACAGGACTCCCGCGTTATCCCATAAGACTACGTGTAAATTTCATTTGCGGGAGTCCTATTTTGAGCTTTTTTTCTTTAGATGTCCAGGCCTTTTGAATTATTGTAGGTTATGATAATACCCAACAAAATTATTATAAATATACTTCATATAATGATAAGATTTTGTACTGAACGAATTGTATTGTGTAGCGATTTTCAATTGGCGGCGTTTAAGTGTTTACATTTTAATGTAAATGTGTTTGTTTATAAAATTTTTCTGATAATTTTTGAAAGTAAAGCATTTCTTATAAAATTAAAAATATAAATTGATAAAAAAATAAAAAATATAAGATTAAAAATAACATACGCATTTAATTAATTTTAAAAATTTGAATTTTAATAATATTTTAAATAAAAGAATAAGAAGGATAAAAAAAGAATTATAGAAATGATTTTGAATACCATAGAAATTTTCCGTTGAGTCCTTAATTTAAATAAAATAAAAATATACCAAAATCACTCAAAATCAAATGTCATTTAATTTTGCTGCAAATTTTTCAATACAACAATTTAGCGCAGGAAGCTTCACTGATGCGATTCAGTGTAGCGCTAGTTCATTCTGAACGCGACTATTGCCTAAATTTTTCGAAGGTTTTTTACATCAAAAAAAGTGTACAAAACAAATATATTATCGGAGTAGGTTACATGCAAAAAAATTAAAACTTAAAAAAGACATTTTATCAGGGGTGTGGTGCTTTTCGTTGTTTAATTCAAATCTTACAAAACGAAGAGTCATAAATTGAAATATTTTGAATTTGATAGATATATATTAATTTATTTAATATTTTTAGTAAAGTACAATATCTTAATTGCAATGTTTTATTTTTTAAAAACGATAACCAATCAAAATACTAATACACAAACATGTTAGCGAGACTTCGTTATTTCACATCACAATTCATTTTCATACAATGTAATTCGATCATAAATTGTATTGATTAACATGAATTGAATTTTTTTCTTATATTTGTTAAAATTGTAATAGGAACGCAGGTAAAAGATTAGGTTTTTAGTTTCTCACTAATCGAATTGAGAACGCGTTCGAAAATAAATTTTTAAAAACCTGAATTTTAATTTTTTTAGCAAAATTTTTATAAAACGTACGTATTAAAAAATTAAACGCATTAAAAAATTTACTAAGGTAACTCGGTATTACAAAGGACTTCAAAATTACAGTATTAGGTATCTAATGCTAGAGGAGATAAAATGCTTTAGCAATAATGCCTAAAAAAACCTGTGCACAGGGGTCCTACTAGTAATTTTTTATATTAATTAAATGTATTGAATTTTTGAATTGTAATAGACACTCCTTATTAATCCACGGCTTGCTATACTTTTTACAAATTTTTAAATATTTTTCAAATGTTGCTAATTTAATGTCATCAAAATATGGTACATATGTCTTATCAAGTTCTGACTTTTTAAGAACAGGAAATTGTGAAATTGGTGATTCATCAATAATATTATCATTGATAGATTAAGCTTCAAATTTAATAGTATTTGTTGTTGAAGTTAGAAATTTACTGTGAGAATTATTTTCGTTGCTAGGAGTTTTAACTTCCATCTTAAATAATCTTATTATTTTTTCATTAATTTTTATACCCTACACCTATAGAATAGCGAGCTAGATATGTACCTAAAGGAAGCAAGCTAGATATGGAAAAGTATATATATTTGTGATCAGCGTGACCTCCTTAGTCGATATAGCCATGTCCGTCCGTCCACTCAAAAAATAATGGAGCTATCTTGATGAAATTTTAACTGTAGGTTACTAGGACTGAAAGTACGGCGGGAATTGCATACGGGCGAAATCGGCTCATGGGTTCGGATTCTGAACCTTTTAAACGATCGAAGGGCTAACGAACATATATAAAAAATCACGATAATTCAACAACTAATGACGCTATCTTCATAAAATTTGTGGTGTACTGGTAATGAAACTACGTCGGTGATTGCGTACGGTGGGTAATCTTGAACGGGTTCGGAACTTAGAACTTTTTGATCGAATTTAGGCCAAACGAGCATAATTCCGAAGCCAATGAAAATAGAACCTCCAAACTTGGTATCAGGGTGTCTCTTTCTATTTCCCTAGTGTCCTTGAAATTTGGCACCAATTGGATCAGTGGGTTGGGGACAGCCACACTGTTCCAAAGGCCTTAAAGCATATTTTCGAAATTAATAAAGATAGTAACTTCAAACAAATTTAGAAGTTTCAAATTTGGTACATGGGTGCTCTTTACTATTTCCTGCGCGTTCTCCTAATTTTGGATCAATCAGAGTGGTGGTTCAGTACCCCTCTTACACCCCCCAAGGTTTAAAAGAATCATCGAAATTAATAAAAATATTAACTCAAAATTAAGATAGAACGTTCCAATTGTGTACAAGGATTAACTAGTATTGAAAGTATGACGGGGACTGCATATGGGCGAAATCTTATCATGGAAAGTTCAAAGATACGAACATATATCTTAAAAGCAGTATAACTCAAAAAATAATGTCGATATTTTGATGAAATTTAAACTCTAGGTTACTAATAATGAAAGTACCATGGGAATTGGTTCTAGTCGAGTTCGGACAATGAGTTCGGATTCTAGAAGCTTTTGATCAATCTGAGGCCAAACGACTATAATTTCGAAGCCAAAGAATATATTTCCTATTTCTTAAGTGTCCCCGAAATTAAGACTTAACTGTAGTATTGTTTCAGATGCCTCCTATTTGAATGAATTATATGAAAATTCTAAAATTGTAATTGTACTTTAGAAATATATTTAAAGCATATTTTGCGTTTATAAGTTTTTCTAATAGGTACATAAACTAACAATTTAAAATAATTGCAATATTGAAAAATTTTAATTATTAAATATATTATGCTTTGATTAGCTTTTTATCACAAAATTTAATAATTCAAATTTTTTAACTTTTGTAATTGAATCGAAATAAATATATTTTCATTTATTTCAAGTTTTTTTGGTTTTTAATATTTTTAAATAGATAAATTAGTAAGAATTTGTAATATTTTTGAATAGATAAAGTAATTAGAAAATGTTTTTTAGTACTATAAAGTTAATTTGGTTAGCCATGTCTTAAGATCAAACTAATAAAATCTTTTATGGTTTTAAAATGACTTATTAACTTCCCATTAAATTTGAACCAAACAGGTGTAGGGTATTTCTAAGTGGGTAGCACCGACTGACTGTTTCTTAACTTGTTTCCATCTATCATCGTCAATTAATAAAAAACCATGATTACCATTCCAGCAGCAAGCACTCAATTTTTTATACCCTACACCTATGTAATAGGAAAAGGATATATTAACTTCGTGTCCATATAGCAGTGTTAATTTGACACATGCTTCTCTTAATTCTTATCTTTGTTCCGCGTGCTATATGTGTTGACTTACATAGCCTTCCAAAGGCACTTCTAGCTTTTGCTATTTTATTTTCTATGTCACTATTTGCACCTTTTCTTTCGTTATTATACCTCCCAAGTATTCAAATTCTGCTTCCTCTTCTATTTGGGTATTGTGTATTAGTAGTGGTACTTGGCTTGTATTGTTTATTGTCCTACATTTGGTCTTGTTCATTTTTATTTTCAAGTCTATTTGTTCAGCTTTTTCTGCCAATTTATTGATGTTGGTCTGCATTTATTCTGCTGAGTGGGTTAGTTGAACAATGTCATCCGCATATTCTAGGCTTTGTTTTTGTGAGAGTTGCCATCTGATTCCATTGCGTTGTGCTGTTATTTCACTTATACATTTATCGAGCACTGTTATTAATAACAGTAGGATAAAGGACATCCTTTTCTAACTTCTATAGTTGTTGTGATTGGAGAATTCAGCTTACCATTATGCGATACAACTGTTTTTGCATTGTTGTATAAAGCTTTTATCATGCCTATGGTTTTTCTGGAATTCTGTGTGGCCCATTTCGTGCTTCTTTTAATTGTGTCGAAGGCATGCTCGAAGTCTATGAAAGTTGCATATAGTGGGCTGTTCCATTCTACTGATTGTTCGACTATTAACCTTAATGTGTTGGAATGTTCGGTACAACCTAGTTCTTTCGAAATCCTGCTTGCTCATCTCTCATATAGCTGTTTTATTTTCCACTTTTCTGGCATATATTATTAGGGCTATAATCTTTATTATACTGCTTAGCACTGTTATACCTCTTTATGCGTTCTGTGAGATCTTCCTTCTTGGGTATTTTTATAATTATTCATATTTTCCATTTTTCGGGAAAATCTTCTTCTTGCCATATTCTTTCTATTATTGACTTTAATGTTCTGGCAGATTGGATTTCTCCGGATTTTAAAAGTTCAGTTGATATGCCATCAATTCTTTCAGCTATTTCTCAACACAAATTTCTTTGT
The DNA here is from genome assembly GCA_963082915.1 of Dolichopus griseipennis. Classification (NCBI taxonomy): domain Eukaryota; kingdom Metazoa; phylum Arthropoda; class Insecta; order Diptera; family Dolichopodidae; genus Dolichopus; species Dolichopus griseipennis. The sequence continues at coordinate 274,907,814 of OY720441.1, forward strand.
TGGTTTTTCAGCTATGTTTTATTATTTGTTAATAGTTACTATTTCATATTTTTTTTTTCCTCAATGGCTGCCCTTTTTTTTCTGATATCCACTCTTTTCTAACACGATTAGATAAACTCAGGACTTCCTCACCGGCTTGGCGATATATGTTTTGAACTTGATCTTGCATTATATTTTATTGCATGTTAAGTTCTTGTTGTATGTGTGATACAAATTCTTTTGTATCGTTTGATTTCAGCTTTTGAACACAAAGTCGTTGTCCATACTGGGTCTGCATCTTTTGTTGAAATTTTTAATAAACTCTATTTCAATTTTAGGTTTCGTTTGTATTAAAATACTAATAAATTTTAAAGAAAACTCAGTCAATTAATACAAAACTAATTGTACATAATTAGAACAAGAAAGCTTTTTAATCTAATAAACGATGTATGTGGTTTTATGCTCTTCTCATGTAATGTAAAATACTCGTAGAGTAGTCCAAATTTTTAAAATTTAAATTGGATGAGGATGTTTGGGGTCAACTGATAGTTTTAGTCTCAAAATAAAAATGAATAACATTTTTTAAAACTAATACAAACCAAAGTTCATTTTTTCATTATAATACCATAAAATTTGCCTAATCATGAAATAAAATTTTAGAGTTGATGTTACATTGAAATATAAAGCCGAAAATCAATTAATTTAACACATTTGGAAAAAAATTTATGCTTTACTACTTTATTAGTTTGGTTCAAATTTAATGGGAAGTTACTAAACCATTTTTTATACCCTACACCTATAGAATAGGTAAAGGGGTATATTAACTTTGGTATGGTGTTTGTAACCACCTAAAGGAAGCGAGCTAGATATGGAAAAGTATATGTATTTGTGATCAGCGTGACCGCCTGAGTCGATATAGCCATGTCCGTCCGTCCGTCTGTCCGTCTGTCCGTCCGTCCGTCCGTCCGTCCGTAGGCACGATAACTCAAAAAATAATGGAGCTATCTTGATGAAATTTTAACTGTAGATTACTAGGACTGAAAGTACGGCGGGGATTGCATATGGGCGAAATCGGCCCATGGGTTCGGATTCTGGACCTTTTAATCGATCGAGGGGCTAACGAACATAAATAAAAAATCACGATAACTCAACAACTAATGACGCTATCTTCATCAAATTTGTGCTGTAGGTTACTAGTAATGAAACTACTTCGGGAATTGCGTAAGGTCGGAATTAGACCATGGGTTCGGAACCTAGAACTTTTTGATCGAATTTAGGCCAAACGAGCATCATTCCGAAACCAATGAAGATAGAACCTCCAAATTTGGTATCAGGGTGTCCCTTCCTATTTCCTAAGTGTCTTAGGAATTTGGGTCCCATTGGAGTACTGGGTCGGGGACCAGCCACACATTTCCGAAGGCCTTAAAGCATATCTTTAAAATTAATAAAAATAACAACTTGAAGAAATGTAGAAGCTTCCAATTTGCCACAAGGGTGTTCTTTACTATCTTTTGCGTGTTCCCTTGATTTGGGAACAATTGGAGAGGTGGTTCAGTACTCCTCGCAGACCTCCCAAGTTTTAAAAGCTTATAATCGAAATTACTAAAAATAGTTACTTAAAATTAAGATAGACCGTTCAAATTGTGTACAAGGGTTAACTAGTACTATAAGTAAAGCGCGGGCTGTATAAGGGCGAAATCAGCCCATGGGTTTGGATTCTGGACCTTTAAGTCGGTGTCAGGGATAACGAACATATATTAAAAATCACGATAACTCAACAACTAATAAGGCTATCTTCATGAAATTTGTGCTGTAGGTTATTGGTAATGAAACTACGGCGGTGATTACGTACGGTGAGGATTGGACAATGGGCTCGGAACTGAGAACTTTTTGATCGAATTTAGGCCAAACTAACGTAATTCCGAAACCAATGAAGATATAACCTCCAACCTTTGGTATCAGGGTGTCCCTTCCTATTGTGTAAGTGTCTTTGAAATTTGGGCCCCATTGGACTAGTGGGTCGGGTACCAGCCACTCAGTTGCGAGGACCTTAAAGCATATTTTCGAAATTAATAAAAATAGTAACTTGAAACAAATGTAGAAGCTTCAAATTTGGCCCAGGGTGTTCTTTACTATTTTTTCCGTGCCCCCCTAATTTGGGATCATTTAAACTGGTGGTTCAGGACCTCTCTTAGACCCCCCAAATGTGTAAAAGCTTATCATCGAAATTAATAAAACTAGTAAATTAAAATTAAGATAGAACGTTCCAATTGTATACAAGGGTTAACTAGTATTGAAAGTATGACGGGACTGCATATGGGCGAAATCGTACCATGGTTTCGGGTTCTGGAACCCTTGACAAGTTCAAGGACTAAAAAACATATATCTTAAAAACACCATAACTCAAAAAATAATGCCGGTATTTTGATGAAATTTAAACTCTAGGTTACTAGTAATGAAAGTACCATGGGAATTGGTTCTGGTCGAGTTTAATTTCAAAGCCAAAGAATATATTTCCTATTTCCTATGTGTCTCCGAAATCTAGACTTAATTGTAGTGGTTAAGCTATGTTCAAAGGTACTTGCTGCATTTATGTAAAATTTATTTGAATATTTAAATGAATTATATGAAAAAGTCTAAATTTGTAATTGTATTTTAGAAATACATTTATTGCATATTTTGTGTTTATAAGCTTTTCTATTAGGTATATAAACTAACCATTTAAAATAATTGCAATTTTGAAAAATTTGGATTATTAAATATATTATGCTTTGATTATTTTTTTATCACAAAATTTAATAATTAGAATTTTTTCATTCTGTAATTGAATGGGAATAAATATATTTTCATTTATTTCAAGTTTGTTTGTTTTTTAATATTTTTAAATAGATAAATTAGTAAGAATTTGTAATATTTTTTAATAGATAGTGTAATTAGAAAATGTTTTTAGTATTATAAAGTTAATTTGGTTAGCTATGTCTTACGATCAAATTAATTACAGATTTTATGGTGTTAAAATGACTTATGGATATGTCCTTAAATTTGAACCAAATAGGTGTAGGGTATTTCTAAGTCGGTTGCACCGACTGACTGTTTCTTTACTTGTTTTTTATTTCATTTAATTTCAGATAATTTTACAATATATATAAAATTATGAATAAGAAATTATTTAATTAAAACTACAATCTAATAAATTATATAATTACAATTAATTTTAGTTTAAAAATAATTATTTTGAATACACTAATTTTACTTATTTCCAATTTTAATTTTAATTTCTAAAGCTTTTTATATATTTTTCAAATTTTCTAATAAATATTTCTAAAGTTTGACTTTTCCTAATGTTTAATGGTAATGAATTAAAAACTTTAATAGCACTACATTTTAAATTTTTTTGTTTCTTTGTGGTTCTAGCTTTAGGTATTTCAATATTTTTTTTATTTTTAGTATTATATTTATGTACATTTTCTCTATTTATTAAATTTAAATTAGATTTAATATTACTGTTTATTACTTTATAAATATATTTACCTTTTTTTAAATAGATTAATTGGTTAATATCTTATTCATTTGTTTTTTTATACAAATACTTAGCACTAGTTCTGTAATTATATTTGTAAAGAATTTTAAGCGCTTTATTCATTAAAATACCAATTTGATTAATATGGAAATTTGAGCACTGGTTCCAACTACATATATTATACCTTATTCTTGATAGTATATGACTATTATAGATCAGCTTTGCTGCATGCGGGGAAATACCGCCACATCTTTTTATAGCTAATATAATTGGCATAACTTTTTTCTTCACGTTTTTGATATGATCGTCCCATTTCAAGTTATGATCAATTATTATTCCCAGATATTTAACCTTATCTACTCTTTCAATAATTGTTTCCCTTATTTTAAGAGTAATATTTTCGCTATTTTTTCTTTGTGTTTTAAATAACAAATAGTTGGTTTTTTTAGCGTTAATGCAGAGTTCATTGTAATCTAGCCAATTACATATCGCATTTAGATCCTTATTTAGTATATTTTCGAGTTCTTGTACTGTTCTAGCTTTAGTAATGATATTAGTTTCATCTGCATAAACGTTATAATTTGAAATAAAATTATTTTTCGGCATATTCATTATATATAAAAGGTACAACAGCGGTCCTAACTGTGAGCCTTGTGGTACACCTGTTTTTATAATAAGTTCATCGCTAAACACTTCGTTCACTTTAACACACTGAGTCCTATTTGTTAAGTAACTGCTTAATAAAAGATTACTAGTACCTCTTCTGCCCAATATATCTAAAAAACTAATCAGTCTACGATAATTTACCACATCAAAAACTTTCGTAAGATCAATAAATACTGCACCGACGAAATAACCTTCATCAAGTGCGTCATAAATATATTCTAATGTAGCTGTTATTGCTGATTCTGTGCCGCTGTTCTCTAGAAAACCATATTGATTTGGATCAAAACCAATCGTTTTTGAAATAAAATTTCTTATCCTTATATTAATTACTTTTTCGTATACTTTGGATATTGAGTTTAGGATAGAAATTGGGTTATAGTTACCACATTCATCTTTAGATCCACTTTTATGTATTGGCACTATGTGCGCTTTTTTTAATGAATCAGGGAATACTCCTTCTTCAAGGCACTTATTTATCAATGTTGCCAATGTTTTTTTGATAATATTAACTAATTCCTGTTTCAGTAACAGATCTAAGAAATAATGTTTTATTATTTCTTATGTGTTCTATAGTTACTATATTATTTTTTTTTATTCCTTTTATAATGAATTCTCCTACTTCATTAAAAAATTCATTTAAAGTGTTTGCCGTTTCGTTTTCATCCTTTGACCTTTCTCCACTTTTTTTTACAATGCTTGTTATATTTTCTGAAATATCCTTATTAGTATTCCTTATAGTATTATTTAACACTTTCCATAACTTCCTAGGGTCTTTTCCAGCATTTTCAATGCTTTTATTGATATGGTTTTTCTTAGCCTCTTTTATTTTTTTATCGACCTTTTTCTTACATAGAGTATATTTTATCTTTTTATCTCTGTTATTTGGATCTCTTTTATGGCTATCGTATAGTGATTTTCTAATTTTTAATTCTTTATATATCGACGGTGTTATCCATGTATTATTCCTAGTTCTAACCGACATTGAATTTGTACATAAAACTTTAGCTTCTTGTATTATTTTTGTTAACGTGTCTATTTCTAATACGCTAGTGTTTTCTATTTTATCATTTACAATTTGAGATATCTGGTTATAATCAGTTTTACTTATAGTGTGCTTCTTCATTGGTATTTTCATAATACTTCCTGCTTTTAGTGATACTATTGCCAATTGGTATCTGACCAATGGCGTAGTGGTAAAGACGCCGCCATTCATGCGGAAGGTCTCGGGTTCAATCCCCGGTCAGATCATATCTAATAAAAAAATATCGTAAAATTGTATAATTATATCGTAATAGTTTTTATCGTAAATAAGATTTAATAAAAATATATAAATAACTCTTGTGTAAGATAATAAGATGGCGCACAAAGTTAACATTTGCGCATTCATATTACATAACCTTATACAATAGCTACAGCCGAGTAATCAACGGCTTAGTGAATATTATGATTAAAAAGAAACTGAAGCCAAGTTTAAAAATAAACTTGGTGAATGCCGTATACTCCTTAAAGGAGTGGAAAAGGATTAAAAAAAAATTGCCAATTGGTGATCGGATAGACTGTTACTTTCTATTGTAAAATTAATATCATATTTATCATTTGAATTTGTTAAAATGTGATCAATTAAGATATTGGAATGAGCTGTGTTTCTTGTACTTTGTGTTTTGTTTATTATGCTATAACCAGTTGTTACTATCATTTCTTTATACTTAATTACGGTATTAGAATTATTAACTATTTTTAAATTAGTATCAGCAAAAAATATGTAATTTGCTTTATTTTTTAATCTATTTTCTAAATATTCTATAAATATGTTACTATTTTCGGCTGGAGCCTTGTAAAATGTACCAATTCTTAATCTAGGTGCTGAATTCAGAATTTCAATTGCACTAAAATTATATTTTTCGTCTTTTAATACTTCAGTAAAATTGACATTATTTTTTATAAAGATGACAGTTCTACCACCTCTTTTCTCATCTCTACAATTGAAAACTGCCCTATAGTTTGGAATATTATAAGTAGTGATTTCATTACTGTATATCCATACTTCTGTTAGAATCACAATATCAATTTCTTTACATTCATTAATTAATGTTTCGAATTCATAAATTTTATTTCTTAAGCTGCATATTATTAGATACAAAATTTTTAATTTACCCGTTTCTAAAGTGTTAGTGGATTGGACTGCAATTACGGTCTACCAATTAAATAATTTTGCGTGGAGTTCCAAATTGTTTGTAAATTTTCTCTGTATTTATTATATGTATGTTGCCTATATGCAGCTAGGTCTTTTTGTACTTCTTTGTTAGTGATTCCCCTACTTTCATGGAATTTATAATATAATTTACGTAATTCCTGATAATTCGTTGGCAATACTTCAATATCGATCAATACTTTGATATTTGTTTTCGTTATACCTTCACAACAAATATCCTCTTGATCGTGCAAAAAAGATAAAAATAATCTAACGTTATAGTATATTCTGTGGTCTCGTAATCGTGATAATACATATATACTATCAACATTTTCAACCGACTTTTTTGTAATTTTAACAATTGGAGGTTCCATTGGATTTAGAAAACTCTTGTTTACAAGTTGTAGATTATTGGCACTATAAAAAACATTTTCCATTTATTCGTTTTGCTGATACAGTGTTTCTCCTTTAATCTAGTTATGGTATTTAGAAGCTAATTCCACTTTATTTGCACTATTGCTAAAGCCTACGTTTTCGTTACTGTTCTTAATTCCATCTTTATTATTACAGAATTCATCATTACTTGTCATAATTATTATTAATATTACTATTAGTTTCTTTATTATTGTTATTATTTTTATCAATTTTGCTTTTATTATTATTATGACCAACACTATTACTGCTGTTATTATCATTATTCTTAACATTATTTTTATCATCATCATTATTAGTATTACGTTTATTATACCCTTCACCTATAGAATAGGTAAAGGGGTATATTAACTTTGGTATGGTGTTTGTAGCCACCTAAAGGAAGCGAGCTAGATATGGAAAAGTATATATATTTGTGATCAGCGTGACGGCCTGAGTCGATATAGCTATGTCCGTCCGTCCGTCCGTCCGTAGGCACGATAACTCAAAAAATAATGGAGCTATCTTGATGAAATGTTAACTGTAGGTTACTAGGATTGTAAGTACTGCGGGGATTGCATATGGGCGAAATCGGCCCATAGATTTGGGTTCTGGACCTTTTAATCGATCGAAGGGCTAATCAACATATATAAAAAATCACGATAACTCAACAACTAATAACGCTATCTTCATCAAATGTGTGCTGTAGGTTACTAGTAATGAAACTATTTCGGAGATTGCGTAAGGTCGGAATTGGACCATGGGTTCGGAACCTAGAACTTTTTGATCGAATTTAGGCCAAACGAGCATAATTCCGAAACCAATGAAGATAGAACCTCCAAATTAGGTATCAGGGTGTCTCTTCCTATTTCCAAAGTGTCTTGAAAATTTGGACTCCATTGGAATAGTGAGTCGGGGACCAGCCACACATTTCCGAAGACCTTAAAGCATATCTTTAAAATTAATAAAGATAACAACTTGAAAAAATGTAGAAGCTTCCAATTTGCCACAAGGGTGTTCTTTACTATCTCTTGCGTGTTCCCCTAATTTGGGATCAATTGGAGTGGTGGTTCAGTACCCCTCTCAGACCGCACAAGTTTTAAAGGCTTATAATTGAAATTACTAAAAATAGTTACTTAAAATTAAGATAGACCGTTCAAATTGTGTACAAGGGTTAACTAGTACTATAAGTACATCGCGGACTGTATAAGGTCGAGATCAACCCAAGGGTTCGGATTCTGGACCTTTTAATCGGTTTCAAGGCTAACGAACATATATAAAAAATTACGATAACTCAACAACTAATGAGGCTATCTTCATGAAATTTATGCTGTAGGTTATTGGTAATGAAACTACGGCGGTGATTACGTACGGTGAGGATTGGACAATGGGTTCGGAACTTAGAACTTTTTGATCGAATTTAGGCCAAACTAGCATAATTCCGAAACCAATGAAGATAGAATTGAAAATATGACGGGACTGCATATGGGCGAAATCGTACCATGGTTTCGGGTTCTGGAACCCTTGAAAAGTTCAAGGACTAACAATCATATATCTCAAAAACACCATACCTCAAGAAATAATGCCGATATTTTTATGAAATTTAAACTCTAGGTTACTAGTAATGAAAGTACCATGCGAATTGGTTGTGGTCGAGTTTAATTTCGAAGCCAAAGAATATATTTCCTATGTCCTATGTGTCTCCGAAATCTAGACTTAATTGTAGTGGTTCAACTATGTTCAAAGGTACTTGCTGCATTTATGTAAAATTTATTTTTATTTAAATGAATTATATGAAAAGGTCTAAATTTGTAATTGTATTTTAGAAATACATTTATTGCATATTTTGCGTTTATAAGCTTTTCTATTAGGTATATAAACTAACCATTTAAAATAATTGCAATTTTGAAAAATTTGGATTATTAAATATATTATGCTTTGATTATCTTTTTATCACAAAATTTAATAATTAGAATTTTTTCATTTTGTAATTGAATTGGAATAAATATATTTTCATTTATTTCAAGTTTTTTTGTTTTTTAATATTTTTAAATAGATAAATTAGTAATAATTTGTAATATTTTTTAATAGATAGTGTAATTAGAAAATGTTTTTAGTATTATAAAGTTAATTTGGTTAGCTATGTCTTACGATCAAATTAATAACAGCTTTTATGGTGTTAAAATGACTTATGGAAATGTCCTTAAATTTGAACCAAAAAGGTGTAGGGTATTTCTAAGTCGGTTGCATCGACTGTCTGTTTCTTTACTTGTTAATTTTCTTGTCACTTACTAATATTCCATTTTTTTTTAGAATTTTTTTTGATGCATGTAAGAAAGTATGCTAATGTGTTTTTTCCTTTTTGTTTTAGATAATAATATATTATAATTTTTGTTACTGTAGATACTCGAATTTTCAGCGCTATTTTTATTTTTATCTTTAATATTTATCATACTAGCAGAATTACTATTATTATTGTATACATTTTTGTTCGTACTATTACTCATTTCAGTACCATTATCAATCTTAACACTATTACTATCATTATTATTGTTTTTATTAGCAGTATCATTACTAATATTATTCGAACATAGTAATAGTTAATTACATTAATGTTATTATTATTTATAAACTTAAAATTATTATTATCATTATTGGTATTAGAATTGATATAAGCATAGTTGATACAGAATGAAACACTTTTTTTTATCTTTATTTAAGTTATTATTTTTCATTTCTAACTCCTTTAATTGCTAGTATCCAATTTTTCGCTTTAACATATTTAATTTGTTCTGGTAGACTGGGCATAATTTACTTAAAATTTTGTGATTTAGATCTAAACCCAAACTGAATTTTTCATTAAATTTTACATAATTTATGTACTTATTGATTTATTCTTTTTGGCATTCACTAGTTTTGTGTCTTCCGTGACACTTCAAACAAGTTTCAGTGTTTGTGCAGTCAACTGATTTATGCATGAAACCTCAAACACTCTTGCTCATAGTATTTGAGCATAAAAATTATTTTTTACTTTTCTCTAAAGTTTATCTATTGTTAAGAAGTAAGTTCACTCTCTTTTACCAAACTTTTACTAAACCTAATACATTTTTTACAACAAAAAACTCTATGTGCACAAGCATATACAATATATTTTTTTTTTCTTACATATTCACTGTGTATTAGTGATGGGATAATATCGATAGTGCCAACAATCGATAGTTATCGATTGTTTATGTTTAACTATCGATATTATCGATATTAATATCGATCGTATTATATTTGAAAATTAAATAAAAAATTCAACAAAAATATAACAAAAAAAGAACAACAATGCAACAATATTTGCAGCATTATCTGTGACAATAGTTGACACTTTATCCGAAATTTCCCAATCTATCATAATTTCAGATAATATATTTTTTAAATGGTCAGCTGTGTGACTACCTTCAATCTTTTTAGTTGATATAACTGCTGACATTAATTTTTTGCAATCTATAAAATGACATGCTACAGTAATATATCCTTCTGTAATGGATGACGTCCAGGGGTCGGTAGTTAAGGAACATAATTCTTCTTTTTTAACATATCCTTCAATTTTTTTCGTGCGTTTTCATATAGATTTGGTAACGTAACATCACTTATATTTCTACGAGATGGCAGTACAAATTTGCTGTCCAATTCAGCTACAAATTCTTTAAACCCAGTATCTTCTACAATACTGAAAGGTTGAAAATCTTTAGTTATAAAACCCATTAATTTATGTAAAAGTAATTTATTTCTAGGACTGTTCATATCATATGATTCTTTAGATGCAAAATATAATTGCAATGGTCTTTGACCAGACGATGTTGAGGACTCATATTGAGTTGCTTTGTCCCACTCAGATCTGTGCAACCTTCGCATGTGATCTATAAGATTACTAGTATTACCACTAGTTTTGCATTCTTTATTGCAAATGTTGCATTTAGCTACAGGTTTTCCACCAGCACTTTTTGTAAAAAAAAACCATACTTTAGATTTACCAAGTAATGATGTTGTTGCCATTCTTAAACCTAGGGTAATTTAAAAAATATTTTTCAAAATAAAAAATAATAAGTTATAGGTATATGTACTCAAAACAAAATATACACTACACTTAAACAACGAATTTACAGTAAATTTTAAATTTTTGGGAAATCACCAAACTAAATTGTATATCCAATAACAACGCTTACTGTGATTTTGATACCATATAATTCTTTTTAATTTAGGGTATCGATATTTTTTTTTATATCGATATTTTCGATATTTGTTAACTATCGATAGTATCGATAGTCCTATCGATATTATCCCATCACTACTGTGTATAAGAAAAACATGTATGAAAAAAAAACAACACTAAGTATTTTTAATCTTAGCAATAGTGAATATTTGAAATATTTGAAATACTTACATATTTATATGAGATTTTGTGAAAAATGGGTAAACATAAAAAAAAAATAATTTTTCCGCTTACCAAAATCTAGTGAAAGGTAGATTTTTTAATTAACTATTTTTTTTTATATTATGTGAATAATATATAATGTTTTAATTTTTTTAGGAGAAATACGTGGTTGAAAAATTTAAATAGATTCGATTTGATTAGCATTTAAAAAATAATTTCAATTATAAGTGTTGTGATAAATATGATAATAATTATTTTATGTACACAAATAAATTCTTATAAAATGCATATTAGAATAAGAATACATTTTGTAATAAAAAATTTCAACAAAAATGTAAACAAATTTGATAATAAACATAAATATTTTAGCGTGACAGATTTATAATAATAAATTCGATTTTAATACATTTTAAAGGCTATTCTTTTATATACAGACAGAAAATCAAATATTTTAGAAAACTAAAGCTATAATAAAATTTTAAAGTCTTTTAAAAATTTAAATTTACATAACATTATATTATAACATTTACAATTACATTTTAAAGTTTATTATTGGTTTATTACCTACACACTATGCAATTTTGCTATTTTTCAATTTTGCCATTGCGCAGAGAAGGAGGGGGGTAGATATAGACTCAAGTGTATGGATTGGATCAGAATCGAAAAAAAAATCGATTTAGCTATGTATTTCCGTCCGTCCGTCACGATAACTCAAAAACTAAAGGAGCTAGGATCTTGAAATTTTCCCAAATTCGTTTTTGTGCAAAAGCCATTGCTATTAAAATCCAGCCATTTTGGTCCATGGGTTTGGGTAGCTGCAGTGATGAGCTGCCAAACATTTTACAACCGGTTCTATAAAACCAAAAACTAAAAATCGTTTTATTTCAATAAAATATCGTTTTATTTGAATAGATTTTTTTTTTATTTTTTTTTTAAAATTATTATAATAATTTCCAAATGATTTCATTATTTTCATTAATATTTTTTATTTTGGCCCATTTCGAATCCTGGTATCATCAGCTGAATTATGATTCCTCAACCAAGTTTTGCCATATTCTCCAGCATTCCATGATTCAAGTGGTGGTCCAATCATATTAATACTCATTAAACTAGAAATATGTTCTACTGAAAGATTAGCTCTTCTTTTTTCACAAATAATATTCATTAATGAGAATCCTCATTCGGCCTCTGATGAACTTGTAGCAATTGTGTTAATTTTATTTTTAGCTTTTTGAATTGTTTCTATTTCAGAGATTTTTCCTTCAATTACATTTTGAACATAATCTCTGAAATCATTAATGGGAATTTCGTATCTAATTATTTCATTTAAATTTTTCAATTTCTCTTCTCCCAAAATCCACGGACAAGTTATTTCTTCCAAATTCCAATCAGCTTCAAGTAAATTAAATAATTCGGCAATGTCGTTATTTTTTTCATTTTTTGTCATTCTTATATGTCCACAATTTAACATTCGGGAATTCATTTTATCAATTATTGCTTCAATAAGTTTTTTTCTTGGGAGACTTTCAAATTTTTTATTTTCCACAAAAGGAATATCTGCAAATGCAGGTGACGACAACATTTCTTCAACTTTTTTTTCAAATGTTCCTAAATTTTCTTTCAAATTTATCATAATATTTATAGTTCTTTTTATCAGTTTCGTTGCCTTTTGAAGGGTAACAAACCTAGCTTGTAATCCTATTGACAAATAGGACATCTCTTGAAGAATATCGATCATAAGCGCTAAATCCTTTATAAAATATTTATTCACAAGTCGGTTTGCCATACCAAGATATTTGGAATCATCCTTAAAAAATTTGTAAAGTGGTACATAAGCCCGCCAAACAGCCATAGCAGATCTTAAGCTGCATGCTGCCCATCTTGGGCCTAAGACTCGACCTATTTTAATTATTTCCACTTCCAAATCTCGTGATATATTTTGTAAGCGCAATTGATTTTTATTTGATTGATGAAAAATTACATAAATTTTATCAATAAATGATTTAAAATGATTCACTTGCTTTATTTCGTCTATTGCATCATCCAAAACCAGCTGAAGACGATGGTTTAAGCAATGCCAAACTATTACATAAGGAAATTCTTTTATCAATCTTGTAGCAACACCTGACTTTTGACCAAGCATTGTACTTGCACCATCAGAACAAACACCAATCAGATTTTCTTTCAAAAAATCCGTGGAAAAGCCATTTGAGTTTAGTGTTTGCATTAGAATATTAAAAATATGCTCAGCGGTTTGAGATTCTAAATGAACTAAGTCCAAAAAAAATATTGGATTTTCTTTTTCCATTTCAAATTTCAAAAAAATGACTAGCACCGATTTGCTTGATATAGTTGAGGCATCATCTATGATTACGCAAATTTTTGAATTGGATGCAATTATTTTTTCAACAATTTTTTTTTTCATTTGTTTTGCTATGTGCTATTCTAATTGCACTAAACCTAGAATGAAGCGAAATTCCAAGATCTACCCCATTTTTAACCTGAAGTTCAACTTCTGCTTCCATATCTGAAAGCGGTCTATTTCTTTTTATTAAGCTATAAACAATATTGAATATTTTATTAGTACTAGCCATATTTTTGGCATTATTTGAATTGATGATTCTGGGTAGTTCATTTTTTTCTTTTTGTTCAAGCATTTTTAAAACCATTAAATGTGTTTTTGATTTAAAATGTTCAGATATTTTTTTCCTTAATGAAGCCTGTTGAATAACTTTTGTTGTTCCCGATGGTTGAATTTCAAAATTTTGCCATTGTTGTGGAATGTGAATGTTTTGTTCTTTACAAATACCCAAATTATCGAACGAGGAGCATTTTAGACATCCAAGCTTCTTATTTTTGACCACCAAGCCATTATATTTAGCTTGAAATAGCTTTAATTGGTCACCATTCCAGCAATCTGGAAAATTATTCTCTTTTTCGATATTGGTTGGTAGAATTTTAGAGCAATATACTGCTGCTGATTCCAGGCTTAAGCTTAGAGTTACAGTATTTGAAATATTTTCCTCTTCTTCTTCATAGTTTTTTTTTTTATTATTAAAATAATCACGAATATTAATATTAGTTTTGCGTTTCATTAAATTTTATTTCCTAAAAGAATGGGCTTATTTAGGATATAAAGTAGAAAATATAAATATACTCACAAGTCACAATATATTAATAATTGTTTATAAATAAGATAAATGGATTCTTGTTTTTCTGTTAAAATTTATTTTATTTTTTGTAAAAAATAGTTTTTTAAGCAGCACAAAATTATCACTTCTAAACTTTAATAAAAAAAAGAAAATAATGTTTGCTAATACACACATAATAACTTTTTTAGTGAAAGAAATCTCAACGCCAACTTTGCAATGAAAATATTTAAATTTTAAATTTATTTGTTGTTTGTTTTTAAATATAGTGCCACCTATTAATTAGGTATCAACAAAATTAATTTGTTGATTCCTAATTAACAAACGGTTCTATAAACTACAAAAAATTTAACAACCGGTTCTATAGAACCGGTGCGAACCGGCTACAGCTCATCACTGGGTAGCTGCAATAAAACTTCTTTTTTTTATATGATCTTACTTTGTACTTATTGAAGTTGGGTGTCTGAAATTTTGCCAAAAATAGTTTAGTGTAATGGATAAAGTTACTGCAAAATTTGGTTGGTCTATTGCAGAGGGTTCGAGTAGCTGCAGTAAAACTTCTTTTTTTATATGATCTTACTCTGTACCTGCGTGTCTGTAATTTTGCCAAAAGTAGTTTAGGTTTATAGCCAAAGTTTCTGCAAAGTTTGGTTGGTTTGCCGCAGTGAGTTCGAGTAGCTGCCACACAACTTCTTATTTTATATGAGCATTACTCTATACCTATTAAAGCTGTATGTCTAATATTTTGCCAAAAAACGTTTAGTGTAATGGCCAAAGTTACTGCAAAATTTGGTTGGTCTACTGCAGAGAGTTCGAGTAGCTGCCATACAACTTCTGATTTTATATGAGCATTACTCTGTACCTATTGAAGTTGGGTGTTTGAAATTTTGTCAAAAACAGTTTAGTGTAATGGCCAAAGTTACTGCAAAATTTGGTTGGTCTACTGCAGGGGGTTCGAGTAGCTGCCTTACAACTCCTTCTTTTATATGAGCGTTACAGTACACCTAATAAAGCTGGTATATTTGAAAATTTGCCAATAGTGATTAATGTTTATAATAACAATGATATAATGTTTATATAACGGTCATAGGGGTATCCCAGAGTTGACACAGTCTACTCTACTACACTCTACCTCTTTTTGTTTTAATTTTCCGTCTTTTTCTTGCAAGAAATATTCTTATTACTATCTACTTCCAAAAATTTGAGTAAATTTTTGCATATGTTTGTGTGGAAAGAATAAAAGTTAGCAAGCAAATTTTTGATCACGTCACCAAGTAAAACTACTTTTTAACAATAGATATACTTTGCATTTCTGTTTTTACTTTATTAAAATAAATGTTAGTATACATACTCTCTCAGAGTTTAACATTTAAATGCAAGTATAAGTTCACGAGAGCAGAAGCAATAGTTTTATATGAAGTAATTTACATAAGTAAAATAGAGCAAATTATTTTAAACCAATGCTCGTTGAAAATGAGTATGCCTAAATTATAAATTTATACAGGACTGATATATAGATAATGCTTTTTATATTTTTTATTGTCGTAAATTTTTGTGATGAATGAATGTGTTCATGAATCGGTCTTTTAAAAAACCACATAAATCACTAATTTTAAATTTTTCAGAAATCAAAAAAAACTTAATAAAATCTAAAGTATAAAATAATTTTATTATTTTATTTTTTAATATGTTTATTACAGTAAAAACTAATTTTTTTATTAAAGTCGGGAATTTTATAACTTATAGTTTTTGGAAAAAATCACTTTACGTTGTTGTGACTTATGCTGTTTTTGCAAGGAACCAGCGCCGGCTTGAACATTTGCGGGGCCATGTGCGAGGTTAACCGCGGGTCTATTTTTTTATTAATTTGCTTTGCTTTTTTTCAACCTAAGACATTGGAATCTGCTATAATAAATTACTAATATAAAATATGATTAACATCACATTGTTGCATATAGCTATAACCTATAACATATTTCAATAAGTTATTTACCAACTTGCATAACTTAAATAAAAATATACATAGCTATATACATATATATAACAATTTTCTATCAGTATTTTTAAAAACAAAGACAACTATGTAAATAAATTTGAATTTTCTTTAAAAACAGTTCGAATTTGTATTTCCACTAAACAAAAACAATAATGTAAACATTTTTTTTAGGTTTAAAAAGGCATTCTAAAAATTTAATGTTTGTAATTTTTTTAAAATGCTTTTTTTAGAAAAAAAAAACTTTTAAAGAAACTGTTTTAATTGAAGGAAATTTTAATTGTATTGTGTAAATTTCTAATTTTTGTCTTGAATTTAATAATAATATTCTATAAACTTTCCAAAGTGCGGGGCCTTCTAAATTGCGGGGCCGGGTGCGGTCGCACCTTCGCACACCCTATCAAGCCGGCTCTGCAAGGAACTCTTATGGTCGTTAATATAAATTTGCTGTCAATATGCATATTTTGAATTTACGACCAAAAATTATGTAAAAAATCACTGCTAACTGAAACTGGTCGTAAATGTGAAATATGTGTAATGTAAACGTCAACTAAAAAATTTACTTTTACGACCACAAAAATTTATTTGTAAATTGTATGTCTACTGATTGCAAATTGTTTGGTCTTAAAATCATAATAAATGTCAAATGACATATTTTACGTCAAAAAGTTTACATTTACGACCACACCTAACGGCTGACTTATTTAAAAAAAACAAAGAATTATTATTAATCATATGAAATGGTTTATTTTATTATTCTTTTCCATTATATGTTTTTGAAACTGGAAGAGAAGGCACAACCGTGTAATTTTGATAGCTTAAACGTATTTTGGGACAAACCATCTATAAATTGCCTAGTTACAAAAACGCCGACATTTTCAGCATCATATTCAAAACTAGTATATTTTGAAGGAGCAAATGATTGTTTTTGGTCTTTGGGAACGTGTTTTCCATATGATTCATTTGACAAATAATTTTTTTTGTAAATCAAATGCCACCACTTTTTAAATTTAAATACCTCCTCAGTTTTTAGTTCTATTACTGTAAATTTTAGACTAGACTTAGAAATTATCTCAAAATATGTTTTGGGAACATACACACGATCATACTTTCATAAATTTTTTTTATTACTCCAAAATCACGGTCATTAGACAAAAAAGAGTGACCTCTAATGGGAAATAAATGATAAATTTTTTTAAAACGTTTTGAATCCGTGAGGGGTGGTAAAAATCTGATAACAGTGTTATGTTTATTTTGGCCAGGACACCCATGTGAAAACAGATATAATTCTTTGATTTCTGGACCGCAATTACTGTTAATGTAATTCAATAACATTGAACACACATCATTCGCACCCTTCTTAGCAATATCTTCGTGATACATGAAAAAAGTTGATTTGTCTGTTTTAAGGTTTTTTATACCAAAACAATTAACGCATAATTGCCATAAAAAAAAACATATCTTGAATCGGAATTTGTGGAAGTGACATATTTTGCATGAAATCAAACGTTATTGCTGCAATAACTTCTCTCTCCTTACAAAGCATTTGAATATGTGATATTTTATTATAAAATTTTTTGTTTCTTCTTTTGTGGACCATCAATTCCGAGCTAACAGCTCGCTTAACATTTTCTGCTAAACTGGGACTTGTAATTTTTGTCATTAGCTCCTCGCAAGTTATGCAAGGATCAACCTGAGGTCGACCAAATCTTAAACAAAAATTATCTTTAAAATATTTCACATAAAATTTGTAATTGACATCAATGTCGGGATATTTCGTTTTAAACATATTGTACATAATTTTCACATCTAAACGGGCATCTAGATATTGGATATCTTTTCCGAAATAATGTGTCTTTTTCCCAGGAAAAGAAGGAATATGATCGTGTATTTTAAAACAAGTTTGAGCGGGTTTCACATTTCCCTCAATATGCAAATTCCCTCTATTATCATTGTAAGTTTTTTCCAAAACTAATAAGTTACATAGTCTTCGAACTCTTGCTTCAGTAATTCCGTAAACACTTACAAATGCCTCTTTATAAACTTTAAATTTTGATGTTGAATTTGGAACAAAATATTTAAAAGTTGTCAAAGTGGAAAGACATAAGTTTTGTTCGCTCCATATAATATAAAATAATAAAATTAAAAATTAAATATTATTAAAAATTTTAAAATAATAATATTAAAATTTTACTAAAGTAAATATTAAAAAATATTTATACATAATAAAATTAATATAATAAAATAAAATTAAAATTAAACAAAAACATAAAGTCTAAAGTCTAACAAGTTAAATAGTATTAAAAATCTGGTGCCGCAAAATGACCAAAAATTGTCCAAGTTGTAAGAGAAATATTACAGGTAATTCCAAAGGAATTCAATGTAGTATTTGTCATAAATTCTATCATGTAAAATGTTCTGACGTGAATAATGCACTGTTTAATGCGGTGAAAGCAGGAAATGTGTCTTGGACATGCAAAAACTGTACAACTGAAAATAAAGAATCAATTGTCAATTCGGCGGATGAATCTGACAGTGAATGCAATATAAACGATACTGTGAAAATTTCTGCTAGAGGTGCAACAGACAAATCTAAAAATTTTGTAGTAAGTGCAGCTGAAAAATGAGCAAGTCTTAACCTATCTAATTGTTCAATGGATAAAAATATGGGCGAGTATTTACAATATCTTGGTTCAGCTGTAATTGAAATTCCAAATTCTCAAAACTTTTTCAATTCACAAATTAACGACATTATGGAACAAAACAAGAAACTCCGTAAAGAAAACCAATCAATAAAAATTCGCCTACAGTCTACAGGAGACAAATCAGATTACTGGGAAAAAAGTACATAATCTAGAATCGCTATTGGATGTAACTCTGCAAAAAAAAAATAATAATGATATAGTTATAGTGGGACTTCCACCAGAAATTAAAACACCAACTGAAACTATATTGAAGATCGCAAACAAAATTGGCGCTAAAATTACTGGAAACGATTTAAAGAACATTACATCAATGAAACAAAAACAAATGAGGGATGGAAAAGAAGTCATCAATACGCATTATATAGTGGAACTAGTTTCTGAAGCTGTAAAAAATGAATTGTTAGTGAAAAAACGAACACATAAGCAGCTGCTTACGGCAGAATTAAATCTACAATCTGGAAGCAACACATATTCAAAATATTTTTTCGAAATCACCTCACTCTACTGCAATCCAAACTATATTATGAGGCAAAAAAAATTAAGAATTTGCATAAATTTGAGTTCCTATGGGTTAAAAACAACCAAATTTTTCTACGAGAAACAAAGGTTAGCAAAGTTATAAAGTTCCTATTCCTATAATGATTTCTTATTTATCAAAAAAGTTTTTAAAATTTTGGATTAATCATACTGAAACACAAAAAATATCTAAACTTGATTTAATTACTCTTTATTATTGCTTTAATTATTTTTCACATTATTTATTTATTTTTAAATCTATTAACAATTATTCAAAGAAACAATTTTTAATTTTTTATACCAAGAATTAACACTTTTGCCTTAATTTATTTTAACATAACCTCCAATAAATATTCAATTATTTTCTCATCTATTTGTACTAACTTATTAAACTATAATCATAATATAAAACACTTATATAAACACAAACTAATCTTAATTTATAAATTAATATCTTTACGTGTGTATTATAATTTTTACTTATATTTTTACTTTTTATCAAATATTTTATTAGATTTTAATACTTCCAACAACTACTTAAAGGTACAATTTCTATTTTTAATTTTTATTTACAATTTTTATTTTTATTTCGTACCCTAACAATTAATTTCATTAGTTCAAATTACAATTACTATTTTTACAATTTTTATTTAAAATCTTTAATTTTATTTTGGCCTATAAAAAATAAGCTCGAAATAAAATAAATAAAATAAAAAACTGTTGAAACAAAATTAAATTTGAAAAAAGAAAAAAATATATTGTTATTATTATTAATGTTCATATTTTTGATTTTTGATATATACTTAAACTATCATGACCAAAAAGCCAATTAATGGCTAGGGTCTCAAATAATATATTTATAATACAATAAAAATATATGTAGAAATACTTAATATGCAAATAAAATAAAAAATTTTTAATAAAGAAAAAAAAAAAAAATATTCTATACTTTAATATACAAAGTCTTCGAAACAAATTAGATAATTTAGAATTATTATTAGCATCCTATAAATATGACATTCATATTATTGTTTTGACGGAAATTTGGATACGCCGTTCTGAAAATAATTTCTTTAATTTGCCGGGGTATACACCATATTTTGCTAATAGACAAGATTCGTATGGGGGAGTAGCAATTTATTTAAACCAAAAAATCTCAAGTACCTTAGTTTTAGAAGAAGAGTTTCAAAAATCAAATATTTTAATAGTCAAATTGTTAAAACAAAACTTGAACGGTATAAGTATATACAGATCACACGAAACTAACGTCAATGATTTTCTTTCGAAAATGGATGACCATAACTTCAAAATATACAAATGTAATTTTATTAGGGGATATAAACCTGAATACGCTAAATATAGATAATCTAGAAATTCAAAATTATAGAAATACTTTACTTAGTAAGGGATTTGCGCTTTGTAATAAGAACTCAGAAGATTTTGCCACTAGAATAGGGAAAACATGTACAACTGTCATTGATCAGTTCATAACGGACATGATTAAGTTGGAATATTTCTTCTATATTGTTAATACCTCACTCTCTGACCATCAAAGATTTTTCATTAGTGTTGACCTGAAACCAAAAAAAGAGAACATATCTTTATTTAAAACGATACTTAATTATGAACGTGTAGAAAAAAGTAGTATATGGACACGACTAAATTCCTTAGAAAATTTTGATATTGTTGTACAAGAACTCACTACCACAATCAATGAAAATACAAGTACTATTCCAATAAATAAAAAAACCTAAATATAAAAATGAATGGATGACAAATGAAATTATACAAAAAATAAAACTACGAGAATCTTACTACAAATTTAAGAAAAAATACCCGCATAACTTCCATATTGAAAATCTGTATGAAAATTGTAAGAAAGAATCAATAAAGCTTATTACTCGTGCTAAGAAGACATTCTACTCGAATGAAATTGTTATGTTATGTTTAACTCAAACCCTACAACTGTGAAACAAATAAAATTTCTTGAATGTGATAACCATAAAATAACTGATGAGCAAGAAATTGCGGAAACCTTTAATACTTTTTTTAAAAATGTAACAGAGGAATTAAACATCTCCTCGGACCCAATAGATTACGAATATTTAAGCCAATTTTCGAGAAATGTATACCACAATTTTAAACTAAATTTTACTAAAAATGAAGAAGTAATAGCAACTATCAAACAGCTAAAATCACTGCAGCCACCGGATACGATGACATATCTTCTAAATTCATTAAAAAATTTTCATCACGTCTAAGTCCAATCTTAGTAAAATTCATTAATAAATCTTTTCAAACTTCTGTGTTTCCAGAGTCTTTAAAAATGGCAACTATTGTTCCTGTCTTCAAAACTGGTTTTGCAGCAAACAAATAGAACTATCGACCTATTTCAATTTTAAATTACTTGTCTAAAATCTTTGAAATAATTTTAAAAAATAGGCTTGATAACTTTCTTCGAATTAATCCAATTTTGCACAATGAACAATTTGGTTTTGAGGAAAATTCGAACACCACAGCGGCATGCTTAGAACTAACTAATTTTATAAGTAACAATATAGACAAAAAGAAATATGTTGCTTGCGTTTTCCTTGACCTTCGGAAAGCCTTTGATTGTGTGGATCATAGCGTGCTACTGCATAAGCTCCTTATGGTAAATTTTGATGAAAACCAGATAGTGTTTTTCAAATCTTATCTCGACAAGAGACCGCAAAGGGTTCGAATCAATGGAAAAATCAGTAACAGTGCTATGGTAAAAAAAGGAGTTCCTCAAGGCTCTATCTTAGGCCCAATTGTTTTTAAACTCTATATTGATGATATATCACGACTTGTATTAAAAGAGTCTATTCAACTATACGCTGATGATGCAGTAATTAAATATACTGAAATCAGCGAAGAATGTTTGAAAAGCTCAATTATACACGATTTGGATGTCATTGTAAAATGGCTCAGTAAACACAAACTTTTACTAAATGTAGAAAAAACAAAAATTCTTCTATATGAGAATAAAGTATTCCATGACTTCGTCGTTCCATATAAAAATTATGTCTTACAGGTAACAAAAACTTTTTATTACCTAGGGTTAATTTTACAAAGCAGATTCAATTGGCAATGTCATATCAATCAAGTTTGTAAAAAAATTGGTCCGTATATTTTTATCCTGCGACCGGTTAGGAATTTCTTTTCCAAAGACGTGCTTTACATTATATTTTCGTCCTAAATCATGTCAAATATCATATACCTTAATCCGATCTGGAGCAGAGCTTCCAAATTGCTATAAATAAATTAGACATTTTACATAAACGTGCAATAAAAACAATTCACTGTAATCCCACAAGATTTCCAACACACACCCTATATTCAGACCAATATTTAAGTTTATCTAACATTTGTAAAAAGGAACTACATATAATAGCTTATAATAACTTATAATATAATTTTATCTCATTATAAATTATTAAATAATTAATAATGAGATAAAACATAATTTTATATTAAATAAATCGATTGATATACACAATCACAATACTAGGAATAAGTGTAATTTCTACTTACAATTATTCAAGACAAATAATCAGAAAAGTAATTGTTTATATAATTGTTATGTAATTGTTTATATTACCAAATGAATTAAGATCTATTGAAAATATTGCGGATTTCAAAAAATGAATAAAGTTTTTTATTACGACTAATTGAAAAGTAAAGATTTTTATTATTAGAGATATGTTTTTAATTTTTATTTTTTGTTTAACTTTTGTTTCCCCTTAGCTTTAAGTTTTTAGCTACATATACATAATTATATATTCTTTTAATGTTATTTTATTTTATTTTATTTCTTACCTAATTGAATTATTTTCTTTTTTTTTTTTTAATTTTTCTTTTTATTGGAATTGTATTTTTTGAAATTTTTGAATTTAAAACGTTTATCTAATAATTTAATAGATTTAATTAGATACAACTATCATCAGGACAACTAAACTTAATATGCTAAAATCATAAGACCAAACAGTAAAAGCTAGGGTTTATTAAAAAATTAAAATCCACGAGCCTTTCGCCACTGTCGTTTCTTACCCAATGCCATGCCGTCCCATGACTCGTTCTAAGCCAGAGTTTTCCGTTCCGACTTTCGCGTTTAGATCACCCAATATAATCTTTATGTCGGCTCTGAGAGCGTAATCATATGTTGTTCCAAGTAGAGTATAAAAATTCTGCTTTTTTACATCTTCTGCTTCTTCGGTAGGAGCGTAACATTGTATTATCGTTATATTTCGGACCCTGGATTTGAATCTGGCAGTCATACCTGCGCGATATTGGTTTCCAAGAGATAAGACTGCGTCTTGCTTCAGCATTTAGCATAATTCCTACTCCACCGCGCCTTATTCCTGTTTCTGCTTCATCATCTTCTGAGTACAGCATGTGAGTTAAATTACTGTATGAAATAATTTCACCACAACCTCTCCATTTAGTTTCACTGACGCTAAGTATGTTAATATTGAATCGTAACATTTCACGCTCGGCTTCCTCGTATCGCCATACACCATATAGTGTTCCCACTTTTCATGCTTCGATTAGCGTCCGCTTTTTGTAGCCAAAAGTTTTTACTATTTCACGTGACCGGTTTTTTGTACTTGTGTTCGATTCTCTTATCCTGTTTGTTTTTAAACATGAATTTATCTGCACCCCCAAATCCGATGTGCTGTTTACATTGACTGGAGAAGTCAAAGGAGGATTCACCATATTACTATGATTACCCCTTGGGGAAATATATCCATTCACATTTTTGTTCATGTTTGCATATTTTATACAGTTAGTGTTTTATGAGATATAGTTGATAACCCCATAAGTTCATATCTGTAGGCACACTTGCCTTTTGGATGAGCAGACACATCTCACTCACATCTCATATAGCAAGCCGCTTGTTCAAGACAGACACCAACTTGGAGCCGCCAATTCTTGGTGCAGACGCTCCTAAATCAAGCCTATGTTTTGAATACATAAGACTCGACCCGACAAAATCTCGTTGGTTTGTAGATCCTACTTACTTCTCCTGGGTTGGGTACCAGATCTTCTGGTAGGATTACTCGACGTAACAGGGGGGACCAACGTGAAGGTGAAATTTGACTTGGTGTAGTAGAGGCTAGACCAACGTACCAGGATACCTGTCAGCTGTAATCGCATACTACAACCATTGATCCTATAGAGCTACCCAAAAGAGACACTCCATAGAACACCCCCCAGTTTAGTTATTTAACCTCTTTATTTTAATAATAATAATTAGAATATTAAATTTATAAAAATAAATAAGTATGCACTCATTAAAATTTCACCATAAACTAATGTGATAAAACAAAAATTTACGTCAGAATAAAGTAACGTTACCGTTATCTTTATATAAATGCATAAAGTACACGTGTTACCTAATAAATGCTTGCAAAAACATTATAAGTCAATGACTTAAGTAATTTTGGCAATGAATGTAAAATAGAGCAGTCAATATTTAAAGCACGGTAAATATGCTTTATGTGATTTTAACACAGTATTTTATTTCAATAAAAAAAGCATTTTTGGAAAAAAATTGACTTATGTTGTTTTTGAAATGGCCGGTTCAACTATATAGTGTATAGCGTATTATACTACAACAATACATAATACGATTACTTTGTTATTTAAAAGTATTATACCTACGAACATTAGCAATCTCATAGGCATTTAAAATATAAACTTTTGTTTGGATTTGCATAGTATATAAAAATAAATTATAATATTATAATTTAGTTATTTCATCAATTAATTAATAATTATGAATAATAGTGAAATCAATACTTAGAATATAATTTAATGCACACAAGAAAACCTGTTAACAAGTGCGAATTGTAATGTTGGAGCTTCAATGTAAACATTTAATTTCGAAATTATATACACTAGTTACTGATTTATAAAAACATGAAAGTTTTAAATTTTAAGTCCTAATAGCCCTTTAATGGGGAAGGCTCTCAAATTTTTACTAAGCAAACTTATGAAGATTCTCGAGACTGCCTTCCTCCCCATCTACCCCCACCTTTCCATTTTCTTAGGTTCTAGGAATTAAATTGTGAATTCCAGTAAAATTTTGAATTTTACTTAGAATTTTATTATCTAAGATAAAACGGATTAAAACTAAGGGGCACTATTTTCAATTTAACCAATCCATTTTAAATTTAAGAAGAATGTTTAACTTATGTTGAAATGTAATGTTGCTGATTTAAATTTAGTATATTACTAAAAGAAAATTTGGAAGAAATTGAAGTTAGAGGTGTTTCAAAATAGCAAAATTTCAATTCTTAAACTATTGAAAAATAGAAAAAAAAGGTTAAATGATTGAACGAAAGTCCATAGTTTTGGAAGATGTAAAACCAAAATAAAAAAAAGCAATTTAATTAGTACTAAATATAATAATAATATAATAATATTAATAAATTTTTTTTTTTAAATTATTTTCTATATTTAAAAAAAAAAATAAAGTCATACGCACACCCCGAGCGATAATAATTCTAAAACCAAAAAATTGTCACAAAGAAAAACATTCTTATTTTTTTTTGGATATATTAAAGTATTATAATCAATTTTTTATTGCGTCTCTCTCTTTGAGAGTCCAAAATAAAAATAATAAAACTATACAAGAGCTGTTTATACTGACTTTGTAAACAAATTCTTAAAAGATACACAAACATTTTTCTTTGTTTTGCTAAATATGAGCATTCTTTTCAAATTTCTTGTTAATAAATTGTATATACTGAGCACTGTATGAGAGCGCGTGAGCGATAAAATCAAACCTTGATATATGTAGATAGATAGATAGATTAGAGAGAATCTTTGCACAAATCAATGACCTTAAACATTTTGATCATCCGGTTAAAACAAAAATTATCCTGATAAAATCACATTTTTGGTATAGTTTAAGATTCCGATTGGTGTTAAGTTTTTTTGGTTTG
This sequence comes from Dolichopus griseipennis, assembly GCA_963082915.1. NCBI lineage: Eukaryota > Metazoa > Arthropoda > Insecta > Diptera > Dolichopodidae > Dolichopus > Dolichopus griseipennis. The sequence continues at coordinate 274,934,338 of OY720441.1, forward strand.
GCCTAAATCTTACCTTTTTCACTACTTTATCTTTAAAACGTATATTAGACCAAAAATGGAGTTTAATATAATACATATTTTGTAACGCAGCTCTCCGGTTGACGCTGCGTTATCTAGTTAAAGCGCAAATGAAATCTTTTCGTCTTATAAAAGATTCCAGTGTTGTCCGAACTCTATTCCACTTGGTGCGCAATCTGTTCATTAATCCTGTTTTATAGAAACACAGTAGAGACGAATAGTAGGGCACAATACGATTTATAGTTTGTTGCGTGAATGTCGAGATATGGAAAAAGTTGGTATGATGAATTAATTAAATTACGGACGTACCTTAACATCTTTCTCCTTAGTATTTCCCAAATATTCCGCTTTATCCTACATGATCCAATATACCAAATCTAAATTTCTGAAGTTTTCTTTCTTAACTTAGTTTGTTACTGCAACACAGTACCTAAAGGTCTTTAAACCACTTTTAAATGTTTGTGTAAAAAAACGTGATTCCGGTAATTTTGCTCTAGTTCTTTCGTAAAATATTTTTTGTTGCATTATTTCTTTCACTTAATTTTTGTTGAAGTTTAAAATTTATAATGAAGCTTGAAAATATATCATTCATATCATATATTATACTTTTATTTTTTTATTTAAATTAATTTTGTGTTAAGGGAATCGATTGCAAATTTTTCATTTCGTCTGATCTTAAAAGTTGATAGTTCTCTTATGGTTTTAACTGTATTTGGTACCTTCATGTTTGCAGCTTAAAAATTTTTAATTTGCTATTAAAATACGAGTGTATTTTTTAATTTATTTTCTTTATTTTAAAAAATACTTTATATTTATTACTTGAACTCTTAAATATTACTTGTTTTTAATAATAGCCTTTGCTAAAGTTTCAATAAATATCATAGTTTCTAAACCGTTACTTTCTATAAATCTTGCTGGTAAGATAAATTCATAAATGCCAGTATCCCGCAATTCCAATGTAAAAGAATATTTAATTTTAAGCACTCCTTTAGCCCAATCATCTGACCCACCGGCTGCTGGATATAAAGTTGTTGCCGAAGAACCTACAGTGTATCAAGCGCCAGTTGTTCTTAATACAATGCTCGTTGAAAATGAGTATACCTAAATTATAAATTTATACAGATCTGATATATAGATAATGCTTTTTATATTTTTTACTGTCGTAAATTTTTGTGATGAATGAATGTGTTCACGAATCGGTCTTTTAAAAAACCACATAAATCACTAATTTTAAATTTTTCAGAAATCAAAAAAAACTTAATAAAATCTAAAATATAAAATATTTTTATTTTTTTGTTTTTTAATATGTTTTTTTACAGTAAAAACAAATTTTTTTATTAAAGTCGGGAATTTTATAACTTATAGTTTTTGGAAAAAATCACTTTATGTTGTTGTGACTTATGCTGTTTTTGCAAGGAACGGCTGACTTATTTAAAAAAACAAAGAATTATTATTAATTGTATGAAATGGTTTATTTTATTATTCCTTTCCATTATATGTTTTTGAAACTGGAAGAGAAGGCACAACCGTGTAATTTTGATAGCTTAAACGTATTTTGGGACAAACCATCTATAAATTGCCTAGTTACAAAAACGCCGACATTTTCAGCATCATATTCAAAACTAGTATATTTTGAAGGAGCAAATGATTGTTTTTGGTCTTTGGGAACGTGTTTTCCATATGATTCATTTGACAAATAATTTTTTTTGTAAATCAAATGCCACCATTTTTTAAATTCAAATACCTCCTCAGTTTTTAGTTCTATTACTGTAAATTTTGGACTAGACTTAGAAATTATCTCAAAATATGTTTTGGGAACATACACACGATCATACTTTCGTAAATGTTTTTTTATTACTCCAAAATCACGGTCATTAGACAAAAAAGAGTGACCTCTAATGGGAAAAAATGGCTAGTGAGGGCTAGTAAAAATCTGATAACAGTATTATTTGTATTTTGGGCCAGGACACCCATCTGAAAACAGATATAATTCTTTGATTTCTGGACCGAAATTACTGTTAATGCAATTCAATAACATTGAATACACATCATTCGCACCCTTCTTAGCAATACCTTCGTGATACATGTAAAAAGTTGATTTGTTTGTTTTAAGGTTTTTTATACCAAAACAATTAACGCACAATTGCCATAAATAAAACATATCTTGAGTCGGAATTTGTGGAAGTGGCATATTTTGCATGAAATCAAACGTTATTTCTGCAACATCTTCTCTCTCCTTACAAAGCATTTGAATATTTGATATTTTATTATAAAATTTTTTGCTTCTTCTTTTGACCATCAATTCTGAACTAACAGCTCGCTTAACATTTTCTGCTAAACTGGGACTTGTAATTTTTGCCATTAGCTCCTCGCAAGTTATGCAAGGATCAACCTGAAGTCGACCAAATCTTAAACAAAAATAATTTTTTTAAATATTTCTATATAAATAAATTTTTTTTTTTGCATTTTAAAAGTTTGAAGATGTTGGGGTCGCTAGTTCAAATTCGCTTCATGGTGAATTTTTATTTTGGTAAATTCAATCTAAAATTTGTTTTGTATTTTTGTATTTTTTTTGTATTTATTACATTATTAGTTTATTAAAACTATTAAACATCTAAGTAAATTAAATTAAAATCGATAAAATATTTACAATTTTACAAAATTAATAAAATTATTTTTCTTTTATTTCATAAAAAATTTATAAATATATTAATTATCCATGGACTATTTATTTAAATTTTATTTGTACTTATTATTTATTTAATTGATGTTTTAAATCTCTGCAAATGGTTAATATTTTTTACTTTCAATGGCAATTGATTGAAGAGTTGCAATCCTTTATACATTAAATTGTTTTGGCCATGAGCAGTTCTGTAGAATGGAAGTCTAAAATCACCAACATTTCTAAAACTATATGAATGACCTTCTCCAACAAAGCGAAGATTATTACTTAGGTATGTAGGATGTAAGTTGTTTTTTATCTTAAATACGAAAACTAATATATTAAATTTTAATCTCTGCATCACATTTAGCCATTTCAAGATTGAAAACATCTCTGACCTTCTAGTGAATCTATTACATTTTAGTACGGCTCTCAATGCTTTGTTCTGAAGCACTTGTAAGCGATTTATTTGTCCCATATTCCAGATAAGTAAAATCGATGAACAATAATCAAAATGCGGTAATATTATTGTATTATATATTATTTTTGCAGATGATAACGATATTTGCTCTCTAATTCTCCATAACAATCCAATTTTTTTGATATTTTTTGCCATATTGTATCACAGTGTTTGTTAAATTTAAGTTTGTCATTTATCGTAATTCCCAAGTATTTATATTCCTTCACACATTCAACTACACATCCATCTATATGTATATTGGCTATTACATTTCGTCCATTTATTACCTTGCACTTTGTTTTATTGATGTTTAATTTTAATTTATTCATATTAAGCCACTTATAAAGTTCGATTAAATCATTATTTATCTTTTCATTACATTCTTGAACTGAATTTTCTTTTGCATATAATAATGTGTCATCTGCAAATAACGCTAATTTGCAAGATTGAATTGAATTTTTTAAGTCATTGATATATAACAAGAATAATAAAACGCCCAGAACTGATCCTTGAGGCACACCTACGTGAACATTTTGCGCATCCGAATATATTTGTCCAATTTTCACTCTTTGTGTCCTTCCACATAAATAACTTTTAAACCATTGTAATTCCACATTTTTTACACCTATCTTACTAAGTTTACTTATTAATACATTTTTATCTATAGTTTCAAAGGCTTTCTGGAGATCTAGAAAAACTGCTACAATAATTTCTCCATTTTCCATATAATTTTTCCATTCATAGATAACTAAGTTTTTTTTTTTTTTTTTCTTTATTTATAATATAAATTTAAATATACATACATAATTTAGCTTTCCAGTACATAGTAAATAGATTGAGACCTATGCCTAAGGCAGTGCGGTCATATAATTTTTTGTAAGAATTATTTAACAATAGAATAAGAAAAAGTAAAACAAAGCAAAAAAAAAAGAAATTTAATGATATTCATTTACAAATTTTTCATAGGATTTCATCATAAAAATTTACTCTTTTTTTGTATAATTCTTCATATTTTAATTTATTATTTTTTTTTATATTTTTAAAACAGCACAACAAAGAAAATAAAAAAAAAAATTTTAACTTATTTGATTTATTTATGAATGTTAGTTAGTTAATGTAGGATTTAATTTTTAGTTTGTTAGTATTTCTAGTTTTATTAAAATATTATGTACTAATTATAGTGGATTTAATCTTTTGTGTAAATAGATTAAGGTTATTAATTAATTTTATTTGTTCTGGAAGTTCATTATAAACCTTAAGGCAATTATATAAGCAGTTATTCTTTTGATGTGATGTTCTAAAAAGGGAAAGGTAGAAGTTCGATTTGTTCCTAGTATTATGGTTGTGTATGTCAAAATTCCTATTTAGAATGAAGTTATGTTTTAATTGATTATTAATGATTTTGTACGCAGTTTTATAGAGTTCCATTAATATTATGTTTCTTAAGCTTAGATATTTTATAGTGTATATAGAATCTGTTGGGTGTAACAAGGGCAAGCCTTGTGCAAGCTTAACACATTTTTTTATGCGTTTTGTCTAGTTTATTTAGATGAATTTGTGGAGCTCTACTCCAAATAGGTAAAAGATAAGTAATATGTGATTTTATATACGAGGAATATAATGTGTATATCGATTGATCCGAGAGGAACTTACGTAATCTTCTCATCAGGAATATGTATGGAGTTATATTTTTGATTACTTTTTCAATATGTTTATTCCAACTTGATTTACTGTCAAGTAACAGACCTAAATAATTGAAGTTATTGACTATTTCTACATTTACATTATTATATTGAACGGAATTAGAGAAGTTAAGAATCTTGTTTTCAAAGAATAAAATTTTGGTTTTATTTAAGTTTAATAGAAGTCGGTGCTTGGTTAGCCACTCCTCAATTAGCAGTAAATCGTGTTGTATAGATAGATGAATATTTCCCTCAGAATCATCTGCATATTTTATTACCGCATCATCTGCGAATAACTGAATACAACCCTTTTATTTTAAATGAGAGATGTCGTCGATATATAATTTAAAAAGAAGTGCGCCCGAAATGGAACCTTGCGGAACTCCTTTTGATATTATTTTTTCATCGCTAAAGTTATTGTTTATACGAACCTTTTGTTTGCGACCTTGTAGATATGACTGGAAGAATTTTAACTGACCTAATGTGAAATTTAATTTCTTAAGTTTTAATAGAAGAATTTCATGGTCGACGCAATCGAAGGCCTTTTTTATGTCAAGAAATACACAGCTAACGAATTTACCGTTATCAATATTTTTGGAGATGAAGTCATTTAAAAAGAGACAGGCAGCTGTTGTGTTAGATTTTTCTTCGAAACCAAATTGTTTCTCACTTAGTATAGGATTATTTTTAATAAAATTATTAAGCCTATTTTGAATGACTTTTTCGAAGATTTTTGAGAAACTAGATAAAACAGATATGGGACGATAATTAGAGCAATCTGTTGCAGTTCCACCTTTATATATTGGTGTTATAATGGCTGTTTTTAGCGAACTTGGGTATGTGTTCGATGTGAAACATCGAATAAAGCGAACTTGAGTATGTGCTAGATGATCCGAAAATTTTTTTATTAGTTTAGTTGAAATATTATCGTACCCCGTAGCAGCAGCTGAATTGAGAGTTTGAATGATTTTGGATACTTCATCTACATTAGTTGGAGAGAGGTCAAAATTACTATAAATATTTCTTCTAAATTTGTCAATGTAATCAAGGTCAATGTTATTAATAGGGATATTTATTTTTTTTGTAATATTAGCGAAATACTCGTTAAAAGCAGAAGCAATTTCGTTTTCATGTTCAATTACTTTTGAGTTATGATGTATTACCTTAATAGATTGGTTTGAATTTACCATACTAGAATTGAACATAATATGTTTGTAACAATCCCATAGCTTTTTACAATTTTTAGAGTTATCAATCACTAAGTTAGAAAAATAATTTTTTTTTGCTTTGATTATTAAAGTTCTCACTATAAGTTTGTATTTATTGTATAGAGTTTCAGTATGGATATCATTTGGGTACTTTTTTTTGAATTTAAATAGCGAATCTCTTATTTTCATTTTGTCTACTATTTCTTGAGTAATCCAGGTTTCCTCTTCTTATTTTGCTTTACGGGTACTGTTTGGGTGTTCGTATTTATGATACTTTTCAATTTCACAACTAATTCATCAAAGCTTGTGTAGGACTGTAGGACATTCCAGGAGGTATTTGAAATTATCCTTTCATAGTTTAGAACAGTTTTATAATAGGTTTTTCCCTCAGTTATTGGATTCAGACTGGTGGTTATAAAGAACATTTGATGATCAGACAGACAAGAATCTAAAATATGAAACCAGAATTTATTCTGAAAAATATCGGTTACGAAATGATCAATAATTGTTTTTGTATTTCTACCAATTCTCGTAGCAAAGTTTAGTTCAACCTTGTTGCAAATTAGGAATCCATTACTTAATAGCGCGTTTGAGTATGAATTAATTACTGCTCTATCTGTATTTAGTAGATTTAAATTAAAGTCACCTAGAATGTAGCTTTGTTTGTATTGCAATGTTATATAATCTATTTTGTCAATAAAGTCGTCTATAGAGGTTTCGTGTGCTCTATATACACCAAATATATTTAAGTTTTGTTTTGTAAGCTTAACCCCCAAAATATTACTTCCTTGAAACTCTTCGCTTGGTAACTATTTATATCATTTTTAATGTAAATCGCAACCCCGCCGTATGACTTATCTCTAATATTATAAAATTTGTTTTCTGAACTATGTAACCATATTTCCGTAAGAACAATTACATGAATCTTGTTTTTAAAATGGTTATTTATCAAGGCCTCGACATTGTATAATTTTTGCCTTAAACTTTGAATATTTAAATACACCATATTGAAATTATTTTTGAAAGTTGAATTTTGTTTATTCGGATCAATATGGGTGAAATAATCTATATTTAATAGATTTTGTATATTAGCTATATCATGGACCATTATTAAATTTTATAAAAATTGGGTGTTCGAGATTAGTATGTACACAAACCAAAATATAACAGTTGAGACTGGGAACAATTATTATAATGATCATAATAAGCCGAATAAAAACTGATAATTTATGTGGTTGAAATTTATTGTTGAAAATTAATGGTTTTATTGTTGAGTAAATGTTTAATAAATGTAAGAACGTAATTAGTTTGTGGAATCTAAGTTTTTTTTTTGACAGATATACAAAGAAAAAATAAAAACAAGAAAAGAACAACACCAAAAACATACAATTTTAAAACATGTGTTGTTAAAATTAGATGATATTTATTTACTACTACAAGGTGTAAGTTTTTATATATAATCAATTGATGAGAAATATAACCAGCATTTATCTCAAGGTAAGAAAGTTTAAATTTAATTTTTTTAGTAAAGTTTATAACATGAGTGATAATATTAATAAATATGAAAAAGTGTTTAAAATAAGAGAACGAAGTGGTGTTTATGGCTGTTTCGCAAAAGTGAGCTTTGTTTCGCAAAAGTGAGATTGCTCATTACATAATATATTATTTACATCTAAGTGATATCTAAGTTGATTATAAACTATTCTTTCAAAAATCTTCTCACAAATTAAAAGCATATTTACTGGTCTAAAGTCCACAAGTTCTTTCGCATTTTTGATTTTAGGTACTGGTGTTACTATAGTTTTTTTTCAACTTTCCGGAAATATCCCTTCTAACATTGACTTATTTATTATTTTTCTCAGTTTTGAAAAAAAAGTTGGTTTACAATCTAAAATAATCGACTTATTTATTCCTATGTAATCATTTTTATTGTTTAAATCTTTAAATGCTATTTCTAATATTTCATCATTTACTAGTGCAAACTCAAAGTTTGTTTCTATTTCATTATATTGTCTTCATAATGAACATTTTTTATGCTATTATTTATATCTAATATACTTTTAACAAAGAAAAAATTTAATTCTTTAGTTATTTCTAATTTGTCAACTAATACATTATTATTACTTACTGTGTATTCTATTTCATAATTTTCTTTTTTTAATACATACATCTTTAAAGCTTTCTACATATAACATTGATTACCCATGTTTTCTAGAACTTTTTCTTCAGTATATTTATTTTTTTTATACCTTACACCTATAGAATAGGTAAAGGGGTATATTAACCTTGGTATGGTGTTTGTAACCACCTAAAGGAAGCGAGCTAGATATGGAAAAGTATATATATTTGTGATCAGCGTGACCACCTGAGTCGATATAGCCATGTCCGTCCGTCCGTCCGTAGGCACGATAACTCAAAAAATAATGGAGCTATCTTGATGAAATTTTAACTGTAGGTTACTAGGACTGAAAGTACGGCGGGGATTGCATATGGGCGAAATCGACCCATGGGTTCGGATTCTGGACTTTTTAATCAATCGAAGGGATAACGAACATATATAAAAAATCACGATAACTCAACAACTAATGATGCTATCTTCATAAAATTTGTGCTCTAGGTTACTAGTAATGAAACTACTTCGGGGATTGCGTAAGTTCGGTATTGGACCATGGGTTCGGAAACTAGAACTTTTTGATCGAATTTAGGCCAAACGAGCATAATTCCAAAACACATGAAGATAGAACCTCCAAATTTGGTATCAGGGTGTCCCTTCCTATTTCCTAAGTGTCTTGGAAATTTGGGCCCCATTGGAGTAGTGGATCGGGGATCAGCCACACATTTCCGAAGACCTTAAAGCATATCTTTAAAATTAATAAAGATAGCAATTTGAAAAAATGTAGAAGCTTCAAATTTGGCACAAGGGTGTTCTTTACTATCTCTTGCGTGTCCCCCTAATTTGGGATCAATTGGAGTGGTGGTTCAGTAACCCTCTTAGACCTCCCAAGTTTTAAAAGTTTATAATCGAAATTACTAAAAATAGTAACTTCAAATTAAGATAGAACGTTCAAATTGTGTACAAGGGTTAATTTAACTTATAGTACTAAGTACATCGCGGACTGTATAAGGGCGAAATCATCCCAAGGGTTCGAATTCTGGTCCTTTTAATCGGTTTCAGGGATAACGAACATATATAAAAAATCACGATAACTCAACAACTAATGACGCTATCTTCATGAAATTTGTGCTGTAGGTTATTGGTAATGAAACTACGGCGGTGATTGCGTACGGTGAGGATTGGACAATGGCTTTGGAACTTAGATCTTTTTGATCGAATTTAGGCCAAACTAGCATAATTCCGAAACCAATGAAGATAGAACCTCCAAATTTGGTATCAGGGTGTCGCTTTAGATTTCCTTAGTCTCCTTGAAATTTGAGCAGAATTGGAGTAGTGGGTTGGGATCAGCCACTCAGTTCCGAGGGCCTTAAAGCATCTTTTCGAAGTTAATAAAGATAGTAACTTGAAACAAATGTAGAAACTTCAAATTTGACACATGGGTGTTCTTTACTATTTCCTGCGTGTCCCTCTAATTTTGGATCAATTGGAGTGGTGGTTCAGTACCTCTCTTAGACCCCCCAATGTGTAAAAGCTTATCATCGAAATTAATAAAATTAGTAATTTAAAATTAAGATAGAACCCTTGAAAAATTCAAGGGCTAACAAACATATTTCTTAAAAACACCATAACTAAAAAAATAATGCCGCTATTTTGATGAAATTTAAACTGTAGGTTACTAGTAATGAAAGTACCATGGGAATTGGTGTGGTCGAGTGTAATTTCAAAGCCAAAGAATATATTTCCTATTTCCTATGTGTCCCCGAAATTTAGACTTAATTGTAGTGGTTCAGCTATGTTCAAAAGTACTTGCTGCATTTATGTAAAATTTATTTTTATATTTAAATGAATTATATGAAAAGGTCTAAATTTGTAATTGTATTTTAGAAATACATTTATTGCATATTTTGCGTTTATAAGCTTTTCTGTTAGGTATATAAACTAACCATTTAAAATAATTGCAATTTTAAAAAATTTGTATTATTAAATATATTATGCTTTCATTATCTTTTTAGTACAAAATTTAATAATTCAAATTTTTTCAGTTTGTAATTGAATTGGAATAAATATATTTTCATTTATTTCAAGTTTTTTTTGTTTTCTAATATTTTTAAATAGATAAATTAGTAAGAATTTGTAATATTTTTTAATAGATAGTGTAATTAGAAAATGTTTTTAGTATTAAAAGGTTAATTTGGTTAGCTATGTCTTACGATCAAATTAATAACAGCTTTTATGGTGTTAAAATGACTTATGGATATGTCCTTAAATTTGAACCAAATAGGTGTAGGGTTTTTTTAAGTCAATTGCACCGGCTGACTGTTTCTTTACTTGTTTAAAATACATTTGTACTTGTATTGATTTCTTATAGATTTATAACTATGCAATAATTTTTTTATTTAAGTACCTACTTGCATATATTATAAATTAATGAACCAAAAATTTTTGTAATGTATTTTTAAAGGCGGCTCTTAGAAAATTGTCTATGACTATAATGTATCAGGTATAGGAACTACTGAAATTGAAATCGCGTGTATACAAGTATATACAGGCTTGTTTTGAAAATTTTTTTAACTGAGTACATGGTGTTAAATTATTTTAAACGAATTAATCTTAGCAATAGTGAATATTTCAAATATTTAAAATACTTGCATATTTATATGAGATTTTGTGAAAAATTGGTAAACATAAAAAAAAATAATTGTTCGCTTACCAAAATCTAGTGAAAGGTAGATTTTTTAATTGACTATTTTTTTTATATTATGTGAATAATATATAATGTTTTTATATTTTTAGGAGAAATACGTGGTTGAAAAATTTAAATAGATTCGATTTGATTAGCATTTAAAAAATAATTTCAATTATAAGTGTTGTGATAAATATGATATAAATTATTTTATGTACACAAATAAAATTCTTATAAAATGTACATTAGAATAAAATAAAATAAAAAAAAATATTTTTTTCAATATATACTTTTATTAAAGTAGTACTAGCCGTAAGTAGTAGAAGATAGATGTTGGAAATTTGTTACTGTGTTAATATAAAAGCTGATATAAGAAACAGTTCTTTTAATAGTTGGAAAGCTTTTAAGCTTAAAATGTTGCAAATTTTCATTAACCAAAAATTGATTGTAGATCTTTTGTATTTAAAAGTGTTTTAATATAAAAGTAAAATGCTGGATTAAGAAAAGAAGAACTGTCTCTCATTTCATTAATTTAAAATTTAAAATGTACGGACTGACATAAAAAAAACCCTAAAATTTTTTTATATGAAACTGATTGTCTATATAATTATTTGGTCTATGTTTTTATATTACCAAAGTTTTTAAAGAAACTATCCAAATAAATTAATTTTATTTGTAATTTTTTTTATTATTAAAAAAAAAACAAAAAATAATTTTACATTTTAAGGAGAATCGAACTCAGACCTATTTACAGTCTAAGCCACTTCGCTAACCACTGAAACATACAATTTTTATAAATTCATGATCAGATTTCTAATATAAATGTATCACTAACTGACAGAATAAAAAAAACCATAGACACAGGCAAGTTCAATTAAAAGTATATAATAAGAATATATTTTGTAATAAAAAATTTCAACAAAAATGTAAAACAATTTTATATTAAACATAAATATTTTAGCGTGACAGATTTATAATAATAAATTCGATTTTAATACATTTTAAAGGCTATTCTTTTATATACAGACAGAAAATCAAATATTTTAGAAAAGTAAAGGTATAATAAAATTTTAAAGTCTTTTAAAAATTTAAATTTACTTAACTTTATATTATAACATTTACAATTACACTTTAAAGTTTATTATTGGTTTATTACCTACGACACACTTTGCAATTTAGCTTTGTTTCAATTTCAATTTGACTGTAGTTCAAAGGGTATAATAAATTTGCCATTACGTTTGTGACGCAGAGAACAAGGGGGGTAGATATAGACTCAAGTGTCGGATCAGAATCGAAAACAAATCGATTTAGCTATGTATGTCCGTCCGTGCGTCCGCACGATAACTCAAAAACTAAAGGAGCTAGGATCTTGAAATCTTACTCTGTACCTATTGAAGTTGGGTGTTTGAAATTTTGCCAAAGATAGTTTAGTGTAATGGCCAAAGTTACTGCAAAATTTGGTTGGTCTACTGCAGAGGGTTCGAGTAGCTGCCATACAACTCCTTCTTTTATATGAGCGTTAAACTACACTCAATAAAGATATAAAAAAATATGTTTTGGGAACATACACACTATCATACTTTCGTAAATTTTTTTTTATTACTCCAAAATCACGGTCATTAGACAAAAAAGAGTGATCTCTAATGGGAAAAAAATGATAAATTTTTTTAAAACGTTTTGAATCCGTGAGGGCTAGTAAAAATCTGATAATAGTGTTATTTTTATTTTGGCCAGGACACCCATCTGAAAACAGATATAATTCTTTGATTTCTGGACCGAAATTACTGTTAATGCAATTCAATAACATTGAACACACATCATTCGCACTCTTCTTAGCAATACCTTCGCGATACATGAAAAAAGTTGATTTGTCTGTTTTAAGGTTTTTTATAACAAAACAATTAACGCACAATTGCCATAAATAAAACATATCTTGAATAGGAATTTGTAGAAGTGGCATATTTTGCATGAAATAAAACGTTATTGCTGCAATATCTTCTCTCTCCTTACAAAGCATTTGAATATTTGATATTTTATTATAAAATTTTTTGCTTCTTCTTCTGTGGACCATCAATTCCGAGCTAACAGCTCGCTTAACATTTTCTGCTAAACTGGGACTTGTAATTTTTGCTATTAGCTCCTCGCAAGTTATGGAAGGATCAACCTGAGGTCGACCAAATCTTAAACAAAAATTATCTTTAAAATATTTCACATAAAATTTGTAATTGACATCAATGTCGGGATATTTCGTTTTAAACATATTGTACATAATTTTCACATCTAAACGGGCATCTAGATATTGGATATCTTTTCCGAAATAATGTGTCTATTTCCCAGGAAAAGAAGGAATATGATCGTGTATTTTAAAACAAGTTTGAGCGGGTTTCACATTTCCCTCAATATGCTTTCCTCTATTATAATTGTGAGTTTTTCCCAAAACTAATAAGTTACATAGTCTTCGAACTCTTGCTTCAGTAATTCCGTAAACACTTACAAATGCCTCTTTATAAACTTGAAATTTTGATATTGAAGTTGAAACAAAATATTTAGAAGGGCACATTTTTTTGGAATACCTGTTTCTTTTAGCATACGTTTTTGTTTCACTTCGCAGTTTCCAATGCAACGTTGAAGATAAATATCCTGTTCATTTTTGGTAGAAAATTCATTCATTGTCGTTATACAACGTATTAATTCATTCTGATTAAAATAAGAGATACAAAGTTTTTTAAAACCTGTGAAATTACATAATGATTATCTTTAAATGCTGTTTGTTTGAAATTTAGCAAAAATATCGTATAATATATTATATCAAAAAATATTCCATAGTAACTACTTTAATCCAAATTTTTTTTAAATTTTTTAAAACAAGTTTAAACAACAAACAATAATTTACTTGCAATCTCCACCAGTTGATCTAGCTGGAACTTTATTTCCTATCCAGTTAGTATGTTCTTGTCCTTTAATTTTGGAAATTTTAAATATATTTCTTTTGTAATTTAAGGGATTACGAGTTCTTTTTTTTTTTGGTTCGGTATCAATATCGGTTCCACTTGACGACATTATAATAGTTTAGTTATTTACTTACTCACTTACTGGATCCTAGAACACCTGATGGGGCATAGGGCGTCAACAAATCCTCTCCACCTTTCACAATTTTTAGCAACTCCTTTTAGCTGTAACCACGTTTCGCGATGCGCTTCTGCCTCTTTCAAAACAGCCTTGCAATGTTTTCATCTGGCTTCCTCAAGGTATGTCCGATCAATCGCCATTTTTTCTCTCGGATCTCGACCTCAATCATCTTTTGGTTCGGTTTTTGCCACAGGTGTGTGTTCGTAATGATTTGCGGCCAACGAACCCTTAAGATGCGACGTAGACAACGGTTTATATACGTCTGCAACTTTTAGGTTATAATGACGTTTACCTTCCATGTTTCACAGCCGTATAGAAGTACTAATTTGGCGTTTGTTTCAAATAGTTTTAGTTTTGTACACAGGGCTATATTATTTGACTGCCATATGTTTAATAGAGTTCCAAAAGCAGCTCTAGCTTTATTTATTCTGCTGTCAACATCAACTTCCGTTCCCCATTTGATGTCACCATGCTTCCTAAATAATTGAACTGCTCTACATCTTCAATTTGGCTTTCTTCTAGTAGAATTTGCTGATGTGTGGAGTGCTCTGTACGCATGTTTTTGGTCTTAGCTGCATTTATTTTTAGACCAGCTCGTTTGCCATATTTGTTCAAATTTTGGCACATTTCGTTCAGACCACTTCTTGTGTGTGCCATGAAAACTACATCATCAGCATGATCTAAGTGGCTTAAATGTTTTCCTAGTCGCCACTGAATGCTATACCTCTAATCAACGCCTACGGTTGCGGTTAAAATTTCGTCCATCACAACCAAAAATAATATAGACGACAATATACAGCCTTGCCTTACACCCTGCTGCACCTCAAACGAATCAGTCAACTGTCCATTGTGTAAGACTCGACACCTTGCATTTTCGTAGGATTCCTTAAGGCAATAATTTTCTCTGGGATACCCCACCTATTAAGAGCTCTCCATACATACTTGCAGTTTACACGACCAAAAGCTTTTTTGAAGTCTACAAACATGAGAGGTAGCGGCGACCCGAACTCTGTTGATTACTCGAGTATTATTCGTAGCGTGTTGATATGGTCAACACAAGATGACCACTGCGAAAGCCAGGTTGATGTCTTTTCAATGTATTTTCATTCCTGCTTTTGATCCTTTCGAGTATAATATTTGCCATTATTTTCGAACAGACAGATAACAGCGTAATACCGCGCCAGTTATTGCAATGCTGCAGGTTATCTTTTTTGCCAGCTTAACCATAACTCCTTCTTTCCACTCACTCGAGTACTTTTCTTCTTCCCATATAGCCTGAATCAATGGGAGAAGTATATCGCCGTTGCGAGGATGTCTGCTTTTAGAAGTTCGGCGTGTATTTGGTCAATTCCTGCAGCTTTGTTATCTTTCAAGAGCGGAATGCCACTTTCGTGGGTGGTGCTGTACTAATACCCTGTGTGATCGACGCAACTTAGGTTCTTCAGAGATTTCTGATGCAGATTGCTGTATGAAATGTTCGTTTAGCAAACGGCAAAAGTAGTCTTTCCACCTCCGTAATTGATCATCCATCGACACCAGAAGCCTTCCATCTTCGTCCAAGATAATATTTTGCTGTTTTGTTGAATGACCGGAAAGAATTTTTGTTATCTAATTTTGTTATCTGCTCCTGTAGCAACGTTTTCTATTTGTTTCCTTCTGTCTCGTCTTACACTTCTCTGCGCGACTTTATGTGTTCTGATACACTCACTGTGAAGTTCACCCAATAGCCGCGGATCCTGTTCAGAGTTTAATTTGTTTTTCAGCTCTTTACGTCTGGCTATGTTGTCCCACGAAATTCGTGTGATCCATGGGGCTTTTTGCTGTGATAATCGGGGTATTGTTTCTCTTCTAGTTTCTATAAATTATTGTTTTACTTTATCCCATTTTCCATCTATAGAAACTGTCTCGTCCTCTACTTCATTTGCTTCATTCAATGTTGATGCCCTTTCTCGGAATTTTTGTACAAAATTTCCACGTGTTGCGGGATATTTTAACGCATCAACATCGAAGAGTGCTCTTCTGACAGGCACTTGATTTCGTCTTTGGACAGCTGTTGTTCTTAACTGCATTAGCGCAACAACTAAATGGTGATCGCTTCCAACGTCACCGCCTTATTTCGAACGTCGCAAAGAGATTTCCTCCACTTCTGCAGGACAATGAAATGGTCTATTTGGTTTTCAGTTTGACCATTTGGGGAAACCCATGTTACCTTATGACATGACTTATGTGGGAACAACGTTTCGCCAATGTCTAGCTGGCGGGAATTGCAAAAACCCACGAGCCTTTCGCCACTGTCGTTTCTTACCCAATGCCATGCCGTCCCATGACTCGTTCTAAACCAGAGTTTTCCGTTCCGACTTTCACGTTTAGATCACCCAATATAATCTTTATGTCGGCTCTGAGAGCGTAATCATATGTTGTTCCAAGTAGAGTATTAAAAATTCTGCTTTTTTACATCTTCTGCTTCTTCGGTAGGAGCGTAACATTGTATTATGGTTATATTTCGGACCCTGGATTTGAATCTGGCAGTCATCAATCTGCGCGATATTGGTTTCCAAGAAATAAGACTGCGTCTTGCTTCAGCATTTAGCATAATTCCTACTCCACCGCGCCTTATTCCTGTTTCTGCTTCATCATTTCCTGAGTACAGCATATGAGTTAAATTACTGTATGAAATAATTTCACCACAACCTCTCCATTTAGTTTCACTGACGCTAAGTATGTTAATATTGAATCGTAACATTTCACGCTCGGCTTGCTCGTATCGCCATACACCATATAGTGTTCCCACTTTCCATGCTTCCATTAGCGTCCGCATTTTGTAAATATATCCATTCACATTTTTGTTCATGTTTGCATATTTTATACAGTTAGTGTTTTATAAGATATAGTTGATAACCCCATAAGTTCATATCTGTAGGCACACTTGCCTTTTGGATGAGCAGACACATCTCACCCACATCTCATATAGCAAGCCGCTTGTTCAAGACAGACACCCACTTGGAGCCGCCAATTCTTGGTGCAGACGCTCCTAAATCAAGCCTATGTTTTGAATACATAAGACTCGACCCGCCAAAATCTCGTTGGTTTGTAGATCCTACTTACTTCTCCTGGGTTGGGTACCAGATCTTCTGGTAGGATTACTCGACGTAACAGGGGGGACCAACGTGAAGGTGAAATTTGACTTGGTGTAGTAGAGGCTAGGCCAACGTACCAGGATACCTGTCAGCTGTAATCGCATACTACAACCATTGATCCTATAGAGCTCCCCAAAAGAGACACTCCATAGAACACCCCCCAGTTTAGTTATTTAACCTCTTTATTTTAATAATAATATTTAGAATATTAAATTTATAAAAATAAATAAGTATGCACTCATTAAAATTTCACCATAAACTAATGTGAAAAAACAAAAATTTACGTCAGAATAAATTAACGGTACCATTATCTTTATATAAATGCATAAAGTACACGTGCTACTTAATAAATGCTTGCAAAAACATTATAAGTCAATGACTTAAGTCATTTTGGCAATGAATGTAAAATAGAGCAGTCAATATTTAAAGCACGGTAAATATGCTTTATGTGATTTTAACACAGTATTTTATTTCAATAAAAAAAGCATTTTTGGAAAAAAACTGACTTATGTTGTTTTTGAAATGACCGGTTCAACTATATAGTGTATAGCGTATTATACTACAACAATACATAATACGATTACTTTATTATTTAAAAGTATTATACCTACGAACATATAGCAATCTTATAGGCATTTAAAATATAAATCCTTGTTTGGATTTGGTTGAAATTAGAGACAAAAGAATTAATAAGTGATGAAAAAGGTAAGGTATTTTAAAAAGCACATTGTCAAAATTATACAGCGGCTCTTACTGAGTATCTTATAATTTATTTTTATAAAAATGTATAAAAAAATAAATTATAATATTATAATTTAGTTATTTCATCAATTAATTAATAATTATGAATAATAGTGAAATCAATACTTAGAATATAATTTAATGCACACAAGAAAACCTGTTAACAAGTGCGAATTATAATGTTGGAGCTTCAATGTAAACATTTAATTTCGAAATTATATACACTAGTTATTGATTTATAAAAACATGAAAGTTTTAAATTTTAAGTCCTAATAGCCCTTTAATGGGGAAGGCTCTCAAATTTTTCCTAAGCAAACTTATGAAGATTCTCGAGATTGCCTTCCTCCCCATCTACCCCCACCTTTCCATTTTCTTAGGTTCTAGGAATTAAATTGTGAATTCCACTAAAATTTTGAATTTTACTTAGAATTTTATTATCTAAGATAAAACGGATTAAAACTAAGGGGCACTATTTTCAATTTAACCAATCCATTTTAAATTTAAGAAGAATGTTTAACTTATGTTGAAATGTAATGTTGCTGATTTAAATTTAGTATATTACTAAAAGAAAATTTGGAAGAAATTGAAGTTAGAGGTGTTTCAAAATAGCAAAATTTCAATTCTTAAACTATTGAAAAATAGAAAAAAAAGGTTAAATGATTGAACGAAAGTCCATAGTTTTGGAAGATAGCAGAATTTGCTTTTTACAATTGGATTGTACTACAATATTCGAATATAATTTTGAAATAATTTAAAATATCAGACTTATATCATCCAGCATTGAAATGGAACTAATTAGTTATAACCAAAGATAACTAATTAGGTATAAAACTACACTTTAATTTTTTCGCATCCTTATAATTTGAAATTGAATATTAAAAGTTTCTTTGCATACATTTTAAAACGTATAACATACTTACAAAGGAATTCATTGCAAATCGAAAAACCAGTAAAACCAAAATAAAAAAAAGCAATTTAATTAGTACTAAATATAATAATAATATAATAATATTAATAAATTTTTTTTACAAATTATTTTCTATATTTAAAAAAAAAAATAAAGTCATACGCACACGCCGAGCGATAATAATTCTAAAAACAAAAAAGTGTCACAAAGAAAAACATTCTTATTTCTTTTTCGATAATAACAAACAAAAATTTTGAATATTAAACCTATATAGCAAACACTTAAAAAAAATTTTCTGAAAGGCTCATAAAGTATAGAACATAAAAATAAAAAAAATTTGCCCGCACTTCGTGGGCAACATACAAGACAACAAGATATGACCTCTTTGTTGGTGAGCAACAAAGATATGAGCTCTTCGAGCATGAGACAACAAACATTTTTTTTTGTATATATTAAAGTATTATAATCAATTTTTTATTGCGTCTCGCTCTTTGAGAGTCCAAAATAAAAATAATGAAACTATACAAGAGCTGTTTATACTGACTTTGTAAACAAATTCTTAAAAGATACACAAACATTTTTCTTTGTTTTGCTAAATATGAGCATTCTTTTCAAATTTCTTGTTAATAAATTGTATATACTGAGCACTGTATGAGAGTGCGTGAGCGATAAAATCAAACCTTGATATATGTAGATAGATAGATAGATTAGAGAGAATCTTTGCACAAATCAATGAACTTAAACATTTTCATCATCCGGTTAAAACAAAAATTATCCTGATAAAATCATATTTTTGGTATAGTTTAAGATTTCGATTGGTGTTAAGTTTTTTTGGTTTGGCCTAAATCTTATCTTTTTCACTACTTTATCTATAAAACGTATATTAGACCAAAAATGGAGTTTAATATAATACATATTTTGTAACGCGGCTCTCCGGTTGACGCTGCGTTATCTAGTTAAAGCGCAAATGAAATCTTTTCGTCTTATAAAAGATTCCAGTGTTGTCCGAACTCTATTCCACTTGGTGCGCAATCTGTTCATTAATCCTGTTTTATAGAAACATAGTAGAGACGAATAGTAGGGCACAATACGATTTATAGTTTGTTGCTTGAATGTCTAGATATGGAAAAAAGTTGGTATGATGAATTAATTAAATTACGGACGTACATTAACATCTTTCTCCTTAGTATTTCCCAAATTTTCCGCTTTATCCTACATGATCCAATATACCAAATCTAAATTTCTGAAGTTTTCTTTCTTAACTTAGTTTGTTACTGCAACACAGTACCTAAAGGTCTTTAAACCATTTTTAAATGTTCGTGTTAAAAAAACGTGATTCCGGTAATATTGCACTAGTTCTTTCGTAAAATATTTTTTGTTGCATTATTTCTTTCACTTAATTTTTGTTGAAGTTTAAAATTTATAATGAAGCTTGAAAATATATCATTCATATCATATATTATACTTTTATTTTTTTATTTAAATTAATTTTGTGTTAAGGGAATCGATTGCAAATTTTTCATTTCGTCTGATCTTAAAAGTTGATAGTTCTCTTATGGTTTTAACTGTATTTGGTACCTTCATGTTTGCAGCTTAAAAATTTTTAATTTGCTATTAAAATACGAGTGTATTTTTTAATTTATTTTCTTTATTTTAAAAAATACTTTATATTTATTACTCGAACTCTTAAATATTACTTGTTTTTAATAATAGCCTTTGCTAAAGTTTCAATAAATATCATAGTTTCTAAACCGTTACTTTCTATAAATCTTGCTGGTAAGATAAATCCATAAATGCCAGTATCCCGCAATTCCAATGTAAAAGAATATTTAATTTTAAGCACTCCTTTAGCCCAATCATCTGACCCACCGGCTGCTGGATATAAAGTTGTTGCCGAAGAACCTACAGTGTATCGGGCGCCAGTTGTTCTTAATACAGTCTATAAAAAATTGTTTATAAGAAATATTAAATGATTACTGAACCTAAAAACATACAGTTGCAGCTTCTTTCCCAATTCGATTTAATTCTATATTGTCCAAAGTCAACTTTGTATCATATCCCCATGGATATAAAATATATTGACCATAACTGTGAATGGTGACATATGCTTTAAAAAATTCTTCGCCAAATTTTGACATAAAAATAGAAATTGCACTTGTTTCTGGTTCCGAAAAAGCCTTCGACCCCCTATATATATCTGAACACGAATTAGCAGACGTTCCCTTACCACCCCATTGGAATCCAAAGTTCCTATTCAAATCAACTCCACTACAACCAGAGCCACGAGCTTTTCTTCTGTTTTTCCGCCATAAGCGATCAGTCTCATGGGAATATTCGTAACCATCTGGATTAACAATCGGTAGAATATACCTTAAAATAATTTGTGTCAACCAATATTTTTTATTATAAGCTACTATTTTCTACCAATCGACTTGTTGCATAAAATTTGGTAAATTGTCCCAATTTTGTGTTAACTTTTCAATTAAATAAGTAACAGAAGCAGGACTAATCCATTCTCTGGCATGGATCCCACCATCAATCCAAATTGGTTTATTATTTGGTTTGTTATTTGATATTCTTAAATTAAAAACTTGAATTATATTTAAAATTTAAACAAAAATTCTTTTACTTACTTGAGAACTAGCAATGGTCGATTTTCGGTTGAGAATCCAATATTTTCGACTGTACATAAATCTGGATAAGTTACTGCTAAGTGGTTTAAGTAGCCATATATATCACTTACACGATGATATGCTTTCCAAGTCATTCTATGTCCTTAAATAATAACAAAAATTCAAATTGTTTAATTTCACATAACAAGAGTGAATGTTAAGAATTATATTAATAATAAGAACCGAGACAATTATATTATGTTTCAGTTATTTTATAAAACTTTGTTGTTTCATATATATTGGCAAAAATACTGTACGTTTTTGAAAACAAATACAGTTTCTAGTAATTTCACTAATTTTCAATCTGCTACCTAATTAACTGAATAACTTAATTTCTTTTTTAGTTTTGTTAATGTAAAATTTTCCTTTAAATTTAATTCAAATTCTGTTCTAGATCTTTTTTCCAAAGATCTTAGTACATTACTTAAAGAGTTATTTTTTCCCACAAAAATTAAACGTCTCTTTTCAATATAAACTAATGCACCAATTTTAATGAAACAACAACCAAAAGGAAGGGTTTTTTTGGTTTTCATACAACAATAAAATTTTTTTTTTAGAATTTTGTGTTTTTCAGGTTAAAACGCGTCATAAATTTAACCGTCACGCGGCTGAAAGTTGTGGCTTATGACTCTAATACTATGCGCCGAATTTCTGTATAAATGGAAATCATTTTCGGTTGTACTCGCAGTTCAATCATACTATTACAGGCGCCGAATTATATCTTTCTTTTTTTTTGTTTAGTTTAAAATCTTCAATGAACAAGATTAAAATCTTTTAAAAATTTTTTTTTTCTTTATCTTAACAAGTTTTTTTCTTTATTTAAAAAACTTGTTAAGATAAAGAAACAAAAAATTTAAAATCGTTAAAAAAAAAGTATAAATAAACTTAAAAATATTTTTAGTACATAAGAAATATTTAATAATTACTTTTTAAACATCTATAAAAAGGATTTGAGTTATATTCCTACAAAATCATTAACATAACAAAAACATAAGGTTAAGATCAAATACATATATAAAATTAAAGATATAACTCGCTTCAAAAAATTAAATAAAAAAAAGTGAATATTTTAAATTGTAAATATATAATAATTGTCCAAATATATAATAATTAAATTTAAATAGACTATAAGTAATATTAATCATTTTAAAATAAAAACCTTAAATAAAGCACTTTATTAAATTGTATACTTTACTATTTACTTTAAATAAAAAAATTATTTAATCAAGATCAAAGAATAAAATCAAAAAACTCTTGAAACTAACTATTGAAAGTGTTTTAAAAAATGCCTACTCAACAAGTGTATATACTAAAAAACAAATAAAACCAATTAAAATCAAAACTTTACAAAGCGAATGCTGTAGTGACACATAAATTTTAGTACATAGTTTTAAAGTATTCCAATCAAATAATACAATGGAATTTTTAAAATTAAAAATTGAATAATTTTATGATGGAATAATTGGAAATAATATATTGACTCCTCATAAAACTAAAACAGATTATAATTTAAGTTCATTAGAATTGAATGATAACGTAAGCATCCCAATTTTTTTAATCAGATTGACGAAACAAAAGCACAAGCTTATATATTTCTCTCTGAAAAAGTACCGGTTGGCGAAGAACGGCCTTTTTCTAAAAATCCTATTTCTATAATTCAAACTTCTCAATTAAATAACGAAGAGAAAAATTAATTAATTCAGTTGGTAGATCAGTACAATTAAATGTTTTATAAAGAAAATTGTGACTTAACATTCACTAACATAATACAGCACGAAATTAAAACCTAAGACAATATTCCCGCTTATACAAGAACATACAGATATCAAATACCTAAAACAGCATTTCAACAAACCGAGGATTTATGAATTTTCGCGGATGCCGTTCGGACTTAAGACCCCACCCTCAATATTTCAAAGACTGATAAATTCCTTGTTCTCAAATCTAATTAGGAAAATTTGTTTTGTGTACCTGGATTATATTATCATCTTTAGTGACACCCAGAACAACATTTAACATCAATTAGAAAAGAATTTCAAAAGTTAAAAGAGGCCAACTTAAAGGTCCAATTAGACAAGTGCCAATTTATGATTAGGCGAATTAAATATCTCGATCACATCGTAACTAAAGAAAGCTAAACCCTAAAAAAAAAAGCTGAACAAAAGTTTCGTATCCAAAAACATCCGAAACCAATTAAATAATTTCTGGGATTGGTTGGGTTTTATAGAATATTTATAAAAGATTTTGCGCAGATAGCAAAACCAATGACATTGCAATTAAAAAAGGGTAGTAAAGTTAATCCAGAGGATGAAAATTATGTAAATGCTTTCAACAAAGTGAAATCATTAATTATATCGGATCTGATCTTAAGGTATCCTAATTATAATAAAACAAGTAAAGAAACAGTCAGTCGGTGCAACCGACTTAGAAATACCCTACACCTATTTGGTTCAAATTTAAGGACATATCCATAAGTCATTTTAACACCATAGAAGCTGTTATTAATTTGATCGTAAGACATAGCTAACCAAATTAACTGTATAATACTAAAAACATTTTCTAATTACCCTATCTATTAAAAAATACTACAAATTCTTACTAATTTATCTATTTAAAAATATTAAAAAACAAACAAACTTGAAATAAATGAAAATATATTTATTCCAATTCAATTACAAAATGAAAAAATTCTAATTATTAAATTTTGTGATAAAAAGATAATCAAAGCATAATATATTTAATAATCCAAATTTTTAAAAATTGCAATTATTTTAAATGGTTAGTTTATATACCTAATAGAAAAAGCTTATAAACGCAAAATATGCAATAAATGTATTTCTAAAATACAATTAAAAATTTACACCTTTTCATATAATTCATTTAAATATAAAAATAAATTTTACATAAATGCAGCAAGTACCTTTGAACATAGCTGAACCACTACAATTAAGTCTAGATTTCGGAGACACATAGGACATAGGAAATATATTCTTTGGCTTCGAAATTAAACTCGACCACAACCAATTCCCATGGTACTTTCATTACTAGTAACCTACTGTTAAATTTCATCAAAATACCGGCATTATTTTTTGAGTTATGGTGTTTGTAAGATATATGTTTGTTAGTCCTTGAACTTTTCAAGGGTTCCAGGACCCGAAATTATGGCACGATTTCGCCCATATGCAGTCCCGTCATACTTTCAATACTAGTTAACCCTTGTACACAATTGGAACGCTCTATCTTAATTTTAAGTTACTAGTTTTATTAATTTCGATGATAAGCTTTTACACATTGGGGGGTCTAAGAGAGGTTCTGAACCACCACTCCAATTGATCCCAAATTAGGGGGGCACGCAAGAAATAGTAAAGAACACCCTTTTGGCAAATTGGAAGCTTCTACATTTGTTTCAAGTTACTATCTTTATTAATTTCGAAAATATGCTTTAAGGGCCTAAGAACTGAGTGGCTGGTCTCCGATCCACTACTCCAATGGGGCCCAAATTTCAAAGACACTTACGAAATAGGAAGGGACACCCTGATACCAAATTTGGAGGTTCTATCTTCATTGGTTTCGGAATTATGCTCGTTTGGCCTAAATTCGATCAAAAAGTTCTAAGTTCCGAACCCATTGTCCAATCCTCACCGTACGTAATCACCGCCGTAGTTTCGCTGCCAATAACCTACAGCACAAATTTCATGAAGATAGCCTCATTAGTTGTTGAGTTATCGTGATTTTTTATATATGTTCCTTAGCCCTGACATCGATTAAAAGGTCTGGAATCCGAACCGCTGGGCTGATTTCGCCCTTATATAGTCCGCGCTGTACTTATAGTACTAGTTAACCCTTGTACACAATTTGAACGGTCTATCCTAATTTTAAGTAACTATTTTTAGTCATTTCGATTATAAGCCTTTAAAACTTGGGAGGTCTGAGAGGGGTACAGAACCACCACTCCAATTGATCCCAAATTAGGGGAACACGCAAGAGATAGTAAAGAACACCCTTGTGGCAAATTGGAAGCTTCTACATTTTTTCAAGTTGTTATCTTTATTAATTTTAAAGATATGCTTTAAGGTCTTCGGAAATGTGTGGCTGGTCCCCGACCCACTACTCCAATGGGACCCAAGTTCCCAAGACACTTAGGAAATAGGAAGGGACACCCTGATACTAAATTTGGAGGTTCTATCTTCATTGGTTTCGGAATTATGCTCGTTTGGCCTAAATTCGATCAAAAAGTTCTAGGTTCCGAACCCATGGTCCAATTTTGACCTTACGCAATTCCCGAAGTAGTTTCATTACTAGTAACCTACAGCACAAATTTGATGAAGATAGCGTTATTAGTTGTTGAGTTATCGTGATTTTTTATATTTGTTCGTTAGCCCTGAAACCGATTAAAAGGTCCAGAATCCGAACCCATGGGCCGATTTCGCCCATATGCAATCCCCGCCGTACTTTCAGTCCTAGTAACCTACAGTTAAAATTTCATCAAGATAGCTCCATTATTTTTTGAGTTATCGTGCCTACGGACGGACGGACGGACGGACATGGCTATATCGACTAAGGCGGTCACGCTGATCACAAATATATATACTTTTCCATATCTAGCTCGCTTCCTTTAGGTGGTTACAAACACCATACCAAAGTTAATATACCCCTTTACCTATTCTATAGGTGTAGGGTATAAAAAATATACTAACTACAGATGCCTCAAATTTCGCTCTTGGAGCTGTATTAGCGCAGGAAAAACATCCAATTAGTTTTGCCACCAGAACACTCAATGAGCATTAAAATAATTATTCTTCAATAAGAAAAGAACTCCTTGCCATAATTTGGGCAATCAAGTATTTTAGGCCCTATTTATATTGTCGAAAATTTTCTATTAAAACGGACCACAAGCTTTTACAGTGGTTAGCTAATATAAAAGAATCTAATAGTAAACTCCAAAAGTGAAAAATCAGAAATTATAAAGTTGAAATTAATATTATCGAGCAAAATATGGATAATATGTCTACAATGGCTAATATACATAGTACTGAAGAAGATAATAGACATTACATGCAAATTTCAGAATTACCACTAAATATGTTTAAAACACAAATAATTATAAAACGAGGAAGAGTGTAGTAGAGTAGACTGTGTCAACTCCGATATACCCGTATGACCGTAACACAAACATTATATCATCCGTTTAATTACTTTTGGCAAAATTTCAGACACGCTGCTGTAGAGGTACAGAGTAATACTGATATAAAAAATTAAGTTGTATTGCAGCTATCCGAACCCATGGACCAAAATGGCTGGATTTAAATAGCGATGACGGCTATAACAAAAAAACGAATTTGCGAAAATTTCCAGATCCTAGCTCCTTTAGTTTTTGAGTTACCGTGCGGAAGGTCAGACGGCCATACAGACGGACGAACGGACATACATAGCTAAATCGATTTGTTTTTCGATTCTGATCTGATCCATACACTTGAGTCTATATCTACCCCCCCCCCCCCCTCCTTCTATGCGTCACACGGTAGTCATACGGGTATAAAAACCAAAAACAACAAGAGCTAAAAAATTAGTTAATATTAATCACATGAAACTGAAGAAAAACGAGGAAAAGTGTAGTAGAGTAGACTGTGTCTACCCGTATGACCGTAACATATACATTATATCATCTGGTTAATTACTTTTGGCAAAATTTCAAACATACAGCTTTATTAAGTGTAGTGTAATGCTCATATAAAAGAAGGAGTTGCATGGCAGCTACTCGAACCCTCTGCAGCATACCAACCAAATTTTGCAGAAACTTTGGCCATTATACTAAACTATTTTTGCCAAAATTTCAGACACCCAGCTTCAATAGGTATAGAGTAATGCTCATATAAAATAGGAAGTTGTATGGCAGCTACTCGAGCCCACTGCAGTAGACCAACCAAATTTTGCAAAAGCTTTGGCCATAAAACTAAACTACTTTTGGCAAAATTTCAGACACGCAGCTTCAATAGGTATAGAGTAAAACTCCTATAAAAAAAAGAATTTGTATGGCAGCTACCCGAACCCATGGACAAAAAAAACCAATTTGCGATTGAATTGAAGATTCTAGCTCCTTTAGTTTTTGAGTTATCGTGCGGACGGACATACATAGTTAAATCGATTTATTTTTCGATTCTGATCCGATCCATACACTTGAGTCTATATCTACCCCCTCTTTCTCTGCGTCACAAACGTAATGGTAAATTTATTATACCCTTTGACTATATAGTCATACGGATATAATAATTATAACATTTGTAAATTAATAAAAACAAAATTTTTTGTATTTTATATAAAAAATATGTAAATAACAACACAAATACAAATATGTAAAATAATACTTTCAAATGAGGAGATTTGATGACTTAAGGGGGGAAGAGTTAACTTGGCCATACTTATTAAATTTCTATCCCAGGTCAACTTATCCCATTTATTATATTCCTATACCATTTGTTCCAATATTATTTTTCATTACCATCCATTGTCATTACCATATAAGATAATAGTAAAATATATAAAAGAAAGTATTTTAAGAAGTCAGTGAGTAGTAGTTTGATTTTAATTAAAATTAGATATAAGAAACTAAAATAAAAATTATAAAAAGAATATTTTTTTTATTAACTAAAAAAGTTATTTTTTTTTTTCAATATAAATTCGATCGAAATATATATATATTATAACAAATAAATATTTCCCAAAGAATAACTTTGAGTTTTAATGAAAATTAGAATCAGAGATAACAGGAGAATTATAATTGTATACTGATTTATAACAGAAGTGCTCAAAATTCCATAGCATAAATATAAAAGATGAGAATTAGCCAATTCTAATCCCAATGTATCAGTCTGAAATTAGTATTTTCCCTATCTGTACTGTAACCTAGATCAGTTCATATTTAAAGGAAAAGTAAACAGGATTCCTATAAATCTATAAATTAAATCAAACCAGAATTTTTCAAATTAAACGAATTGAACTATTAAAAATTGAATTATGTAAACGCTTATATAAAAAATAAGTAAATTAAGAGGATAATAGAATTGAAATAATTAATAAAAGGTACTAAATCATTCAACAGTAATTGCAGTACAGCTAAAATTAATAATCCTGAAGTGAAGTAATTGCTGCATGTGAGTCAAATTTGATTGAATTGTATAAAAAGTTTTAAATCTGTTATTTTGTAATTACATTTTGTAAATACATTAATTTCATTTTCTTTTGTTTTTAATATTTTTAAATAGATAATTTTAAATAAATTAGTAGGAATTTTTAATATTTTTGATTAGATAAATTAATTAAAAAAAGTTTTTTAGCATTATAAAATTAATTTCATTAGCTAATACTTACGATCAAACTAATAAATACTTTTATGGTTTTAAAATGACTTATGGATTTCTAATTTATTTTAAACCGATTAGGTGTAGGGTATCGGCTACACCGACTTACAGTTTCTTTACTTGTTTATGTATAATATTATTAATAATTTTTTAAACCAAAATTTTAACGCTTAAAGCTTATAATAACTTCAGCATAAAGTTCGTCGCAATGTCAAATTCCATGCATTTCCCGCAATCCGTATGCTGTCCTTATTATATTCCACGGTCTGCAAATGTCATTTTATTTAGGACATTTTAAATTTATGTATGCTGTACTTCATCGAAACGGAAAATAATTTGAAAATTGTACGCCAGAACTAGTAATTCGAAAGTATTAAAACTGTGTGGAAGTGAATTATTAAGCAACAAATTTGTGTTTTGCATAATATAAGGACAAGTGAAAAATGTAAATAAATTTGTTTATATATACTTTTTTTTATTTATGAAAAATATTTTTTTTTATTTAGGAATAAAAAATTGCGTCAAACAAATAAAACAAATACAAAAGCAGCTGAAATAAATACAATGGGTCCTCCAGAAAAGGAAAAATCTATGTGGAGAAAAGTGAGTTTTTTATTAATATTTGGTAGTTTTTATTATATATGACTTACATACATTATTTTAGGTTTGGCTTGACTATAAGACTTACATTAAGAGAAATTTAGCTGCTAACAAGATCGAGTTCAAAATAACTGGTGGAGGGAGTACTAAAATGCACACCTTGACAGAATTAGAAGAAAATGTAATAAAAATTGCAGGATTAGAAACTTGCACCGATGGAATTCGTAGTACGATAAGTTTCAGTGTGCCGTTTGAAATTCCGTCTACATCATTTGATGAAACTACAACTTTGCCCATAAGAATTCGTTCAACATCAAATAGTGAAAGTAATAACACAAATTTAGAAAATCCAAGAAGAAGTAATATTAATCAAGATCAAGAAGAAGTAATATTAACTGATAATTCAATGAGAGTAAGAATATTATTTTTAAAAAATTGTTATTTTAAATGCAAATATTTTTAGATTAGGAAAAGACAAAATAGAATAACAACTAGAAATTCAGCAATCGAACCACTTTTGGGCCAAGCTGTAAATTAAAAGCGAGAATTTTACAAAAATCTAGATAGCAAATTGAATAACATAAACAATAATTTTATATTTGTATATAAAGAAATCCAAAGAATTGGCGCTTACAAAAAGGCTCAACTTAGAGAACAGAAACGCCACAACGATGCTGTTAAAAAAATAATGCTGGAGATAAATAAAATTAAACTTCAATCTTTGGAAATTGAAAAACAAAAATTATATTAAAAACTAATTAAGTTCAAAATAAAGTGATGCATATATAATTTAGCATATAAGGTATACTTGCAAAATAGTTTTTAAAACTTATGAATTTTTTAATTTTTAAGTTTTTTTTAAAGGCTTCTGTTAAAACAGGCCAAGGTTAACAAATTTTTGTATCAAAAACTGATACAAAACAATGTGATGTACATATATATAATTTAGAATATAAGGTATTTATAAGGTATGGAAATTTTCTATTTTTTAAGTTTTAAGTTAGAAAAAAATAATGTGCATAAAAAATGTTTTTGTGTTAAATAAATACTTTATTCAAAAATTTTTTTTTGTTTTTTAATTAAAACCATTTAATATCCAATTTAAAATTCTTACACCTTCATCATTAATATTTGAAGCATTGTAATTTCCATCATTATTCGGTGCAGTATCTGGTGTATCTGGTTCAATATCATTTGGTTCGAAGTCATCTTCCACTTTATAAAATTAACAAATATTCCGTAAGGCACAAGCTACATTAATAATTTGAGATTTATTCATTAATAATGTATTTCGCAAATCAAACATCGAAATCTGTTTTTTAACAAACCGGTTGTTCTCTCCACAAAATACGTGCTCGACTATGGCTAATATTGTAAATTGTTTCAGCGCTACCTTCTGCTGCAGATCGAAATGGTATCATTAACCACGGCTCTAAAGCGTATCCTCCATCTCCTAAAAAAATACAATGTCTATTAATATTTTATTTACACATATATTACTTACAAAATACAAATATATTAAATTAATTACAAATATATTTAAAATTATTTACGTAAAACCCAGGAACTTCGTTCTCCTTGATTATATTTTTGTTTAAAAAATTGCTTTGCATCGCTGAGACGCATCGTGATTACAACCGGGATAACAACTATCGATACATCTGATCTGCATTTTATTGTCACAAATCTAAACAACAATTTGGATATACTTCCGGAGAGGGGTTGTGAGCTATCAAGATACGTCATCACATAACGGTACTAAATATCTCAAAGTTTCCGAATATATAAACTATTAGTAACGAATAAAATTTTCTTAAGATTTTGTTGCACTTTAATTAAAATTTTATATTTTTCCTGTAAGACAACAAACTATAACTAATATCTTACAATATTGTAGGCAATGATATTGTCTTTCATAAACATCTTGTATCATCTGAATCGGAACTATAGTTTTTGAGATATTGCAATTTCAAGTGGAAATTTAAAACAAAAAAAAAATTTTGAACTTTCAAAAAAACTACTAAAAGTATGAAATTTTCAAAAACATCCTGTATTTTTTATTATACGGTTAGAAAGGTCTTTTGACACTCTTTCCAACGGTATATAATAAATATGGTATATGTTGACAAATAGCCCCACCAGAAAACATAAATGAAAAACTGACAACAATTTTATTAAAAAATACATTTTCATACTTTATTTCTCATAAATTTATTTTGCCTTTTTGTTTTCCAGTTGAAAAATGTATTTAAAAATGTAAGAATGCACTTTAGAGTTTGATACAATATTAAGTTGGGTTTTAGTAATTTATAAGGAGGGATTTTGAAGGTGACAACTCCATAGTTTTAAAATTTTTGTATTTATTCTGGAAAAAGCGGAAGTCCTGATTTAGAATCCAACACTAAAATCTCTTCTAACATTGTATATACAAACATACATATAAATAGCCTGGAAAAAGCGGCAATCCTGATTTAGAATTCAACTCTAAAATCAATCCTGATTCAGATTCTTGTGTATATATCTGTTTATAAATATTCTGGAAAAAGCGCATAATTCTGATTTTGTAGCCAACTCTAAGGTCCTTTCTAATTATATTTTTACATACATATTTAAACAAAAAAAATTTTAAAACTTTGAGGTTCTCACCTCCAAAATCCTTCAAAACAAATTACCAAAACCCAACTCAATATTGTATCCAAGCCTAAAATGCATTCTTACATTAAAAAATACATATTTCAACTGGAAAACAAAAAGGCAAAATAAATTTATGAGAAATAAAGTAGGGAAATGTATTTTTTAATAAAATTGTTGTGTCAGTTTTTCATTTATGTTCTCTGGTGGTGCTATTTGTCAACATATACCATACTTATTATACACCGTTGGAAAGAGTGTCAAGAGACCATTCTAACGGTATAATAAAAAATACAGTGTTTTGAAAAATTTCATACTTATAGTGGTTTTTTTGAAAGTTAAAATTTTTTTTTTTTTTGTTATAAATTTCCACTTGAAATTGCAATATCTCAAAAACGGTAACACCGATTCAGATGAAACAAGATGTCTATTATAGACAATATCATGCCCTACAATATTGTAAGATATTGGTTTCAGTTTATTGTCTTACAGGAAAAATATAACATTTTAATTAAAGTGCAACAAAATCTTAGGAAAATTTTGTAATGCATTTTTCGACCACTTGATGGCGCCATCGCCACTAATAGTATATATATTCGGAAACTGAGATATTTGGTACCCTTATGTGATGACGTCATCTTGGTGGCTCACAACCTCTTTCCGGAAGTATATCCAACAATTTATTGAACATTTTATTCTATTAATTAATAATCCACATGCGGCAATTTATATAATCCTATAGTATATAAGTGCTATTATTAAAATTCTTACCAACATAACATTTATGCTAAAGAAACCTTTTCTATTATAGAATAAATGGCAATAATTTTTTCAAATAATTCCAGGAAATCTAGATTTAGAATAAAAATCTATTTTTGCATTCCGTTTTTCTTCTTCTGTCATGTTTAAATTTATCCAACCTCCACACAATTTCTTTTCAAAAATATCCATAGAATTTTTTAATAATCTCGAAAAAGTAGATTGACTCATAGATACACCCTTATCGTTTCATGTACCATGTTGATAACTGCCACTTGCAAAAAATCGTAATACAGCACCATAATCGGTGTATTGGATCTAATGCATCCAATTTATTAGGGATTTTCAACTCAGTTGTTAAAAAATCTAAAAAATATTTAAAAGCATCCTTATTAAGCCGAAAATTCTTTTTTAAACTGAAATATGATAATTTAAGAAAATTTCAATAAGAATTTTATTTACTTACGATTGGTCATTTAATTCAAAAGGATTGCATTTATCTCGTAGCATCCTACATCAATTCGTAAGTTCATTTGAATTTCAAAATCTTCTTCTTCCAATCCTTCTAAACCTGCTATAAAATTCATCACCTATTCAAATACAAATTGTAAAATTATATATATATATGTTATATCTATTTGATTTTCTTTAAAGAATAATTTTCTCTAATGTAACAAAAAAATACTTACCTACTTTTAATTATTTGCATAAGCAATTAAAAAATTTATAACTTTTTAAAAATTAAAAACAAAACACAAACTAGGTATTCAACAGTCAACGCTGCCTTTTTTAAAATTTATGTAAGCTAGTAAAATGAGCTGTCAAAAAAAAAATCTTCCGAAACATATGATATTGATTACTGCACAGACTTTGCAGTCGAAGTGATTTCAGCATACCGATTTTTTCGTATTCGGATCGGAAATTGTTTTGGGGATATTCCGCTTCGGACTTCAGCATAACCTTATAAAAAATTTAGTTCACTAAATCAAACAAAAAATTAAATAAAATTTTTTAAGCTGGTCAGAAATTTTTTTTTGTGAAATTACGTTTCATTCTCAATTTAACGTGTTTTTTTAGTCAATGTAGATAGTGTCAAGATAGTCAGTAAAGATAGTGAAATCAATACTTAAAATATCATACCAATGCACTTACGAAAACTTGTTAACAAGTTCGAAATATAATGTTGAAGCTTCAATGTTAACGTTTAATTTTTGGTGTTACTGTGTGTAGTGTGTGTAGTACTAGTGACTAAGTTACTGATTTATAAAAACATGAATGTTTTAAGTTTTAAGTCCTAATAGGCGTTCAAAGGAAGGTTCCCAAATTTTAATAAGCAACTTATGATGATTCTCGGAGATCTGCCACTCCCTTTCTGCTTCTTTCATTTTTGTTAGGTTCAAGGAATTAAACTGTGAATTCCAATAAAATTTGGAATTTATACAAAAATTTTTAATACTGAGAGACACTTTCTTCACTTTAAAGAAATCATTTTAAATTTAAGAAAAGCATTTAACATATTTTGAAATATAATGTTGCAGCTTTAGATTTTGTATATTCCCAAAATAAAATGTAGACGGGTATTCAAGCTATGAGTATTTAAGTTCCTAAACAGTGAGGATGACAAAAATATTATTTTGTTAACCGACTCCTACTAACTTCTAAAGATCTAGCTTTCAAGAACACAATCAAATTTCAAGACTCTAGCTTGAAACGTTTAGTAAATATGTGGGGCCAAAAATTTTGCAAAAATTAAGTTTTGATAAATGTATATTTTAGTACCCCAAGTAACAAAATATATCTCATAAGACTCTAGAAGAATTCTTTAAGAGTTAATTCTGAGAGTATTGCTCTCATAGCTTACTCTTGAAGAATTCTTCTAGAGTCTTATGAGATCATTATAAGAGTTAAAGGGCGCAGTTATGAGAGTTAATTAACACTCATAACAAGAGTTTAGCTTTCATTTTAAGAACACTACTATGAGAGTATTAAAATACATTCATACAATACTCATAAGAGTGTAGTTTATTCTTGTTACGTTACGAGTGCTGGATTCTCCGAGTATTGGTAGAAAGAGAAACCAATATATTATAATATAAATGTATCCGTATTGCTTTTTAGAATTATTTTTGGTGGCGATTAAATAAAGTAACTTTTTAATTATATGTATGTGTATAATATCATAATATCGATTTAATATGAACATATAATTTATAGGAAACTAAAATAACTTTTTCGTCAATAATATAAGCCAAAATACTACGGGCATTGAAATTTTATTAATAAAAGTAGGCATTTTACCTCGAAAAAAAACAACGCGCGCAAAAAATAATTCAAATTTAAAAAATTTTAATAATAATTTTTTAACCCTTTTAAGGCTTATTATTCTATTTCCACCTATGTTTATGTGAAAATTCGAGTAAATTTTTGTAAAACTGAATATAAAATACAATAAATTATTTCTAAAATTGAATTGAAGCTATCATTTTATGTTGTAAATTATTAAAATTTAATAATTTTTACAAGAAATATTTTTTCATATTTTTTAATTCAAAAAAATTACTAGTAATCTAAGGGTTAAGATTGAGAACAATAAAGAAAGTCTGAATAATATGGCCGCTATTTGATAAGATTAGTAATTGATCTTCTTATAAGAGTAAAACTCTTCATATGAGAATAATTCACTGAAAAAAATTATTAACAAATTAAATAAAGTGCAAAATTTTTCACATTTATGATTTGTTTGTTTATTAAAATTCTGAACATAATTTAATAATATTATAAATATGTAACATTATTATTGTTATTATTATTAATAGCATTAGCTGGCAAGGTTATTAATATTTAATATAAATATTATTATAATTTTAAAAACTTATTAGTTCATAAAATATATTTAACCAGGTTCACAAAATTTATAATTTTGTATTTTGGATAATTATTATTACCGTCTTCATCAAAAATATGAATAAGTTTTTAAGTTTTGAATAAAATTCAAAAATCTAAAAATTATTTTTAATTCATGCTATGCTATAAAAATTAAAAGATAATCCTATTTTTAAACGAAGTTAAAAAAAAAACAGTTAACTAATGTGATATACATATTTCGGGTTTTTAAGCATTAAATAACTTTAGAAGTATAATTTAGAAATAGTATAGGTAGTCTATTATGCATTATATTAAAATTTGATTTTTTTATAAATTCTAATAAATTTAAAAACACGCAGAGTTTTCGAATCTTCTAACCGGCTATATGTATTCAAAAGTCTGTATGCC
This sequence comes from Dolichopus griseipennis, assembly GCA_963082915.1. Classification (NCBI taxonomy): domain Eukaryota; kingdom Metazoa; phylum Arthropoda; class Insecta; order Diptera; family Dolichopodidae; genus Dolichopus; species Dolichopus griseipennis. The sequence goes on from OY720441.1 coordinate 274,970,374, forward strand.
ACTTTAGAATTTAGATAACACCATATCTATATAATATAATTAATTATCTATTAAAAAGTTAATTGAAATAAAAATATCATTAAAATTATTTGTTACTGACATTACCTAACAGTGTCTTATAGCCTACATATTATACTTCTTTATATTTGCAAGAAATTAAATAAACCTATATGAAATTTCTTCTTATTTTATAAATGTACGAAGTATCATCAATGAAATATATTAAAAAAAATAATATTGTTGAATTTTTATTTGTTCTAATTTCCAAGTATTTCGACAAAACGTATTGTTTGATAATTTTTTTCAGTGTCAAAATATATTTTTTTTTTCTCAGAAAATTCTAATTTTTTTTTTATATCTAAACAAACAAGTTTCAGGAAATTATTACATGTAATGGTATCTGTAAAAGAAAATTTCATGGAGTTTGCATTAATGTACCTAGGGGTTGGCAAACATGCAACTCGTTCATTTCGCATCATTTTGTTTGCGATAGTTGCTTGGATTTGAACCAGCCTATACAAATATTAAAAGACGAGTTGATGGTTACAGTAAATGATATTAAAAGTGACTGCCAAGGTTGCACGACTAAAGCAGTAGATGCTTTGAAAAACATTTCGGTATGCTTTAACGATATGGCCAAAATCTATGATAACTTCAATCAAGCTTTATGCAGTTTTCTTTCTGACCGGAAAAAATATTTGAAAAACACTTTGACAGATCTATTAAATGATCTCAAAGGTGAGCTTATATCGGCAACATCAAAGGAGCTGGTTGACATTCGTGAAGTGGTGGATCTAATGAAGGACGACTTAAATCGCATGAACGTATCCCTTCATGCTTTTGGTTCTGATCAACAAATACCCAATTATAGACAGAAGAAAATTCAGTGCGATGTGGAGTTAACAGTTGGATAAATTAAATAAACCACCAATAGTTTATAAAGATGTATCTATCCAAACTGACAATATCACACCTAGCACAACGGCAAAGAGTAAAATAAATAAGACAAAACCCGGAGTTCAAAACAAAAGATATTAATGAATATAATAATTTTGTCATATTGTTTGAGAATTTTAAAACTTCTTCTGAAATACTTTATAATAGTTACATTAACTTAATGGCAACTAAATTAAAGTCTGATCCGAAAAATTTTTGGAAATTTTTAAACTCTAAACGTAAATATGATGATTACCCAACATTTATGAATTTTAATTCTCTTTCTAGTAATGATCCTTCAACTATTTCGAAATATTTTCGTGAGATTTTTAGCACTTCATATAGTGATTCTTCTTTTACGCCAAATGAAAATTATTTCTCCTATATGAACACATATCAAAAAACTTCTCTTACTGGCATTAATATTAATGAACAAATAGTTTCCAGCTATCTAAATAAACTGGGTGATAATACTTTTCCAGGACCAGATGGTATACCAGAAATAATTTTGAGCAAGTGTTCTAACATTCTCACTACGCCTTTAAAAATTCATTAAATGCCGGATATTTTCCTCCTATTTGGAAAATTTATTATATCAGGCCAATTCACTAAAAGAATGCTGAAATCACTAACTATCGCCTAATAGCTGAATTATCTTCAATTCGATATCTTATACACGCCAATCTAGTCCTATTTATTTCAATTATAACATAGATGGTATTAGTTTACCTAAAGTTACCTCAATAAAGGACTTAGGGGTGTACTTCGATTCCCAACTTAGCTTTAAAACCCATTATAATAATATTATAAATAAAGCTAATTCACTATTGGGATTTGTTAAACGTTCTGCAAAGGAATTTTCAGATCCTTATGTTCTTAAATCGTTGTACACTTGTCTTGTAAGACCAAACTTGGAATATGCTAGTCAAGTTTGGTCTCCGTTTTATATGGTAGGATTGAGGCAATACAAAAAAATTTTCTTAGATTTGCCTTACGCCATTTGCCATGGTCGAATCCCATTATTTTACCACCATATGAACAAAGGCTAAAATTAATTGATTTGTGTACTTTAAATTTTCGACGTGGAGTTTCTGATGTCATTTTTATTACAGAAATTGTCAAGGGTAACGTTAAATCTAATTTAATTTCTAGTAAAATTATTATTAGAAATCTTCAACGCCTTCGCTCTTGCAATTTATTTAAAACTAATAATCATAGGACTAACTATGGCAAATTCGAACCTATTAATAGAATGCTTATTATAGGTAACAAACATAAACATAATAATTGACTTTACACTTTCAAAAAACTCCCAAAAACAAAAATTATACAATAGCTATTATTAGGATTATTTTTGTTTTGTTTTTCTTGTAGTAATGTAAAGTTTATAATTTTTAACTTTTAATTTTAATTTTAGTTTGAACTTATTTATAATTAGTCAAATAAGTAAATTTTTATGTTGACTTTAATTGTATAATTTTAATTGTTATTTGTATGCTTTTTTGTAAACTGTTTGTGTTAAGCAGTATAATAAATAAATAAAATAAATAAACAACAAATTTTATTTTAAAATTAAATATTTATACACACATATAAATCAACGAAAATCAAGAGGAACAGTGTTGAAATAATAAAAACAGGAAAATAGTCACGAAACGAAAGAGGAAATGACTCGTATAGATTGTCTCATAGAGTTGATTTAAAATTTAAATAAGAAAACGTATGCATATTTATACATAAATAATAAATTTTTGTACACTCAAATTTAACAAATCAGTGTAATCTTAAATTTTAAATATCGAATAATGCTAAAATAATCTTTATCTTAGTAGATATATTAAAATACTAATCTATGCATACATAAATTTATTATTTAACATCGACAACCTTTGCGCTTACGAAAAAACAAGTTATGAAAAAAATCAAGGGTTTTTAAAAAAGCACATTTTCAAAATAATATATTGTTTCATACTGAGTATTTTATTGGAATATAATGTTGAAGCTTCAATGTTAACGTTTAATTTAGGATTTAAATCTTCATTAGGATTTGAAGCTTCAATATACGTTGGTGAATAAGTTACTACTTACTTATAATAAAAAGTAAATTTTTTAATTTTCGAGTCCTAATAGCCTCTCTATGGGGAAGGATCTAATCCTCACGACTCCCCTTCCCACCAACATTTTTAGGTTTAAGGAATTAAATTGTGTGTCCACCAAAACTTGGAATTTTACTTAGAATTTTACTATTTAAGCAAAAATGGTTAAAACTGAGAGACACTTTCTTCAATTTAAAGAACCGCTTTTAAATTTAAGAAAATCTTTTAACATTATGTTAAAATATAATGTTAGACCTTTAAATTTTGTATATTAAGGAAAAAATATTTAAATAGGTATTCAAGTTACAGGTGTTTTAAAATAGCAAAATTTCAATTTTCGAGCCCTTATAGCTCCTAAACATGGTGCTTGACAAAATAATTTTCTTGACCGACTCCAACTAATTTCTGAGGAGCTAACTTCTCCCATAATTTTAAGACCCTAGCTTAAACCGTTTAGAAGATATGTAGGGCCAAAAATTTTGCAAAAATTGAGTTTTGCACAATGGTAAATTTTAGTACCTTATGGCAACCTTGTACATTTTAATAACATATTTTTGTAAAGTCTATAAAATCAGCTCTGTTTTACCATTTTTTTAATGAAAATAAACCTAACAGAACTCTTGTTATATCAATTTAGGGCTTTTTTGGAATTTGCAGGGACTGTAGTTTCGTCACTCTTTAAAATTAAGAAAAACCTTTGACATATGTTGAAATATAATTATAGAGCTTTGAATTTTGTGTATAACTAAAAAGAAATTTGGACAGGTACTCAAGTTACAGGTGTTTAAAAACAGCAAAATTTCAATTTTCGAGCCCTTACAGCTCCTAAACATGGGGCTTGACAAAAAAATGTTGTTAACCGATTCCTGCTAATTTCTGAGGATCTGCTAGCTTGAACCGTTTAGAAGATATGTGTGGCCAAAAATTTTGCAAAAATTGAGTTTTGTGAAATTGTAAATTTTAGTACCGTATGGCAACTCTAAACATTTGCCTTTTAAAAATTAAAATATAAAGTTTATGAAACTAGCTATCTTTTGCTGTTTTCAGATTGAAAATACACTAAACAGAACTCTTGTTATAACAATTTAAAAATAGGGCTTTTTCCAACTTTATGGGGCTGTAGCTTCATAACAGGTGGGGCTACAGAAAAAAAATTTTCTACGGAATTATTTTTTTTGTAATATCGACCCGTGGTTAAAATTTCTTCTTGCAATTTCCACAAATTCGTTTTTATGTAATAGTCGCCATCGCTATTTAAATCCATCCATTTTGGCCCACGGGTTCGAGTACTTGCCATACAACTTCTATTTTTATATGAGAATTACTCTATACCTATGGAAGCTGGGTGTATGAAATTTTGCCAAAAATAGGTTGGTCTACTGCAGAGAGTTCGAGTAGCTGCACAACTCCTTCTTTTATATGAGTATTACACTACACTTAATAAAGCTAATAAATTATCGGCTGGGTGGCACAGTGGTTAGAGTGCCCAGTGAAATTGAAAAACAAAAAAAATCTGGTTTTATCTGGTTTTCAACCCGACTCAGATACCATTCGCCTTGGGTTCAAATTAATGGCTTAATCAATAATTAATAATTATATATCTTTAATAAAAAATACATAAATATAACAATATAAACAAAAACAAAATGTAAACAAATAATTCAATTAAATAATATAACTCATTGATATAGAATACCATATAATTAAAATACAAAATTATACAATATAAGCGAAATAGAACTGTATTTATTGAAAATCTAAGACATTTCTACATGTTATAGGGCGTAGTACTATCTCATGTTTAAATTGTATGTGGAATTCATTTGATTAGTTCTAATATATGAATATATCTCCCCTGTTTCGACATGCATATATATAGTCAGGCTGTTTAGCCTACCGCAGTGAACAGTTAGCACGTAGAGGTGCCGGAAAAAAAAAAAAAAGCTGAGTGTCTGAAATTTTACAAAAAGTAGTTTAGTGTAACGGCCAAAGTTAATGTAAAATTTGGTTGGTCTACTGCTGAGGGTTCGAGTAGCTGCCATACAACTCCTTAGTTTATATGAGCTTTACTCTCCACCTAACAAAGCTGAATGTTTGAAATTTTGCCAAAAGTAATTAACCGTATGATATAATGTATATGTTACGAGACGCGTATCCCAGAGTTGACACAGTCTACTCTACTACACTCTTTCTCGTTCTTTCTTATTTTTATGATTTTTTTTTTATTTGGTATCGTATTCATTTTTTCGAATTGATTTATTTTTTTTCTAAATATTGATTTAATTTTGTATGATGCATATAAATGTTCTAATATAATTATTTTAAAATCTAACTTTATCAATAAGAAATAAGAATCTTTATGAATATTTGAAGGTGACCAAATATTTTATTACAATTTCTTATGAGGTTTCAATTGTACCGGGAAATCTTTTGTTTTGATTTTTTCATTTTTGTTAAAATAAATACCTTTTTTCTACAGTTGTGGATGGAATCGGAATGTATTAAATTTTATTAAATGTTTATGTATAGATGTATGTATGCACTCAAATTTCTATTTCTTATTTCTTTAATCTTCAGAGGTTTTTTTTGGATTGAGAACAATTATAATTTTGTTCTAACTGATAATTTCTATTAAAATTTAAATACTGTGATCAAAATCTATTTTATTGTGGCATTGATTACAAAAAAGTATAAAAATTAGTTTTTTATACCCGTATGGCTATAGGTCAAAGAGTGTTATAAATAATATAAAATTTGTGACGCAGAGAAGTAGGGGGGTCAGAATCGACAAATAAATCGATTAAGCTATGTATGTCCGTTCGTCCGCACGATAAATCAAAAAATAAAGGAGCTAGAGTTTTGAAATTTTTTCACAAAAATTGTTTTTATTCAATAGCCGTCATCCCTATTGAAATCCAGCCATTTTGGTCCACGGGTTCAAGTACCTGCCATACAACTTCTTCTTTTATATGAGCACGAGAAGAATTACCCGGCGTTACTCGGGAGCGTGCAAATTGCAAAAAAGCTAGTTTCGGCCATTTTTTCGAAGTACTGCTTTGGATAAAAAGAAAGCCTCAAAAAGATATTTGTAGAGTTCCGTTAACCCGTTGCAGCCCAAAAGGTTTTTATAGGTTGTTTCGTTACTTTGCTATAAATTAGAAATTGTTTAACCGATTAACTTCAAATTTTGTATATGTGTTCGTCTTTAACAATGGAGTTCACTCTATTAACAGACTTGGAATTTGTTAACCCATGCCGACCCGACGAATGTTAAAAAAAACATTTGTAAGTAAATTACGTCTAAGGTAAAACTTCTTTGAATTTTGGGAAAGTTTAAAAAAATGCGAAACAAAAGTTTGCAAAACAGTTTTAACAATTATCTCTAATTTTTCTATACGTTTTTCTTCTGCTTCTTGACAATTTGGTGCTCCTTGAATTTTAATTGTTATTATTTAATAATTATGAAAAGTTTCAAGTGAAAATTGATAAATTTGTTTAAAAATTTCCAGAATTATCCCTAAAAAAATCGTTTTAAAAAAATTGCTTTATTACATTTTAAAATTAACATGTACACACCATTCTTGTGTTAACTTTTTTCAATAACATCAACTTAAATTAAAACCCCATTGAGAGGTCAAAAGGGTATACTAAATTTGCCATTATCTCATTATACTAAGTAAATAGTAGTTTACTTGATTTGCCAGCGTTTGAATAAAATATAGTTGATGGTTTGGAAAAGGTTTAAATATCTACTTTTCCACTTATATTTTGTTTTGTACTTACCTCAAAGTTCTACTACGCTCTTCCTCGTTTGTTTATGATTTTATGAGAGAAATGTAGGCATCTTTCTTAGAAAAACTATTCTAAAATACTATATATTTAAGCATAATATATACGAAATTGATTTTTTTTTTATTTTTAGATGTTATTTGAAGAAAACTGCAATTTAACACAGAAATCTTTTGTTAAAAAACAACAACGGCAAAGTAGATAAAAAACAAAGACTTACGAAAAAATGTAGAGAAGGAAAATGTTAAACGTTATTTAAATTTAAATTTATTATTGTTCGAATTTTTTATTAGCTTTATTTTTATTATTATTAATATTATCTCATTTAGCTTTTGCACTATTTGAGACTATTTGAGAGCAAAAAAATTAGTCTTATTAATTAAGTCAGCTTTTGGAATAAAGATTAACTTGCTTTAATACCAAACATTTGAAAATTTCATTGAATCTTTGTGCAAAACGCGTAAATAGGTCAAAACCAAATTAACCCTGTGGGTTTTTATAATTAAAATGCTGATTCAATCAAATTCTTTTAATCGTTTAAGCAAATAAAATTTATAGAAAACTTCATGGCGTCGTCGTGGAAAACGGATTAGTCGAACTTAACTAAAACTTTTTACAGCCTCTCTTTTGGACTGCAAAATCAACCTGTAAAATTGGACACAATTCGGAAACTCAAAATTTTTTGGAAGCCCGCCAGGCCGACATGGGTTAACTCATTTTATCCAAATTTATACAACTAATTCCAGTTGCTAAGAGGGACATTTGTGCAAAATTTCAAGTCAATCGTTCAAGCCGTTTTGACTCGACATCAAAAACATTGAAAAACCTTCATTGCGCCCTCGTGTCCAAACGGGTTAACCGAACTCAACAAAAATTTGTGTTAGCCTCTTTTTTCGACTATAAAATCACACTTTAAAATTGGACGCAAATCAGAAACACAAAATTTTTGGAAGCCCGCCAGGCCGAAATGGGTTAATTTATTCCAACCAAATTTATACAACTAATTCCGGTTGCTAGGGGGAACATTTGTGCAAAATTTTAAGTCAATCGGTCGAACCGTTTTAACTCGACATCAAACGAAAAAGCTTAAAACGGCTCTGGAGCCACAACCTGTTGAATTTTAAAAATGTGACACAGCCTATGTCAGCTCCCGGGCTCTCAGAATTATTCCATTAAAATTTTGTGCCAATCGGACCAGTGGTTTTCACGCGAATTCTGGACAAACAAAAAAACAAACAATTTGTTTAGTCTACTGCAGAGCGTTCGAGTAGCTGCCCTACAACTCCTTCTTTTATATGAGCATTACACTACACCTAATAAAATTGTATGTATGAAATTTTGCTAAAAGTAATTAATCGGAAGATAAAATGTGTATATTACGGTCATACGGGTATCCCAGAGTTGACACAGTCTACTCTGCTACGCTCTTCCTCGTTTTTCTTATTCTTATGATTTTTCTCTTTTCTTTGGTATCGTATTCATGAATCATGTTACATGTACTATGTAGAGTGAAAAATGGTCTTAAAATTAAATAGTATAAATTGAGAGAATAAAAATAAAAAAACAATTAAAGAAACACTCAGTCGGTGCAACTGACTTAGAAATTCCCTACACCTATTTGGTTCAAATTTAATGAGGTATCCATAAGTCATTTTAACACCATAAAAGCTGTTATTAATTTGATCGTAAGACATAGCTAACGAAATTGACTTTATATAACTAAAAACATTTTCTAATTACACTCTCTATTAATAAATAATATATATAATTCATACTAATTTATCTATTTAAAAGTATTAAAAAACAAAAAAACTTGAAATAAATGAAAATATATTTATTCCAATTCAATTACAAAAGTGAAAAAATTTGAATTATTAAATTTTGTGATAAAAAGCTAATTAAAGCATAATATATTTAATAATTCAAATTTTTCAAAATTTGCATTATTTTTTGAGTTATGGTTTTTTAACTCATGGGCCGATTTCGCCCATATGCAATCCCCGCCGTACTTTAATTCCTAGTAACCTACAGTTAAAATTGCATCAAAAAAGCTCTATTAGTTTTTGAGTTATCGTGCCTACGGACGGACGGACATGGCTATATCGACTCAGTAGGTCACACTGATCACAAATATATATATACTTTTCCATATCTAGCTCGCTTCCTTTAAGTGGTTACAAACACCATACCAAAGTTAATATACCCTTTTCCTATTTCATAGGTGTATGGTATAAAAATATATTATTTTTAAGTTAAAGTATTAATAGTTATAATACATTTACGATATGTAAAAAGTTTAGAGAGAATTTGAAAAAATATGCAAATAAAATTTCCTACAAATTTTTTTTTTTTTTTTTTTCTTTACACGCTAACTAAACGCTAGGAACGGATTCCTGTATACATATATGTAGGTTTAATAAGAAAGGGGAGGAAAATAGGATATTAAAGGGGAATTAGGTGGTGGGTTGGAAATGAATCTAAAAAGATTCGTTTTGAATTTTTGCAAGTTGTAGTATGGAACGTTATTAACAGAGGGGAACACATTAGATGGAAGCATATTCCACATCTTAGCAGTCCTCACAACAAATGAGGTTCCATAACCAGTTTTAAACCATCTTGGGATTTTCACAGTGTAGAAATGAGCACTTACTGCTCCTCTGGTGTTACGTTGGAATTGTTTAAGAGGAGGCATAATTGATTTTAGTTCAATAGAGCAAGTGTCATAACCTTCAAGATATCTATAAAACAGAGAAATCGCTCCAATATTTCGACGAGAGTTAAGAGGAGTAAGTGTTTCTTGCTCGACAGGGTCGCCTATAAGGCGTAAGGCGCGATTTTGAATTTTGTCGAGGTAACTCAAGGAAGTTTGGGATGCGCCAGCCCAAATGTGAGAGTTATACTCCATTTTAGGTCGAATATAGGCTTTACAGATATTAGACAGATCCTTAGGAGAGAAATATGTTTTGCAACGAGACAGAAAACCCAAGCACTTGGCAGCATTCTTAGCTATATCAAAAATATGCTCATTCCACAGCATTTTTTGATTTAGCTGCAACCCTAAAATGCTTAGATTTTCTGATCGTTCAATATTTTCTCCTTGGAATCGCAGAATTGGGTTGAACTGATTTCTTTTGCAGGAAATCAGACAGCTTTGAGTTTTTGAGGTATTAAACTCAACTCTATTACTTTTACCCCAATCAGCTATCTTAGCTAAGTCATGGTTAAGTAAACTAACCATGATATTTCTTTTCGAGCTGATTGCGGTAGGTGTGACGTTAGATTTTTTAAGGAAATCGTAGGACGCCACTAGAGTGCTGTTGTCGGCGAAGCTATGGATTGGATTGAGGGTAGAGGAGAGTAAGTCGTTGATAAAAATCAAAAAAAGAGTTGGTGATAAGGCGGAGCCTTGTGGAACGCCAGCGTTAATTTCAAAGGTGTCAGACATAAAACTCTCGACAAGGACACGAATACGACGATTCGAAAGAAAATTCTCAATCCAATTGCAGAAAGGGTTACCAAGACCAATAGCTCGGCATTTGTTCAAAAGAGCAGAATGCCATACTCGATCAAAGGCCTTTGAGATATCAAGAGCAACAACCTCAGATTCACCGGAACAGTGAATACTGGTGTTGAGCTTTTCGCTGAGGTTTTCTAAAAGATCACCTGTTGATCTTTGGCTTCTAAAGCCATATTGCCTATCATGCAAAATACCTCTGCAGTCAAGATATCTATATATATCATCATATCATCAACCGTTTGTTGACGAGAATTTCCATAACTTTGGAAATGACCGAAATAATGGCTATTGGCCGGTAATTGGAGGGGTCGCTTTTGTCACCTTTTTTGGGGATAGGAGAAACATGAGCAATTTTCCATTGACTGGGATATCTACCAGTCGAAAATGATAATGAAAAAAGATTGCGCAGAGGTTTCGAAATGGGAGAGGCAATATGTTTAAGAACCCTCGCAGAAATTCCATCGGGACCAGTGGACTTTCTAACATTCAGATTTTCGAGCACTTTCACTATAGTACGTGTTCTAAAGTACACCCTTTGAAGAATTTTAACCTTAGTAGGATCAACAGAGGGTAGTACTGGTGGAGTTTGTACTGTAGGAGGGAGCGTAGAATTTGCTGCAAAAGATTTTGCAAACAAATTGGCTTTAGCAACTGAATCTGATATGATAGAATTATTGTTATCAATCAGCGGCGGAAAGGATGATTCGCAAAAGTTATTCTTTACACTCTTTGCAAAGGTCCAAAAAGAACGATTGCAGTGAGGTAGATTAATTATTTTACGTTTTAATCTTTGGTTGTAAAGAAACTTTTGCTGATTCATAATTCTTTTGCAATTGTTCCTGGCGACTTTCTGCTTGAACATTTTGAACTGCTCTTCTTTGAATTGAATTGCTTTCCTGCAGATGTCATTAAACCAAGATTTGGAGTTGGTTTTTACCGATTTATATAGCTAGGAATGAAAAGTTTCACACCTAGCATAATTGTTTTACTAATGGCATCAGCAGCAAAGTCAACGTTTCTATGACGGAAACACATTGACCAATCGAAATATCCCCAAAAACTATTCAGACCTACCCAGTCGGCCCGGTTATAGTGCCAGACTAGCCTCTTAGGAATAGGGTTTCGGTTGGCCGATGAATCCATTGAAAAGCTGGATTTAACAAGACAATGGTCGGAGCCTACAATTGGAGAGCTAACAGAAATATTGTATTTTTCTGGGCTTCAAGTCAGGAACAAGTCCAAAAGATGTGCGTTTTGATTGTCTCGGTCCGGAATTCGAGTTGGGCTCTTTACAAGTTGTGAAAGTTGGAATAAGTTTGAAAATAGTTCAACCTGTTTACCTTCCGGGCTATTGTGACTTGAAAAATGGAGCCAGTTTTTGTTGTGGACATTGAAATCACCCGCGACAGCTATCTCACATTCGGGATTCTTTTCCAGAATTTTATTGATAGTGTCGGATAATTCTTCAGTGGCCCCAGCAGTTTCCAACTCACTGGCTTGGGGAGATCTGTATAAAAAACAGAAAAATATTGTAGCATTTTCAACACGGAGTTTAACCCAGAGATAATGAAAAATCGGGTTGGAGCTCTTAAGATCATGAAGGGTGTTGAAAGCTACATTAGAGCGTATATATAAAGCGACTCCTCGATGAGGAATAAAAAGCGGAACAAGTGTATAGCCGTTGATATTATAATTAGTATCGTCACCTACAACTTGTGTTTCGCTTAAGGCAAGTATAGCTAGTCTTTCTGAGTTAAGATGGGCTTCAACTGAATGAAAATTGCATGCTAAGCCTCTTATATTACTAAATTGTAATAAAAAATTTGAGTCCATTGACTACAACTTGCGAGCGGAAAAGGAGGGAAAAAGAATAAATTTGAAAATATTTACTTTCAAATTGAAATATAAAAAAAAAAAAACAAGTAAAGAAACAGTCAGTCGGTGCAACCGACTTAGAAGTACCCTACACCTATTTGGTTCAAATTTAAGGACATATCCATAAGTCATTTTAACACCATAGAAGCTGTTATTAATTTGATCGTAAGACATAGCTAACCAAATTAACTGTATAATACTAAAAACATTTTCTAATTACCCTATCTATTAAAAACTACTACAAATTCTTACTAATTTATCTATTTAAAAATATTAAAAAACAAACAAACTTGAAATAAATGAAAATATATTTATTCCAATTCAATTACAAAATGAAAAAATTCTAATTATTAAATTTTGTGATAAAAAGATAATCAAAGCATAATATATTTAATAATCCAAATTTTTAAAAATTGCAATTATTTTAAATGGTTAGTTTATATACCTAATAGAAAAGCTTATAAACGCAAAATATGCAATAAATGTATTTCTAAAATACAATTAAAAATTTACACCTTTTCATATAATTCATTTAAATATAAAAATAAATTTTACATAAATGCAGCAAGTACCTTTGAACATAGCTGAACCACTACAATTAAGTCTAGATTTCGGAGACACATAGGACATAGGAAATATATTCATTGGCTTCGAAATTAAACTCGACCACAACCAATTCCCATAGTACTTTCATTACTAGTAACCTACTGTTAAATTTCATCAAAATGCCGGCATTATTTTTTGGGTTATGGTGTTTGCAAGATATATGTTTGTTAGTCCTTGAACTTTTCAAGGGTTCCAGGACCCGAAATTATGGTACGATTTCGCCCATATGCAGTCCCGTCATACTTTCAATACTAGTTAACCCTTGTACACAATTGGAACGCTCTATCTTAATTTTAAGTTACTAGTTTTATTAATTTCGATGATAAGCTTTTACACATTGGGGGGTCTAAGAGAGGTTCTGAACCACCACTCCAATTGATCCCAAATTAGGGGGGCACGCAAGAAATAGTAAAGAACACCCTTGTGGCAAATTGGAAGCTTCTACATTTGTTTCAAGTTATTATCTTTATTAATTTCGAAAATATGCTTTAAGGGCCTAAGAACTGAGTGGCTGGTCCCCGATCCACTACTCCAATGGGGTCCAAATTTCAAAGACACTTACGAAATAGGAAGGGACACCCTGATACCAAATTTGGAGGTTCTATCTTCATTGGTTTCGGAATTATGCTCGTTTGGCCTAAATTCGATCAAAAAGTTCTAGGTTTCGAACCCATGGTCCAATCCCGACCTTATGCAATTCCCGAAGTAGTTTCATTACTAGTAACCTACAGCACAAATTTGATGAAGATAGCGTCATTAGTTGTTGAGTTATCGTAATTTTTTATATTTGTTCGTTAGCCCTGAAACCGATTAAAAGGTCCAGAATCCGAACCCATGGGCCGATTTCGCCCATATGCAATCACCGCCGTACTTTCAGTCCTAGTAACCTACAGTTAAAATTTCATCAAGATAGCTCCATTATTTTTTTAGTTATCGTGCCTACGGACGGACGGACATGGCTATATCGACTAAGGCGGTCACGCTGATCACAAATATATATACTTTTCCATATCTAGCTCGCTTCCTTTAGGTGGTTACAAACACCATACCAAAGTTAATATACCCCTTTACCTATTCTATAGGTGTAGGGTATAAAAAAATTTAGAAAACATATATCACACATACACAGTACTTAAAACCATAATGAAAATAGTGAAAATATAAACGAAAAAATAAAAATTTAAAAATAGTAATAGTAATGGTGCCAGCACCAAAATAGTGGCGAACATTACAAACGAAAATCCATATACAACAGTTTTTTATACCTTATTGTACCCAGAGACTGTTTGCAAAATTCACCACTAATTAGTGCGGACACAAACCCTCTCAAAACATTATATAATATCCCACATATAATAATGAAAGCATATATAAAAAAATTAACAATGTTTATCTATATTTTATTTATTTAAATGTTTATCTATATATAATTCTTAATGCTTAAACGAACTAAGATTTGAACTCAGTATGTTGGTTGTTCAAGAAATAGCATACAGAAAAAACAAATCAAATAAGTCTGTAATAGTAAAGTCAAAAACTAATAAAAGTATCAATAAAACATTGAAGTTTCTTTTTCAAATTGTGTAAGAATAAAAAATTTATAACTGAATTAGTGGAAAAAGAAAAAAATAAAATAAATTAAATTTTAATTCTAATAATATATAAATTTAACTAATTTATTCATTATATAACTAATCATTAAATTAAACTATTTAAAAAAAAATAAAAAAAAAATTCGTGCTAACATTCCTTCAAATAAAAGACATAAAGTTTTAGACAAATATAGAAAACTAAAAATAAGTGAAATAGAATAACATTTAATTGCCCAAGTCCAGATCTTGACAGCCCAACTCAATGAGCAAAAAGCAATTATAAATAGCATCAATTAAAATGAGTTCTCTCTAACTGCGGATCAAATCATTTGAAATTTTAACGAGACTTCACCTTTCTCGGGTGAGGATTCATTTACTTTAAAAACACTGGAGGACTAAGTGTCCTTATGTGGTACAAACAATATACCTCTAAAACAAAGTTTTTTAAAAAAATTTTTGGAAAAGCAAAAACATCTATTTTGGAGATTTCTGAGAATCATAGACAATCAACTTTGTCAATCCGAAATTTACTATTAATTATAAAACAAGACAAAAAACCGGTTAATAAATACAAAAATGAATCTAATAATAATTATCATTCCAATTTTAAAAATAATCATTACAATCAAAATTATCAAAATTTCAATACTAAATATAGAAATTATTCTAACTCGGGGAAATATAGATATAATAACCATAATAACGAACAAATAAAAGTTGTCGGATTTAGTGAGGGAATAAATTTTACAGACTTGCCTCGAAAATTAAACTCAAAAAAAAAAAAAATTAATTTCATGGATTTAATAAAAAGCTATTTGAGTTTCTTAATGTAGCAATATTCATCAGCCACCATTTTCTTGGTTAAATCATAATATTTTTTTATCATATGAAACTTTCCTTAATATATATTTCTGAAGAAATATATTATAATTAACATTGCAATAAATAACAATTATAAGCCTCTTGACCTAACGCAACAAATATAATTTTTTTTGTATTAATTATTATTCATTCAAGTAGGTACTTTAACATTCAACTAAGTTGAACGGTTTCTCTTTATAATACACAAGTGTTGGCGAGACCTAGCCAACATGTAAAACAATATTGCACATCAAAATTATTATAAATATACTTCACACAATATGATGGCAATACTCATACCTTTAAATTTATTATTATGCATCCCATACATGATGGACCTGTTTTGTTGCTATGCATCTTTTACACGATATTTTCAACTTGGTACACGTACTTGCGAAGTTGAATAGATTGCATTACACGTACAATTGTGAAATTTTTATTTTTTCTTTTTCTTGAACACAAAATTTTAGAAAAGAAGAATATAAAATTCAATATTGTAAATATACATACATACATATTCATAAAAAAATACAAAAATATTTTTAAAGAAATAGTGGCAAACAGATAAGAGTGTAGTATATCTTGACTGTACTGTATTAACCAAAACTGCTATCACCAAAATAATTTTAAAACAATATTATTTAATAACAATAATGCTGACTTTTTAGCACATTTTCAAAGAATTTTGTAAAAATGTGCCTATATAGCTTCACTCTGTCCGTCCGTCTGTCCGTCTGTCCGTATGTTTACAAAAACTTTCACATCGTTTGAAATAGAGAAAAGAAATTTTAACCACGAGTAGGTATTACAAAAAAAATAATTTCGTAGAAGAATTTTTTTCGGTAGCCCCACCTGCTACGGGGCTACAGCCCCCCAAAGTTGGAAAAAGTCCTATATTTGAATTGTTATAAAAAGACTTATGTTCGATATATTTTCAATCTGAAAACGGCAAACGATAGCTGGTTTTATAAATTTTATAAATTTTTACAAGTCAAATGTTTAGGGTTGCCATACGGTACTGAAATTTAACACTACACAAAACTCAATTTTTGCTAAATTTTTGGCCACACATATCTTCTGAACGGTACAAGCTAGGGTCTTGAAATTTTGCGAGAAGTTAGATCCTCAAAAATTAGTAGGAGTCGGTTAACAAAATTTTTTTGTCAGGCCCCCTATTTAGGAGCTATAAGGGCTCGAAAATTGAAATTTTGCTATTTTTAAACACCTGTAACTTGAACACCTGTCCAAATTTTTTTTTAGTGATATACAAAATTCAAAGCTCTATACATATATTTCAATATGTGTCAAAGGTTTTTCTTAATTTTGAAGGGTGGCGAAGCTACAGCTCCTGCAAATTCCAAAAAAACCCTATATTTAAATTGATATAACCAGAGTTTTGTTAGGTTTATTTTCAATCAAAAAACGGTAGAAGAGAGCTGCTTTTATAGGCTTTACAAAAATATGTCGCTTAAATGTATAGGGTTGCCATACGGTACTAAAATTTATCATTATATAAAACTCAATTTTGCAAAATTTTTGGTCCCATATATCTCCTAAACGGTTTAAGATAGGGTCCTGAAATTTTGGGAGAAGTTAGATCCTCAAATATTAGTAGGAGTTGGTTAACAAAATTTTTTTGTCAAGCCATCTGTTTAGGAGCTATAAAGGCTCGAAAATTGAAATTTTGCTATTTTTAAGCACCTGTAACTTGAACACCTGTCCAATTTTTTTCTTTTTAATATACAAAATTTAAAGGTCCAACATTATATTTTAATATATGCTAAAGATTTTTCTTAAATTTAAAAGCGGTTCCTTTAATTAAAGAAAGTGTCTCTCAGTTTTACCTATTTTTGCTTAAATTGTATAATTCTAAGTAAAATCCCAAATTTTTATTCACAATTTAATTTCAAGAACCTAAAAAATGGAGGGGGAGGGGAGGGTGGAAAGTAAAATGAAGTTAGATCCTTGAGAAACTTGGCAACCTTCTCTATTGAAGGGCTATAACAACTTTAAAATAAAAACTTTACTGTTAGCAGTAAATTCTATAAGTAAGCAGTAACTATTTCCAAGTAAATATTTCCAAAGTTAAACTCAGTATGTAATACAATATAATTTTGAAAATGTGCTTTTTTAAAAACCCTTGGTTTTTTTTCATCACTTGTTTTTATAGTATTCAAACTTGCACTTTATGCGAGCTAACGCTATGTAAAAGCATTTGTCTTTTATAGATTATATTTTGGTTTGCCGTACCACAAAACGGAATATTAGGCCAGTTGATGTGCGATATCCTTTTTCGCAGTTTAAATACTTAAAACGAACTTTCTGATCTGTATTGGGTGAGCATCTACGTATGCTCATATTGACATGATCACAAAGGATCAAAAAGTTCTAAGTTCCGAACCCATTGTCTAATCCTCACCGTACGTAATCACCGCCGTAGTTTCATTACCAATAACCTACAGCACAAATTTCATAAAGATAGCCTCATTAGTTGTTGAGTTATCGTGATTTTTTATATATGTTCGTTAGCCTTGACACCGATTAAAAGGTCCAGAATCCGAAGCTTTGGGCTGATTTCGCCCTTATACAGTCCGCGCTGTACTTATAGTACTAGTTAACCCTTTTACACAATTTGAACGGTCTATCTTAATTTTAAGTAACTATTTTTAGTAATTTCGATTATAAGCCTTTAAAACTTGGGAGGTCTGAAAGGGGTACTGAACCACCACTCCAATTAATCCCAAATTAGGGGAACACGCAAGAGATAGTAAAGAACACCCTTGTGCCAAATTGGAAGCTTCTACATTTTTTAAAGTTGTTATCTTTATTAATTTTAAAGATATGCTTAAAGGTCTTCGGAAATGTGTGGCTAATCCCCGACCCACTACTCCAATGGGGCTCAAATTCCCAAGACACTTAGGAAATAGGAAGGGACACCCTGATACCAAATTTGGAGGTTCTATCTTCATTGGTTTCGAAATTATGCTCGTTTGGCCTAAATTCGATCAAAAAGTTCTAAGTTCCGAACCCATTGTCTAATCCTCACCGTACGGAATCACCGCCGTAGATTCATTACTAGTAACCTACAGCACAAATTTGATGAAGATAGCGTCATTGGTTGTTCAGTTATCGTGATTTTTTATATATGTTCGTTAGCCCTTCGATCGATTAAAAGGTTCAGAATCCGAACCCATGGGCCGATTTCTCCCATATGCAATCCCCGCCGTACTTTCAGTCCTAGTAACCTACAGCTAAAATTTCATCAAGATAGATCCATTATTTTTTGAGTTATCGTGCCTACGGACGGACGGACGGACGGACGGACATGGCTATATCGACTCAGGCGGTCACGCTGATCACAAATATACATACTTTTCCATATCTAGCTCGCTTCCTGTAGGTGGTTACAAACACCATACCAAAGTTAATATACCCCTTTACCTATTCTATAGGTGTAGGGTATAAAAAATTAAAAATTTTAATTATAAAAATTTGAAATATAAATTATTTTTTTTTTGAACTTCTATTTTTCTAAAATTCTATGGACGTTATAAAAATTCAAAAATTAAAAGACTTGTTAAAAACTTTGAAAAAGAACCCAAACAGAACTTATACTTTGACTTATATTGAAGAGAAACATAAAAAAATTAATGAGGTTTGGGAATATTTTGAACAAAAAGGTAATGTCCGGTTTGAAACAATTGCAAAAATTAAAGAGATTATAAGACAAATAACAACATACTTAAAACCAAAAATAGAAACAAATATAGAAACAAACAAAATAAACATGGCAAATTTTGAATTATCGACAGCTATAAAGATCATACCTCAATTTGAAGGAAATATAAAAGATATTTCAAATTTCAAAGGTCTTATTGATTTTTATGCTGATACGTTAAAAGATGCTAAGAAAACAAAATTAGTAAAATTTATTTTAGCTACAAAACTTTCTGACAGAGTTAAAAATAGGTTAATAATAGCAGAAGAGATTAGAAAAATTTAAACAAACAATAGCATCGAGTTTTAAATCAAACAAAAATGCATCAAAAATCCAGTTGAAATAGCAAACATAAGGGTGCGTTTATGTTGGAGCTGCGATAAGTGATAAGAGCGTCAATAAGAGCATCGATAAGAGCATAGAAAAAGCTATGCTCTTATGCAGTGTTTATATTGGAGCTTCGATATAAGCGATGTAGAATAAAAAAATAATATTATTTATGATTGTTTTAGATTAAAAAAAAAATATTTTGTATGGTTGTTTTAAATTTATCTGGTAATATTCTTAAAATAAAAAAAAACAAGTAAAGAAACAATCAGTCGGTGCAACCGACTTAGAAATACCCTACACCTAT
Source organism: Dolichopus griseipennis (assembly GCA_963082915.1). Taxonomy (NCBI): domain Eukaryota; kingdom Metazoa; phylum Arthropoda; class Insecta; order Diptera; family Dolichopodidae; genus Dolichopus; species Dolichopus griseipennis. Next base: position 274,989,998 of record OY720441.1, read on the forward strand.
TTGGTTCAAATTTAATGACATATCCATAAGTTATTTTAACGCCATAAAAGCTGTAATTTGATTGTAAGACAAAGCTAACCAAATTAACTTTATAATACTAAAAACATTTTCTAATTACACTATCTCTTAAAAAATATTTCAAATTCTTACTAATTTATTTATTTAAAAATATTAAAAAACAAAAAAACTTGTTATAAATGAAAATATATTTATTCCACTTCAATTACAAAATGAAAAAATTCTAGTTATTAAATTTTTTTAAAAAATCTGATCAAAGCATAATATATATAAATTTGATTGTAAGACAAAGCTAACCAAATTAACTTTATAATACTAAAAACATTTTCTAATTACACTAACTCTTAAAAAATATTTCAAATTCTTACTAATTTATTTATTTAAAAATATTAAAAAACAAAAAAACTTGTTATAAATGAAAATATATTTATTACACTTCAATTACAAAATGAAAAAATTCTAGTTATTAAATTTTTTTAAAAAATCTGATCAAAGCATAATATATATAATAACCCAAATTTTTCAAAATTGCAATTATTTTAAATGGCTAGTTAATATACCTAATAGAAAAGCTTATACGCAAAATATGCAATAAATGTATTTTTAAAATACAATTACTAATTTACGCCTTTTCATACAATTCATTTAAATATAAAAATAAATTTTACATAAATGCAGCAAGTTCCTTTGAAGAAAGCTGAACCACTACAATTAAGTCTAAATTTCGGGAACACATATGATATGATTTCTATTCTTTGGCTTCGAAATTGTACTCGTTCGGCCTCAAATCGATCAAAAGCTTCTAGAATCCGAACTCATTGACAAACTCGACCAGAACCAATTCCAATGGTCCTATCATTACTAGTAACCTAAAGTTTAAATTTCATCAAAAAAGCGGCATTATTTTTTGAGTTATGGTGTTTTTAAGATATATGTTTGTTAGCCCTTAAAATTTTCAAAGGTTGCAGAACCCGAAACCATGGTACGATTTCGCCCATATGCAGTCCCCGTCATACTTTGAATACTAGTTAACCCTTGTACACAATTGGAACGTTCTATTTTAATTTTAAGTTACTAGTTTTATTAATTTCGATTATAAACTTTTACACATTGGGGGGTCTAAGAAAGGTACAAAATTAGAGGGACACGCAGGAAATAGTAAAGAAATGCCATGTGCCAAATTTGAAGCTTCTACATTTGTTTCAAGTTACTATCTTTATTAATTTCGAAAATATGCTTTAAGGTCCTTGGAACTGAGTGGCTGGTCCACACCCAGTACTCGAATTGGGCTCAAATTTCAAGGACACTAAGGAAATCGAAAGCGACACCCTGAAACCAAATTTGGAGGTTCTATCTTCATTGGTTTCGGAATTATGCTCGTTTGGCCTAAATTCGATCAAAAAGTTCTATGTTCCGAACCCATTGTCCAATCCTCACCGTACGTAATCACCGCCGTAGTTTCATTACCAATAACCTACAGCACAAATTTCATGAAGATAGCCTCATTAGTTGTTGAGTTATCGTGATTATTTATATATGTTCGTTAGCCCTGAAACCGATTAAAAGGTCCAGAATCCGAACCCTTGGGCTGATTTCGCCCTTATGCAGTCCACGCTTTACTTTAAGCACTAGTTAACCCTTGTACACAATTTGAACGTTCTATCTTAATTTTAAGTTACTATTTTTAATAATTTCGATTATAAGCTCTTAATACTTAAGAGGGTCTAAGAGGGATACTGAACCACCACTTCAATTGATCCCAAATTAGGGGGACACGCAAGGGATAGTAAAGAACACCCTTGTGCCAAATTTGAAGCTTCTACATTTTTTTAAGTTGTTATCTTTATTAATTTTATAGATATGCTTTAAGGTCTTCGGAAATGTGTGGCTGGTCCCCGACCCACTACTCCAATGGGGCCCAAATTTCAAAGACATTAGGAAAATAGGAAGGGACACCCTGATACAAAATTTGGAGGTTCTATCTTCTTTGGTTTCGGAATTATGCTCGTTTGGCCTAAATTCGATTTTCTAGGTTCCAGGTTCCGAACCCTTGGTCCAATTCCGAACTTACGCAATCCCCGAAGTAGTTTCATTACTAGTAACCTACAGCACAAATTTGATGAAGAAAGCATCATTAGTTGTTGAGTTATAGTAATTTTTTATATATGATCGTTAGCCCTTCGATCGATTAAAAGGTCCAGAATCCGAACCAATGGGCCGATTTCGCCCATGTGCAATCCCCGCCGTACTTTCAGTTCTAGTAACCTCCAGTTAAAATTTCATCAAGATAGCTCTATAATTTTTTGAGTTATCGTGCCTACGGACGGACATGGCTATATCGACTCAGGAGGTCACGCTGATCACAAATATATATACTTTTCTATATCTAGCTCGCTTCCTTTAGGTGGTTACAAACACCATACCAAAGTTAATATACCCTTTTACCTATTCTATAGGTGTAGGGTATAATAATAAAAAAATTAAATTAAAAAAACTTAAGAATTAAATATAATAAATATAATAAAGCATACCTAATTGTAATTGTTTATTTATTGAAAGGTGGAAGTAATAATAAAAAAATTTTAAATTGAAAAAAAATTAAATTATATATTTTAAAAAGTTATTTTATAATTATAAAAAATTAAAAAAAAAATTATACAAAAAAAAATTAAACAAAAAATATTTTATTAACAATAAAAAAAAATTTTTATTTTATTACATTATTAAATGTATATTTGCACCTCCTTGAGAGTTTGTATTAAAAAAAAAATAAACAACGAAATTAACATTTATTTAAAAAATTACAATAACAAAAACGAGAGCAAAACATTTATTTAAAAACTTTGATCATCGATAAGAGCGTAGAAAACTAAATAAAGAGTTTTCTATGCTCTTATCGCTTATCGATGATCAAAGCGATGCTCCAACATAAACACCTCTATTTAAATTATGTATTTAGTTTTCTACGCTATGCTCTTATCGACGCTCTTATCACTTATCACAGCTCCAACATAAACGCACCCTAACACAAGGTAATAAAGGCATAAACGACTTTGCGGCAAATTTGTAAATCTAATAGCACAACTGAATGAACTACAAATAACAGAGCAAGGAGAAGAACATAGGAGTATTATAATTAAATTAAATGACCAATTAGGTTTAAATACATTCAAGAATGGCATGAATGAAACATGCAAAGCTGTGATACTAGTAGCAAAACCTAAAAGTTTTAACGAAGCGATACAGCTGGTATCTGAGATGGATAACGACATGCGATCAAATAATGTCATGTATTTTAGATCAAACAATTATAGGGGTAGAAATAACTATCAATATAACAAACGCAAATTCAATAACAATAACAAATAATTTTAATAACAATGTTAATTATAGCGGTAATTATAATAACAACAACAAAAATTACAATTATAGAAAAAGTAACAATAATTTCAATAATAACAACAACAACAATAATAACAATTAGGGAAACTACAACAGCCCCGGCCAAAGAAACCCGGGGCATGCCAACAACATGCAAAGGAACAACCAAAACCAATTCAACAGAAGAAAATAAGCACAATTAGCAGTGACTATAACTGTGCGAATATAATAAAAATAAAAATAAATAATAAAAATGAATACGTAACATTACTAATAGACACAGGAGCAGATATATCTATAATAAAAAACGACATTATAAAATAACAAGTATTAGAAAATGAAAATTGCTAAATAAATGGCATCACAGATAAAAATTTTATGACAAAGGGTGTAATAAAAATAGAACTAAAATTTGAAGATTACATTATTAAACACAAATTTCATGTAATTGATGAAAAAATTAGCATAACAGCTAACGGTATCTTAGGTGGAGATTTTCTTTATAATAACAAGTGCAAAATAGATTTTGAAACATGCACATTACCCATACCTAATCAAGAAGAGGACATAGTTTTACCAATGAGTGTAAACACTAGAACTCTATCTAACATCACGGTACAACCTCAAACAGAAGCAATTATAAATATAGATTTAGAAATAAAAGAAGATAGTATAATTATAGGCAAAGAAATTGCAAAAGGAGTATTTATAGCGATTACAATTATTCCAGCCGAAGGTTGAAAAAAGTAACTATAAATGCAACTGAAGTTGAAGTTCAAGCTATAAAAAACTATCAAATATTATCTTTTAAAAAAAATAATAACATCAAGTCAAAAACAAGATTTGAAAATTTGAAAAGAGAATTAAACATTGATAATTTAGATACAAAAGCAAAAGCAACAATATTAGAAATTTGTGAAAAATTTCAAAATATTTTTTGTTTGGAAAACGAAATGCTGACAATAAACAATTTTTATGAACAACGGATTTCCACAATAGACAAGTCACCAGTATACATAAAAAACTATAGAACACCAAATGTCCAATTACAGGAAACTGACAAACAAGTTTCAAAATTAATGGAAGACGACATAATAGAAAATTCTACTAGTCCATACAACTCACCATTACTTATAGTTCCCAAGAAAAGTAAAGAAGTAACTAGATTGGATGATGTATTGCATAAATTAGGAAAATTTAAATATTTTTCAACACTGGATATGACAAGATCTTTTCACCAAATTCCGTTACATCCAAAATCAAGGCAAATGACAGCATTTTCGACAAATAAAGGGTACTACCAGTTTAAAAGATTACCATTTGGACTTAAGATATCAACAAATAGTTTTCAAAGAATGTTATCTGTAGCATTGAGTGGTTTACAAGAAGCCGCATTTCTATATGTAGATGACATAATAGTGTTTGGATCAAATCTGAAAGATCACAATACTAATTTAATTAAAGTATTAGAACGTTTACAAGAATATAATTTGAAACTAAACCCGTCAAAATGTAATTTTTTAAAACCAGAAGTTGTATATTTAGGACTCCTGATAACTTCTGAAGGTATAAGAACAGATCCTGCTAAATTCAAAACAATTAAAAATTACCCGACGCCCAAAGATGCTGATGAAGTAAGAAGATTCGTAGCTTTCTGTAACTATTATAGAAGATTTATAAAAGATTTCGTAGAAATAGCAAGACCTTTAAATCAGTTCTAAAAAAAATAAATCTAAAAAAAAAAACAAATATTTGGTTGGAGCGAAGAAAGTAATAAAGCTTTTGAAAAATTGAAACAAAAATTGATAAGACCACCAATACTAAGTTATCCAAATTTTTCTGAAACATTTATACTAACAACAGATGCATCAAACTATGCGCTTGAAGCAGTTTTATCACAAGGAAAAATAGGAGATGATAAACCCATTGCTTTTGCAAGTAAATCATTAAATAAACATGAATTAAATAAACATAAATAGAATGAGAAAGAGTGTAGTAGAGTAGACTGCGTGTCAACTCTGGGATACTCGCATGACCGTAACATACACATTATATCATCCGGTTATTTACTTTTGGCAAAATACAAACATTCAGCTTTATTAGGTGTAGAGTAATGCTCATATAGAGTTGTATGGCAGCTACTCGAACCCTTTGCAACAAACCAACCAAATTTTGCAGTAACTTTGGCCATTACACAAAACCATACACAAAACACAATACAAAATCCATACACTGGATTGTGGCCATCTCCACATTTGGAATACAACATCAATATCAGATATAAGGTTTATGAATAAATTAAAATTTAAAATTAATGAAATACCTGAATTCAGAAGTAAATATATAAATAAAAATGATGAAAATAATTTGAAAATTACAGCAGCAAAAAAGGAAATAATTGCTGAATATAGCGAAAAATCATTATCAGAGATAAAATTGATTCTGAAGAAGCTATTATTCAAAACAAGCAATTTAAATATAAAAAATTTAGCCTTGGCAAAAAATGATGAAGTATTTGAAATAATGGATATCCAAACATTTAAAAAAATGTTTAATAAGCTGCAAAACAAGTCTGAAAATACAGATTGTTTAAAAATTATATTATATGATCCTCCTATACAATAGAAAAAAAAATAGCATAAGTAAATGCATCAGTAAATTAAAACAAAAATATATATGGAAAAATATGAATAAAATAATAAAAGATTATATAAACAATTAATAATAAAAATGTAATGAAGTTAAAATAACAAAATATACAAAAGAAAATTATGAGATTACAGACACACCCACAACATCATTTGAAACTATAACAATAGATACAGTAGCTCCATTAAGACCATCTAACAACTATAAATATATTCTGACTTTACAATGTGAGTTAACTAAATACGTTGAAGCATATCCAATAGAAGTAAAAGATGCTAACACAGTTGCAAAGACAATTGTAGAAAAATTTATATTAAAATATGGATGTTTCAAAAAATTAAAAACAAATAAAGGTACAGAATTTACAAATGAACTATTAAAAAATATTTGTAAGTTTTTAAATATTGAAAAAGTAACAACACCTTACCATCATGAAACTATGGGTTCTATTGAACGAAATCATAGGGTATTAAATGAATACTTAATGAATTTAAAAGGACAAGATGTTTGGGATGAATACTTACCTTACTACACGTACTTTTACAAATCAACACCACAAAGTACAACAGGTTACTCACCATATGAATTGGTGTATGGTAAAATAAGTACACTTTCATGTGATATTATTAAATAATAAACATGGCATTTATAATTTAGATGACTATTTAAATGAATTAAAGATTAAATTAAAATTCGCTAATGAAAAAGAAAAAAACTATCTTATTAAAAATAAAGAAAATAATAAATTAAAACAAAATAATATTAATAATGATCGACTTAATTAAAAATATATATAACACCAGATTTATTACAAGAGAAGCAAAATGTTTAATTTGAATTATGAGTGTAGTGTAGAATTCTTCCACGGGCTGTCAATGGTTTTGTAAAACAATAATATAATTTTATTTAAATTTTTTCGTATTTGGTACGATTTTAGTCTTACACAATAAAAACATTTCATCATATAATTTATTGGTAATTTTATAAAACGTTAAATATCGGAACTGGTCTATATACATACACTTGACAGTTAGGAATTGAAATAAATTTGTTTTCTATTTTTTAACTGAAATACAGTCTACAATTGCTTTGATTGTTTAAATATTTTGAAATACAAATAGAGCAGTTCCAAATTTTGACATTTTATAAAATTACAAATCAATTTTATGACATATTTTCTTTGTGTAAGGCTAATAAAGGCTGTCAATATGTTTTTTTGTGTAAAACAAAAGTATAATTTTATTTAAATTCAGTTACATTTGGTACGATTTTGGTCTTACATAATAAAAACATATCATCATATAATTTATATGTCATTTTATAAAACACAATTTTATAATTTTTTACTAATACCGGGCTGCCAATATTTTTTTTTGTGTAAAACAAAAGTACAATATTTTAATTAAATTTAGTTAAATTTGGTACGATTTTAGTCTTAAACAATTAAAACATATCGTACAATCGATTTGTCGTTTTATAAAACGTCTAAATTTGGAACTGCCCTACATATCTACTCAAACTTGACAGTGCGAATTAAAAATTTTTCTTTTTATTTTTTAACTGAAATAAAGTCAACGGATGCCTTTTTTGTTTTAATGTTTAAAAATACATATAAATAAGAGCAGTACCAAATTTTTTCTTATAAAATTAAAAATATAAATTGATTCAAAATTTAAAAATGTGTAATAAAAAAAACATACGCATTTGATTAATTTTATAAATTTGAATTTTAATAATATTTTAAATACAAAAACGAGGAAGAGTGTGGTAGAGTAGACTGTGTCAACTCTAGGATATCCGTATGAACGTAATATAAACATTTTATCATCTGATTAATTACTTTTAGCAAAATTGCATACATGCAATTTTATTAGGTGTAGTGTAATGCTCATATAAAAGAAGAAGTTGTAGGGCAGCTACTCGAACCCTCTGGAGTAGACCAACCAAATTTTGCAGTAACTTTGGCCATTACACTAAACTATTTTTGAAAAATTTCAGACACCCAACTTCAATAGTTAAGTTGTATGGCAGCTTCTCGAAGCCTTTGCAGTAGACCAACAAAATTTTGCAGTTACTTTGGCCATTACACTAAACCAATTTTGGCAAAATTTCAGACACGAATAAAATAAAAATATACCAAAAGTCACTCAAAATCAAATGTCGTTTAAAAATCAAAAAGACTAAAAATATTTCAGTAGAACAATTTAGCGCTAGATGCTGCATCGCTATAATTCAGTGTAGTGCTAATTCTGAACGCGACTATTGCTTAAATTTTTTCAAAGATTTTTGACAGCAAAAAAAAGTGTACAAAAAAAATCATAATATTTAATCGGCTTATTTTTTCCCATACAAATATAAACATCCTTTTTCCGGGTAAACTATAAGACCAATTTTAATGAAACAACAACCAAAAGATAGGTTTTTTTTGTTTTCATAGGACATCATAATATTTAATCGGCTTATTTTTTCCCATACAAATATAAACAACCTTTTTCCGGGTAAACTATAAGACCAATTTTAATGAAACAACAACCAAACAATTAAAACATATCGTACAATCGATTTGTCGTTTTATAAAACGTCTAAATTTGGAACTGCCCTACATATCTACTCAAACTTGACAGTGCGAATTAAAAATTTTTCTTTTTATTTTTTAACTGAAATAAAGTCAACGGATGCCTTTTTTGTTTTAATGTTTTAAAATACATATAAATAAGAGCAGTACCAAATTTTTTCTTATAAAATTAAAAATATAAATTGATTCAAAATTTAAAAATGTGTAATAAAAAAAACATACGCATTTGATTAATTTTATAAATTTGAATTTTAATAATATTTTAAATACAAAAACGAGGAAGAGTGTGATAGAGTAGACTGTGTCAACTCTAGGATATCCGTATGAACGTAATATAAACATTTTATCATCCGATTAATTACTTTTAGCAAAATTGCATACATGCAATTTTATTAGGTGTAGTGTAATGCTCATATAAAAGAAGGAGTTGTAGGGCAGCTACTCGAACCCTCTGCAGTAGACCAACCAAATTTTGCAGTAACTTTGGCCATTACAGTAAACTATTTTTGAAAAATTTCAGACACCCAACTTCAATAGTTAAGTTGTATGGCAGCTTCTCGAAGCCTTTGCAGTAGACCAACAAAATTTTGCAGTTACTTTGGCCATTACACTAAACCAATTTTGGCAAAATTTCAGACACGAATAAAATAAAAATATACCAAAAGTCACTCAAAATCAAATGTCGTTTAAAAATCAAAAAGACTAAAAATATTTCAGTAGAACAATTTAGCGCTAGATGCTGCATCGCTGTAATTCAGTGTAGTGCTAATTCTGAACGCGACTATTGCTTAAATTTTTTCAAAGATTTTTGACAGCAAAAAAAAGTGTACAAAAAAAATCATAATATTTAATCGGCTTATTTTTTCCCATACAAATATAAACATCCTTTTTCCGGGTAAACTATAAGACCAATTTTAATGAAACAACAACCAAAAGATAGGTTTTTTTTGTTTTCATAGGACATCATAATATTTAATCGGCTTATTTTTTCCCATACAAATATAAACAACCTTTTTCCGGGTAAACTATAAGACCAATTTTAATGAAACAACAACCAAAAGAAAGGGTTTTTTTTGTTTTCATAGGACAATCATATTTTTTTTAAAATATTGCGTTTTTTCAAGTGAAAACCCGTCTTTAATTTGACGTAAATTTGAATTTAACGGCCACGCGGTTAAAAGTTGAGGCTTATGACTCTAATATTATGCGCCGACTTTCCGTGCAAATGTAATTCATTTTCGGTTGTAACTTGCAGCTCAATCAAACTATTATATTATGCGCCGACTTATGTCTTTCTTTTTTTTGTTTATTTCAAATGTCCAATGAACAAGGAGATTGAAACTTTTTTAAATTTTTTTTTTGTTTTTTTTTCTTTATCTCTCTAAAATTCCAGAGAAAAAAAAAGAGTTCTATTCGAAATGAAAGCAATACATTTGGTTTATACAGTAGTTTTCATTTATAACGAACTCTGTTCAATTTTATTTATAATAAACGTTGCACATTTTGCCAAAGAATTTACTTTTAACTAAAAATATAAGTTCTTTATTACATTCATATTTCTTTTAATTAAACTTATTATATCTAATAATTTCGCTTGGTGATTAATTTAGTATTTTTATATTTATTTTTGAATATAAAAAAAATCATAATAACGCATCAAATATACACATCAATAAAACGACATTCGTCTATTACGACGAATATTTTCTGTCACTTCATGGTCGTTATAAGCGAAAAGTACTGTATGCTTTTTTTTTGTATATTGTTGTTGCTTTTTGTTAAGTTTTTTATAATAATTAAATAACCGACTTTTGAAATATATTCTGTAGTTGCCATTACATTTGAGAGTTGTATAATAAAAGTTGTTATAAAATATGTTTGCAAAAATTTAAAAACGACAAATCTTTCTTAAAAATAATTTCTAAGTTTAATGATTTGTTCCTCAGGGCCTAACCAAAATAACGCTTATGGTGTAGAATTGCTAACAAAAAGTTTTAAATTCGTATTTGAGTACATGATATTACATGAGAACAAGTTACTGTACCTCGAATTTTTAAAATTTAAACAAAAAAATTAAAAAATGTTATTGTTTTTTCTAATGTTGTTAGTGTTCTAAAAATAAAATATTTTAAAATATTATTGTTTTTAAAAATACCTATATTTTTTTAAAAATACATTACATATATCCAAAATAATTGAAATACCTATAATATGTTTGCAGAAACTAAAACATAATAACATTTCTTAAAAAATAATGATGTGTTCTTTAGGGATCAACCATAATAAACGCGTACGGCATTTTTGAAATAAGTAGGTATGTTATGTACTGTACTTCGGAATTTTAAATTTTAAAATTGGACAAAGCAAATAAAAATATTCTAATTGTTTTTTCATATGTTGCTATGATTAAGTTTTCAAAATAAAATATTTTAAAATAATATTTTTTTAAAAAAACACACGATATATATTTATAAATATATTCAAGATATATATTTGAAATAGAATATAGAGGCAAATATGAATTGTTTTTTTTTTTTTAATTTTGGTAAAATTGTAATAGGAAAGCAGTGATGATATTTAGATAAATTTTAAAGTATAATAAAAAGATAAGTTTTTAGTTTCTTACTAATCAGATTTGTAACGCGTTCGAAAATAAAATTTTAAAAACCTGAATTCTTATTTTTTTAGCTATATTTATACAAAACATAATTTAAATACATATTTGCTGAAGTATTAAAAAATTTTCTAAAGTAACTGGGTTAAAAAGTACTTCAAAATGCCAGTATTAGGTATCTAATGCTAAAAGACTAAAAATACTTTCATATCAAAAAAAAACATGTGCAATTTCACAGGGGTCCTACTAGTTTCATTTAAAAAAAAAGAAAAATTAAAGTCAAACGAATTTGTATGACTGAAACTTCTTAATTTTAATTTTTTCCTTTTATTTTAAATAACTTGTAATTTCGTTTTGGAAACAAACACTTGACAAATTTAAATGCCAAATTACAACAAAATAAATTCCTTTTCTTTTTGTATGTCGCAATATCGGAAACCGATATTAAGTATATTATTTATTATCAGTATATTTTTTTGTATTAAGCAAATTATGAATTTTTAGAATAAGTAAAGTAAATGAAAAAGAAAATATACAATAAAAATTTATCTTATGTAATTTTAAAATGAAAATAATTTGGAATTTATGTTTAAAATTTTTATTTGTAAAATTAATCTAAATTTAACCATTCTAAAAAACGGTTTAAAATTAATAAAGAAAATAGATTTTAATCAACATAAAATTTGTGTTTTTTTATTTAAATTTTCATTCCAAAGAAATATATAATAAAATAAATATTATAAAACTGGCGCAGTCGGTAGGATCGCCAACTAGTGTAATTAATCGTGCTATAAATATTAAATAAAAAGAATTCAGTTTTAATTAAATAAAAAATAACGAGGAAGATTATAGTTGTCCTTGTAAACTTTTAGATACCCGTGCATACCCATTATGATGTATACAATAAAATAAACCGTTATTTATTTCCCTTAAGCTATTATATATATTACAAAAAAATTTAAAAAGTAAAATAGTTAGAAAAAATTTAACTTATCATTCCATAATTTTTGCTTAAAAAAAAAAACCATAAAATTAAAACAAAAAAACAAAACAAAAATCATAAAACAAAAAAAAAAACTAAAAAAACCTTAAAAGTTGGTCCGAGTAATGTCTAACTTTGCCAAGTAACTTGCCCTATTACTTTATCTGCCCAATTTTAATTTTAGCCTCGTAGCTTCATTAGATTCATAGCTACTGAATTGAAAATTTTGTATGGCAGCTGCCCGAAAATGGGGCCGTAACATTTTGAAACTTCATATAAGTGCTCGATTTATTATATAACTAACCGTGTGTAATTTTCATCCTCGTACTATAATTAGTTTTGAAGAAAATCATATTGGTGCAAAGAAGTTGTGTGGCAGCCCTCCTAGAAAATGGGGTCCTAACATTTTGAAACTTCATATAAGTGCTCGATTCATTATATAACTAACCGTGTGTAATTTTCATCCTCGTAGTATAAGTAGTTTTGAAGAAATTCATATTAGTGCAAATAAGTTATATGGCAGCCCCCCGAAAATGAAGCCGTAACATTTTGAAACTTCATATAAGTGCCGGATTCATTATAAAACTAACCGTGTGTAATTTTCATCCCCGTAGTGTAATTAGTTTTGAAGAAATTCATATTGGTGCACAAAAGTTGTATGGCAGCTCCCCGAGGCCTTGGTCCGATTTTAACCAAAAACAATAGGGAACCTAGAAATTGTCTAAAAATGACTTTGTGTGAATTTCGAAATTCTAGCCCTTTTTAGTTTGTGAGTTATCGTGCTGACACACGGTCGGACAGACACACATAGCTAGATCGATTTACTTTTTGATGCTGATCCGATACTTACCCTTGGCACTATAGCTAGGTCGTCTAGTTCGATGCGTTACAAACGGAGGAGCAATTTTAATATACTCGATGTCATATATGTATGCACGGGTATAAAAAGGTATAAAATAAAAATCCTTTTATTAAACAAAAAAAAAAAAAAAAAAAGTGTAATAAAATATAGTGACGGTTTAATACTAGTTTTTCTATTAAGAATAATTGGCGAACTATTATAAATAAATAAAAACAAAAATTTGTTCTATTATATTAATGGTGAATGAAACCGTACAGAATTCCGGTTTCACTATTTACACTCAAAACATCAAAAACAATTAGTGAAGTGAGTGAGAACTATTCTAGTATACAATTCGTAACTAGTAATAATATAAATATAAGGTGGTTTTAATTTAACAGCTCATAAAAGCTAATAACTTAATAATAAAAGTTTGAGCTGTACCTGCATTTACAGGTGACAACACTTTTTAGTTGAATAATTAATATAGATCTAACCCAATACAAAACCGTTGGTATATCAATATTAGTAGTTGTAATAACAATAATAATTTTAATCCTAGTACAACAAATTAGAAATACCAATAGATTGCACCGTAATAATGGTTATGAACCCATGGATATTGACCACAATAATATTGAAGATTGTTCTAACCGAAATAGAACTAACAGAAATAAAAATAGAATGCAAAATGAGAGTGAATGTGAAAATACAGAGGTGGAAAATTTTCAAATAACGCCTCAAATAGTTCACTACCCATAGTTGAACTGACAGTACTGGGGCTGCTACATCAATTATAGATGATAGCATTTTTCAACAAAGTAGATTTTCTAAATCAAAAACATCTCTCAATTTAATTACGTTATCGGAAAATTTTTTTTTTTTATTCCTTTTCCACTCCTTTAAGGAGTATAGAGCATTCACCAAGTTTTTATTTTAAACTAGGCTTCAGTTTCTTTAATCATAATATTCACTAAGCCGTTGATTACTCGGCTGTAGCTATTGTATAAGGCTACGAACTATGAATGCACAAATGTTAACTTTGTGCGCCATCTATAATCTTACACAAGAATTATTTATATATTTTTATTAAATCTATTTTATATTACGATATAAACTATTACGATATAATTAAACAATTTTACGATATTTTGTTATTGGATATGATCTGACCGGGGTTTGAACCTGAGACCTTCCCCATGGAGGCGGCGTCTTTATCACTAAGCGATTGGTCAGATAGGGAAAATAGGGAAATAAAATACGAAATAATAACCAAAACACCATCAGAATTTAATGAAAATTCCACCATGTCTTGGAAAATTTTTGACTTAAAACATAAAAATTTTGATACTATTATTGGGCAAAATGTCCTTAGCCAAAATTGATCTTTTATAAAAAACAGTCAAAATCAACGGAATAAAAATTAAATTTAACGACGATTGTCCGTTTAAAAATATTTTTCAATTGGAAACTGTTCAAATGAACCATTCAGATATAATTAATAATTTAAAAACAGAACATATAAATTCGGAGGAATTAAAATATTTAAAAATGATAACATATAAAAAAAGCGATATTTTCTATAAAGAAACATCACATTATAATAGAAAGTTCACATCCAATTTATTCAAAAATTTATCCATTTCTCAAGGTCCACGAGATTGAAGTGGAAAAACACGTTAAAGAAATGTTAGAACAAGGAATAATTCAGGCAAGTAATTCACCTTACAACTCCCCAATTCAGGTGGTTCCTAAAAAAACCGATATTTCTGGGATACATAAATGGAGAATCGTGGTAGATTATAGAAAATTAAACGAGGCCATATTTAGTGATAAATTTCCTATACCAAATGTGGATTCCCTCTTTGACAAATTGGATAGAGCACGGGATTTCATCAAATTTTATTTGACGAAAAAGGCAGGTGCAAAACTGCATTCTCTACCCCTCAAGAACATTACGAATTTCTACGAATGCCATTTAGGTTGAAAAGGACCAAAATTATATATTGTTTTTTTAAAAATTTAAAGGACCTTATAACAAATTATACCACATTGTGGTATCCTGATTTTAAGAAAAAGTTAATTTTAACAACTGATGCCTCAAACTTTGCAATTGGTGCCGTCTTGTCTCAAGATGGACACCCAATTTGTTTCTCAAGCTGAACTCTAAATGAACATGAAATCCGGTGCTCAACTATAGAGAAATGCACTAAGTTTACCATTAAAACCGATCACCAACTTTTAACTTGGTTACATTCTCTCAAGGAACCTATCTCTAAGAGTCAACGTTCGAAAATAAGATTGAATGAATTTGAGTTCAATATAAAGTATGTGAAACGAAAAGAAATCGAGTAGCAGACTTTCTTAGTAGGATAAATACTGACAAACAAGAAATAAATGAGAATGAAATTGAAAGAAATTCCGTTAATGAAAATGATACTGATATGGCTACAATACATAGTGTTATCGAAATTTTGAACAACCATATCCCTATAATAGAGAATATCGTTAATAAATATTACACCCAAATCCATCTTGTCAAAAATAAAAATAATGAAATAAAATGTCTATATAATAAATATACTCAAATTTTTCTGAAAATGACTTAAATGAACAGCTGGGTGGCACAGTGGTTGAGTGCCGACCTTTCATGCGGAATTTCAATCGCTGAATAATTGAATTACTCAGCAATAACAACAAAATAAATTTTTTTAAATGTACAATCAAAGCTATAGATTTATCAAACGAAAGTAAAGCATTAGAAATAATAGAAAAATCCATTCTGAGCCAAATCACAGAGGAATTATTGAAAACTATAACGAAATTGGGAAATTATACTTTTATCCAAAAATTAAAGAAATATTACATAAGTATATACATAATTGTGACATATGCAATCTCGCAAAATATGATCGTAAACCAGTAAAGTATAAATTCGAAATAAGTGAAACACCGAATTATCCAAATGATATTATCTGTGGCGACGTTTTTTATTGTTATAAATTAACATTCCTAACCACTTTTGATAAACTTTCAAAACATCTTATAGTTCAACAATTACCCGATAGGAACGCTTTAACTGTGATAGATCTTTTAAGAACTCGCTTTGCAATCCTAGGAAGACTAAATAAACTCGTGTATGAATTTAATAATTTCAATATTAAAGATTTCTGTAGAGAAGAGGGTATAGAAGTACATTTTACGTCACTAAGATGTCCAACAGGAAATTCTGACATTGAAAGACCTCACGGTACTTCAAACGAACATCTCTGAATATTCGAAGCTCAAAAACTCAAATTAACTCTTGTACATAAAATATTCCTAGCGGTCGAAAATATAATTGCACAATTTAATCTACTATTACAAATACAGAAGAAATTAAAAATTTAATTGATAAGAAAAAGATTAGAAAAATAAATAAACTTAATAGAACAAGGAAAGAATTTAAAGCACAAAAAAAAGATGAAATTGTTGTGAATCTAGGTTATTTACAACATGTAAACGATATAAAACACAACCCAAATATACTAAATTTAAAAGCAAATTAGAGGGAAACAAGATGTTAGATATTAATAATCGAAATATACATCCAACTAGAATTAAAAGAAGTTATACATTTATTACAGACTAGCAGATTTACCCGGCGTTGCCCGGGAGCGTGCAAATTGCAAAAAGAAAGCCTCAAAAAATATTTGTGGGGTTTCGATAACCCATTGTGGCCCAATAGCTTTTTAAAGGTTTTTTCGGTGCTTTGCTATAACTTAGAAATGATTTAACCGATTGCCTACAAATTTTGTATATGGCTTCGTCTATAAGAATGGAGTTCACTCTATTAACAGACTTAGAATTTGTTAACCCAAGCCAATCCGACGATTGTTCAAAAAAAAATTTGTAAATAAATTACGTCCAATTTTTGAAAGTAGATAAAACTTCTTTGAATTAGGGGAATGTTTAAAAAAATGTTTTGTCAAGTTCTTTTAACCGATTGCGAAACAAAAACTTTAAAAAACAGTTTACAAAACAGTTTGAACGATTATCTCTAATTTTTCTATACGTGGTGCTTCTTGACAATTTGGTGCTCCTTGACGATAGAGATGAGCATGGTGCGTTTCCGGTGAATAATGTTAACTGAATTAAATTTTTATTTTTATAATTATTTAATAATTATGAAAAATTTCAAGTGAAATTTAAAAAATTTGTTGAAAAATTGCAAGAATAATTATATAAAAAGCGTTTTAAAAAAATATCTTTATTACATTTTAAAATTAACTACACCATCTGTAATTTTTGTGTTAACTTTTATCAATAACATCAACTTAAATTAAAACTCCATTGAGTGGCGGGGAATCGTGCGCCGGGTAATAGCTAGTTTACATATAAGTATTATTATTCACGTTTGACTATAGGTCAAAAGGGTATACTAAATTTGCCATTATGCCATTATACCATGTCAATAGTATTTTTGAGTGGTGTACTTGAATTGCAAACGATTGAATAAAATATAGTCGATGGTTTAGAAAAGGTTTAAAAATTTACTTTTCAACTTATACTTTGGTTTGCACTTACCTCAAAGATCTACTACGCTCTTCCTCGTTTTTTTTATGATTTTATGAGAGAAATGTAGGCTTCTTTTTTGGAAAAACTGTTTAATATTTAAGCATAATATATACGAAATTGAATTTTATTATTCTTAGATTTTATTTGAAAAAAACTGCAATTTTACACTGAAATCTATTTTTAAAAAACAACAACGGCAAAGTAGATAAAAAACAAAGACTTACGAAAAAATGTAGAGAAGGAAAATCTGATGTTATTTAAATTTAAAGATATTATTCGGATTCTTTATAAGCTTTATATTTATTATTATTAATATTATCTCATTTAGCTTTTGCACTATTTGAGACTATTTGAGAGCAAGAAAATTAGTATTATTAATTAAGTGAGCTTTTGGAAAAAATATTAACTTGGGTTAATACCAAAAATTTGAAAATTTCATTGAATCTTTGTTCAAAACGCGTAAACGGGTCAAAACCAAATTCACCCTGTCGGTTTTTATAATTTAAATGCTGTGACAAAATTTTTAATAAAATACATTTAATCGTTAAAGCAAATAATATTTATAGAAAACTTCATAGCGTCGTCTTGAAAAACGTGTTAATCGAACTTAACTAAAACTTTTTGCAGCCACTCTTTTGGACTGAAAAATCAACCTGTAAAATTGGACACAAATCGGAAACACAAAGTTTTTTGGAAGCCCACCAGGCCGAAATGGGTCAATTTAATCAAACCAAATTTATACAACTAATTCCGGTTGCAAGGAGGAAGATTTATGCAAAATTTCAAGTTAATCGGTGAAATTGTTTCGACTCCACAACAAAAACAGTGAAAAAGCTTCATTGCGTCCTCGTGCCCAAACGGGTTACTCTCTTAAGCCTCTCTTTTCGACTGCAAAACCCCCCTGTAAAATTGGACACAAATCGGAAACCCAAAATTTTTGGGAAGCCTAAATATATAGTATTTTAAAACAGTTTTTCCAAGAAAGAAGCCTACATTTCTCTCATAAAATCATAAACAAACGAGGAAGAGCGTAGTAGAACTTCCTGGTAAGTACAAAACAAAATATAAGTTAAAAAGCAGATTTTTAAACCTTTTCTAAACCATCGACTATAGATTTTAAAACTTTGGCAATTCAAGTAAACTGCTTTTTACTTAGTATAATGACGTAATGGCAAATTTAGTATACCCTTTCGACCTCTCAATGGAGTTTTAATTTAAGTCGATGTTATTGAAAAAAGTTAACACAAGAATGGTGTACATGTTAATTTTGAAATGTAATAAAGCAATTTTTTTAAAACGAGTTTTTTAGAGATTTTTCAACAAATTTATCAAATTTCACTTGAAACTTTTCATAATTATTAAATAATAACAATAAAAATTCAAGGAACTCTTAATTGTCAAAAGCAGAACAAAAACGAATAGAAAAATTAGAGATAATCGTTAAAACTGATTTTTAAAGTTTTTGTTTCGCAAACGGAATCAAGAATTGAACGTAATTTACTTACAAAAATATGGTTTTTGAATAATCGTAGGAATGATAAGTATATACATGTGTGTGCCGACCTTTCAAGCGGAAAAGCCCGGGTTCGAATTCTAGTAAACAAATAAGATCAATTCTAGTTAATTCTAATAACGGAGTACTACCGTAAATTTATGAGGGGCTACTCAAAAATAGCAGTTCCAAAGACAAAATGCTTAAAGAAATACAGAAAGATTGATGTAAATAAGAAAGACTACATTGACTCCTTTATAAAATTAAAATTTTTAATTACTCACAGTCCTGTATTAGCTTATCCTGATTTCCATAAAGAATTTACGCTGATAACCGATGCCGGTAATCTATGAGCTTTATTATCCCAACAAGGCCATCCAATTGCATATGCGTTTTGAACTCTCAATGAACATGAGAGAAATTATAGTACGATTGAAAAAGAACTTATTTTATTGACGAAAAAGGTCAAAAACGCGATAGGCACATTATTTAAAGAACTTATAAATTCCAAAAACCTATTAATAAGAATGAATTATTTGATGGGAAGCTAATAGGAAGAAATTGTTGATTGAATTGTTGTAAATAAAAGTACCTATATTTTTAATGGATAAAAAAACGAATATTTAAATAATATGTAAAATATAATAGATAATAAATTATTTTAATTAATCATTTTAAATTTAAAAAACTAAATTTTATTTTTTATTGCTTAATGAGTTTTTTATTTTTTTTTGTTTTTATAATAACATTACAGGAGTCATTTTTTAACAAAGCGTAGGGAAGTTACATTATATGAATCTCATATGGGGTTCCCTTCCATATTTAAATTCATAATTAGTACTGTTATTAATTTTTATAATAAATACAATATTGTTTAAAAACTTTGTATAAAAACAAAATCAGTTCGATATACAAATATACACTAAACATTGTGTTTTATTTTTATTGCGTTCTTTAGTTCACAATAATATATATATATAAATAATATACTCAAAAGAAGTATAAAATTCAGGGAAACAAATTCCCACCATATTATACTTTATTAATTTAAAAATATCACATTTCAGAAATGTGATGCATTATTTGTAAACTAATTAACCAACAACTTAATTAAAATAAATTACTCTAGTTTTAGTTAAAGTTTAATTTATTATATTTTGTAATACTAAAAGTCAAAGTTCTAGCTAAAACCAAAATAAATCAAATAAACTAAATAAATTTGTTAATCTAAAGATTAGTGTTTTTATTTGTGTTGACCAATTTTTTTAGTGTCAACTAAAAATAATTTTATTTTTTTTTATTTTTTTTTTTATTTATTAAATATCTCTTCTATAATCTAACTTAAAACTAATTTAATACTTAAAATTATAATAAATATTAATAAAATTTAATACACAGATTAAAATTTTAAATACATTACATTTTTTTTTTGCTTTTTTATATATTTTTCAATTATTTAATTGGGGTAGTACAGCTTTCAAACGTTTGTTGAATAACCTTATGTTGGGAGCATATTTTATATAGGCAGGAAGACTATTGAAGTTTTTTATGCCCTTAAACATAATATCTCTTTTACCTCTTTCAGTTCTGGGTGCTTCTAATCAATGATGTTCCGCACTTCTTGTGAAGTAGCTATGAATTGAAGCATTTGTTTGTATTTTCAAATTGCTTTTCGTTAAGTTATTTGATAGTTTATAAATCAACTTGCAGTTTTCCAAAAATATTGTTTGTTCAACGGTAGGTAAATTTCGATCAGAATACAATGATGTAGTGGGAGAATCATATGGAAGTCTGTATAAGATTTTAATAGCTCTGTTGATAGTAGTGCTAACTGAACTAATAACGTATTTGCTACTTTGACTCCAAACTGGAATTAAATACCTTATTTTAGACTGAATGTGGGCGTAGAAGACCAATTTAGCTATATCTTCACTTAGTTTAGGACACCTTCCAATTGCATCAGTTAATGATAAAACGGCTTTTTTTAAATTATCTATGTGAATTTTCCAAGATAGATCTTCATCAATAAGTAAACCTAGATATTTCGACGATTTTACTCTTTGTATTTGTTGATTATTAATATTGATTGATAGATTAATGTTTTCTTTATTTTTTTGTTTAAATATGATGAATTCAGTTTTAGAGACGTTAATTGTTAATCTCTTATGATTTAGCCACTCACTAACTTTGTATAAATCATTATTAATATTTTCTTCCAGTTGGTTCTTGTTTTTACCTTTGTACAGAATTATTGTATCATCTGCAAACATTGAATAATGTCCACTTAGCCCAATTTTGTTGAAGCTATTCACATAAGCTAGATAAAGAATAGGGCCTAGAACTGTGCCTTGTGGAACTTCAATTTGTAGACTTGCTTCTTCACTAATATGGTCTTTTATTCTGGTTTTGATTTTTCGAAAATTTAAATACGATTTAAATAAATTGGCTGCAACTCCTCTTATACCCATATTGAAAAGGCTATTTATTAATATATCATGATTTACGGTGTCATAAGCTTTTTTTAGATCTAAAAGAATAGCGGCTGCGTAGTTATTTTTATCTAACGCCATCAAGCGCAGCGGATTCTGTGCTGCTTCCGTTTAAAAAACCAAATTGATGGTCATCAATTAGATTTGAATTTGTGAAGAATGCAATTAAACGACGTTTAATAACCTTTTCAATAATCTTAGATAGACAATTTGTCAAAGATATTGGTCTATAATTGTTAACATCTGTCCTTTTTCCTGATTTAAAAATTGGAGTGATAATACATTCTTTGGCCTTATTTGGAAAAACACCAGTCGATAAAATTACATTTATTATATCAGAAAGCTTTTTTGATGTTATGTGTCTAATTGATTTGATATATTTTATTGAAATGCAATCTTTTCCAGGGGATGAGTTAGTTTTAAACGAGTTTATAATTTGTGTTATTTCATTACTATCTTGTTTTTTTGTTTACGAATTTTAGCATAAAGTTTATTTCGTATTTTTATTACATTAAGTATAAAAGGAGTAATCCAATGGTTTTGTTTCCGTCTTCTAACTATTCTTGTTGAAGAAGCTAATGCTTTACTTACATTTATACATTCCGTAATTTCATCATAAGAGCTACACATTTGGATTTTTTGCGTAACTAAGTTTTGGAAAGCATTCCAGTTAGTTTTTTCTATAGTTACTCTTGTCATTTGTTCGAGTATGATATCGCATTTTTCAATATTTATCTCCAAAACTTTGTGGTCATTAATAGGATTATCCGACAATTTGATCGTTGCATTAAAAGTTTTAAAATTGGCAATAACGTGATCAAGGATGCTTCCATGATTAAAAACAGATTGGCAACTGCAATTTACGGCTTGCCGAGTTATTCCGTTCATAGTGGTATCATTGATTATGTTAAAGTTGTATGATTCAACTATATTAATATAACTAATAGTGTTTTCATTATTTGAAAGTAAATCTATGTTGGTATCACCTACTATGATACAGTTTTTACTGAAAGCCTTTAAGAGAATACCCACTGAATCGATGTAATCGTTTTTATCAATATCAGGAGCATTATACATTGTAATAATTTTAATGTTGGGTTTACAATTGAGTAGTTGAATTCCAATAGGATTAAATTTCACATTTACAGAATTTGGTAATGCAAGAGAAGTAAATGCAATTTTGTTTTTTATATAAATTGCTGTTCCACCGCCCCTGTTATTTTCTCTGCAGGAATGGATGGATGAAAATTCAGGAATCTGCATAAAAGGGATTTCGGATGAATAAATCCATGTTTCATTTAATATAACAATATCTGGAGAATGTGACTTAATTAATAGAGTTAGATCATCAATTTTATTCCTCATACTTCTAATATTAATATACAAAATATTTATTGTATTATTTTTATTGACAATATTTATAGAACTCATCATTTTGATATGGGTGTCATATATTTATTCCAACTTTCTCTAACTTTTTGAATGTAGTCTCTATAGTTATTATCAATATGTCTTCTGTATGAAGTTAAATCTTTATTGACGTCTTCTTTGGAAATTCCTATTCTTTCATGGTAAGTGAAATATATTTGACATAGTTCCTTGTAATTTGTTGGTAATCCATCTTGATTTATTAAGGCCTTTAAATTAGTTTGTGTGATTCCAGCATAACATATATCAGTATGATCATAAAAGTATGAAATGAATAGCCTGACATTATTGTAAATTCTGAAATCCCTTAGCCGCGAAAGCACATATATACTGTCACCTTCCTCTACTGCTTTGCGTGTTAATTTTACTATTGGTGGTTCAAGTGTGACAAAATGGTCTTTCTTTAAAAATTCAGGTTTTGTTTGAGGATTAAGCTTTTCACCTTTGGTCCAATTCGAATAATTAGGAATTGGAATGTCATTAATAGGATTAATATCATTGATATTATAGTATTTTCATTTTTAATATTATTATTTCCATTATTTGTTGTATAAGTTTCACTTAAATTCATCGAATTATTTTTAACTAATTCGTCAGCATTTGACTGTAATTGCTAATAACCAATTTTCTTTTTTATTATGCTTAATTTATTTAGGTAAACTGGGCAGTATTTACTGAAAGTGTCGTGGTCATTATCTAAATTTAGTTTCAGCCTCTTATTAGCTTCAATGCAATTAATACATTTAACTACTTTCTTCTCTTTGCACTCACTGTTGGTATGTTTCTGAAGACAATTTGAACAAGCTTCATAATTTTTACACTCAGCCGCTTTATGGTTGAACCCTTTACATTTAAAACATCTAAGCACTCTTAAGGCATCAAACAATTTGCAGCGTTCCCAACCAATTGATACTTTTTCATTACAATTGCATTTGGAAAAGACTCCTTATCAATTTCAATAATGGCATTATATTTTATATCATTATATTTATTTACCTCGTACATTTTTATTAATTTAATTTCACTCACTTCTAAGTGTTGGTTTTGATCTTTTAGTTTATTTATCAATTCATTCTCCGAATACTTTGAGGTCATATGTACTATTCCAATTCTTGGTTTTAGTTCAGTTGGAATTTTGACTTGATACTTTTCCGCTAATTTACTTTCTATTGCAGATTTGATTTTATTTCTTTCCTGTACATTCTCCGCTTCCACGATAATTATTCCATTTTTTCTATTTTCCATATTGTTAATTTTAAAGTTTTTTGGGTCTACCTTCTTATTTAATTCCATTCGTGTTATATTACACTTTTGTTTAGTTAACGGTTTAATAACTAAAGGTACTTTTTTTTTAATTACTGGAAAATTATTTTTGCTTACACTTGCATTTTGTTTTACAATATCTGAATAAAAAATATTCTGACCTATATTTCGTTTGCTTTCATTTTCATTAAAGTTTTTTAAACGTTCACAAAGTTCATCGTTTTTTAATACCGTATTATGAATAGTCGTATTAAGTTTTTCACTTTCCGTTTGAAATAATTCTGTAATTTTCGAAAATTTTTCAAATTCTTTTTGTTGAACTTTTTTTATACTTTCTAACCGTTCAGTATATCTTTCTTCAATAGGTTTTTAAAGCTGCATTGTTTCTAATTCATTTTTTTTATCGCATTATCAAATTCTTGTTTATATTCACACAAATAATCACTGTTTTTTTTAACGGCACAATTAATGTTTTGAAGAACCATATCTACATTTTGTATGTATTGAATCAATCATCACATACAAATTTAATGTTCAAATTTGAGTTTAATATATCGCTTGCTGCCTGGTCAAGCCCCGAGCACTATAATGCACTGTGGAAAATCTTTCCACACACTCCGACGCACCGAATTCCGGTTTCACCTCTTATTTTCGTGCGGCATTTATAACAGTCAGCCATACCGTTTAGTTGTATGACTAACTGTTTGAGAACTAAAATATAAAATTTCTTTTTAATTTATTTATCAACCGCGAGTCAAAAACACGTCCAATCGCGATGAAAGTTAAATTCTTTCTTTTTCTTACTTATAATTTGTGCATCTTATATTTTATCTTATACACGATGCTGGGTACTCATATATAAACTCTGGGAATAGCAATAATAGTAGAAACTTCAGTAATTAAAATAATCGAAAAAATAATAACAATACCAATACTAGAAAGATTAAAAGTACAAATAATAATAATAGCAATAACAATAGAAATAACCAACCAAATTAAAGAAATTTCCAAAGTAACCTAAGTAATAATAACAATAACAGGTTTAATATTTATAAAAATAACCAAAATTGGCCTAATAACAATTACCATTAAAGTAATAATAATAGAAACTTTAGTCAAGATAGAAATCGGTACTTTCAAAATAGTAAAAATTACAATAATTCCAATAATAGAAATATTTCTCATCCCAATCAAGGAATTCAAAATTCTTACCACAAAGAACGACCACCACAAATTGCAAATAAACCACAAAACTATTACAAGGACAAATTTTATCCTTACGTATTTTCTTTTCTCGAAATATTCGATAATTTAATAAGAAATATTTTAAAACCCCTTGGCCTTAAGTCAAAAATAGATTACGAAAAAGAAATATTATTAATATATGATAATAATATGAAACTACATTTTTTTGAGAAACAAGAAAATTCTAATTATAAAATAGAAGCAAATGAAAATTATAAATTGTCTATTCCAGTCTAGTAAGGAGAGGACCTAGCTTATCTAGAGAACCGGGACCCCCTATCTCTCTCTGTGAGGGCATATATAATGTTGAAAATTTTAAAGTAGAAGCCGATTTTAAAATTGATAACAATAAAAAAATATTAAAAAGAGTTTAATTATGATAATAATATAAAATATAAATTCACAACGGAAATACCAACGCACTATCACATATCGAAACCCTACACAAAAATAATTTTAACTGTAATTAAAAACAAGTGAAGAAACAGTCAGTTGGTGCAACCGACTTAAAAATACCCTACACCTATTTGTTTTAAATTTAACGAGAAGTCCATAAGTCATTTTAAAAACACAAAAGCTTTTATTAGTTTGATAGTTAGACATAGCTACCCAAATCAACTTTATAATACTAAAAACTTTTTCTTTTTATTAATTGAAAAATATTAAAAATTATTACTAATTTATCTATTTAAAAATACTAAAAAACAAATTAACTTGAAAAAAAATGCAATTACAAAACATAAAATGCAATTACAAAACTATATTTAAAACTTTTTATCCAATTTAACAAAATTTTACACACATGCAACAATAACTTCTTTTCAGGATTTTTTGCCGTAGTGCATTTACCCTTGATTAATTATTTCAATTTTAAATAATTTTTAAATATATTTTCTTAATTTTCTTATTTTTTTATGTTATATAATATAATTCAATTTTTAATATTTTAATTCTTTTAAGTTAATAAATTCTGGTTAGATTTAATTCATGGATTTTTAGGAATCCTATTTAGTTTTCCTTGAAATATGACGTGATCCAGATTACACGTATGGAAAAGATTAATATCAGATTGAAATATTGCGTTAGAATTGGTTAACTCTCATCTTTAATATTTATAAGGAATTTTGAGCACTTCTTTTATAAATAAGTACTACAATCATAATCCTCCGGTTATCTATAACATTAATCTTCATTAAACTTAAAGTTATTCAAAAGAAATATTCATTTTTAATAATATATATATAAAAGGTTATATAATTTTTTATGTTAATTAAAATCATTAATGCTTTGATAAGCTTTTTTATGTTAATTAATTATTTTAGCTTTTTTATGTTAATTAAAATCATTAATGCTTTGATAAGCTTTTTATTACAAAATTTAATAATTCAAATTTTTCAAAATTGAAATTAATTTAAATTTCTAGTATATATACTTATTAGAAAAGCTTATAAATGCAAAAAATGCAATAAATGTAAAACTTTTAATATAATTCATTTAGTTAGAAAAATAAATTTTATATACATGCAGCAAGTAGCTCTGAACACAACTTAAGTATCGCAAACGATTTCTTAATTATATATTACCTATGGTAATAATTCAATAAAATATATGATATAATAAAAATTAAAAGAAAAAAATTTAATTGTTTATTAAAAAAATATTTTGGTTTTATTTTAATAAATATAATACAACTAAATTGGCCTGTACGCGTAACCGCGTATTTAACTGTGTAATCATTGCGCAAACAGGAATTACCTCTTCCTTTGGAAAGTTAAAAAATAATTAACATAAAACTGCGGTATAAAGTATATTTTTTTATAATATCCCACATATGCTGTTCGAACTGACCTTGTAAATTGCTTTGGTCGATTTGAACTCTCAGATTATTTGCCGATTTGGCTCTACTAAATAATACGCAAAGTTGTCCATGTGCAAGTACAGATTGAGGAAAATAAATCTCGATTTTGTCAAAAGTTTGTACTTGTGCTTTATTTATTGTGATCGCAAAAGCTAATCTAATGGGAAACTGCTTTCTTTTTAAAGAGAATGACATATTTACATCAGTACAAATTAACTCCCTTTGTTTATCTAAAGCGGAAAAACTCTTTACCAAGGGAATTCCATGTGACATTTTCTAATTTTAAAGAATTTTTGTAACATATCTCTAACAATTAATTTATAATAAACATATTTCAGGTCCGTCAATTAGTTTTAAAATCTCTTCATTTATTTAAAACAATTCATATTTGAAGGGCAAATAATAACTTTTGAAGCAAAATTTTGAAAATCATCTTTTCATCATATTGTTTCTCCAAAAAACCAGTACAAATAAATTCATCTAGTTATTATTGAACATTTTATTATTTAATTATTTTATTGCTGGATTAAGACTAAATTAAAGAAGAACTGTCTCCCATTTTAGCATATTAAAACACTTTTAAATGCAAAAGATCTACATTATTTTTATAGCAATTTACTTTTGTATTATAGTAACCAATCCCCAAGATCTTCCTTCAATTTTTTATTTTCTACATTTTAGAGGGCTAGTACTACTTTAACAAAAGTATATATTGAAAAAAATATTTTTTTTACTTTATTTTATTTTTATTAGACAAAAACAAAGTAGGTATGTAATAAACATTTACACAGAAAAACATAAAGAGACAGCAATACTAAATAAAAATATTATGTACTACAGCCTTAAAGCTCTAAGCAGAAACTTGCAATTTGTTTTTTTTGTTATGTATATTTGTACGAGTAGGACCCACAGGTTTTTTTAGGCATTTTTGCTAAAGTATTTTATCTCTTTTAGCATTTGATAGTAATACCGAGTTACTTTAGAAAATTTTTTAATACTTCGACAAATATTTAAATTACGTTTATAAATATTGCATAAATATTCTTAAAATAAAAATTCAGGTTTTTCAAAATTTATTTTCGAACGCGTTGCCAATTTGATTAATGAGAAAATAAAAACTTAACCTTTTTATTACTTTAAAATTTTCATGAATATCATACCTGTTTTCCTACTACAATTTTAACAAAAATAAAAAAAATTCAATTCATATTAATGTTTCTTTTTATATTTGCCTCTATATTCTATGTGTTGTTGTTCTATCAATACAATTGATGATCGAATTACATTGTATGAAAATGAATTGAATTGTGAAATAGCTAAGTCGCGCTAACATATTTGTGTATTAGTAGTTTGATTGGTTATCGTTTTTAAAAAATAAAACATAGCAATTAAGATATTGTACTTTATTAAAAATATAAAAAACGAGGAAGAGTGTAGTAGAGTAGACGGTGTCAACTCTGGGATACCCGTATGACCGTTATATAAACATGATATCATTATTATTACAAACATTAATTTTTTTATTCCTTTTCCACTCCTTTAAGGAGTATAGGGCATTCACCAAGTTTTTATTTTAAACTAAGCTTCAGTTTCTTTAATCATAATATAAACATTAATTACTTTTGGCAAAATTTCAAACACACCAGCTTTATTAGGTGTAGTGTAATGCTCATACAAAAGAAGGAGTTGTATGGTAGCTACCCGAACCCTTTGCAGAAGACCAACCAAAATTTGCAGAAACCTTGGCCATAAAACTAAACTACTTTTGCCAAAATTTCAGACAGGCAGCTGTAATAGGTACAGAAAAATGCTCATTTAATAACGAGGAAGATTATAGTTGCCCTTGTCAACTTTAAGATACCCTTGCCGTGCATACCTACTATGATGTATACAATAAAATAAACCGTTATTTATTTCCTTTAAGCTATTATATATATTACAAAAAAAAATTTAAAAAAGTAAAATAGTTAAAAAAAATTTAACATCATCCCATAATTTTTGCTTAAAAAAAAAAAAAACCATAAAAAAAAAATACATCAAAAACAAAATAAAAAATAAAAAATTTTAATTCACTATCCAATAATTTTTGCTTCAAAAAAAAAAAAAAAACTAAAAAAATAATTCGCCTATCCTAACATTGGTCTGAGTGATGTCCAACTTTGCCAAGTAACTTGCCCTATTACTTTACCTGCTCAATTTTAATTTTAATCTCGTAGCTTCATTAGATTCATAGCTCTTGAATTGAAAACTTTGTATGGCAGCTGCCCGAAAATGGGGCCGTAACATTTTGAAACTTCATATAAGTGCTCGTTTCATTATATAACTAACCTTGTGTAATTTTCATCCTCCTAGTATAGTTAGTTTTGAAGAAATTCATATTAGAGCAAAGAAGTTGTATGGCAGCCCCCCGAAAATGGGGCCGTAACATTTGAAACTTCATATAAGTGCTCGATTCATTATATAACTAACCGTGTGTAATTTTCATCCTCGTAGTATAAGTAGTTTTGAAGAAATTCATATTGGTGCAAAAAAGTTGAATGGCAGCTCCCCGAAGCCTTGGTCCGATTTTAGCCAAAAACAATAAAAAACCCAGAAATTGTCTAAAAATGACTTTGTGTGATTTTCAAAACCTTAGCCCTTTTATTTTTTGAGTTATCGTGCTGACACACAGACGGAAGGATAGACAAACAGGCGGACAGACACACATAGCTAGATCGATTTACTTTTCGATGCTGATCCGATACGTACCCTTGCACTATATCTAACTTGTCTAGATCGACGCGTTACAAACGCAGGAAAATTGTAATATACCCTATGTCATATATATATGCACGGGTATAAAAAGAAGTTGTACGGCAGCTACCCGAACGCACTGCAGTAGACCAACCAAATTTTGCAGAAACTTAGGCCATAAAACTAAACTAATTTTGGCAAAATTTCAGACACGCAGCTGTAACAGGTACAGAGTAATACTCATATAAAAAAAGGAGTTGTATGGCAGCTACCCGAATCCATTGACCAAAATGGCTGAATTTAAATATCGATGACGGTTATTGCAAAAAAACGAATTTGCGAAAATTTCATCATCCTAGCTTTTTTAATTTTTGAGTTATCGTGCGGACGGACGGACGGACACACATAGCTAGATCGATTTACTTTTCGATGCTGATCCGATACGTACCCTTGCACTATATCTAACTTGTCTAGATCGACGCGTTACAAACGGAGGAAAATTGTAATATACCCTATGTCATATATATATGCACGGGTATAAAAAGAAGTTGTACGGCAGCTACCCGAACGCACTGCAGTAGACCAACCAAATTTTGCAGAAACTTAGGCCATAAAACTAAACTAATTTTGGCAAAATTTCAGACACGCAACTGTAACAGGTACAGAGTAATACTCATATAAAAAAGGAGTTGTATGGCAGCTACCCGAACCCATTGACCAAAATGGCTGAATTTAAATATCGATGACGGTTATTGCAAAAAAACGAATTTGCGAAAATTTCATCATCCTAGCTTTTTTAATTTTTGAGTTATCATGCGGACGGACGGACGGACGGGCATTCATAGCAAAATCGATTTTTTTTTCGATTCTGATCCGATCCATACGCTTGAGTCAATATATTATGTGCGTGCATATGTGTTTATGTTAAAAACTTTGCTAGTAGTATGTATGAATTTTGTATAGTTTTGAAGCATTTATCACAGTTTGTGGACAGGCTGTTTGCGGGAACGAAGAGAAGTAAAAAATAATAAAAACGATTAAAACTACATTGATTTTAAAAGGCAAAAATAAATAGGTACCCTACTCGTATTTTAAATGATTTTATTTATAATATGAAATTAATTGTAATTGTATATGCATGTGTGCATTGTGTCTATTATCTATGTATGAATTATTATCAAAGCTATTAAACTAAAAAAAGGCTATTAAAAATATTTTTTTTTAAGTTCAAATAAAATTGAATAATTTTAATTAAACTTAACTTTCTTAATTTTCAATATTTTTTTGCTACAATATGATTACTTTATTTAGAATAATAAGATTATAAGATTTATAGATTTATTATTAGTAGTAGGTACTTGGCAGTAGTACATTGGTTATTCATCAATTCATTTTTTTGAAATTGTTTAAATACTTAATTCTGTATGTTGAATGTTTACTTTATCAAAATTATCTCTTTTGTTAAAATTTTTTTAATATCATCTTGGTTTATTCATTACACTTTTGACAGACACTCTGTTTGCTCAGCTTTTGTATTTTAAGTAAGAAAATTAATTAGAAAATTTTAAAATTTTTTTTATTTTTCTTTGCGGGTGGCGGGCGGGTGGTATTGATTTATTGAATTGAAAATTTTGGCAAAACTTCCGGAAAGGGGTTGTGAGCTATTAAGATGACGTCATCACAAAACGGTACTAAATATCTCAAAGTTTCCGAATATATATACCATTAGTGGCGATGGCGCCATCTAGTGGTCGAAAAATGCATTACAAAATGTTCCTAAGATTTTGTAGCATTTTTATTAAAATGTTATATTTTTCCTGTAAGACAATAAACTGGAACCAAAATTTTATAATATTGTAGGGCATGATATTGTCTTTCATAAACATCTTGTTTCATCTGGATCGGTGGATCTACCATTTTTGAGATATTGCAATTTAAAGTGAAAATTTAAAAAAAAAAAAAAAAAAAATCAAACTTTCAAAAAAACTACTATAACTGTGAAATTTTCAAAAACACCCTGTATTATTATTATACCATTAGAAAGGTCTCTTAAAATTATTTCCAACGACATATAATAAGTATGGCATATGTTGACAAATAGCCCCACCAGAGAACATAAATGCAAAAATGACACAACAATTTTATTAAAAAATACATTTTCATACTTTATTTGTCACAAATTTATTTTGCCTTTTTGTTTTCCATTTGAAATATTTATTTTGAAATTTAAGAATGTACTTTATAGTTTGATACAATATTGAGTTGGGTTTTGTTTAGAGGATTTTTGAGGTATTTATATGTATGTAAAGTATAATTAGAAAGGATCATAGAGTTAGCTACAAAATCAGAATTATGCGCTTTTTCCAGAATATTTATAAACATATATATACACAAGAACCTGAATCAGAAGGGATTTTATAGTTGAATTCTAAATCAGGATTACCGCTTTTTCCAGAATATTTATATGTGTGTTTGTATATACAATGTTAGGAAAGATTTTTAAGTTTGATTCTTAATCAGGAGATCCGCTTTTCCAGAATATTTATAATATATGTCTATATGTTTATCCAATATTAGAAGAGATTTTAGAGTTGGGTTTTAAATCAGTATTGCCGCTTTTTCCAGAATATTTAAAAATATATATGAATATGCCAGATTCTGACTTAGAAAAGATTTTAGAGTTGGATTCAACTATTAGAGCTGGACTTATATATTCTTTATTTATTTATTTGTTTCATTATTTTTAATTATTTGATGCATCTTAATAACTCACATTTTATTATATATAAATAAACAAATAAACGTAATTAGGTATATATTTTAATTATATACTGATTAATGCCTACATATTCATGTGCATAATGTAAATTTATATTTTAGTAGATTTTTTTTTCAGACACTACGTATTACGACATTCCGCTAAGTTTTGACTACAAATTCCATTTATTATAAAGGTTATCAAGTTATCTTTAGTTAAAATAATGAAATAAAAATATAATCCCTATCTGCTATCACAAATTTTAAACTAACTATAAAATCCCTTCTGATTGAGGAACTAACATACATATATATTATACATATATAAATATTCTGGAAAAAGCGGCAATCCTGAATTTAAATGCAACTCTAAAATTCTCCTAATTCAGATTCATATAATCTGATAAAGCGCATAATTCTGATTTTGTAGCCTAAGGGCCTTTCTAATTATATTTTTACATACATATTTAAATAAAAAAAATTTTAAAACTTTGAGGTTGTCACCTCCAAAATCCCTCAAAACAAATTGCCAGAACCAAACTCAATATTGTATCCAAACCTAAAATGCATTCTTACATTTTTAAATTTGCCAAAAAGGCAAAATAAATTTATGACAAATAAAGTATGAAAATGCATTTTTTATACCCTACACCTATAGAATAGGTAAAGGGGTATATTAACTTTGGTATGGTGTTTGTAACCACCTAAAGGAAGCGAGCTAGATATGGAAAAGTATATATATTTGTGATCAGCGTGACCGCCTTAGTCGATATAGCCATGTCCGTCCGTCCGTCCGTCCGTTCTATCTCTTGTGTTCCCCTAATTTGGGATCAATTGGAGTGGTGGTTCTGTACCCCTCTCAGACCTCCCAAGTTTTAAAGGCTTATAATCGAAATTACTAAAAATAGTTACTTAAAATTAGGATAGACCGTTCAAATTGTGTACAAGGGCTAACTAGTACTATAAGTACAGCGCGGACTATATAAGGGCGAAATCAGCCCAACGGTTCGGATTCCGGACCTTTTAATCGATGTCAGGGCTAAGGAACATATATAAAAAATCACGATAACTCAACAACTAATTAGGCTATCAGAACTTAGAACTTAGAACTTTTTGATCGAATTTAGGCCAAACGAGCATAATTCCGAAACCAATGAAGATAGAACCTCCAAATTTGGTATCAGGGTGTCCTTCCTATTTCGTAAGTGTCTTTGAAATTTGGGCTCCATTGGAGTAGTGGATCGGGGACCAGCCACTCAGTTCTTAGGCCCTTAAAGCATATTTTCGAAATTAATAAAGAAAGTAACTTGAAACAAATGTAGAAGCTTCCAATTTGCCACAAGGGTGTTCTTTACTATTTCTTGCGTGCGCCCCTAATTTGGGATCAATTGGAGTGGTGGTTCAGAACCTCTCTTAGACCCACCAATGTGTAAAAGCTTATCATCGAAATTAATAAAACTAGTAACTTAAAATTAAGATAGAGCGTTCCAATTGTGTACAAGGGTTAACTAGTATTGAAAGTATGACGGGACTGCATAATTTCGGGTCCTGGAACCCTTGAAAAGTTCAAGGACTAACAAACATATATCTTACAAACACCATAACTCAAAAAATAATGCCGGTATTTTGATGAAATTTAACAGTAGGTTACTAGTAATGAAAGTACCATGGGAGTTGGTTGTGGTCGAGTTTAATTTCGAAGCCAAAGAATATATTTCCTATGTCCTATGTGTCTCCGAAATCTTGACTTAATTGTAGTGGTTCAGCTATGTTCAAAGGTACTTGCTGCATTTATGTAAAATTTATTTTTATATTTAAATGATTTATATGAAAAGGTGTAAATTTTGAATTGTATTTTAGAAATACATTTATTGCATATTTTGCGTTTATAAGCTTTTCTATTAGGTATATAAACTAACCATTTAAAATAATTGCAATTTTTAAAAATTTGGATTATTAAATATATTATGCTTTGATTATCTTTTTATCACAAAATTTAATAATTAGAATTTTTTCATTTTGTAACTGAATTGGAATAAATATATTTTCATTTATTTCAAGTTTGTTTGTTTTTTAATATTTTTAAATAGATAAATTAGTAAGAATTTGTAGTATTTTTTAATAGATAGGGTAATTAGAAAATGTTTTTAGTATTATACAGTTAATTTGGTTAGCTATGTCTTACGATCAAATTAATAACAGCTTCTATGGTGTTAAAATGATTTATGGATATGTCCTTAAATTTGAACCAAATAGGTGTAGGGTATTTCTAAGTCGGTTGCACCGACTGACTGTTTCTTTACTTGTTAATAAAATTGTTGTGTCATTTTTGCATTTATGTTCTCTGGTGGGGCATATACCGGTATATACCGTTACCGTCATAGGTATATATAGGTATATACTGTTGGAAAGAGTTTTAAGAGACCTTTCTAATGGTATAATAATAATACAGGGTGTTTTTGAAAATTTCACAGTTATAGTAGTTTTTTTGAAAGTTTGATTTTTTTTTTTTTTTTTTAATTTTCACTTTAAATTACAATATCTTAAAAATGGTAGCACCGATTCAGATGAAAGCAGATTTATATGAAAGGGAATATCATGCTCTACAATATTATATGATGTTGGTTCTAGTTTATGGTCTTACAGGAAAAATATAGCATTTTAATTAAAATGCTACAAAATCTTAGGAAATTTTTGTAATGCATTTTTCGACCACTAGATGGCGCCATCGCCACTAATGGTATATATATTCGGAAACTTTGAGATATTTAGTACCGTTATGTGATGACGTCATCTTGATAGCTCACAACCCCTTTCCAGAAGTTTCACCAAAATTTTTATAAAGAAAAATTTAAAATGTGCAATAGATATTTTTAAGTATATGTAATACATAAAATATTAAAGCTAGAAATATGTACATAGGTATTAATATGAAAAAATAAAAAAAGCTAAGAATAAAGTTAATTTCGGAACGGAAAAAGCCAACTGGAAAATTTTTAATTACAGTATCTGTACTAAAATATAAAACTAATTTTCCAATTGGCATAAAAAACCCTTTTTTATTTATTAAAATAGAAATATGTACCTGCCTAATTAAAATTCATAAATGAAAAAATGTAATTCAAACAAAACAAAATATTTACAAAAAATTAAAAATAATATTAAAAATATATATACATATACAAGTTCAAAATTTCAAAATTTAACAAAATCAATAGAAAACA
Organism: Dolichopus griseipennis; assembly: GCA_963082915.1. Classification (NCBI taxonomy): domain Eukaryota; kingdom Metazoa; phylum Arthropoda; class Insecta; order Diptera; family Dolichopodidae; genus Dolichopus; species Dolichopus griseipennis. The sequence goes on from OY720441.1 coordinate 275,026,104, forward strand.
AGTAAAGAAACAGTCAGTCGGTGTAACCGACTTAGAAATACCCTACACCTATTTGGTTCAAATTTAAGGACATATCCATAAGTCATTTTAACACCATAAATGCTTTTATTAATTTGATCGTAAGACATAGCTAACCAAATTAACTTTATAATACTAAAAAGATTTTCTAATTACACTATCTATTAAAAAATATTACAAATTCTTACTAATTTATCTATTTAAAAATATTAAAAAACAAACAAACTTGAAATAAATGAAAATATATTTATTCCAATTCAATTACAAAATGAAAAAATTCTAATTATTAAATTTTGTGATAAAAAGATAATCAAAGCATAATATATTTAATAATCAAAATTTTTAAAAATTGCAATTATTTTAAATGGTTAGTTTATATACCTAATAGAAAAGCTTATAAACGCAAAATATTCAATAAATGTATTTCTAAAATACAATTACAAATTTAGACCTTTTCATATAATTCATTTAAATATAAAAATAAATTTTATATAAATGCAGCAAGTAGCTTTGAACATAGCTGAATCACTACAATTAAGTCTAGATTTCGGAGACACATAGGACATAGGATATATATTCTTTGGCTTCGAAATTAAACTCGACCACAACCAATTCCCATGGTACTTTCATTACTAGTTCCCTACAGTTTAAATTTCATCAAAATACCGACATTATTTTTTGAGTTATGGTGTTTTTAAGATATATGTTTGTTAGTCCTTGAACTTTTCAAGGGTTCCAGAACCCGAAATTATGGCACGATTTCGCCCATATGCAGTCCCGTCATACTTTCAATACTAGTTAACCCTTGTACACAATTGGAACGTTCTATCTTAATTTTATGTTACTAGTTTTATTAATTTCGATGATAAGCTTTTACACATTGGGGGGTCTAAGAGAGGTTCTGAATCACCACTCCAATTGATCCCAAATTAGGGGGGCACGCAAGAATAGTAAAGAACACCCTGGGCCAAATTTGAATCTTCTACATTTGTTTCAAGTTACTATCTTTATTAATTTCGAAAATATGCTTTAAGGTCCTCGGAATTGAGTGGCTGGTCCCCGACCCACTACTCCAATGGGGCCCAAATTTCAAAGAAACTTACGAAATAGGAAGGGACATGCTAATACCAAATTTGGAGGTTCTATCTTCATTGGTTTCGGAATTATGTTCTTTTGGCCTAAATTCGATCAAAAAGTTCTATGTTCCGAACCCATTGTCCAATCCTCACCGTACGTAATCACCGCCGTAGTTTCATTACCAATAACCTACAGCACAAATTTCATGAAGATAGCCTCATTAGTTGTTAAGTTATCGTGATTTTTTATATATGTTCGCTGGCCCTGACACCGATTAAAAGGTCCGGAATCCGAACCGTTGGGCTGATTTCGCCCTTATATAGGCCGCGCTGTACTTATAGTACTAGTTAACCCTTGTACACAATTTGAACGGTCTATCCTAATTTTAAGTAACTATTTTTAGTAATTTCTATTATAAGCCGTTAAAACTTGGTAGGTCAGAGAGGGGTACAGAACCACCACTCCAATTGATCCCAAATTAGGGGAACACAAGAGATAGTAAAGAACACCCTTGTGGCAAATTGGAAGCTTCTACATTTTTTCAAGTTGTTATCTTTCTTAATTTTAAAGATATGCTTTAAGGTCTTCGGAAATGTGTGGCTGGTCCCCGACCCACTACTCCAATGGGACCCAAATTCACAAGACACTTAGGAAATAGGAAGGGACATCCTGATACTAAATTTGGAGGTTCTATCTTCATTGGTTTCGGAATTATGCTCGTTTGGCCTAAATTCGATCAAAAAGTTCTAGGTTCCGAACCCATAGTCCAATCTTGAACTTACGCAATCCCTGAAGTAGTTTCATTACAAGTAGCCTACAGCACAAATTTGATGAAGAAAGCGTCATTAGTTGTTGAGTTTTCGTGATTTTTTATATTTGTTCGTTAGCCCTAAAACCGATTAAAAGGTCCAGAATCCGAACCCATGGGCCGATTTCGCCCACATGCAATCCCCGCCGTACTTTCAGTCCTAGTAACCTACAGTTAAAATTTCATCAAGATAGCTCCATTATTTTTCGAGTTATCGTGCCTACGGACGGACGGACGGACATGGCTTTATCGACTCAGGCGGTCACGCTGATCACAAATATATATACTTTTCCATATCTAGCTCGCTTCCTTTAGGTGGTTACAAACACCATACCAAAGTTAATATAACCCTTTATCTATTCTATAGGTGTAGGGTATAAAAAATGCATTGATTAATAAAAAAAAAATTAACAAAAAAAATTAACAAAACAAAAATAACACAACAAAATTAACAGAACAATAATGCAACATCTGACATTTCCATGCAATATCTGTATCGTTTTCACAATTTGTGTTACTATGCATAAATGTCACTATACGCATTGACATTATTCGTGCAATAATCCAATTGAATTCGGACACAGAATGGTTTCTATTATTTCCGCCTTTTGAACGTACTCTTGCAAACATATTTTCAAGTGGGTCCTGATTTATTCTTGACGTCAGTAGAAAATTCGTAGTTAGAAGTTTACAAGAGAAAAGTTCCTCGCATAAACCTTGTATACCATTTATTGTAAGAACCAATCCTGAAATGCAAAAATTCTTTTTTCCGGAAGGAAGCTTCAATGATTTTAAATATATTATTACATTATTAAGATATTGAGTTTTTGCATCATCTTTTTTCAAAGGCTGTTTGAAAGAGTGTTTTTCTCTCAAATTTCTAGAATTTAAAATATCGAAAGTGTTATTTATTATATAAACAAATTTGCTCGTAGCCTTTGCATTTGCTTTAGCTTTCGCTGAAAAGAAATTATTAACCAAACAAGTCTCGATTGCAGCACCTACACTCCTGCTTAAAGTTTGAACTGCCAAAGGTACGTTCATTTTGCCAAAAGGTGATGGATCCATATGTCTTTTCGTTAGCTTTGGTCACATTTTAATTGCTTTATTTTTTTCATCTAATTTGTATACTTCTGAAATGACTTCCCAACTTATAATACCATCTTCTGATGTAATGTCGCATGCCAAAAGAGTGTTTCTCATGGACTTTATTAGATGAGGTGTATCAAATACACAAAATATTTTATTTCCATTAAATGACATGTGCGGCTTATCTTCTGTAATACCCAATAATTTATAATACTTTCTGTTATTAGGTCCTTGATCACAAACTATACATCTTACTTTTCAATCCATTTCAAAACATTTCTGCGAAATTTTCCTCTATAATATCCTTTAGTTTTTCTGCGGAGAGGCCTTTTTGTGTTACAAATTAACTTAAGACATATTTCCAATTAGAAAACAGACCCCGCAGCATTATCACACATATTTGGTTTGCAAAAGAACTTTCTCTTTTAGTTTCACCTAAATCCGTAAGTCCATCAATAAGATCTCTTGATAAATTATATGTCAAATCTCTTCGAATATGTATTTCATCTATCAACAAAACAACTTGTTTTGATTGAGTATCCATTTTATTAACAAGATTTTTTAAGTTATTCAAGAGACATTCATTAAATCCAGTCTGAAGATTTTTTATTGGACACCAATTATAAATTGAAGATTGGCTTGGCAAATGTAATTTTAAATCATCTTTTAAAAATGAATAAAATGATGAAGATCTGAAATTGATATTTTGCGATAAAATTTTTTGCTGCTGATTATAACTATGTTTTCTTGACAATAACATTTTACAAAATTCTTTTGCGTTAGTAGTAATATTATCTATTACATCTATTCTTGCTTCTATACTAACTTGCTTCTGTTCAAGGTTTTGTAATTTTTTCCTTAATGTGGCGTTTTCTTCTTGCAGGTTCAAACACTTTTCAGCATACAATTTTGTTTGATTTTTAAAATAAGCTACGTTTTCATCTTTGATTTTGCATTGATAGCAGAAAATTTCTGAAGATTCTGATGGCTTTCGAATTTTTGAAGGAGATGGTAATTTTGAAATGTTTTCCAAAGTTAATTGTTGATAGCAAACATTTCTTTCTGTTAATGCGGGACCATCATATACATATTTAGGTATTTCAACCGTATAAATAGAAGATTCTAAATCAAAATTATATATATCTAAATTTTCAGAAAGACTATTATTTTCTTTTTCCACATTAACACATAGCTTTGATAATAATTCATACATAGATAATAGACACAATGCACACATGCATATACAATTACAATTAATTTCATATTATAAATAAAATCATTTAAAATACGAGTAGAGTACCTACCTATTTATTTTTGCCTTTTAAAATCAATGTAGTTTTAATCGTTTTTTTTATTTTTTACTTCTCTTCGTTCCCGCAAACAGCTTGTCCACAAACTGTGATAAATGCTTCAAAACTATACAAAATTCATACATACTACTAGCAAAGTTTTTAACATAAACACATATGCACGACATAATATATAATATATATAAGTGAATATAATCATATATATATTATAATCTTTGTACATATTCTGGTATTACTGAAGTTGTATAATAAATTTTTGAATTAGTATAAGAGTTTTTATAAGAGTATAACCGTTTTTGGTATTTGTCTTTGATATTTAGTATACCAGTTTCTGATCTCGCTTTCTTAATAGAAATAAAAAAATTGCTCGTTTTTAATTTTTGTGTACTTTGTGTATATTAAGAGTCTTTACATATATCTTAAAAATAGCATAACTCAAAAAATTATGCCGCTATTTTGAGGAAATTGAAACTGTAGGGTACTAGTAATGAAAGTATCATGAGAATTCGTTCTGGTCGAGTTTGGTCAATGAGTTCGGATTATAGAGTTTTTGATCCATTTGAAAAATTTGAATTATTAAATATATTATGCTTTGATTAGCTTTTTATCACAAAATTTAATAATTAAAATTTTTTAACTTTTGTAATTGAATCGAGATAAATATATTTTCATTTATTTCAAGTTTTTTTGTTTTTTAATATTTTTAAATAGATAAATTAGTAAGAATTTGTAATATTTTTGAATAGATAAAGTAATTAGAAAATGTTTTTTAGTACTATAAAGTTAATTTGGTTAGCCATGTCTTACGATCAAACTAATAACAGCTTTTATGGTTTTAAAATGACTTATAGATATCCCATTAAATTTGAACCAAATAGGTGTAGGGTATTAAATGCTATTTATACGGTTGAAATACCTAAATATGTATATGATGGTCCCGCATTAACAGAAAGAAATGTTTGCTATCAACAATTAACTTTGGAAAACATTTCAAAATTACCATCTCCTTCAAAAATTCGAAAGCCATCAGAATCTTCAGAAATTTTCTGCTATCAATGCAAAATCAAAGATGAAAACGTAGCTTATTTTAAAAATCAAACAAAATTGTATGCTGAAAAGTGTTTGAACCTGCAAGAAGAAAAGGCGGTTGCACCGACTGACTGTTTCTTTACTTGTTAAAAACTTTAATTTTGAAAATATTAAAAGATAGTAGGAATTGTATTATTTTTATTATATTTTAAAACAATATTTGTAAGATTAGACAGCTACGGTGAACACATGCTTAAATCATTTTGTTTTTAAACTGATAAAGGGAAAACTAAAAAAAAACCAAGGAAGAATATAGTTGCCGTTGTACACCCGGACCACCATTATGTTTAAATATAAAAACAATATAAAATGTAAAATATAAAAAAATAAAATAATAAAGAATAATTTGGCCCATCATTAAAGTTTGTCCGAGTAATGTCCAACTTTGCCACTCGACCTAGTACTTTACTTGCCTAGTTTTATTTTTAACTTCGTAGCTTCATTATATCCACAGTTATCGAATTGACAACTTTGTAGTGCAGTTCTCCGAAAATGAAACCTTAATAGTTTGAAACTTTGTAATAATGGTTGACATATAATATAACTAATCGTGTGTAGTTTTCATCCTCGAAGTGTTATTAGTTTTAAAAAAATTCACATTGGTTCAAAAAAGTTGTAGGGCAGCTCGCCGAAAATGAAACCGTAACATTTTGAAACTTCATGCAGGGGCTTGTTCTATTGTATAACTAATCGTGCGTAATTTTTATCCTCATTGTGTTACTTGTTTTGAAGATACTCGTATTGGTTCTAAGAACTTGTATAGCAGCAGCCCGAAACCTTAGTCCGATTTTAATCAAAAAGAGTAAAGAAACAGTAAGTCCGTGCCACCAACTTAGTAATACCCTACACCTAATTGGTTCAAATTAAATTATAAATCCATTAGTCATTTTAAACCCATAAAAGCTTTTATTAGTTTGATCGTAAGACACAATTAATGAAATAAATTTTATAATACTACAACATTTTCTAATTAATTTATCTATTAAAAAATATTCAAAATTCTTACTAATTTATCTATTTAAAAATAATAAAAAACAAAAGAATATGAAATAAAAGTATTTATAAAATGCAATTACAAAGTTACAAATTTAAAACTTTTTTTTACAATTCAATCATATTTCACACACATGCATCTATTATTTCTCTTCATTTAATTCTTTAGATTTAATACCTTTGTACCAATTTTAAATAATTTTTAAAATAACCCTCTTATTCATTAGCAGATTTACCCGGAGTTGCCCGAGAGCGTGCAAATTGTACAAAGGCAAGTATCAGCTAATTTTTTGAAGTACTACTTTGGTTAAAAAGAAAGCCTAAAAAAAATATTTGTGGAGTTCCGTTAACCCATTGTGGCCCAACAGCTTTTTAAAGGTTTTTTCATTGCTCTGCTATAAATTAGAAATGATTTAACCTATTGACATCAAATTTTGTATATGTGTTCCTGTTTGAGAATGGAGTTCACTCTATTAAGAGACTTGGAATTTGTTATAAATTTGTTAACCCATGCCGACCCGACGATTGTTCAAAAAATATTTGTAAGTAAATTACGTCGAACTTTTGAAAGTTGATAAAACTTCTTTGAATTAGGGGAATGTTTAAAATATTATTTTGTCGAGTTCTTTTAACCGATTGCGAAACAAAAACTTTAAAAAAAAATTTGTTTGAACAATTTGAAAAAACAGTTTGAACGATGGTATTGAACTTTTCTATACGTGGTGCTCCTTGACGATAGAGTTGAGGATGATGTTAACTGAATTAATATTTTTTTTTTATTATTATTTAATAATTAGGAAAAGTTTCAAGTGAAATTTGATAAATTTGTTAAAATAAAGCGAGAATAATTCTAAAAAAGCGCTATTTGAAGAAAACTGCTATTTTACACTGAAATCTATTTTTAAAAAACAACAACTGCAAAGTAAATAAAAAAAAAAAGACTAACGCAAAAATGTAGAGAAGGAAAATGTAATGTTATTTAAATTCAAAGATATTATTATTCGGATTCTTTATTAGCTTTATTTTTATTATTATTAATATTATTTCATTTAGTTGTTGCTCTATTTGAAAATATTTAAGGAAAGCAAAAAAATTAGTCTTATTAATTAAGTGAGCTTTTGGAATAAAGGTTAACTTGCGTTAATACCAAAAATTTGAAAATTTCATTGAATCTTTGTGTTAAACGCGTAAGCAGGTCAAAACCAAATCAACTCTGTGGGTTTTTATAATTAAAATGTTGGTACAATATTTTCAATACAATTCTTTTAATCGTTTAACCAAATAAAATGTATAGAAAACTTCGTCGTGGAAAACGGGTTAATCGAACTTAACTAAAACTTTTTGCAGCCTCTCTTTTCGACTTCTTAACAAGAAGGACTTCCAAAGCACTAATTGAATGGAAACCTGTAAGTGAAAGAGTTATATACATCAAACTACAAGGTAGAGCTAGGAACATCGTTATGGTACAAGTATATGCTCCAACCGAAGTTTCCAGTAAAGAAGCTAAAGAGGATTTTTACCATCAACTCTCAACAACGTTGTCTGAAATCAAGAAGAAAAATATAGTTATTCTTATGGGTGATTTCAACGCCAAAGTAGGAGCAGACAATAAAGGGCTGGAAAATGTTATGGGTAAACACGGAATCGGATCTATGAATGAAAATGGAGAATATTTGATCGAAACATGTATGACGTCAGAACTCGTCATTGGTGGGACACTCTTTATTCATAAACCATGTCACAAGGCCACCTGGGTGTCCCCCGATAATAAAACTGAAAATCAAATAGATCATATATGTATCAATAAACTTTGGAGAAGTAGTCTATTAGATGTACGAGCTAAAAGAGGTGCAGACATTGGATCTGACCATCACCTTGTAGTAGCCAAAATTCGTATCAAAATAGCTGGAATTGTACAAAAAGCCAAAACTATACCAAAGAAGTTTGACTTAGGAAAATTAAAAGATCCAGCAGTGAATAGTGCTTTCACATCAGAATTAAACAAATGCTACGATGAAACTAATAACCCACAACAAATGACTATCGAAGAAAACTGGAATGCTTTTAAATCAATAATGTTAACAACAAGTGAAAAAATCCTAGGTCATAGACCAAAAGAGAAAAAAGAATGGTTATCGGAAGTTACCTGGAAATTGATAGAAGAAAGAAAAAATGCAAAGCATATTAAAAACAACGCCAAAACACGGAAACAAAAAGAAAATGCTGTTAAAATCTATAGTAAATATAACACTGAAGTGAAAAAGTCCTGCAGAAGAGACAAGCGAAATTGGGTGAACGAACTAGCTAACCAAGCCGAAAAAGCAGCTGCAACAAATAATATTAAGCTACTATACGATACCAATCGTAAACTATCAGGAGCTAAATTAAGTAATAACCGTCCAATACTAAGTAAAAATGGAATTAGTATCACAAATCGAAAAGAACAGTTGCAAAGATGGCATGAACACTTCAGTGAGTGCTACAAATCTCACAGTCAACTGGCATTCTCTGAAAATAATAATGAAATATTAACAGCAGCACAAAGGGGATCCAATTTAAATACATACCCCCCCAATATTGAAGAAATAAAAACAGCAGTGAAAACGATGAAATCCAATAAATCACCAGGATTTGATCAAATTACCGCAGAAATGTTAAAGGCAGACCCAAATCTAACAGCACGTATGCTACATCCAATTTTTCAAAAAATATGGCAAACAGAGTCGGTACCTAAAAACTGGCTTGAAGGAATTTTAATAAAATTACCTAAAAAAGGTAACCTGTCTATCTGTGATAAATATAGAGGGATAACACTACTATCCATTCCATCGAAAGTTCTCTCAAAAATACTGTTGAACAGAATCAACACTAAACTAGATGAAACAATCCGAAAACAGCAATCTGGATTTCGCCCTAATAGATCATGCGTGGATCAAATCAATACACTTCGAATAATCATAAAACAGGTGAATGAATGGCAATCCACATTAAAACTAGTTTTCGTAGACTTCAAGTCTGCATTTGATACTATACATCAAGAATATATATGGGACTCGCTTAAAATTAGAGGAGTGCCAATGAAGTTGATACGGCTTATCCGAGCACAGTACGAAGGATTTAAATGCAGGATTCTACATCAAGGTCAACTATCTGAGCCGATAAATATTGATTGTGGAGTCAGACAGGGTTGCCTGCTGTCACCAATTCTATTTTTAATTGTGCTCGATGACATACTAAGTGCTGCCATTGAGGATTTAAACAGAGGCATATTTTGGAATTTCGGGGAACATCTAGAAGATCTTGACTATGCGGACGATATATGCCTACTATCAACTAGAAATATCGATCTGCAGGAAAAATTGAACGATTTGGCACAAGAGTCTGAACTGCGCGGACTAAAAGTCAATGTAAAGAAAACAAAAGCAATGAAAGTAAACTCACCTAATGTAAACAATTTGATGTTATATGATGAAGAAATATCTAATGTTACCAACTTTTGTTACCTTAGTAGCGTAATAAGGCCTGAGGGAGGAGCAAAAGCAGATATGACCGCTAGAATAAATAAAGCTAAACAAGTGTTTGCACAACTTCGAAAAACCTGGAAGTCTGCAATCATCTCTAAGGAAACAAAAATTAAAATATTTAATTCAAACGTCAAATCTGTTCTGTTATACGGTTGCGAAACGTGGTTAGTAACGGAGGAACTTACCAGCAAAATTCAAAGCTTCGTTAACACATGTCTCCGTCGAATACTGAAAATATGGTTGCCAAACAGAATTAGGAACGAGGAATTACATGCCAGATGCAATCAAGTACCTATAGCAGAGGAGATTTTGACAAGAAAATGGAAATGGATTGGTCATACACTCAGAAAAGATCAGTCCGAAATCTGCAGGCAAGCGCTTGATTGGAACCCGCAAGGTGCAAGAAAACGCGGGCGTCCAAAAAACTCGTGGAAAAGAACAATTCACGCCGAAATTACCAAATCAAGAAAAACATGGGGTGAAATAAAAATGATCGCACAGAACCGTACTGAATGGAAGGATTTTGTTAAGGCTCTTTGCTCCACTAGGAGCTATAGAAATTAAACAACCTTTTCGACTTCAAAATCACCCTCTAAAATTGTACACAAATCGGAAACACAGCATTTTTGGAAGCCCGCAAGGCCGAAATGGGTTAGTTTCTTCTTCTTGTGTTGCATATTCTTTACAGAATGTTAGCGTCATATGATAGTTTGTGTGATTTGTTTGTACCGCTCCCTGTCCCTTGCTGATTCTACCAGTGCACCAATTTCTGATATGCCAGTCCAATTTCTAATATTTCGGAGCCAAGACAGTTGTTTTCTACCAACTCCCCTTCGTCCTTCGATTTTCCCCTGCACGATGACCTGCAACTCCTCGTATTTCGCACTCCTCATTACATGGCCAAAGTATGCTATTTTTCGACGTTTGACAGTTGTGATTAGTTCTCTTGTCACGTTCATTCTTCTGAGAACCTCCTCGTTCGAAATACGGTCTACCCATGAAATCTTGAGCATTCTTCTGTATGTCCACATTTCGAATGCTTCAAGCTTGTTCATATCTTTTACTTTTATTGTCCATGCTTCTACACCATATAATAAAACAGACCAGACATAACATTTAACGAAACGTATCCGCAGTTTCATGCTGAGGTTCCTGCTGCAGAAAAGCTCCTTATATTTAAGAAATGCCTTCCTGGCCATTTCAATTCGGCACTTTATTTCCCCATTACAACTCCAGTCTTCGTTTAGCCAGCATCCAAGGTACTTGAAAGTGGACACTTATTCGATTTGACTGTTGTTAATTGTAATAGTCGCACCAGGATATGGTTTTCTATTTCTGCTGACTATCATAAATTTCGTTTTTTGAGTGTTGATGTTAAGCCCAAAATTGTTACTGTAGTGGTTGACTCTATCTACTATATGTTGTAAAGTTTATTACAACCAAATTTATACAACGAATTCCGGTTGCTAAGAGGAACATTTGTGCAAAATTTGAAGTCAATCGGTCAAACCGTTTTGACTCGAAAAGCTTCATTGTGGGTAAAGGGTAAATTAACTTTGGTATGGTTTTTGTAACCACTAAACACCTAAAACTTTAACAGAAAGAAGCGAGCTAGATATGGAAAAGTATATATATTTGTGATCAGGGTGACCTCCTTTTTCGATATAGTCATGTCCGCCCGTCCGTAGGCAGAATAACTCATAAACTAATGGAGCTATCTGGTGAAATTTTAACTGTAGGGTACTAGAGCTTAAAGTACGGCGGGAATTGCATATGGCCCATAGGTTCGGATTCGGAACCTTTCGATCATTCTAAAGGTTAACAAAAATATAAAAAAAATGAGGAAGAGTCTAGTAGAATAGGCTGTGTCAACTCTAGTATGACCGAATGACAGTGATATAAAGATTATATCATCCGGTTAATTACTTTTGGCAAAATTTCAGATACCCAGATTTAATAGGTACTGAGTAATGCTCATATAAAAAAAGAAGTTGTCGGACAGGTACTTGAACCCGTGGACTAAAATGTCTGGATGTAAATAGCGATGACGGCTGTTGCATAAAAACGAATTTGTGAAATTTCAAAATCCTAACTCCTTTATTTTTTGAGTTATCTTGCGAAAGGACATACATAAATAAATGCATTTATTTTTCGATTCTGATCCGATCCATGCACTTAAATCTATATCTATCCACTCTTCTTCTCTGCGTCTCAAACGTAATGCCTTAAAGCCTAAATTTAGTATATCCTTTTGACTAGTAGTCAAATTAGTTAACATTGAAGTTCCAACACTATATTTCGCACTTGCTAACAGGTTTTCTTGAGTGCTTTGAGATTATATTCTAAGTATTGACTTTATTATTAGTCATAATTATTAAATTGATAAAATAACTAAATTATAATATTATAATTCATTTTTATCAGTAAGAAACCCTATATAATTTAGAGCTTTAAATGAGCTTTTTAAAAACCCTTGGTAATTTTCATAACTTGTTTCTCTTACTCTTGCTCAGTTAAATTATTATAACAGTTTTTTTTAAATCTGTGATATTAAAATAGAAGTACCCATACAAAAATGTAAAAAATAGCGTTATACGTTTTTATTATAATTTTCCATATGTACCTTCTAACAGATTTTCCCCTGTAAAAATTAGAAACTACATATTGCAGTTAGTTATTAGTTGTGCAAATGATATTAAAATAGAAGTTTACAAAATATATGACATTTTTATCATAATTTTCTGTATATACTTTCTAACATATAAAATTTTAACTGTGAAATTTTAACTGTTGGTTAATAGGACTTAAAGTACGGCGGGGATTATATATGGCCGCAGTCGACCCATGGGTTCGGATTCTGGACCTTTATAACTACATAAGTCGTTCTAAGGGCTGACGAATATATAAAAAAAATCAGGATAACTCAACAAATAATGACGCTACCTTCATGAAATTTGTGCTGTAGGTTACTAGTAATGGGACTATGGTGGGGATTGCGTGCGGTCGAAATCAGACGAAGGATTCGAATCCTAGAAGTTTATGATCGAATTAGGCCAAACAAGCATAATTCCGAAAACAATGAAGATAGAACTTTTAAATTTGGTATCAGTGTTCCTCTTCCTAAGTCATTATAGTCCTTGGAATTAAGGACCAATTGGAGTAGTGGATAGGGGACCATCAACACAGTTCTGAAGACTTTAAAGCATATCGTTAAAATTAATAAAAAAAGTGGATTGAAATTAAGATAGAACGTTCGAATCGTGTACAAGGGTTCACCAGTATTAAACGAACGGCGCTGACTACATATAGACGAAATCCGGCCTCGGGTTCGGATCCTGGATCTTTTTCATCGAATTTAGGCTAAACGTATTGATTTCGTATTGTGAGAACCTTATTGCTATGCGGGTAACATTTTGTTAAGATTATTTCTAATATAATATATATAATATAATTTATTTTTCTCTTCATATAATTATATACTATGTACTGTACTCAGTTATTATTCTTGTAAGACTAAGAACTATATAAAATTAAGCATGTGTAATAATTAGTCAGTCAAATATAAGTATTAGACGGAATAATATGTTTTATAAAAAGCCCTTACAAATCATAAATAGGATATGTGAATGTGATCCGTTACATATATGATGTATAAAATATTTTTTTTTTGATTTTCTGCATAAAATGTGCATCGGTGCCATTTAGAAAATTTTGTTAAAATTAATTTTATGTTATTGGTTATTAAAAAAAAAGAGAAACAATAATGTTATTAGTAATGGGTGAATTAAAATTGAAATATTAATAAAACCATTTAGGGATTGAAAATACAAAATTTTTATGTTGAAAACTGAATATATGCTTAAGAGCATAAAACGTGCATCGGTTATAAAAATCTGTTTAAATCTCAGCAATCGCAAAATTGCAAGAACATTTATCTAAATTATATTAATTACGAATACAGTCTCTACTCTATATATAAAAAAGAAAATTTTATTAATTAGTGTGAAAATTTACGAATTTACTTTGTAGTTAAAAAACAAAAAAAATTATTAAAATGGAAGATCATATACAACGGATTATGGAAAGAGCAAACATGCCGCAATTAAAAGAAAAATTAGAAGCTATGCAGTTAGATTCAACGGGTTTGAAAACTGTTTTAAAGCTTCGGTTAGAGGAAAAAATTGAAACGATGGACAAAAAGAACCCGAACAATATTTTCCTCTCAATATGTTAGACACAAATAACGATTCAACAACAAGTGACCTGGAAGTTTTGTACGTGGCCAATGAAATAAATGTATTAATATTACGCATTAAAACGCAGCAGCAAGTAATCGATTTGCAAAGACAATTGTCAGAATTAACGAGCGAAAGAATTTCGGCTAATGGATATTCTCTCTTCAATTTCAAAAACTCTGAGGATTCTATGTCAAAATTCAGGGAAGATAACAACTATTGTGTCAAGAAATGGATAGAAACTTTGAAAAAACAGGTGATATTTTTTATTTAAACACAAAAGGAAAATTCATGTGTGCAAAAAGACTAATGACAGGGACAGCTAAATTATTTTTAAGATCACAAAGGCGATCTTCTGACGTTCACAAAGAACTTCAAAAAAGAAAGAAAAAAAAGAAGAAACTTTCCAAACTTACTTTCTTGCAATGTAAAAAATTGCATCAATTGGCGTAATCGAAGAAGACAATTTAATTCTTACATTATGGAAGCCATTCCTGATTCAAATGTCAACAAAATGTTATTATACAATTGTAGCACTTTAAACGATTTGAAAACTGCTCTAATTAAATATGAAGAAATGAAGATGAATAATGCAGCATATGAAGTTCAGAAACAAAGATTCATGGTACGCGAGTTTTACAAGTATCAGCCCTAAGGACAATCCACAAAAACGTCAATTAAATGTTGTAACTGCAATGAATTTGGGCGCACATCAACATCTGTACTAAAACAAAACGACTAAAAAATTCATGCTTTAGATGTGGAAAATTGGGACACCATGTTAACGAATGTTCAAAAATAAATCCAAATGTTGTAATGGTTGTTCAAAATCATAAATCATCTGACCGTATTGAACTAAGGTATAATAATATAGATAATAACGAATTCGAATTTTAAGTTAATTATGAAATGTCCAACTATCATGTGTCGTTACTAACAATAATGGTTTCTGGAAGCGCAATGAGTTTTATAAAATAATGTTTTGTTCCTCCATGCCTAATTGAAGAATGTGAATGAACTCAAACATTTGTTGGAATTAATAACAGTCAGCTGAATATTGTTCGAAACCTTTGTATTAAAATAAATTTTAATAATAAAATTATGGATTTAAATGTTTATATTGTTAAAAATTTAACTATGAAATATCCTATCATTTTAGGTAGAAATTTTTTAAAACTGAATTTAAACTGTTTATTTAAAAAGAAGAACTGGAGAGCAGTCATGCCCAACCTTATGAGCAAGACTTTTTACGGCAAGTTATGTGTATTGATATTAGTAACAATAATAAAGTTAGTGAAATTTTGATATAAATTTAAAATCGCCTTGCGAAATTAGAAAAAAAAAACGTAAACGACTTAATTTATAATAAAATTGCAAATAAAAATAATAAAAGTTTTACACCAAAATTAAATTACGAAATGAAAATTGTTCTTTCAAAAGATGTACCTTTTAGTTGAACACCACGCCGGCTAGCATTTTCTCAAAAAAAAAAACAATTATAGAAAATTTTAGAGGATTTATTAGGAAAAAATATAATTCGGGAAAGCAATTCGCAATATGCAAGCCCAATAGTATTAGATGTGAAAAAGAATGGTGAAACGCGCAACTTTAATAATCGATCTTTGATTATTATAAAAAAAATTATAAATAAAAACAAATGTTATTTAATTTTATAAGAAAACACTTTTATTCACAAACAATATTATTTAAGTACAGTAAGATTTATTTACTTATCTGTTGTACGATTTTTACAAGACTGATCTTTTTAGTATATTCTAATAATTAATTAGGTAAAAATGCTAAGGTAGCATTTTGTCAATTAAGCATTATTTTATTAAAGCTTGTAATTGGAGTATTCGCATTAAACATGTTTTGTTATGTTAATTATTTAATTTGGTGGGAAACTTTATGTTCCCATCAGTTTGAATAACGGAAAGTGCTGCGTTAGCGTCTACGATATTTATATTGGAATGTACAGGTAGATTGTACATAACTCGCATGTGCGTAGACTATCGTGAACTTAATGGAAATACCTTAAAAGATAACTATCTGCTACCTATAATTGAAGATCTTTTGGATAGATTACGCGCAAAATGCTATTTTACTATTTTGGATTTAAAAATTGGATTTCATCACGTCAAAATGGAAAAAGGTTCAATAAAATTCACTTCTTTCGTAACCCCATTAGGTTAATTTGAATATACAAGGATGCTGTTTGGACTAAAAACGCCCCTAGTGTATTTCAAAGGTACGTAAATCAAATTTTCAAACCTCTTCTCTCTACTGATAGAGTTTTTGTGTATATGGAGGTATTATTAGTTGCAACATCTTCAATGAAAGATCATCTTAGATATCTTAAAACAAATTTTTAATTAAGCTCACGAAAATTCTATAGAATTTCGAATTGATAAATGTAAATTTCTTTATTTTGATATAACCTACTTAGGTTATAAAATAAATTCAGAAGGAATTCGTTCTAACTCAGATAATATAAGAGCAACACAAGATTTTCCTATTCCTAAAAGTATTAAGGAAATACAAAGTTTCTTAGGGATATGCTCATATTTCAGAAAATTTGATAAACCTAAATGATGAACCTAAAAAGAATGTTGAATTCCATATTTTCCACATTTTAAAATCTTATCTCATCAATGCACCCATACTTGCTATTTATGATCCTCATTTTAAAACAGAGTTGCATTGTGAAGCAAGTAGTATAGGGTTTGGAGCAATTTTCTTATAACGAGAAAAGGACAATAAATTTCATCCTGTCTTTTATTTTACTAGAGTGTACTTTGGAACACGTACTGTATTGAAAGTGCTTGAAAATCTGAATCTTAGAAAGTCCACCGGTCCTGATGGAATTTCTGCAATGGTTCTTAAGCATATTGCCTCTCCCATTTCGAAACCTCTGCACAATCTTTTTATACCCTACACCTATAGAATAGGTAAAGGGGTATATTAACTTTGGTATGGTATTTGTAATCACCTAAAGGAAGCGAGCTAGATATGGAAAAGTAGTATATTTGTGATCAGCGTGACCTCCTAAGTCGATATAGCCATGTCCGTCCGTCCGTCCATAGGCACTTTAACTCAAAGAAGAATGGAGCTATCTTGATGAAATTTTAACTGTAGGTTACGAGGACTGAAAGTACGGCGGGGATTGCCAATGGTCGAAATCGGCCCATGGATTCGGATTCTGGACCTTTTAATCGGTCCAAGGGCTAACGAGCATATATAAAAAATCATGATTACTCAACAACTAATGACGCTATCTACACCAAATTTGTGCTGTAGGTTACTAGTAATGAGACTAAGGCGGGGATTGCGTACGATCGAGATTGGACCATGGGTTCGGACCCTAGAACTTTTTGATCGAATTTAGGCCAAACTAGCATAATTCCGAAACCAATGAAGATAGAACTTCCAAATTAGGTATCAGGGTGTCCCTTTCTATTTCCTTAGTATCGTTGTAATTTGGGCCACTTTGGAGTAGTGGGTCGGGGCCAGCCACACATTTCTGAAGACCTTAAAGCATATCTTTAAAATTAATAAAGATAGCAACTTGAAAACATGTAGAAGCTTCAAATTTGGCACAAGGTTGTTCTTTACTATTTCTTGTGTGTCCCCCTAATTTGGGATCTATTGGAGTGGTGGTTCAGTAACCCTCTTAGACTTGCGAAGGTTTAAAAGCTTATAATCGAAATTACTATAAATAGTAACTTAAAATTAATATAGAACGTTCCACTTGTCTACAAAGGTTAACTAGTTTTAAAGTACAGCGCGGACTGCATATGGACGAAATCGGCCCAAGGGTTCGGATTCTGGACCTTTTAATCGTTTCTAAGGGCTAACGAACATATATAATAAATCACGATAACTCAACAACTAATGACGCTATCTTTATAAAATTTGTTGTGTAGTGTATCTTAAACTGTTTACAAAATTATTTCCATGACTGTAAATGCAAATTCATTAAATTAGATAATTTTGCTGATCAAACACTTTGTGTGGTCATGTATGATCAATTACGGACATATGTTTATTTTCGGTAACATACAAAAATAAACCAAAACAAATTTTGTAAAGAAGAAGATCAAATTACATCTTCATTCTAAATTTTTACGTTATGATTTGTTTTTGTATTCTTGTATGAAATATAATTGTTCATAATAATATTTTGAAGATAATAACAAATGCATATGGAAATAAAACTAAATCAGTGCAGTACATTACTTTTAACCCATATTTAGTTCTTAGAAACAAAGCCAAGCAAAGCAAATTATTATAATTTATTGACTTTGATAAATTGTATTGATTTGGAGAAATCCAAAATAGTATATAAGCATTGATATTTTGTTAAATAAACCAGAACTATTTTGACTAAACAAATCAAAAAGTCTTTTTAATTCTTTCAGCAATTTACTCTGCTTTAATTATTTAAGAAGATATTTTAATTTTTTATGTAGGAATAATTCTCAGATATAATAGATTTAGCAATTAACTTTCCTGACGAAATTATATAGGTGACCGTGCCTTATGAATAACGGTAAACGGCAATTAGCTTTGTCACAGTAAAAGGCGTTCACTATGCCGTATAAATATATGGTGACATATGTATGTGCCAATAGGGGTGTACTATAATAGTACAGTTAGCCGCACATACATATCGTAATAATAGATAAGGAACGATATTGACGGACAAATATAAATGAATATAAAAAGATAGAAATAATACACGAAACATATTACATGGCGACCCTGCCAATTCTTTCATAACATTATTTGGATACTTCGCTATGATGTTATGATGGAACAGAAGACGGACCAGCAGTTTAATGAACTTTTCAATAAAATCACCAAAGATATCGAACGATTACAGGAAGAAATTGAAAACAAGAAGGAAGAAATTAAAAATTATAAAACTACAAAAGTGACATCCTTAGACAAATAAAAGAATCCTACTAACATGGGATGGTTCTCAGGTGAATCATCATCAACCATAGTTCAACAAATTAATCTACAAACTGAAGAGATACTGAAGGAAGTTTTCATTACATCAGCAATTATTTTCATCTATGAAATCACCAAATACTGGGTGAATAAGAAAGCAGCCAAAAGGGCATTAAAAAAAGGATAGCTGATATATAAAAAATTTTTTTTTACTTGCAAATATATTGTACAAAATATTTTTTTTACATTTATAAATTAAAATAATTAATTAATAATGTTAATAATTAAATCTTTATAAATTTTATTCAAAAACTATATTTAAAAAAAAAATGATTAGATAAAAAAAAAAAATGTAAATTTTAAACAAATAAAATTCCAAATTTTTTGCTTTTTAAAAATATGACTTACATGAAATAAAAACTTATTTTCTTTAATATTGAATGGACTTAAAAATTAAAAAACTTGCCTATTTATTAAAGACTCTAAAAAAGAATCCTACAAGAACATATACACAAACATTTATTGATGAAAAATATAAGGAAATAAATGAAATTAGGGAATATTATAAAAAACACTTTAAAGGTGACATACAGCTAGAAACAAACTTAAAATTAAAAGAAATAATAAGACAAATAACTACATTTTTGAAACCAAAAACTGAACCAGAAGAACAAAAGATGGCAAATTTTGAACTCACAACAGCGATAAAAATAATCCCGCAATTTGAAGGAGAAACCAAACAGTTATGTAACTTTTTGGGTTTAATAGAATTTTATGCTGACACACTCAAAGATGAAGATGAAAAACAAAAGCTAGTAAAACTAATTTTAAATACAAAGTTTTCAGATAAGGTGAAAAATAGACTAATTTCTGAAGAACCAATAACAACTTTAGAGAATTTAAAGAAAGTATTGTTAGCAAATTATAAATCAAAAAAGAACTCAGCCAAAATACAGAATGATCTAACAAAATTGGTACAAGGTAACCAAGATGTAGTAACATTTGCAACAAAAATAGAAAATTTAATAGCAAACTTAAACGAAGTCCAAATACAAGAACCAGGGGAAGAGCATAGAGGAATAATAATAAAATTGAATGACCAATTAGGATTAAACACATTCAAAAATGGATTAAATGAAGAATTAAGAATGGTCATATTACCAGCAAAACCTAGAAATCTAACAGAAGCTATTCAACTTGCATCTGAAATAGATACAAACACAAGAACAAATAGCGTTATGTATTTTAGAAGCAACAACTTCAGAGGAGAAATAATTACCAGAATATCAGACATTATAATTACAATAATAATAGAAATGACTATAACAACAATAATTACAATAATAATTACAATAATAACAATAATACATATAATAAAAGTAGATTTACAAATAATCTTCAGGGAAACTACAACGGCTCCGGCCGAAGAATTCCAGGGCATGTCAACCAAAACATGCAAAGAGGTACGCAAAATCAATTCAGCAGAAGAAAATAATAAACATAAACTGTGACAAAACTTTCACAAATTTAATTAAAGTAAGAACAAAAATCTATGATTATCTGACTCTATTAATAGATTCAGGAGCAGATATATCAGTATGCAAGAACAACAGTATTAAACAACAATTCTTAAATGATGAAATATGCCAGACTAATGGTATTTCGAATAAAATTTTTTTTACAAAGGGTGTAAACAACATAGAATTACTAATAGAAGACCAAACAATTAAGCATGAATTCCATATTATAGATGAAAACACTAATATATTAACAGATGGTATCTTAGGTAGAGACTTTTTATACAAGCATAGATGTAAAATAGACTATGAAACATGCACATTAGTAATATCTCACGAAGATCAAGACTTAATATTACCAATGAGCATGAATACCAAAACTATATCAAACATCATGGTACAACTTCGAACAGAATCAATATTAACTATAGATTTGGACATAAAAGAAGATAGCATAATATTTGGAAAAGAGATGGTACTGGTAATGAAACTACGGCGGTGATTTCATACGGAGGGGAATGGACAATTGGTTCGAAACTTAGAACTTTTTGATCGAATTTATGCCAAACAAGCATAATTCCAAAACCAATGAAGATAGAACCTCCAAATTTGGTATCAGGGTGTCTCTTTCTATTTCCTAAGTGTCCTTGAAATTTGGGACCAATTGGAGTAGTGCGTTGAGGACCAGCCACACAGTTCTGAAGACCTTAAAGCATATTTTCGAAATTAATAAAGATATTACTTTAAACAAATTTAGAAGTTTCAAATTTGGCACATGGGTGCTCTTTACTATTTCCTGTGCGGTTCCTCTAATTTTGGATCAATCAGAGTGGTGGTTCAATACCCCTCTTAGACCTCCCAAGGTTTAGAAGCTTATCATCGAAATTAATGAAAATAGTAACTTAAAATTAAGATAGAACGTTCCAATTGTGTATAAGAGTTAACTAGTATTAAATATATGATGGGGACTGCATATGGGCAAAATCGTATCATGGTTTCGGCTAGTTTGATGAAATTTAAACTCTAGGTTACTAGTAATGAAAGTACCATGGGAATTGGTTCTGGTCGAGTTCGAACAATGAGTTCGGATTCTAGAAGCTTTTGATCGATCTGAGGCCAAACGAGCATAATTACAAAGCCAAAGAATATATTTCCTATTTCCTATGTGTCCCCGAAATTTAGACTTAATTGTAGTCGTGGTTCAGGTACCTCCTAAGAAATCCCAAAATTAAAAAGCTTATCTTCGAAATTCATGAAGATAGAAACTTTAAATTTGATTTACGGGGGTTCTTTCCTATTTCCGTTTTTATTTAACACTTTTATATTTTTAAAAGTCTAAGAATTTTACAATAAAAAATATTTAGTATAATATTTTATAAATTAAAAATCATAGGTGATATATAATAAAGACATCGTGTACAATACTTAAGCTATATTCAAAGGTACTTGCTGCATTTATGTAAAATTGATTGTTATATTTAAATGTACTATATGAAAAGTTCTAAATTTGTAATTATATTTTAGAAATACATTTATTGCATATTTTGTGTTTATAAGATTTTCTAATCTAAATATAATAAAAAACAAACTGCTGCTGCTGACCAGCGTGTCCTATGTTATGTTAACTGTTATTCACACATGTAAAATACTTCTAATTACAAATTCTTACATACAAAGGAGAAAGAAAAAATGAAACTGATAAAATGTAAATTATGAACAGAAAAAAAAAATCAAAACGTATGAGAAATCTGTTAACAGGTAGATACAGAAATTTTTAATAAAAACGTATAAAGAAATTTTTTACATTTCAGTATGTGTACTTTTATTTAAATATCACTTACAGAACTAATAACTAACTACAATTTGTAGTTTTTTTTTTTATAAATATAATAAAAGACGCTGTTGCTGTTGCATTATGTTAATGTTAAGTGTTGTTCACACATGTAACATACTTCTAATTACAAATACTTACATACAAAAGAGAAAGAAAAAATGAAACTTATGAAATGTAAATTATGAACAGAAAAAAAAAAATCAAAACGTATGAGAAATCTGTTATCAGGTAGATACAGAAAATTTTAATAAAAACGTATAAAGAAATTTTGTACACTTTAGTATGTATACTTCTATTCTTCTAAAATAAAGTTAACTTAATGTTCTTTAGGTAACGAATTTCCTTTTATTGATTCAGTAGCGCAATAGCAGGAAAAAAGAATATATATAAAAAGAGAAATTAAAATTATACTTGTTGTCCGACAGGCTTTTTTACTAGTATGTACATAAACTATCAATTTAAAATAATGCAATTTTGAAAAATTTTAATTATTAAATATATTATGCTTGGATTAGCTTTTTATCACAAAATTTAATAATTCAATTTTTTTCACTTTAGTAATTGAATTTAAATAAATATATTTTAATTTATTTCAAGGTTTTTTGTTTTTTAATATTTTTAAATAGATAAATTAGTAAGAATTTGTAAATAAATTTGAAAAGTAATTAGAGAATGTTTTTAGTATTATAAAGTTAATTTGGTTAGCTAGGGTATTTCTAAGCACTGACTGACTGTTTCTTTACTTGTTTTTACATTATTTTAGTGTTACATTATTTTACGTGTTTTTACAGCTTATTGTCAGCCTGGCCGAGTTTGTAAGAACTTAATTGCTACACGGGTAACATCTTATTAAGATTACGTCTAATATAATATATGTAATATAATTTCTTTTTCTCTTCATATTATTATATACTATGTACTGTACAGTGTACACGGTTATTATTATTGTAAGACTAAGTATCATATAAAATTAAGCATATGTAATAATTAGTCAGTCAAATATAAGTATTAGACGAAATAATATGTTTTATTAAAAGCCCTTACAGTATCAGGTTGTCCCTTCCTATTGCCTTAGTGTCCTCAAATATTGGAACCAATTAGGGTAGTGGGTCAGGGACCATCCACATAGTTTAGAAGACTTTAAAGCATATCTTTGAAAATAATAATGACAGTAACTTCAAACAAATGTAGAAGCTTTAAATTTGGCACAAGGGTGTTCTTTATTATTTCCTACGTGTTCCCTTAATATATGACCAATTGGAGTGGTGGTTCAGGTAACAACTCTCTTAGGTTTTAAGGCTTATCATCGAAATTAATAAAAATAGTAACTTAAATTCAGGTAGAACGTTCCAATTGTGTACAAGTGTGAACTAGTATTGAAAATATGACGGGGACTGCATGTGGGCGGAATCGTACCATGTTTTCGGTTTCTGTAACCTTTGAAAAGTTCAAGGGCTAACAAACATATATCTTAAGAACACCATAACTGAAAAACTAACGACGCTATTTTGATGAAATTTAAATTCTAGGTTACCAGTAATGAGAGTACTATGGGAATTGGTTCTCGTCGAGTTTTGACAATGAGTTCGGATTCTAGAAGCTTTTTATTTATTTATTTATTTATTAGTTTAACTCAAACTTTACAAAATTTTGACAATTAATTTTATACAACATATAAAAAAAATAGCTTATGAATTAAGTTACAATTTTATATTTCTTAAATTAAAATTTAAGTGAACAATAAAAAAAACTAAATGTATATAAAAAAAAAGATTTTATATTTTTATTTATACAATTTAAGTTTTTGTGTTTGTTTCGAAAGTGTGAAATGGATGTTGTTCTTGTGTTTATTACCCATTATCAATATCCTATGAATCGGTTCTTATTTGCCATAATTTGTTCTATGAAAACTTAACGTAAATAAATTAGTATTACGTAAACGATTTTTCGAATTAATTTTAATGTTATTGAGGATTTGAGCAGAAGAAATGTTACCTTTTACAACTTCAGTAATAAAAATAATATCAGCAACTTCTCGTCTTAATTTTAAAGTTTTCAAGTGAATTAAATTCAACCTATTTTCATAAGGAGGTAAGATCAGCGGGTTTGACCATTGAAGATTTCACAAAGTAAATCTTAAAAAATTTCCTTGCACCGCCTTTATCCTATGAATATGTACCTCGTAAAATGGTGACCAAACTTGGCTAGCATATTCTAAATTAGGTCTAACGAGACAAGAATATAAAGATTTAAAAACATAAGGATCATTAAATTCTTTAGACCATCGTTTTATAAAACCACGCATAGAGTTAGCTTTATTTATAATATAAAAGAAATAAAGTTTAAAATTAAGCTTATCATCGAAGTAAACTCCTAGGTCTTTAATAGAATTCGTTTTAGAAATGCGAATTCCGTTCAAGCAGTAATTAAAACAAATCGGATTAAGACGACGTGTGAAACATATAAGTGCACATTTATTTACATTTAGAAGAAGATTATTGTTTTTACACCAATTGAAAAAATTTATCTAAATCAATTTGTAAAAGTAAAGCATCATTTAGTGACTAAATTTTTTTAAAAATTTTCATGTCATCCGCATATATTTGAAGCTCACTATTAACAATGACTGAAGAAACATGGTTTACCGATATTATAAAAAAAAGAGGACCTAAGTGACTGCCTTGTGGAACTCCGGAATTGGCGTTAAAAAGTTTATAAGTGATGTTTCTCAATAAAACACTGTAGGTCCTATCAGATAAATATAAGTCAACCCATTTCACAAAAATATCTGTGAACCAAGTTTTCTCAGCTTTATCAGTATTATAGAATGTGATAAAACATTAAATGCTTTACTATAATCTGTAAAGATAACATCTGTTTGAAAACCTTCTTCCATATTTTTTTTAAAAGTTGAAACTGACTCAACAAGATTAGTAACTGTTGATTTTTTATCCATATATCCATGTTGATTATGAACCAAAAAAGATTTACAGTGACTGTGAATAGAATCATACATTATTAATTCGAACAGTTTTGGAAGTGAAGAAAGTTTTGCAATTGGTCGATAATTAATAATTTCATTTTTGGCATTTTTCTTATGAATAGGTCTAACATAGGAATGTTTCCAGATAGAAGGGAAAACTCCTGAATTTAAAGAAGAGTTAAACAGTATTGAAAGGGGAATAGCCAAAGCACTTGAACCCTTTTTGAGTATAACTTCCGGAATAGCATCAGGTCCGGGAAGATTATTATTCCCAAGTTTGTCTAAATACATTTTAATTACACCTTCATTGATATTTATATTAGACCGAGTAGATTTCGGAAAACTATCCAAATGAGAGAAATCATTATAATTTGGTGTAAAAATAGAATTACTATAAGAACAGAAATATTCACGAAAAAAATTAGATATTATTTTAGAATCATTACTTGAAACACCATTATACTTCATATGAGAAAGAAACTCGTCACTTTTCCTCTTGGAATTAACAAATTTCCAGAAGAAAAATCTATCTGGAAAAATCTATTATAGTCATGCGAATTCTTCGATTTAAGATAACAACGCCAAGCTTTATTCTTTTTATTTCTGAGTTTTCTCAAATCCGAATTGAACCATGGTGGACTTAATAACGAGTTTCGATTCTTAGATTTTGGTACAAATTGCCGAAAGGCTTCCAAAATAACTTCATAAAACCTTTTTGTCATTATATTAACATCTGTATTATTAAATACAGAATAAAAATCAAAGGAACTAATGAATTCATTTAAAGCAGCAAAGTTAGCTTTGTTAAAATTAAAACTATAAGAATTAGCATAATCAGAATTGATTGGTGAACTTACACAAAGGGTAAAAATTAGTGGTGGATGAAATTTGTCAATACCTATTAAAGGGAAGGTATTTTCGCAGAAAATTAAATTGTTCCATTCAGAAGTAAACACTAAATCAAGTTGTTTACCCTGAAAGTTACAAATTTCTGAGACTTGTTGCAAATAATTAGTATTTAATTTATCAATAAATACATATTCACATTCAGTCCTAATATGTTTCGGAATCATAAAATGTTCCTCGTCATGCTTTACCCATTTAAGTTTGGGTAGATTAAAATCACCACATAAAATCAATTCATTTTTAGGATTAAAGTCATTGCAAATAAAATCTATCGAGGCACTGGGGAGAAAAAACTTATTATAACTTTTACGATCTATGTTTAAATGTTTATAATAATTACTCTCACAGAGACTTCGATAAGATTTAAGATCATCTTTTTCCGAAACATCTATAGAATTGTGAAATTTAATATATAGCTTATATAGTTCTTCGTATTTAGTTGGGAGTCCTTTGTTATTAATTAAACCTTTTAGGTAATACGAGTTTTACCTTCTAGAACACGATTATACGAATCATTGTGAAGTTAAGCTAAAAATAACCTAACGTTATTATAAACTCGTTCCTCCCGAAATCTTGAAAGAGCATACGCGCCCTCTCCGAGTAGTGATTCATGAGTCATTCTAGTAATGGATGGCATAAGAGGTTTAACAAACGACTTCTTTATTTATTGTACCACCATTTACAGTATTAGAATGACTTTTTTCAAGTACATCTGCGGGAGAAACTGAATTAATGGCTACATTTGCATAGCTGGTAATATTATTATCTTTTCAATTTTATTATTGTGGATACCACCATGTACAAAATTAGAGTACCTATTTTTATTATTAATAATAGAAGAAGTTGAATAAATTTCTGAAGTTAAAGAACTATTATTATTCGAAATCGAATAAGTTAAAGTATTTAAAGAGCTAGTTTTATTACTATTGTCTGTATTGCTATTATCAATACTTATAATACTATTATCATTATTTATACTAATAGTATCAATACTATCATTAACAACATTATTAATATTATTGTTAATCGGTAACATTAAATTAGTACTAAAAAATGTGAATTTGTTGAAAAAAGGTAGTAAACGGTGTTTTTCATAGTGTGGTGAGGTGCGGAAAGTACAATTGTTAGCAGATAGAATAGTGTTGTTTTGTTGTGAAATTGTAAATAATTCTGTATAACTGTTTGTTTCATTGTGGGTATTAAAACTAACATGTTTCTTATTTGAACTAATTTTACTATTTTTATTTTTATTGAATTTATTACTTCTATTTATTAATTTTGTTTACTTTTCTTTTGGATTATTTTTACATTTCCAGAATTTAAATTTTTGTTTGTCTCATTTTTATTTTTTAAATTTGAATTACTATTCTGTTCTATTTTTTTTACTTATAATTTTCTTTCTTGAATCCTTAAAATCCGTCACTATCGTAGCCTTTACAGTTGATGATGGAACGCTGATTTTATAAGTAAATAATTTCGGTTGAAATTTTAACCCACGTAGAGTAATTGATTTACAGTAAATAAATTCACAATTGAATGTTTTCTTTATAAAATCAACCAAACGCTGTTAGTGAATTTTGTTTTTTGCAATCGTTTCATCTAAGCAGTCAGGCCGGTTCAGGAACCACGGTTAGATTGTCAGTTCTAAATTTGTCCTGAATTATTTCCAGTTTTGTTTTAACTAAATTTAAATCGGCTAAGACGACATCCCTAAAACTCATTGATATATCACGAACTGTAATACTTTGTTTTAGAGATGAGTACTGCTCATTCAAACTATCTACCAAATTCTTAAATTCTTCTTTATTGAAATTTTTTTGCGCAGATAGCAGCTCAACAAAACCCTTAAGTGATAATATTTCACTTTTTAACTTTAACATTAATTGCACGTTCAAATATTTTTTTATATCACCGGGAAAAATGCTAAAATTGTTGTTTAATTATTCAAAATTTTTTTTGCATTTCCTTTAAATTAGCAGCATTGGTAGTTAGTTTTGCTACCGTTCCTTGATGATCGTTTTTAATTTCGTTGATTACATCAAAGATTTTGCTATAAAAATTGTTGAAAACTGTTATTTTGTGTCAAACAATTCTTGCAAACAAAATATTTAGCAAGAAATGTGCTGTACCAATTTCTGGGTGCATTTATACATGTGCCATGAAATTTTAAATGACAAGCACCTTTACAGGTAACTGTTTCAGTTTTTGCGTCATTGATTAAACAAATTTTAGCATTGCATTTGAGCTCCAATATGTTTTTTATTGCATAATGTTTTTTCTGTTGAATTTTAAAAATTAATTAGGGCAGGTCAATAAATTAATTATCATCAGATTTTGTAAATTTTTTTCTTTGTAAATATAAAGTCTTAAGTATGAGAATTATGAAATTTATTTTTTTAAATTAAAACAAATTCAAAAATTGCAATAGTTAACAAAAATTGAAAATAATATAAAATAATATATTTTTGTTGTTAGTATTAATAAAACTTTTTTTAATTAAGTAAAATAAAACACGTTATTGAACTTTGAAGACTGAAAGTAGACTGCTTTTGATCAAATTGAGGCCAAACGAGTATAATTTCGAAACCAAAGAATATAGAACCTTATATTTGGGGCATAGGTGTTTCTTCTTATTTATTTTGTGTGCGTGAGATTTTGGATGAATTGGATTTATAGATTTTAAATAACTTAAAATAAAAAATTTATAAAAAGATTTATAGATTTTAAATAACCTAAAATAAAAAATTTATAAAAAGATTTATAGATTCTAAACAACTTAAAATAAAAAAAATTTATAAAAAAATTTTTATAGATTTTAAACAACCTAAAATAAAAAAGTCAAGAAAAACCTTTTTTACAAATTTTAAATAACTTAAAAAAAAAACACATTATAAAGAGAACTAAAAAACTATGAAGCGTAAATAAATTAAAATAAAACATTTTTTTTATAAAAATAACCATAAATTATAAAAAGTGCAACTGCCATTTTTTTGGTTAAAATTCAACATAAAAATACTACAAACACAGTTACAAACATTACAAATACAAAGTAACAAACAAAACTGGAAAATTGGTGCTGCTGTATAAACAAGAAAACAAATAGGAAACCAGAGAATTTTCATCTGCAATTACAATCATCAAAAGTATCATCATTATCATCACGATACTTCTTCACCATCATCTCAGTCCGTACTCAACAATCATGACAACACTATCTGGTTAGTTAATATTATATTTATAAAAGTATATTTTTGTTTTAAGGTTTTATAAGTTTTATATAAGTTGAATAAATATTTTATTTTACTAGTGAATAAATTTAGTTATAAGCTACTTTTAATTTTTATACCCGTGCATACATATATGACATCGGGTATATTAGATTTGCTCCTCCGTTTGTAACGCATCGATCTAGACGAGCTAGATATAGTGTCAAGGTTACGTATCGGCTCAGAATCGAAAAATTAGTCGATCTAGCTATGTGTGTCTGTCCGTCCGTCCGTCTGTGTCTCAGCACGATAACTCAAAAACTAAAAGAGCTACAGTTTTGAAATTTTCACAAAATATTTTTCAATCAATTTCTAGGTTCCCTATTTTTTTTGGTTAAGATCGGACCAAAACTTTGGGTAGCTCTCGAACAGCTAACTTTTTTAACTCCAATATTTTCATACAAAAATTTTAAATTTAGCTATGCATCTTGTATTTAACATGAAATTATATGAATTTTGTTTGTTTTTGTTTTTTTGTTTATTTTTTTTTTGTATAGATAACGATTTCGAGTTAGAATTTCATATGATTTAAATGATGCGTAGTTTATTTAAGATAAGCAAAAAAGAACACAAAGATTTTTTTTAAGTAAATGGATTATTGATATTGATAGATATTTATGAATATATATGATGAATCATCATGATGATTATTATATGAATATGATCATATGAAGTTGATTAGGCTTAAGTTTAATATATTAGAAAAAAAATTAATTATAAGAGATGGAATTGAAAAATTAGAGCAAGAGTTTTGAAATTCACACAAAACATTTTTGGGACATTTTTGAGGTTCCCTATTCTTTTTGGTTAAGACCAGATCAAGGTTTTGGGGAGCTGCCACACAACTTCTTTGCACCAATATGAATTTCTAAGGAACTGATTATACTACGAGGATGAAAATTACACACTGTTAGTTATATAATGAATCGAGCACTTATATGGAGTTTCAAAATGTTACGGCTCCGTTTTTGGGCAGCTGCCATACAAAGTTGTCAATTCGATAACTGTGAATCTAATGAAGCTACGAGGTTAAAATCAAAACTGGGCAGATAAAGTAATAGGACAAGTTAGTTGGCAAAGTTGGACATCACTCGGACCAACTATTAGGGTGGGCTATTTTTTTTTTTTTATGGGATAATAAGTTAAATTTTTTTTTAACTATTTTACTTTTTTGTATTTTTTTTGTAATATTTATAATAGCATAGGGGAAATAAATAACGGTTAGTGGGTATGCACTGGTATCTAAAAGTTGACAAGGGCAACTATAATCTTCCTCGTTTTTTCTTCGTAATAATAATTTTTATACGTTTATATTACTATACTAAAAGTTCTATTTTACTTATAATCATAAAATATCTATATAAATAAAATAGAAGAGTTACTAAACCCTTAAAATTAAAACAAGAAAAAATTAGCAAAAAGTAATAAAACCTTTTTTTTTAAATAAATAATTTTTAAATAAAATTTTCTTTAAATTCTTAAATACATAAATTAAATTTCTTATTCTACTACTGAATAAATTAATGAATAAACACAGTCTATAAATTGGTCAATAAACCAAAGCTTTTCTCTCTTAAAATAAAGGAAGTTCCGCGAAATAACGTGCAAATTTTTAATATTACAAGCTTTCATCTTATTTTCTTCATTGTACTATAAGTTTATTTGATCTGAAATATATGGACGCAGACAAACTAAAAATTATGCTCGATGTTGTGAGCAAAATTACTCCCTTCACGGGTAAAAACACAAGCGATTTGACAGAATTTATTGAACGAATGGGTATGCTAGTACCTTCGCTCAATACATTCGACGCAACAAATAAAAATCTATTAACAGGGTATATAAAAGACAAAGTTATTGACGACGCGAGGGTTTCATTAAGGAAAAATGGAAATCCAAGCTCTTGGGATGAAATAAAAAAAATACTAATAAAAAATCACGGCGAGAAACTATCGGCAGAGGCACTTCTAGACGAAATGAGACTTTGTCGTGTAACTACAAACATCGAAAACTACTATAACAAAATTAACAACTACTTATGTAGGTTAAATAACCTATATATTTTAAATGAAAGACTAAGTAATGATGACGTAAACAGCAATAAAAGAATAGCTTTAAAAATTTTTCAAACAAACATACCTGACCCCGCACGTAGTATTTTATATAGTAGGCAACCCAAAGACTTAGACGAAGCATATGAAATTATCAAAGAGGGTAATTATCAATATCAATGTGCAAACAACTCCAAACCTAATTCTGATAATTATAATACCAAGTTCAATAGGAAAAACCATTATGAAAAAAAGTTATCATCACATTCAAATCAAATTAATCCTAACGTAAATAGAGCACATTATCAAAAGGACCAGTACAATTTTAATAAGAACAACCCTAAGCAAACAAATTTAAATAGAAACGAGCAAGATTATAGTTGCCCTTGTCAACTTTTAGATACCCGTGCATACCCACTATGGTGTATAAAATAAACCGTAATTTACTTCCCTTATACATTTAACTCATTACCCCATAATTTTGACGTAAAAAAAAAAAAAAAAATTAACAAAAAAAAAAAAAAATCACAAAACAAAAAACAAAATTTTCATTCATTGTCCCATAACTTTAGCTTAAAAAAAAAAAAAAAAAAAAAAAAATTAACAAAAAAAAAAAAATCACAAAAACAAAAAAACAAAATTTTCATTCATTGTCCCATAACTTTAGCTTAAAAAAAAAAAAAAAAAAATAAAAAAAAAAAAAAACAAAAAAATAAAAAATTGGCCCACTCTAAAAGTCCGAAGGTCCGAGTGATGTCCAACTTTGCCAAGTAACTTGCCCTATTAATTTATCTGCCCAATTTTAATTTTAACCTTGTAGCTTCATTAGATTCAAAGTTATTGAATTGAAAACTTTGTATGGCAGCCCCCCGAAAATGGGGCCCTAACATTTTGAAACTTCATATAAGTGCTCGATTTATTATATAACTAACCGTGTGTAATTTTCAGCCTCGTAGTACAATTAGTTTTGAAGAAATTCATATTGGTGCAAAGAAGTTGTATGGCAGCCCCCCGAGAATGCGGCCCTAACATTTTGAAACTTCATATAAGTGCTCGATTCATTATATAACTAACCGTGTGTAATTTTCAGCCTCGTAGTACAATTAGTTTTGAAGAAATTCATATTGGTGCAAGGAAGTTGTATGGCAGCCCCCCGAAAATGGGGCCCTAACATTTTGAAACTTCATATAAGTGCTCAATTCATTATATAACTAACCGTGTGTAATTTTCAGCCTCGTAGTATAATTAGTTTTGAAGAAATTCATATTGGTGCAAAGAAGATGTATGGCAGCCCCCCGAAAATAGGGCCCTAACATTTTGAAACTTCATATAAGTGCTCGATTCATTATATAACTAACCGTGTGTAATTTTCATCCGCGTAGTATAATTAGTTTTGAAGAAATTCATATTGGTGCAAAGAAGTTGTATGGCAGCCCCCCGAAAATGGGGCCCTAACATTTTGAAACTTCATATAAGTGCCGGAGTCATTATAAAACTAACCGTGTGTAATTTTCATCCCCGTAGTATAAATAGTTTTGAAGAAATTCATATTGGTGCAAAAAAGTTGTATGGCAGCTCCCCGAAGCCTTGGTCCGATTTTAACCAAAAACAATAGGGAACCTAGAAATTGTCTAAAAATGACTTTGTGTGAAATTCAAGACTCTAGCCCTTTTAGTTTTTGAGTTATCGTGCTGACGGACGGACGGACGGACGGACGGACGGACGGACACACATAGCTAGATCGATTCACTTTTCGATGCTGATTCGATACGTACCATTGACACTATATCTAGCTCGTCTAGATCGATGCGTTACAAACGGAGGAGTAATTTTAATATACCCGATGTTCATATATGTATGCACGGGTATAAAAATTATCAAAACTCTAGTAACTTTAATAGAAACAATAACCAAACTTCCTATGACAATAGAACGAACCAATCTAGAATGTCTAGAAATACTAACAACTCCAATGCAATGGATATTGCAACTTACAGAACAATGCAAACTAGAGCACTCAACAATCTAGTGTTCAAGAACTTAAATCTTTAAAACATAAAGTACAAGCAAATACCAAATATAAATTCCCACTTTTTGAAATCTTTAAAATAACCTTTCAGTTGAATTTCTCGAAATAGATTTTCACAAAATTTTTGACGGTTTAATCGGCAACAATATTCTTGATCCTCTAAATGCAAATATCGACTATAAAAACCGAACTATTAAAACTAACAACGCAACTCTTCCCTTCTTTTTGACAAGAGATGAGGAAAAATATCTTGCCAGAAGTTTCCAAGATAATCCTATTTAACTATTTTCAAACGAAGTTAATAACTTCAACGTTCTTGATCACATAAGTATTTCACATTTGAATAAAGAAGAACAAAATTTACTAAGAAAAATTATATTGAATAATAAGAATGTTTTCTATAAAGAAAATGATAATCTTTCATTTACTAACAAAATTAAGCACTCAATAAATACCCAAAACGAAATACCTACATATATACTAAACTATACAGATACCCAGAAATTCATATAGACGAAGTAAACAGACAAATTGAAGAGATGTTGAAAGATAACATCATTCAGCTTTCAAATTCCCCATACAATTCTCCAATTTGGGTCGTTCCCAAAAAACTTGAAAATCCCATTGCCTGCGACGCAAAAGGAAATAAAGAGTTTCCTGGGCATCACGGGCTACTACAGAAAACTTATTCGTGATTATGATAAAGTAGCGTATCCGTTAACAAAATATTTAAAAAAGGGAGCAAAAATTAATTTGAAAGATAAAGAATATTTAAAAGTTTTTGAAACATTAAAACGCTTGATCACATCAGATCGCATTCTAAATTATCCTGACTTTAGTAAGAATATTCTTTTAACCACGGATGCATCTGACTTCGCACTGGGTGCCATGTTAAGTCAAAATAATCATTTAATCTCATTTATTTCGCGTACGTTAAATAAGCACGAAAAAAATTACACAACAACAGAAAAAGAACTACTCGCTATCGTCTGGGCTACCAAACAATTCCGACCCTACTTATATGGTAGGAAATTTACAATCAAAACAGACCATCAACCACTTAAATTACTCAAAAATTTAAAGAAACCAAATTGTAAGCTTCAGAGGTGGAAAATTAAATTAAATGAATTTACCTTTGATATAGAGTATATTAAGGGTAAAGAAAATATTGTAGCGGACGGTTTGTCTCGCATAAATACCGAAAAAAAATTACGAACAGTATAACAACGAAATAAATGAAGGTCAAGAGGAAATATATTACGATGAAGTAATTCAACCTCTTTTAAACGAAAATGTTAACGAACCTTCTAATGAGGTAAACGGCTTGAGTCATGCGCCAAATTGTAAGAATGAGGATGTTATATCAACTGGCGCCACGATTCATAGTGCTCAAGAAGATTCTAGTGATCTTATATATATCACGGAAAAACCTATAAATCTGTTCAAAAACCAAATATTCCGAAAAGAAGGAAATAAAGAAAAAGTTTCTATAAAAATTGTGCCTAAAAAAATACAAAATATAGTGCATATAGCACAAAATAGTAATTCATTACAGTTAATGCAGCGAATTTTACCAGATAAAAGACTGATCTGTGTATACTGTGAAAATAAGAAATTATTTCTAAAATTTCAAGAACTTTATTCTAGAAATTTTGCTACAAATAAAAATTTTAAAATTTTAAAAACATCGCGAAACCTTATAAATGTTACAGACAAAAATGAATAAATTACAATTATCAAAAATTAACATTTAAAGAATAGTCATAGGGGTATTAACGAAGTCTATTTAGAACTAACCCAAAAATATTTTTACCCAAATCTCCGCAAAAAAATAACTAAGTTTATAAATAATTGTGAAACTTGCAGTCTTCCTAAACATAATAGGCATCCTGCAAAAATTCACTACAAATTGAGCCCTACACCGGCTCAATTCAACGACATAGTACACATGGATATTTGGTTTCCAGAAAGAAACCAAATGTACCTAACGACTATCGACAAATTCTCCAAATATGCTACATTACACAAATTAAACGATAGAAATTGGATTAGCATTTTAACAAAAAATCTAGACAAAACCTATATAGAGAAACTAACAAACAAAATTCAAATTCAAACATTAACACACAATGAAAAAATTAATAAAGCTAGGCATCAAAACCCTAATTTAAGTGAAAATATTGTTAAAAATAGAAATATAGCGAAATGCTCTCCAAAATATAAGAAATTAACAAATTTTACAAAAATGAATGACTACATAATTGAAAAAAAAAAAAAAAAAAATTTTACAAATCAAAATTAAAACGAAAATAAAACTACCAAATGTTTACTCTTTTTAGAAATGACTAAAATACTACTTCACTATGATCTGGCAAATGGTTGAAGCAAATGATTTAAGCATTACACCTGTATATACAGAACAAGACTTTACATTACTAAAACTAGAAGGAAGACCAATCGCTGATAGCTATAATAAAATATTACACATTATAGACTTAGGTGAAATAAATAATATCTGTAACTCTATTGAAATAAGTTTAAATAATCGCGAAAAAAACGATCCTAATTTTAAATTATTGTATAAGGAAATTGAAATTTTAAATCAAAATATGGGAACACTAAACTATTTTTGGCAAAATTTCAGACACCCAGCTTCATTAGGTGTAGTGTAATCCATGTAGTGTAGGGCTCATATAAAAGGAGGAGTTGTATGGCAGCTACTGGAACCCACTGCAGTAGACCAACCAAATTTTGCAGAAACTTTGGTCATAAAACTAAACTACTTTTGGCAAAATTTCAGACACGCAGCTGTAATAGGTATAGAGTAATACTCATATAAAAAAAAGAAGTTGTATGGCAGCTACCCGAACCCATGGACCAAAAAGGCTGGATTTAAATAGCGATGACGGCTATTGCAAAAAAAACTAATTTGCAAAAATTTCAAGATCCTAGCTACTTTAGTTTTTGTCATAGGGGTATAATAAATATAATAAAGCATAATTATAATTGTTTATTTATTGGAAGGTGAAAGTATTAATAAAAAAATTTAATTATATATTTTAAAAAGTTATTTTATAATTATAAAAAATTTAAAAAAAAATTATAAAAAAAAAATAAAACAA
This sequence comes from Dolichopus griseipennis, assembly GCA_963082915.1. Lineage (NCBI taxonomy): Eukaryota > Metazoa > Arthropoda > Insecta > Diptera > Dolichopodidae > Dolichopus > Dolichopus griseipennis. Next base: position 275,062,908 of record OY720441.1, read on the forward strand.
AAAATATTTTATTACCAAAAAAAAATAAATGTTATTTTATTACATTATCAAATGTAAAATTGCACCTCCTTGACAGTTTGTATTCAAAAAAAAAAGGACAAAAGAAAATAACAAAATATTTATTTAAAAAATTACAATAACAAACGAGAGCAAAACATTCATTTAAAGATTTTGATTATCGATAAGAGCGTAGAAAACTGAATAAAGAGTTTTCTATGCTCTTATCGCTTATCGATGATCAAAGCGATGCTCCAACATAAAAACCTCTATTTAAATTATGTATTTAGTTTTCTACGCTATGCTCTTATCGACGCTCTTATCACTTATCGCAGCTCCAACATAAACGCACCCTAAGTCATACTATTGGTCATGGATCTATATTCTATATCTATGTAAGTATTATATTATGAAATTTTATAAGTAAAAGAAATCTCAATTTTTCGTTTGTTTATTGATTCTCTCTTTCTCTCGGTTTTTGCTTTTTTTTTTGTTTTTTTTTTTGTTTTTATAAAATACAAGATAGTCAAATTAGGTACCTATTCTTCTTTATACCCGTGCATACATATATAAATATCGGGTATATTAAAATTACTCCTCCGTTTGTAACGCATCGAAATAGACGAGCTAGATATAGTGTCAATGGTACGTATCGAATCAGCATCGAAAAGTGAATCGATCTAGCTATGTGTGTCCGTCCGGCAGCACGATAACTCAAAAAGTATAAGAGCTAGAGTTCTGAAACTTTCACAAAGTAATTTTTAGACAGTTCGTAGGTTCCCTATTGTTTTTGGTTAAAATCGGACAAAGGCTTCAGGTAGCTGCCATACAAATTTTTCGAAATTATATGAATATTTTCAAAATTAATAACTTAATAGAAACCAAATATAAAAACAAACAAAAAGTAGTTAAATTATTAATCGATTCATGGTGTAGTGGTTAGGACATGGGACTTGTAGTCAAAATGACTCGGTTCGAATACAGAATGGGGCAAACATTTTTTTTTTTTTTAAATTCATCTTAAAACTTTCATTTATAAATTATTCATTTTTTTTAATACATTTTTAAAAAAATTCAAAACGGTTATTCAAAACAAAATCGATGGCTTAGTGGTTAGGACATCGACCTTTTAATTGACAAGTGTGGGTTGGAATCTCGTTCAGAGCATATTTTTATACCCGTATGACTATATAGTCCAAGCGTATAATAAATTTGCTTTTACGTTAGTGACGCAGAGAAGGAGGGGGGGGGGGTAGATATAGACTCAAGTGTATGGATCGGATCAGAATCGAAAAATAAATCTATTTAGCTATGTATGTCCGTCCGTCCGTCCGTCCGTCATCACGATAACTCAAAAAGTAAAGGAGCTAGGATTATGAAATTTTCACAAATTCGTTTTTATGCAAAAAACGGAATTGCTATTTAAATTCAGCCATTTTGGTTCATGGGTTCGAGTACCTGCCATACAACTTCTAATTTTATATGAGCATTACTCTATACCTATGGAAGCTGCGTGTCTGAAATTTTGCCAAAAGTAGTTTAGTATAATGGCCAAAGTTACTGCAAAATTTGGTTGGTCTACTTATATGAGCTTTACACTACAGCTGATGAAGCTGGGTGTCTGAAATTTTGCTAAAAATAGTTTAGTGTAATGACCAAAGTTACTGCAAAATTTAGTTCGTCTACTGCTGAGGGTTCGAGTAGTTGCCATACAACGCCTTCTTTTATATGAGGATTACACTACACCAAATGAAGCTGGGTGTCTGAAATTTTGACAAAAATAGTTTAGTGTAATGGCCAAGGTTACTGCAAAATTTGGTTGCTCTACTGCAAAGGGTTCGAGTAGCTGCCATACAACTTCTTCTTTTATATGAGCATTACTCTACACCTAATAAAGCTGAATGTTTGAAATTTTGCCAAAAGTAATTAACCGGATGATATAATGTATATGTTACGGTCATACGGGTATCCCAGAGTTGACACAGTCTACTCTACTACACTCTTCCTCGTTTTTTTTAAATTCATCTTTTTATACCATCAACCACTTAAATGGCTCAAAAATTTAAAGAAACCAAATTGTAAGCTTCAGAGGTGGAAAATTAAATTAAATGAATTTACCTTTGATATAGAGTATATTAAGGTTAAAGAAAATATTGTAGCGGACGGTTTGTCTCGCATAAATACCGAAAAAAAATTACGAACAGTATAACAACGAAATAAATGAAGGTCAAGAGGAAAAATATTACGATGAAGTAATTCAACCTCTTTTAAACGAAAATGTTAACGAACCTTCTAATGAGGTAAACGGCTTGAGTCATGCGCCAAATTGTAAGAATGAGGATGTTATATCAACTGGCGCCACGATTCATAGTGCTCAAGAAGATTCTAGTGATCTTATATATATAACGGAAAAACCTATAAATCTGTTCAAAAACCAAATATTCCGAAAAGAAGGAAATAAAGAAAAAGTTTCTATAAAAATTGTGCCTAAAAAAATACAAAATATAGTGCATATAGCACAAAATAGTAATTCATTACAGTTAATGCAGCGAATTTTACCAGATAAAAGACTGATCTGTGTATACTGTGAAAATAAGAAATTATTTCTAAAATTTCAAGAACTTTATTCTAGAAATTTTGCTACAAATAAAAATTTTAAAATTTTAAAAACATCGCGAAACCTTATAAATGTTACAGACAAAAATGAATAAATTACAATTATCAAAAATTAACATTTAAAGAATAATCATAGGGGTATTAACGAAGTCTATTTAGAACTAACGCAAAAATATTTTTACCCAAATCTCCGCAAAAAAATAACTAAGTTTATAAATAATTGTGAAACTTGCAGTCTTCCTAAACATAATAGGCATCCTGCAAAAATTCACTACAAATTGAGCCCTACACCGGCTCAATTCAACGACATAGTACACATGGATATTTGGTTTCCAGAAAGAAACCAAATGTACCTAACGACTATCGACAAATTCTCCTAATATGCTACATTACACAAATTAAACGATAGAAATTGGATTAGCATTTTAACAAAAAATCTAGACAAAACATAGAGAAACTAACTAACAAAATTCAAATTCAAACATTAACACACAATGAAAAAATTAATAAAGCTAGGCATCAAAACCCTAATTTAAGTGAAAATATTGTTAAAAATAGAAATATAGCGAAATGCTCTCCAAAATATAAGAAATTAACAAATTTTACAAAAATGAATGACTACATAATTGAAAAAAAACAAAAAAAAAATTTTACAAATCACAATTAAAACGAAAATAAAACTACCAAATGTTTACTCTTTTTAGAAATGACTAAAATAATACTTCACTATGATCTGGCAAATGGTTGAAGCAAATGATTTAAGCATTACACCTGTATATACAGAACAAGACTTTACATTACTAAAACTAGAAGGAAGACCAATCGCTGATAGTTATAATAAAATATTACACATTATAGACTTAGGTGAAATAAATAATATCTGTAACTCTATTGAAATAAGTTTAAATAATCGCGAAAAAAACGATCCTAATTTTAAATTATTGTATAAGGAAATTGAAATTTTAAATCAAAATATGGGAACACTAAACTATTTTTGGCAAAATTTCAGACACCCAGCTTCATTAGGTGTAGTGTAATGCTCATATAAAAGGAGGAGTTGTATGGCAGCTACTGGAACCCACTGCAGTAGACCAACCAAATTTTGCAGAAACTTTGGTCATAAAACTAAACTACTTTTGGCAAAATTTCAGACACGCAGCTGTAATAGGTATAGAGTAATACTCATATAAAAAAAAGAAGTTGTATGGCAGCTACCCAAACCCATGGACCAAAAAGGCTGGATTTAAATAGCGATGACGGCTATTGCAAAAAAAACTAATTTGCAAAAATTTCAAGATCCTAGCTACTTTAGTTTTTGAGTTATCGTGCGGACGGACGGACGATCCATACACTTGAGTCTATATCTACCCCCCCCCCCCCCTCCTTCCCTGCATCAAAACGTAATGGCAAATTTATTATACCCTTTGACTATTTAGTCATAGGGGTATAATAAATATAATAAAGCATAATTATAATTGTTTATTTATTGGAAGGTGAAAGTATTAATAAAAAAATTTTAAATTGAAAAAAATTTAATTATATATTTTAAAAAGTTATTTTATAATTATAAAAAATTTAAAAAAAAATTATACAAAAAAAAATAAAACAAAAAATATTTTATTAACAAAAAAAAAAAATGTTATTTTATTACATTATTAAATGTAAAATTGCACCTCCTTGAGAGTTTGTATTCAAAAAAAAAAGGACAAAAGAAAATAACAAAATATTTATTTAAAAAATTACAATAACAAACGAGAGCAAACATTCATTTAAAGATTTTGATTATCGATAAGAGCGTAGAAAACTGAATAAAGAGTTTTCTATGCTCTTATCGCTTATCGATGATCAAAGCGATGCTCCAACATAAAAACCTCTATTTAAATTATGTATTTAGTTTTCTACGCTATGCTCTTATCGACGCTCTTATCACTTATCGCAGCTCCAACATAAACGCACCCTAAGTCATACTATTGGTCATGGATCTATATTCTATATCTATGTAAGTATTATATTAAGAAATTTTATAAGTAAAAGAAATCTCAATTTTTCGTTTGTATATTGATTCTCTCTTTCTCTCGGTTTTTGCTTTTTTTTTTGTTTTTTTTTTGTTTTTATAAAATACAAGATAGTCAAATTAGGTACCTATTCTTCTTTATACCCGTGCATACATATATAAACATCGGGTATATTAAATTACTCCTCCGTTTGTAACGCATCGAAATAGACGAGCTAGATATAGTGTCAATGGTACGTATCGAATCAGCATCGAAAAGTGAATCGATCTAGCTATGTGTGTCCGTCCGGCAGCACGATAACCCAAAAAGTATAAGAGCTAGAGTTCTGAAACTTTCACAAAGTAATTTTTAGACAATTCGTAGGTTCCCTATTGTTTTTGGTTAAAATCGGACAAAGGCTTCAGGTAGCTGCCATACAAATTTTTCGAAATTATATGAATATTTTCAAAATTAATAACTTAATAGAAACCAAATATAAAAACAAACAAAAAGTAGTTAAATTATTAATCGATTCATGGTGTAGTGGTTAGGACATGGGACTTGTAGTCAAAATGACTCGGTTCGAATACAGAATGGGGCAAAAAATTTTTTTTTTTTTAAATTCATCTTAAAACTTTCATTTATAAATTATTCATTTTTTTTAATACATTTTTAAAAAAATTCAAAACAGTTATTCAAAACAAAATCGATGGCTTAGTGGTTAGGACATCGACCTTTTAATTGAAAAGTGTGGGTTGGAATCTCGTTCAGAGCATATTTTTATACCCGTATGACTATATAGTCCAAGCGTATAATAAATTTGCTATTACGTTAGTGACGCAGAGAAGGAGGGGGGGGGGGTAGATATAGACTCCAGTGTATGGATCGGATCAGAATCGAAAAATAAATCGATTTAGCTATGTATGTCCGTCCGTCCGTCCGTCCGTCATCACGATAACTCAAAAAGTAAAGGAGCTAGGATTATGAAATTTTCACAAATTCGTTTTTATGCAAAAAACGGAATTGCTATTTAAATTCAGCCATTTTGGTTCATGGGTTCGAGTACCTGCCATACAACTTCTAATTTTATATGAGCATTACTCTATACCTATGGAAGCTGCGTGTCTGAAATTTTGCCAAAAGTAGTTTAGTATAATGGCCAAAGTTACTGCAAAATTTGGTTGGTCTACTTATATGAGCTTTACACTACAGCTGATGAAGCTGGGTGTCTGAAATTTTGCTAAAAATAGTTTAGTGTAATGGCCAAAGTTACTGCAAAATTTAGTTCGTCTACTGCTGAGGGTTCGAGTAGTTGCCATACAACGCCTTCTTTTATATGAGGATTACACTACACCAAATGAAGCTGGGTGTCTGAAATTTTGCCAAAAATAGTTTAGTGTAATGGCCAAGGTTACTGCAAAATTTGGTTGCTCTACTGCAAAGGGTTCGAGTAGCTGCCATACAACTTCTTCTTTTATATGAGCATTACTCTACACCTAATAAAGCTGAATGTTTGAAATTTTGCCAAAAGTAATTAACCGGATGATATAATGTATATGTTACGGTCATACGGGTATCCCAGAGTTGACACAGTCTACTCTACTACACTCTTCCTCGTTTTTTTTAAATTCATCTTTTTATACCCGTATGACTATATAGTCCAAGGGTATAATAAATTTGCCATTACGTTTGGGACGCAGAGAAGGAGGGGGGGTAGATATAGACTCAAGTGTATGGATCGGATCAGAATCGAAAAATAAATCGATTTAGCTATGTATGTCCGTTCGTCATCACTATAACTCAAAAAGTAAAGGAGCTAGGATTATGAAATTTTCACAAATTCGTTTTTATGCAAAAAACGGAATCGCTGTTTAAATCTAGCCATTTTGGTCCACGGGTTCGAGTACCTGCTATACAACTTCTAATTTTATATGAGCATTACTCTATACCTATGGAAGCTGCGTGTCTGAAATTTTGGCAAAAATAATTTAGTATAACCGCCAAAGTTACTGCAAAATTTGGTTGGTCTACTACTGAGGGTTCGAGTAGCTGCCATACAACTCCTTTTTTTATATGAGCTTTACACTACACCTGATGACGCTGGGTGACTGAAATTTTGTTAAAAACAGTTTAGTGTAATGGCCAAAGTTGCTGCAAAATTTAGTTGGTCTCCTGCTGAGGGTTCGAGTAGCTGCCATACAACTCCTTCTTTTAAATGAGGATTACACTACACCAAATGAAGCTGGGTGTCTGAAATTTTGCCAAAAATAGTTTAGTGTAATGGCCAAAGTTACTGCAAAATTTGGTTGGACTACTGCAAAGGGTTCGAGTAGCTGCCATACAACTCCTTCTTTTATATGAGCATTACACTACACATAATAAAGCTGTGTGTTTGAAATTTTGCCAAAAGTAATTAACCGGATGATATAATGTATATGTTACGGTCATACGGGTATCCCAGAGTTGACGCAGTCTACTCTACTACACTCTTCCTCGTTTTTAATTAATTTTTTTTTTTTTAATAATTTTTTTTGTAATTAAATATAAAAAAACAAATATTTTGAAATTTCTGTCAAACTGTTCAATTGAAATATATGGAATTCTTATTTATATAATACATAATAGTGTACGCACGGGTCTCTAAAAGTTGACAAGGGCAACTATAATCTTCCTCGTTTTTCTTTAGATTCAAAACATAAAATTGAATCTTCGTTGAAAAAAAAATATCGAATTCGCCGAAGAAAAAAAAAATCAAATTTTGTCGTTGGTTCATATTTTCTTCATAGTTCATACTTCATAGATTCAAATAACTAAATTTTAAGATGAATACACATGGTACTTTATTACATTGCATACTTTAACATAATAATATAATACATAAAACTTAACGCGAATAATAAATATTAAACATTTCTAAATGTATCAAATAACAAAAATAAAAATATAGCAGATGAATTATCTAATATTGTGGATTTACTTTGTTCAACTGAATCTAAGGTAAAATTGATATTAGAATTTAGACCAAAATATGTGTTTTCTTTTGTTTTGTTCGAAATAATATAAATTTTTTTAAAACTTTTAGATTTTGAGTAAAGCAAAAATTACAACTGATTTGAATCTTAGGAGAAGCCGCCACTTATATATATATATATAAGCTGATGGTTTTTGATATAAATTAAAAGGAATTAAAAACATTAATGTTTTGATTTGCTTTTGATCACAAAATTTTGTAATTCTAATTTTAGCAAATTGAAAATAATTTAAATTCCTAGTATATACCTATTAGAAAAGCTTATAAATGCAAGACATGCAATAAATCTATTTATAAAATACAATGCCAAAATTAGAACTTTTCATATAAATCATTTAAATATAAAAATTACCTTTCCATATAAGTAGCTTTGAACTAAATTTTGGTATAGTACGGAATTCCTTAATTATATATTACGTATGGTTATAATTCAATAAAATATCTTATATAATAAAAATTAAAAAAAAGAAATTGGTATTAATATATTAAAAAAATATTTTAGTTTTTTATTTATAAAATATAATAAATAATATGTTTTATATTAAAATATAATTACCTTCTTAGCCTTTTAAAAATATAAAAGTGTTAAATAAGAAAGCGAATAAGAAAGAATACTCGTATTCCAAATTTCAGGTTTCTATCGTTATTAATTTCGAAGATATTCTTGCTAAATTTTTGTAAGAGTATGGGAGGCACCTGAACCACAGCTTCTATTGTTCCCCTATATTAGGAACGTAATGGAAACAAAACAGTAAACTCAAGTATTAAATTTAAAGTCTCTATCTTTATAAGATATGCTTTTGCATATCTTCCCCATGCCTCCTAAACTAGAGTGGTACCCGGACCACTACCACAATTGATCGTGAATTTCAAGGACTCAAAGAAAATAAGAGAAAACAAATGTGCCCACATTTTGAGGTTCTATCTTCATTTGTTTCGAAATTATGCTCGTTTAACCTTAGTTCGATCTTCTAGGATCTGAATACATTTTCGATCTCGATCGTGCGCAAACCCCTTCGTAGTTTCATTACTAGTAAATTACAGTTAAAATTTCATCAAAATTTCTGAATTAGTTTTTGAGGTTTTTGGTTGTTAATGTTTGAGTTTTGAGTCCACGGACGGACGGATGGAAGAACGGACTCGGCTAATTCGACTAAAGAGGTCATGCTGATCCCAAATATATATACTTTTCCATATATAGTTCGCTTCCTTTAGGTGGTTACAAACATCATACCAAAGAATCTGATCTAATCCATATGGTAGTACATATAGACTGAAAGGCATGGATTGGCCAGAATCGAAAAGTAAATCGATTTAATTATAAAATAAAGAAGCTAGTGTTTTGCAATTTTCACAATCTCGTTTTAATTTGAATAACCGTCATCGTTATTGAAATCCAGCCAATTTACTCCACGTGTTCGAGTACCTGCCATATAAATTCTTTTTTATATGAGCTCTATACCTATTGAAAATGCCCAAAAATTTTGCAAAATTTGGTTGGTCTAATGCAGTGGGTTAGAGTACGTATGGCAACTTCATCTTTTATATGAGCATTTCTCTATACCTAATAACGGTGGTTGTCTGAAATTTTGTCAATTGTAGTTAATTTTAATGGATACGTTTGTTTTTATTGAAACAAGTTGAGTAGTGGAAGAGGTTCGAAGAGCTAATTTTCAGCTTATGTTTTCTTATGATACATGAATTTCTAACTGGATGATATAATGTCGATATTGCGGTTAAAATTTAAAAGTTTTGAACTTAAAAATACCATATCATATTCAAAGCGTTGGTGAATAATTACATTTATTTACCTTTTCGATTTTCTAATTCTTCAATGTCAGTGGGCAACAAATTTTCTGTTTCAATAATTTTTTGCAAATCTTTAATTAATAAAATATGAGATAAATTATGTGAATATAGTAACTCCTCTGCTGGTTTTAACCATTCTTCCTGAAGTAATATGTCAAAATTGTTATCAGCGTTTCTCCAAGTCTGACCATCTAAAAATATTAAAACAAAATTTTTTAAGTAAAAAATTTAATTTACATATATTAAACAAATAGTTTTTATTAAAAAATTTTTGAGAAAATAAAAGAACACTTTTTATTTAATTTAAAATAGTCTTAGTGTACTTTTAGTTAATTAATAGAATTAAAATTACTTATAAAATTGAAAGTGTAGTGGGGTAATTCAAATTGTAATTAATTAGTTCAGTTAACTTATAAAATAAAAAAAAAGTGAAAGATACATACTTTTTGTATTTATAACTACAAAAAAATTAAGTAAAAGCAATAAAACGAAGGCAACATCCTGTCCAGAAAATACACTAATAAGACTAAATTAATACATCAAAAAAAGCTTCTACCTAAGTATAATCAAAATTAAGAAGCCAAAGTTTAACTTGTTTGCAGAAGAGAGTTACAGATTTTTAAATTCTATAGTTAAGCAATAGTTTATTAAACAAACGACATGAAATGGTTAAATAGAAATTGCGTAGGGCAGTAGTTCGTATAGGTATGATTGTACTTTGATTTATAAAGCACAACCGATGCCTTAAAGGTAATATATTTAAACTAATAAACAAAGGTAAACTACTGTAAAGCCTATTTTTTTTACAGAAAGTTCGTATAACATGTTTTTGTATAGTAATAATAGGTTGTATTTTGTTGTAGGTACAGCCTCCCCAGCAGTTATTACCATATTGGATTTTGGATTGAAAGAGTCCATAGTAAGTAGATTTTAGAATTTTTAATGAACATAAATTTTTCATTTGATAGAAGATTCTCAGAACCGACCTGCATTAATTCTGTAAATCCATTACGTGAACAGTCCAATTCATTTGCGCATTCAATATTAAGCCTAAATACTTAAAACCATAAACTTCTTCGAGAAAAAACAGTTAGAACTACATTTAACTTCGTGTCGATACAGTACATGTCAAACATTTCAACTTGCATTAAACATTGTTAACGCTGTACATCCTGGGGCATGATATGTAATATTTACTCCTTGTTATTTCTGTTTTTTTAAATTAAAAAACATTATTTTAGTTTTATTGCTGATTATAAGTTTATGTTGCGTAAACCATTTTCTTAAAATATCTAAATCACGATTAATATCTAAAATAAGATTCAGGATGGTGTTAACACCATAAGCACAGCCTATGTCATCAGCAAATGCTGTAAGTTGGGCTTTAAATGGAGGCTTAAACAATGAATTTATGTATATAAGAAAAAGAATAGGTCCTAGAATCCTGAATCCTGAGGAACGCCTGTGCTAATTAAATATCATTATTTTATATATATAAAATAATAATATATTATATATTATTTATATAATATTTGTCTAGAATGAGGTGTAACAAACGCATTCAATTAAATGTGTTTTGTTAGATGTGTTCAATTATAAAAAAATTAAATATTAATGTTTTGTTGAATGTGTTTTATTTTAGAAAATAAAATATCCAAAATTATCATATACAGTCCAAAAAATATTTAATTTATTTTTAATAAAAAAAAAAAACAAAAGATAAATAAAAAAAAATTTTTTATGAACATAAATATTTATTAGTTTATGAATTATTTTATTTCAGTTTTAAAAATCACAGAAGATTTTCTGGAAAGTTTAAATAAATAGCAAAACATGTTGGTATTACAATTCGAGACAATGCTTCAAAGGAGCATTTCTCTAGAAAGCCTTCATTATTTTCGGTGAAAAACTGAAATAATGGCGAAGGCACTATTTACGCTTTGTTGCGTTTGCTTTGAATAAAACAAGCAACGCAATCAAAGCAATTTCAAAGGTTCCCTCATCCCTGAAATAACAGCGAAGTACCAATGTATGCTTTGTTGCGTTGCTTGCTTTGCTTTAAATAAACCAAGCAACAAAAGAAAATTCAAAGTTTCCCTTATCCCTGAAATAAAGCCAAACGAAATGCACCATAGACATAAAAAACAAAATATAAAATTTATAATTTGCATTTGATAATGCCTTTATAAATTATAAAATGTTGGCAACAAACAATGTACATAGCTTAGCAACATTTTTTAAAAATATGTATACAAAAAGTTAATAGATGGAGAAATAGATCATTATTGAAACAAAATAAATCTATAAAAAAAATTTCAAATCTTTTATTAACAAACAAATTTATTTAATTTTTAAAATTTAAAATTTAAGGAAGTAACTACGTAATTAAAAAAAGGAATATTAATTGAAAAAAATTTCTCCAAGAAGGGATTTGAACTAACGACCTCAACATTTTATCAATTTCTTTTTTTGTTTTTTGTATCTACTACTAAAATCAAAGCATAATCTGCATAATGCAAAATGTATATAATGAAATTAGATTTGGTTCTTAATTAGAAAAGGTTTTTATTTCAATTAACCTTCCGTCATTCTGTGATGGGCCTACAGCTAGTTATATATATTATATTATACATTTTGCTTTCTATTACATAGATATGATTTAAACCAATTCAATATAAAACTCCTTATATCCACGTTTTCCAATTTTTTATTAAGATTTTATGATCAGCCATATCAAATGCATTGGTAATATCAACAAAGAGCCCAGCCGTATTTTTTTTTTAATCTAAATTTTTATAGATTTTTATGCAAAAATCAAGAAGTGCATCTCCAAATAAATACAAACATCTATCTGAGGGAATAAACTATTAGATAAATTAACGAAATGATTATTGAAAATGTTAGCAACTTCCGAGGCATTAGACACAATATTGTTACCTGATTTAATTTTAAATTCTTTTCTTAATGTAGATTTTTTATTGCTTATACTATTAATAACTTTCCATTCTTTTCTGATGTCCCTTTATTTTTATTAAATTCATTTAGATAGAAATAATTTCTACAATTAATTCTTTTTTCAAATTTTTATTTATTGTTTTATAACTATTTTTTAGGCTAAATTACTCGGATACTTGTAGCATTTTTTCCTAATTTTATTTTTATTATTAATTTTTTTTACCAAGATTATTATTTATCCATGGTTTTACCCTTATATTTTTTTTCTTTATATTGACCCGATATTTGCTTAAATTCAAGTAATTATTTATTAATTTTTCAAAAGCCTTCGAAATATTCGTTTCTAAATACACTGTTTCCCAAAATTCATAACATAAATATCTATTTAGCTTTTTGTAATTAGTCTTAAATTTAATCGAATTATTACTAAAATCAAACTGTTTTTTGTTGGAGGTATACTCTAATAAAATACCACACATACAATGATCAGTTATATAGAGATCCATTATTTCATAAGACACAGGAATAGAATTAAAAAGACGTAAAAAAATATGATCTAGACAACTACCTGAAACAAAACGAGTGGGCTCATTAATAACAGAAATAATTTTTATAAAATCAGCTGTTAACATGTTAAATTGCTCAAAAGTACAATCATACTTCACATTCATAAAAAAAACTACAACCCAGCCGCAAAATTTTCATTTGTCGTTGTATAGAAGTTATAATTAGGCAAGAAATAGCTATTCACTTCATCATTAAATATCTAGATTTCAGAAATAAAAATAAAATCTGGAAGCTTTTTAAAAATTTCTAATTGCGAAACAAGTGAATTAAGATTTGCGCTTAGGCTTCTAATATTTTGATGTATAATAAACACAAAATCATTCAAATCATTATTCTCCTTGTTGACAGAATCGAGATCTTCTTTAATATTGTTATAAATATTGGAATCTTCACAAAAATCATTATTTAGATTCATTATAATAAAAAAAAAAATATTTTGAAAATTAATTAACAGAACAATAAAAATGTAGTATATAAATAAATTAAATATTTTTTAAATCTTCAAATGACCTTATAGAGAAGATTGCACTATTTTCATTTTTTCTTAAAAATATTTTACAATTTTTATACCATAAATATTTGTACTCTTTCACTCCTTTAATTTTTTTAGCTTCCATGTACAATGTAATTTGTTAAACTTTTATTAATAAAAATTTTGTTTTTTTGTTGTTTTTACTTATGTTTCCAAAAATCTCAGTATTTAAATTAATATTGTCGCTCCGTTTTGCTCTCAGAATTTTTTAAATTGTAATAATCTGTTTGCTTTCGTTTTTGTTGTAAATTATTTTATTGTTGCTTTCAATATTATTGCTGTTGATGTTTTAGTCTCTCCTTTTTGTTTCTTCTTTTTTATAAAAAATTTCTCAATATCACTATCTTGTACTTCAATAGATAAACTTTCTCTAAAAACTTTTTTTGTTGCAGTGATATAATAGTCTTTTTCCATTACTGGTAATCCAAATAGTTCAATGCAATTGTTTAAATTTTGTTGTTGTAAATAGTTAATTCGATTTTCTAAATTGTTTATTCTCTTTCTTAGGTGAGAGTTGTCTCCCTGTAAATCTTTGATTATACTGAAAAATTCTTTATTTGTACTTTCTAGATTGGTGATCTTTTTATATATTATTTCTAATGTAATTGTATTTTCCGTTGTATTTGCATTATCAAGTACAAAATTATTTGATGGTGATGGTGCTCTACGAGTATTATAATTAATTTTTGTAGAAGTTCCTATTGCATTTATATGTATTGGAACATTTGATGATGATAAAGTTCCAACAATAGATGTAGAAGTTTGTTGCAAGTTTGTTACTTGTATCATTTGATGGTGATGGAGTTTTAAGAATAGGTGTATTAGTTTGTTGCACTATATTCAAATCCGAGCTGTGTAAGGAGATTCTTCTCATAGAACAGCACTGCACAGATCGAAATTTGGTATCGCTGATCAACTTGTAAAGTTTAAAGTAATGTTTGTTTAAAGTAATCTAACTCTTCTGTTTTCAAATTAACACAACTCCTATGAAACACCACCATACAATCACCACAGTAAACTTTGTTTAAACTTGGCGCGATATTTTAAGATTGCAAACGCCACAATTCATTCTAAATAATTCAATTTATTAGGCAAGCAAATCAAAGTTTTATGTACCCAATTTTAAATATGAGAATATATGAAATTAAGCTTATGCTTTTACAATTTTTTAAATTGTATCAGTTTAGTATTTTAATAAAGAAAAAATAAATAAACCCGGAGCAAATTCACTTACATGTTACCCCACAAAACGACGTGAGTGAGTCCAAGTTTGAGTTTTATTTTGCAATTACTTTTTACGAATTGCATGTATATAATATTGATATTTTGTTTATACCAAAAATTTTAAACTAACTCTATTGCCGTTAAGTGTTTGTGTGGGCACGTGTACATTACATTCTAAACCAACAAGTGGAATTTATTCAAATGTCGAATATACGGTTTGACGTAAATATTTTTCAGTGATAAGATTTAATATCAAATAAGATTAACGCAATTGGCACTTTTTTACAAGTAATTCGTTATACGATGAAAAGTTGTTGCAATACAAGAAAAGTTATTTTTTAACTCTTCCAATCTTCAGAATAGACCTTGTTATTTTCAGCTTTGCAGTTTCAACCCTAAATTTAAAGAGTTATATAAATATATTACATAACTTTTATAATATATAAAAGATAATATATATATTTTATATTTATTACATATTATATATGTAGATTATACATAGATTATATATATATATTATATATATAGATTATATATAGATTATAATATATGTATATTATATAACTTCTATAATATATTTTATAATTATATTTTCAATCCAAAAACGTCGAAAGACAGCTGCTTTTGTAAGCTTTACAAATTTTAAAAGCCAAATGCCATACGGTACTAATTTTTACCATTATAAAAAAACTCAAGTTTTGCACATTTTGTTGTCCACATAACTTTTGGACGGCTAAAGTTCAAAAATTGAAATTTTGGCAGAAGGGAGATACTCAGAAATTAGTAGGAGTTCTTTAAGAAAAGTTGTTTGTCACGCTCACCGTTGAAGAGTTGTAAGGGTTCAAAATTAAAGTTTAACTATTTTTAAGCACTAGTAAGTACACAAAATTTAAATGTCCAATATTATATTTTAACTTGTGTTGAAGGTTTTTCTTAAATTTAAAAAACTTCCATGTTGTGAGTTTTGCTCAGATAATAAAATTCTAAGAAAAACTTCAAGTTTTTATGGAGAACACAGTTTAGTTTCTAGAACCTGAAAATTTTGGGCAGTAGACGTGCGTTTAGATCCTCAAGAATCACCAAAAGTTTGCTTAGTAAGAATTTCGGAAGCGTTCCATTAAAGGGATATTAGTACTTAAAAATTTCTTATTTTTATAAATCAGTCACTTAGTCACAAGTGCATAAATTTTCAAAATTAAACGTTTACATTGAAGCTCTAACATTATATTTCGACACTTGTTAACAGGTTTTCTGGAGTACATTCGGATTATATTTTAAGTATTGATTTCATTATTACTCATAACTAATAATGAATTGATGAAATAACTAAATTATAAAATTATTATTAATTAAGCCCGTTCATACAAATAAGGGCGGATCAGCATCGAAAAGTAAATCGATCCAGCTATGTGTGTCCGTCCGACCATCAGTTTCTCAGCACGATAACTAAAAAACTAAAGGAGCTAGAGTTTTGAAACTTATACAAAGTAATTTTTAGACAATCTATAGGTTCCCTATTATTTTTGGTTAAAATCGAACAAAAGCTTCGGATAGCTGCCAAACAAATTTTTTAAATTTATATGAATATTTTCAAAACTAAATAGGAATTAATAGAAAAACAATCTAAATTTAGTTAAATTATTAATGGCTTCATGGGGTAGTGGTTAGGTTATCCGACTTTTAATTATAGCGTTCGAACCGAGTTCACATTGGGACAAAATTTTTTTTTTCTAATTACATTTTTTTTTATCTATTCTCTTTTTAATTAAATAGATGTATTTATTTCATGTATGACAAATTCTTATTTTATAGAAAATTTGACAGAAAACTCTCATTTATTTTAAAAATTACTATTTTTTTTAGCATAGTAACTATATATAATAATTTTCAAAAAAATAAATTAAGATAAACAAAAAATCGATGGCTTAGTGGTTAGGACAACACTAATCAAATAGGCAAATACTAATAACAAAACACTAAATAACACAAATGCTTCAGATTTAAATAATAATATTTTATTAGAAATAAAAAATTCAATAACAAATTTAGGAAAAAAATTACATTTAGAAATTACAGAAAATAGAAATAAAATTAATTTTATTTACGAATCACTTAATTCACTTAACAATAACAATAACAACTGATGACTAACCACATTAATTTTAAAATTATTTCTGTCAATGTCAATTGATATTAATGAATTGACATTGACAGAAATAATAAATACAGTAAAAAATTATCTTTTATGCACTTTCTGGAAAACAACAAACCTGACATTATATGTATGAGCGAGACAAAACTAAAACCAGGTAACCACATGGTGGTTGACAATTATAAAATAATTAGAAAAGATAGAAATTTTGATTTAGAAGGCGGAGGTTTTGCCATAGGCATTAAAAATTGTTTTCAATTTGAAATTGTAAATAATAGCATTTTCGATAATTTATTATGTATCGAAAAATGTATAACATGTATATCAATACAATTAAAGAAAAGAAAAAAATTATTCATAATTTCTATTTATGCATCGAATAGAAATTCACATAATTTTATAACAGAATAAGAAAAAATATTCGGAATTTTGAATTTAGCGAATATTAATAACTTTTACATATTAACTGGCGACTTCAACGCCAAACATACAACATGGCTTAATACCATTAACAATACCAGAGAAGTACAACTTAACAAATGGTTGCAAGACAACAAAATTATATACAAATGTAATTTGCTCTTAACTGATGCACCGACACTTCCGCGTGAGCTATATGTAACAACAAATCACAAATAAATAAAACATGTTTCGGCAACGTGTCAAATTTGCAAACGTTGCGAGAAACATTAAATAATGATTTTCCCAGGGAAACAAATTCCCACAATATTATTCTTTATTAAATATAATTTAGAAATATCATATTTCAGAATTATTTCACACCTGTTGTAAAATCTAATTAATCAGCAATTTAATTTATTATAAATTTCCTTAATTTTAGTAATTAAGTAGAGTTTGTTTTGTAACGTCTATTAGAACGGTTCTATACTAAAGTTAACATCAATAAAGGGTTTATATTAAAAGTTTATATATAAAATCAATGTGTTTTATTTATGTGCAAATATTTTTTTTTATTGTCAACATTAAATAAATAAATAACTAGCGCAGTCGGTAGGATACCAATCTGAAGATTGTGTATCTCGTGATTCGAACTAAAGTTTCGTGTTCTTTAAAATACGAATAATATAATAATATTAAATTAAATTTAATATTAATAAAAAATAAATTTGTGTAAATTACTTAAAATAAAAATTAATATTTAATAATTAGTTAATAAAATTGTGTATAAATAAATCATTTAAATAATAAACTAATTAATAATTAAATTAAATATTAATATTAATTAAATAATATATCATATATATTAAAATAAAAAACTGAGTAAAATTAAAACTCAGTATGCTCATTATTCAAGTAAGGGCATACAGAAAAAACCAATCAAATAAGTGTGTTATAGTAAAATCTCAAATAAAAAGTATTAATAAAACATTAAAATTTTGCTTTTCAACTTGTAAAGAAAATAAAAAGATCTTAACTCAATTAGTGACGAAAAATAAAATGAAAAAAATTAAATTTTAACTAACTATAATAATATATAAAATTAAGTTAAAAACCATAAGAAAATAAAATAAAAAAATTAATTTTTAACTCTAATAATATATAAATATAATTAAACTAAAATAATTAAATTTTAAACATAATAAATAAAATTTTAAATAAAATAAAATTAAACTGTAATATAATAAAAAAAAAAAAAAAAAATTTTTAAATTGCTAAATCTTAAAAGTACTAAAATTGCTTTAAATAAAAGAAATAACGTTTTCGATAAAAACAGAAACTAAAATATGAGTGAAATTGAACAACAATGAATTGCTCAAGTTCAGGCCTTGACAGCCCAACTCAATGAGCAAAGTGCTAGAATAAATATAATTAATCAAACTGAACTCTGCCTAACTGCAGATCAAATAATTAGAAATTTTAATGAGATCCCACCTTTCTCGGGTGAGGACTCATTTACACTAAAACATTTTTAAAAACAGTGGAGGACGTAGAGTCCTTATGTGTTACAGACAATATACCACCAAAACAGTACTGCTTAAAAAAAGTAATAAATACAAAAATTATTGGAAAAGCAAAAACATCAATTTTGGAGATTCCTGAACATCGCAGAAACTGGATAACTGTTCGTGAGACATTAATGGTTCGATTTCGACCAAAGCAGACAATTCACAGGTTGTTATTTCAAGCAAAGGAATTGAAAGTAAGTAGTTTTAAAGATTTATTTTGTAGATTAAGTAATGTAAAAAGTCAGTGTACAGAAATATGTGATTATGACAAAGAAGAAAAACAAAAGAAATATGGTGTCTTGTAATAAATGCAGGGGTAAAATAAAAGGTGAAACGGGAATTCAATGTTCGGGAGTGTGTAAAAAAGTTTTTCATGAAGCTTTGAAGTGTGTGTTCAGGATTGGATCTATCGACAATTAATAATGTGTACGCAAATAACAATTTAAGATTTATTTGTGACGATTGTATCCTGTACATACAAAATGTGGATTTGGTTCTGCAAAACATGGACTCCGCGGTAACAAAAAATAGTGAACATCTAAAGGAGTATAAAAATGAATTTGAAGCTGCTCTTAAAAGAAATGAAAGTGAAGTCATAAATTTACTTAGAGCTATAGAGTCAGGTTTTACAAAGAGATTGGAAGAAATTAAAAGTGAACAACAAATGGAGCTACGTAAGATGGAAAAAATTACGGAAGTCTTTCAAATACAAAGCGATAAGGTGAATGAATCGTTTAATAATGTATTGAAACAAAATGATGAGGTATGCAAAAAAATTAATAATGTAATTAACGAAAATAATATTAATGTGGGTCAAACTGTATCATTTGCTGATATAGTAAAAAATAAAAAAAATATTGGAATGAAAATGAAAAAAGAATTACCTTTGATTGTTAAGCCAAAAAATAAACAAAAAAGTGAAAAAACAAAAAGTGATCTAAATAAAAAGGTTGATCCAAAAAATCTAAAAATCAAAAATATTGAAACTAAAACCAATGGAGCAATATTAATTGAAACAGACACAATTGAAGAACGTGAAAAAATAAAAGTTGAATTAGAAAAGAAAATGACAGACAGTTACGAGATAAAAATACCAACGGTCATTCAGCCACAAATTGAATTGGTTTATATGAATAATAAATTTAGTGATGCCGAAATAGTAGAAAAACTCAAAAAACAAAATTCCTTTTTAGAAATGTGTGATATGAAAGTAGTAAAAACATACGAGTTGAATAAATATAACAAAGTAATATATAATGCAGTAATTGAAGTAGAAAAAGAATTTTTCCCAAAAATACTTGCGAACGAAAAATTATGTATAGGATGGGAATGATGCAAGGTATTTGATGCTATAAATATACAAAGGTGTTACAAATGTAAAGGGTTCAACCATAAATCAGTGGATTGCAAGAATAAAGAAACGTGTCTAAAATGTCATCAAGAACATAAAACAAACGTATGTAACAAAGAGGAAATAAATAAGTGCATAAACTGTATAAAATACAACGAGAAACTAAAATTAAATATGGATGTTAATCATAAGACTCTTAGTAAACTATGTCCTGCATATCAATATAAACTAGGTTTAAAAAAAAAAGCCATTGGATATTAGCAACTAAAGAACATAGTTGTTGATCAAATAAACCAGGAAAACTGTATACAAAGAAATAAAGAAATTACGAATAAAAATACTCATGAACCAAAACATTATATAAGTACTTATAAAATTTATCTTAATACCAAAAATTTAAAAAAAGATAACGTAATTAACACCGAAGCTAAATCAAAAGAAGATATTAATGTTAATAATAAATTTGATAGTAATCATGATATGTTGATAATATCGATAATAACAATAAAAACAATAATAATAATAATAGCAATAATAATAATAACAATAATAATACAAATAATAACAACAATAATAATTATAATAATAACAAGAATAATAACAAAAGCAGTAACATTAAAAATACCCATCATGCTATTAACAAAAAAAATAGTTTATTTTCAAAATTAATACATTTTAGTAAAAATAAACCTGGTAAAACTAATAATTTAATAGATAAAGATTCTAAAAACGATAATAAAATCTCACTTAGTTTGAAGAATCGAGAAATCGTGTCAGTCAATAAAAACATTAGATCAAAAGAGCTTCTAAGTAATGACTACTCAAATTGGGTCAAAGGAGAAACCATTAACATTCAAAGCTATTCTAAACTGGGTAAAACTAATGATGAAGCTAAACGTTTAAGTACAGAAGACAGCAGGAAAAGTTTTGTTAACCCCATGGTTCCACCAATTGTTAGATTAACAAAAAAAGCGATTGAGTCTGGTGAAAATACGTATGCCTTATCTAGATTAAGAGAGCACAGGATTTATAACAATGTAAGGTTATTCTTATCTTATTTCCATGATAAAGATGACATTTGTTATGATGGTATTACTCAAACTAGTTTGGAAGTACTTATTCATCAAGAAGGGTTGCCAAATAACTATGAAAAACTTAGTCAGCTATATTTTACTTATCATGATAACACAGGAATACCCAAAAAGGAAGTACTTAAAGATTTAACTTATTATAGAAGACATATTGATAATAAATACAGAGAACACCTACAAAAAATTAGAGAATCTTGGCAAAATTACATGATAAGTAAACCATGATACGTAACAAATACAATAATATAAATATGGTGCATTTTAATGCTAGAAGTTTAAGGAAAAATATGACTGAAATCGAACTTTTTGTTAAAGACAGGATAGATATTGATATTCTTATGATTGGTGAAACTTGGTTATATACAGATGAAGAAAGATTTTTTAATATACCTGGTTTCTCAGCATTTTTTAATTATAATAATGAATCGAGAGGAGGTGGAACCGCTATTTTTATTAAGCAGAATATTCAGTATACGGTTTTAGAAGTATTTAATCAATTTAATACTATAATTGTTTCATTAAATAATACTTCTCCATCTTTAAAAATTGCAGTTTGTTACAAAAAACCAAGTGATAACAACAGCGATTTATTAGCACATCTAGATTTAATTTTTGATAAATATAAGAATATAGTTCTGATGGGTGATATAAATATTGATTTATTAACGGACACAGAGCTCTCCAGATCATATAAATTGATGTTAGAATCTAACGGAGTAACTATAAGGAACGTACTAAGTTATGAATCTGCTACTAGAGTGACTGAAAATACTTCTACGATAATTGATCATATTCTGACAAATATAGATAAGTTTGACTTTGATATTAAGCTTCACGATATAGTAAATCTAGATCATAAAGCTATTAGTGTCAAATTAAATAAAGTTTTAAAAAAAGTTGAGCCTATTTTTAAAAGGGAATTCTACACCACAAATTTTAAGAAATATAAAGAAAATGTAAGAAAACTACTTGAAATAAATAAATGTCAAAATGTGGATGACCTTATTAAAATATTGCAAAAAGCGAAGGTTAATTCTACAATTAAAACGCATAGAAGAGTGAGGAACAACAGTCATTAGATGACAAAGGAATTATTGAATATGATCAAAAAGAGGAATAACCTGTTCAAAAAGTTGAAAAAGCAGCCTAACAATATAGATATTCAAGCAAGTTTTAAAAATGCAAAGAACAAGGTTAATTATGAAATAACTAAAGCCAAACAAAATTATTTTAATGATAAACTACAATTAGCTGGTGGTAATCAAAGGAAAATTTGGAAAGTACTAAATAATCTCATCTTGAAAAAATCAACTGAGTTAAGCAAGGTTATCAAAGAAATAAACAGTAATGGAATCAGAACATGCGATAGTTTTGAAATTGCAAATTCATTCAATTCTTACTTCAGTTCTATCGGAAACAAACTAGCTGATAAAATTGTTGATGCTGAAAAATACATAATAAAAAATAGATTTGTTGAACAGTCTATTTTTCTTAAACCAACAGATGAAACGGAAATACATAACATTATCATGCAGTTAAAAAATAGTTCTCCAGGAGTTGATAATATTTCAGCTTCAGATTTAAAACATGTTGCAACTTTAATAACACCTACAATTGTATGCTTGATAAATAGGTGTCTAAATACTGGTATATATCCCGAGTGTTTAAAATCTAGTATTGTTGTACCTATATTTAAATCGGGATCAACCTCAGATGTATCAAATTATAGACCGATTACTCTCTCAAGCTGTATTGGAAAAGTATTTGAAAAGGTAATTAACTCTAGAATACAGGAGTTCATGCAAAAAGTTGTAGGATTTGATATAAATCAATTTGGTTTTCAAAAGAAAATTGGAACTGACTCTGCAGTCCTTGAATCCACCAACTCAATTATAAATAAACTGGATCAGGGAAATTATGTATGTTCGGTATTCGTTGATCTAAAGAAAGCCTTTGATACAGTGGACCATAATATTTTACTTGACAGATTGCACGAAATCGGAATAAGGGGTACTGCTAATAATTTACTTTCCTCATATCTTAATAATAGAAAAACTATGACAAAAATTAATGGAGTTTTCAGTAATGAAAATATTATAAATATTGGTGTTCCTCAAGGATCAGTACTTGGTCCCACACTGTACTTACTTTACATTCATAATATCCAGTATACGAATTTGAGGGCTGACTATAAGATCTTTGCTGATGATACTCTACTTATTTATAATGCTAGAACCTGTGAAGAACTTGAAAGTCTTGTAAATACTGATTTGGGGATATATGAAAGTTGGCTTAGAGGTAATAAATTAACTATTAATGCGGAAAAAACAAAATATATAGTATATAAAATAAAAAACAAAATTGATATAAATCCGAATCTATTGGTAAATAAGACCAAAATTGAAAGAGTTACTACTTATAAATACCTAGGGGTTGTAATAGATGAAAAACTGAAGTGGGAAGATCATATTAATAGATTAGTAAAAAAAATTGTGCCTCTGCTTGGTGCCTTCAAAAGAAGTGGAATTATGTTGAATAAACAAACTGCAGATAAGCTTTCCTCCTCCTCCTCCTTGGCACTATGGCCCATAGTGAGCCTCTGCCTCCCTAATTATCTGCTTCCAATTATTTCTGTCTACGGCATTCGTTCTCCAATTGTGTATTTGTAGCTCGTTTACAATTTCATGAAAATTATCTTTCCATCTAACTCTTGGTCTGTCAACTGGTCTTTTTCCAACTGGATTACCATAGAAGATTCTGAATACGGACCTGTCGTTTGGCATTCTGGAAATGTGACCTGCCCATCTTAATTTTTGTATTTTAATATACGAACTTAATTGTAAATCTTTAAATTGTTGTATGCATTCTTCATTCGTTCGAAGTCGAAGCGATCCTTCTGACGTTCTGACAGGACCCAGAATTCTTCGGAGAATCTTGCGCTCAAAAATATCTAATTTTTCTTCTTCATTTTTTCTAAGGCTCCAAGTTTCACATCCATACGATACCACTGGTCTTATCAAAGTTTTATACAGTTTTATTTTTGTTTTACTTGTGATATAGTTTGATTTAAAGAGGTTTAGCATGGAGAAATAACATTTATTTCCAGATTTCAGCCTTTCGTCTATTTCTGCATTATTTGAGCCTTCTATGTCAACTACTGATCCTAAATATTTGAAATCTTTAACACTTTCAAATTCCATATCTCCCACAGCAATTGTTTGTGTATGTGGTTGATTTCTTGCTGTTATTTGAGTTTTAAGGTACTTTGTTTTCTCTGCATTGACTTTCAAACCAAATTGGGCAGCTTTTTCTTGTAATTTTATAAAGTTTTCTTTTACAACATTTATGTTTCTGCCTATCAGGTCGAGGTCATCAGCGTAGCCTAGAATTTGTGACGATTTACACCAAAGTGTTTGTTTTGTTTCAATCTGGTTTTTGTTTCGATGGTTCTTAAAAAAACCTACTCTACCATTTCAAAACCTCTACGCAACCTCTTCTATTTATCCTTTACTTCGGGTATTCATCCTGCCCAATGGAGATTGCGCACGTTTTTCCAATTCCAAAAAAAGGTAACAAAAGCGATCCCTCTAACTACCGCCCTATAGTTATAACTTCGGTCCTTTCCAAAGTAATGGAAAAAATTATAAACCAAAAGCTTTTGAAATATCTGGATCATAAAGGTTTGCTTCATGATCGACAATACGGGTTCAGAGCCCGTCGTTCAACTGGTGATCTCATGACTTATCTTTGTGAAAAGCTCAATATCAGTCTTCACCACTCTGGTGAATCTGATGTGGTAGCACTGGATATTTATAAAGCTTTCGACCGTGTATGGCATGCTGCTTTGTTAGCAAAATGCAGAGCTATAGGGTTAGGTAGAGTCTTTCTCAAATGGATTGGAGATTTCCTTTCGAATCGTACGATTCGAGTTCTGGTCGATGGTTTATCATCTGACAAATTTGAACTGAACGCTGATGTCCCTCAAGGTTCTGTTCTTTCTCCCACCCTCTTCTTAATATTCATTAATGATCTTCTATCTTTAACTTCCAATCCAATTCACAGTTTCGCAGATGACAGCACCCTTGTAGCTTCCTATGAATTTCATAGCCGCTGTAACATTAATCATCAGGTTAATACAACAGCAAAAAATTTCACTGTCAGTGAGCTAAATAACGATTTAGCAAAATTCACAAATGGGGCGAAAATAATCGTGTTCAATTCAACACGAAGAAAACCCAATGCTGTCTCATCTCGCGAAAAATAGCAACTTCCATTCCCAACTTGATTTTTCAGGGAGAAGCTTTGCAGCACTCAACAGATTTAAATATTTTGGGCATCGAGTTAAACCAGAAATTGACTTGGTCAAATCACATTTTTGGTATAGCTAAAGATGCAGCTAAGTGTTTGGGTTTTTTGTATCGCTGTAAAACTTACTTCTCTCCATTAGATCTCCTCAATATCTATAAAACATATATTAGACCAAAAATGGAGTATAATGCACATATCTGGGCTGGTGCACCCCAATCAGCGCTGGAATATCTTGATAAAGTGCAAAACAGAGCTATTCATCTTATAAATGATCCCAGTGTTACCTCAACGCTCACTCCACTTAGCCATCGGCGTACAGTCTGGTCACTTACCCTGTTTTATAGATACCTAGTGGGGACGAACACCTGTTCTAAGGAAATAAAACAATTAATGCCTCCACTCAAAGTTTTCCAACGTGAAACAAGGAGTGCAACAGATGCTCATCCCTACTGCGTCGAATTGTTAAGATGGCGAAACACGGCCTATGGAAATTCGTTTGTTATGCGCATGTCGAGATTATGGAATCACATTCCGTCCAATGTGTTTCCTAAAGTTGGTAATTCGTATGTGTACGACTTAAATAAATTTAAGAAGAATATTAACATCTTTCTCCTAAATATCCCTCCAAATTTTTCCCATCCACCATAATCCAAAATTCCCAAATATCCTCCGACAATCCCAAAATCCTTTCATATCCCATCCCTGTAACCAAACTGTACATTTGTATCACAGGTTCCTTCCTAAAGTTTGGTTGAAAAAGGGTGTGGTTTTGGTGCGTTAAAATCGCACACTACCCAACGAAATACCGCGAAATTTCAATGGGTGGCTTTCGAGCGTTCCATTCCCTCGTAAAAAAAAAAAAAAAAAAAAAAAAAAAAAAATCTCTGATGCACGGATAATTTTTTCAAGTGCCAGATTAAATAACATATCGGCGCTAGCCGATCTCCCTGTCTCACTCCTGTTTTTGTTTCGAACGGTTCAGAGAGGTCACCTTGAATGCGGACACAATTTTTACTGTTTTCAGTGGTCATTTTTGCCAGGTTGACCAGTTTCTTTGGGATTCCCAGTTCCACCATTGCGTTCCATAGGGGACCTCTTTGTATGCTGTCGTACGCTTTCATAAAATCTACAAAGACGTGATGAGTGGGGATGGAAAATTCTCTACACATTTCCATTATTTGTCTGAGACTAAAGATTTGATCAGTTGTAGAGCGACCAGCTACAAATCCGCTTTGATATTCGCCAATTATATCTTTATAATAGCATTTCATTTTTGTGCATAAAATGCCAGCAAGTATTTTGTATACGTTGTTTAATAGTGATATTCCCCTGTAATTATTGCGTACCATTTTTTTTTTTTTTTTTTTTTTTTTTTACGAGGGAATGGAAAGCTCGAAAGCCACCCATTGAAACTGTGCGGTGTTTCGCTGGGAAGTGTATGATTTTAACACACCAAAACCACACCCTTTTTGAACCAAACTTTAGGAGGGAACCTGTAATACAAATGTACAGTTTGGTTACAGGGATGAGGATATGGAAGGATTTAGGATGATGGTGGAAGTTATTTGGAATATCTGGATTATGGGGGATGGGGAAAATTGGATGGGATATTTAGAAGAAAGATGTTAATGTTCTTCTTAAATTTGGTTAAATCGTACATATATACATTATCAACTTTGGGGAACACATTTGGTGGAAGATGGTTCCATAAACGAGATGAGCGCATGACAAACGAATTTCCATAAGCCGTGTTACGCCATCTGGCTAGTTCAACTGTGTAGGGATGAGCATCTGTTGACCTCCTTGTTTCCCGTTGGAAAATCTTGAATGGAGGCATAAGTTGTTTGATTTCTTTAGAACAGGTGTTAGTCCCTACAAGATATCTATAAAACAAGGTCAGTGACCCAACAGTGCGACGATGGCTGAGTGGAGTGAGCGTTGAGGTAACACTGGGATCATTTATAAGACGAATAGCTCTATTTTGCACTTTATCAAGATATCCCAGCGCCGTAATGGGAGCACCAGCCCAAATATGTGCATTATACTCCATTTTCGGCCTGATATAAGTTTTATAGATGTTAAGGAGATCAGAGGGTGAGAAGTAAGTTTTGCAGCGATACAAGAAACCCAAACATTTAGCAGCGTCCTTAGCTACTCCAAAAATATGATTTGACCAAGTCAATTTTTGGTTTAGCTCAATCCCCAAAATGTTCAAGTCTTCCGAATGGTGCAAAGCCTCTCCTTGAAAAGTAAGGTTCGGAATAGTTGTAGCTATTTTTCGCGAGACTAGACAGCATTGGGTTTTTTTGGTGTTAAACTCAACTCTGTTGATTTCACCCCATTTTTGGATTTTAATTAAATCTTTGTTTAATTCACTTATAGTGAAATTTTTTGCTGTTGAATTAATCTGGTGATTAATGATACAGCGGCTATGAAATTCATAGGAAGTAACAAGGGTACTGTCGTCTGCGAAGCTATGGATTGGATTGGAGGTTATTGATAATAGGTCATTTATAAATATTAGGAAAAGACTGGGGGATAAAACAGATCCCTGAGGGACACCAGCATTTATTTTGAAATCTTTGGATGAATATCCATCGACAAGAACACGAATCGTGCGATTCGAAAGGAAATCTCCAATCCATTTAACGAAAACCCTACCTAGACCTAAAGCCCTGCATTTTGCCAATAAAGCATCATGCCAAACTCGATCGAAAGCTTTAGAAATATCCAAAGCTACAACATCAGACTCACCAGAATGGTGAAGACTGATATTAAGCTTTTCGCACAGGTAGGTCATGAGATCACCAGTTGAACGACGGGCTCTGAACCCGTATTGTCGATCATGAAGCAAACCTTTACGATCTAGATATTTCAAAAGCTTATAATTTATAACTTTTTCCATTACTTTGGAGAGGACCGAAGTAATAGCAATAGGTCGGTAGTTAGAGGGATCGCTTTTATCGCCTTTTTTAGGAATTGGAAAAACATGTGCAACCTTCCATTGGGTAGGATGAATACCCGAAGTAAAGGAAAGATGGAAAAGGTTGCGCAGAGGTTTTGAAATGGAAGTATATGTGTTTTTGAGAACGGTAGTTGTAATACCGTCCGGACCGGCTGATTTTTTTGTATCAAGATTCTTCAAGATTTTCATCAATGCTCGCGTCCTAAAGTATATTCTACCAAAGGAGCAGCCAACTTCTGGAATAGATGGAGGTCTTTGAGTTGACTGAGGCAGTGATGAGTTAGAAGCGAACTGTTTGCCAAACAAATTCGCTTTTTCTTTTGAATCTGATACGATGTGGTTGTTTATATCAACAAGTGGAGGAAAAGAAGACCCGCTATTGTCCTCTTTTAGATTTTTTGCAAAAGTCCAAAAGGACTTGCTATTCTTTGGCATGTGTATGAGTTTTCGTTTCAACTTTTGGTTGAACAAGAATTTTTGCTTGTTGATAACTCTCTTACATCTGTTCCGAACCACTATATAGTTGGTCCTGTGAGCCTCTAAACCACTGTCCCGGTACTTTTTGAAGGCCTCCTCTTTTTTTAGAATGGCTTCTTTACAAATGCGATTAAACCAAGTTTTGGGTTTCCGTTTGATAGATTTCATGGAGTGAGGTATAAATAATCTCATTCCAAGTAGAATAGTTTCACTAATCGCATTTGCAGCGAAGTCAACATTCCTACCTCGGAAGCACAGTGACCAATCAAAGGTTTTGTAAAAATTGTTCAGACCTTCCCAGTTTGCATGGTTATAATGCCATACCAATTTTTTGGGAAGGGACCTTTGATTGGACACCGAGCCTGCCCGGAAGCTTGTATTGACCAAACAGTGATCAGAGCCCCCCAGGGGGCAACCAACTGAAACCACATACTTTTCAGGGTGTGTGGTTAGAAACAGATCCAAGAGGTGACCTTCTTGATCAGCACGGTCTGGGATTCTAGTGGGATTTTTAACAAGTTGAGAAAGGTGGAATAGAGTAGAAAATAATTCAACTTGTTTCCCAATCGAGTTTTGACTCGGAGAAGAGGTACTGGAAAAGTGAAGCCAGTCTTTGTTATGAACATTAAAATCCCCCGCCAGAACAATTTCGGTATCAGGAAAACAATCGAGAATTTCATTGATCTGGTTTGAAAGGTTTTCAATTTCCATAACAGTTTCTTGTTCACTTGAATTGGGTGATCTGTATAGAAAACAGAAATGTATAACATGCTTTTCAACATGGATTTTGACCCAAACGTAATTGAAAGTTGGGCTTGAAGATTTATATTTGTCAAGAGTGTTAAAAGCAATGTCTTTTTTTATGTAGATGGCGATGCCTCTTTTGGGAACGAAGTGTGAAACGAGTAAGTAGCCGTTAATATCGAAGTTAACATTGTGACTACTAACTTGCGTTTCACATAGAGCAAGGATTGCCGGTTTAATTGAATTAAGATGACCTTCAACGGCATGGAAGTTCGTTTGCAAACCGCGAATATTACAAAAATTAAAGTTAAAGTTGATAATGTTGTTAGAAATTAGGGAGAAAAAAAGAAGAAGAAAAAAAACAAAAAAAAAACAAAAAAAACAAAAATGCTTATTATGTACGATTTTATCAACTTGTGGACAACACCTTTGAAAAAAAGAAAAAAATTTACAAAAAAAAAAAATTTAAAACTTAAAAGTCTTATTTCGAGTGAGAAAATGGTTTATAACTACGTCCAACAGTTTTTAACTTGCACGATATAGAATCTATATAGGAACTATATGTGCCCTTATTGTAGTAGGTACAACCAAAAACTCAATCAAAATAAAACAAATACACAATTACATCTAATTAAAAATAAAGCATTTGTAATTGTGGTAATATAACTAATTGAATACAAAAACAAAATTAAAATTTAAAAATTATTGGACATATACCATCAGAATTTATTAATTAAGTTACGGTGTTTTTATGATGGTATATTGAGAGTGGAGAGAGTTATTAAAAACATTAACATCTATCCATGGGAAGGAGAGGGATGGATATATTGTTTTGTTTACCACTAGGAGAAAATTAAAAGAATGATTATTTCCAAAAAAAAAATTATTTTAATTTAAAGTAAACAAAACAATCCGGCGCGTGATATTTAAAAATTAATAAAATAAAAAAATTCTAAAATTAATTTAAGTTAAGTTTAGTTAAAAAAAAAAATAAAAAATATAAAAAAAAAGTGTAAAACAAGTAGTGTAAAAAAAAAAAATTTAGTTATTTACGATAAAATTTTAGCATGCAGATAAAATTAAAAATGATACTTATCTAGATATGTCCGCCATTGAAAGTGCGGCAATGT
The DNA here is from genome assembly GCA_963082915.1 of Dolichopus griseipennis. Lineage (NCBI taxonomy): Eukaryota > Metazoa > Arthropoda > Insecta > Diptera > Dolichopodidae > Dolichopus > Dolichopus griseipennis. The sequence goes on from OY720441.1 coordinate 275,093,818, forward strand.
GATCCAAAATAAAAAAAATTGAAGTAGAATTAGAAAAAGAAAGTAGAAAAACACTACAAATTTTAAACACTTTAAATTTAAAGGAAAAAAATTAATTTTATAACTTTATAATTTTAAATTAAATGAAAAAACAAAGAACAAAATTTAAGTTTATTGATAGATTTAAAATTAGTAAAATTCTTATTAAACCGAAATTAGTGTTGTTTCAACGAAGGTTGAAGAGCGAAGTGCCAATTTATCACCCTTTTTGTGTATCGGCACTATGACGCCTACTGTCCAATCATCCGGCATCCTTTCCTGCCTCCATATCATTAATATTAAATGATGAATACGTCGGGCCATTCCCGCACCCTCACCTTTAATCATTTCTGATACAATACCATCTTTACCGGGCGTTTTATTGTTTTTCAATAAATTAATTTCTTTTTCTACTTCACCTAAAGTAGGTTCGTTAATATACGGTTCAGCCGTAAGAAAAACCTGATTGGTACATATATCGGTGTTACGCTCATTTAATAAATCGTCAAAATATGCTGCCCATCTTTTCAAAATTTCATTTTTTCCCTGTAGAATATCCCCATTTTCGCTTTTGCAACATATAAGTCTTGGCTGGAAGCCTTTCTTTACTTTGTTGACTTCCTTATAAAATTTCCTGCATGCGTTGACCTCATTTGATTGTTCGATTTGTTGCATTTTTCTATCAAAGCATTCTCTTTTTTTTTTCTATTTATCTTTGTAGATATTTGTCTTTTTTGCTTGTATATTCTATTGTTCGTTCTTGTATTGCATTGTAGCATTTTTTCCCTAGCGGCATTTTTTTCTTGTAGAGCGGCTTCACATTCGTTATCCCACCAGTCATCACTACTTCTTGTTGCTCTACGTGCTTGTCCGAGAATTGTTTGACCAGCACTAGACAAAGTTTCCTTGATAGTACTCCACTCTTCTTCTATGTTTTCTACCGCTCTTATTTCATTTAATTTATTACTTACGTGACTTTCGAAATTTTCCTTAGTAGTAATGTTATTCAATTTTTCAACATTCCATTTTACCGTTCTATTACCTCTTTCATTTTTGATATTGGCAATACGCGCTCTGTACTTTGCCTTTACCAGAAAGTGATCTGAGTCCGATGCTGCACCCTTAAACGTTCTGACGTCCAGCATATTACCAAAGTGCCTACCATCAATTAGAATATGGTCTATTTGGGATGTATATCTTCCACCCGGAGCTAGCCAAGTAGCTTTATGTATATTTTTGTGCTCAAAGTACGTACTGCTCACTACCATATTTCTCGCTTGTGAGCTAAAATCTATAACTCTGCATCCGTTATTGTTACTAATATCATGTAGGCTGTGTTTCCCAATTGTTGGTTTATATACTTCTTCCCTGCCAATCTGAGCGTTAAGGTCACCTAGTATAATTTTAATGTCATTTTTAGGTAATTTGTCTATTACATTATTTAATTGATTGTAGAATATATCCTTTTCTTCATCATCCTTCCCCTCTGTTGGGGCGTGTACACATACAAAGGATATATTAAAAAATTTCCCCCTGATTCTGATGCTACATAATTTCATGCTTATTAGTTCATATGAGATAACATTTACTTTTTTGTTAACTATAAATGCAGTTCCGAATAACCGCTTTCCGTCTTGGTTACCGCTAGAGTATATCGTAAATGATTCTGAGTTAAATACTTCATTACCATTCCATTTTGTTTCTTGAACTGCTAAAATATCGATTTTGTATTTAGAGCACTCTTGTATCAAACTTTTTAGGGCACCTGCTTTGTATAATGTGCGCTGATTCCAAGTTCCGATGTTCAAATCATAGTCCTTATTTCTTGCTTTAGGTCGTTTACCATAGTTTCCATCTTTAATCCGAGGCATTTGGTAGGGTTTCGTAACAAACTTGTTTTTTGCGGGATGGGGATGTTAACCCCAAGCCCAACCCCCATCTTTGGAGGGCCATGATGATACATCTGGGTATTTAGTCCACTGTGTTGTTCTCTATGGTTATACCGCCAATACTCGGTCGCCATTGCCTCATTTGTTTTAAACGGGTTCCACCGCGTGAAGGTTGAGGTTGACACTTGGCTGAGCTAGGCTATATATTCGCATCTCAAGCCCTTGGAACGCCGCAGATAAGCTTTATTATTCTCATATTATCTCGCACATCAGATACAATTTATGTAATTGGTCCAGCTGTTCATTACGGTTGAAAGATAAAATTTGTGTTTTAATAAACAAAGCCATAAAATGCTTACATAAGTACGATTGGCTTACCCCAACAAACGAAATTTTTAAGCGCAACGGATATCTGAAGTTACACGAACTCATCATTTTGGAAAAATCTAAACTAATTTTCAAAATAGAAAAAGGGGTTTATAAAAAAAACGTCATAATAACCAAAAGAAATAATATTCATAATTACAATACAAGAACAATTTAAATAAAAACAAGTTCAAGGTTGAACAATTTAAATCATGCCAAATCAAGAATAGAGTTATCACGCAATAGCTGTCTCTCGTCATCAATAAGAATTTAGCCAATGGATTTAAAAAGAAGCTCAAACTTGAATATTTTTGTCAAAAAACTGAAACAATTACTAAAGAATAATGCTTTATTTGTAAATGGCTTAACGCAGGAGTGAAACAATGCTTATAGCATATAATGTTATGAGCTACGATATTGTATTTATGTAATTATATATGTATATATGTAAATATATTAAAATTTTAAATTTACTTTGTTAATAATATTAGGAAGTAACTGCGATGTTTTATACCAAAACTATAAGTTTTGTTTATATCAAAGTTATAAAATAAAACAAAAAATAAAATTACAAAAATAAATGCTGTACTTTTAAGAAGAAAAAAAAAAAAAAAAAAAAAATGAAAAAAAAATATGTATACCACTAAGTAAATTTAAACAATAAATAAAACAAAAAAAAAAAAAAAAGAAGCTTTTACGTACGAAAGTATTGATTGAGAAATCGTACAAATTCTAAAATCAAAGATAATTCCAATTTTTCAAATACAAATTGAGAATTCAAAAACCCTATTCGAGTTAGGCAATCAATTTTGTCAATCCGAAATTTATTATTCAGATGAAATTATCAAACAAGAATTTCGTCTTTCAAAATTTAATTCAAAATTCAAAAATAAATATACAAAACCGGTTAATAAATATAAAAATGAATCCAATACTCCTAATAACTATCATTCCAATTCTAATAATAATTATCATAATCCAAATTATCAAAATTTCAATAATAAATATAGAAATAATTCAGGACAGTATAGATATAATAGCAAAAAGACAAACCAAAATAGAATAAACCAAAACAATAGAAATTATTCAGGATAGTACAGAAACAATAACCATAATAACGAACAAATGGAAGTCGACAGGGTTAGTGGGGAAGTAAATTTTACAGACTTGCCTCGGAAAACAGACTCCCAATAATCAAACTTACTTTCGACAATATAGAAATAAATTGTTTAATAGACTCAGGTTCAGATACCAGTCTTATTAAACCTAACATCTTGAATTATACAATTCAAAATTTACATAAACCAATAATATACAATTCTTTAGGAGGTCCAAATACAGTGACAGAAAAGTTGATCACACCTATCCGCAAAGAATTTAAAAGAAATGGTACATTAGAATGGAAAGCATTTCCTCTAAAGAGTAAGAAATACGACGCTATAATTGGCATAAACTTTCTAATACCTTTCGAATCAAAAATCGATATTGAAAACCAATATCTTGAAATATTTTCAAAATATAAGATTCCGTTCGAAAATCTTAGTTACCCTCGTGAATTCGCCGAAGCAAATCACTTAGAACCTATAAAAAACTCTAAAGAAAAAATTAACCAGAATCACCTTAATAATGAAGAGAAAAATCAATTAAAAGAATTTTTAACAAAAAACATCAAGCTCTTTTATAATGAAGGAGAAAAAAAAACGAAAAAAAATTAAAAAATAATGCAGCAATTTATTGTAAATGCTAGCGCTATTCTAAAACTCCACGAGGAAGAGATAGAAAAGCAAATTAAAGATATGTTAAAACAAAAAATAATTAAGGAATCCAACTCGCCATATAATTCACCAGTTTGGGTTGTTCTAAAGAAAATGGACAATTCCAACATTAAAAAATGGCGTATAGTAATTGATTATAGGAAATTGAATGACATCACTATTGATGACAAGTTTCCTATACCTAACATCGATAATATTCTGGACAAACTAGGCCGAGCACAGTATTTTACAACGCTCGACCTGGCAAAACGTTTTCATCAAATCGAGATGAAACCTGAAGACCAGAAAAAAACTGCTTTCTCAACTCCATTTGAACATTACGAATACATTCGAATGCCCTTTGGATTAAAGAATGCACCAGCCACTTTCCAACGGCTAATGAATTCTGTATTAAGATAATATATTAGCAGAATCTGTATAGTGTATTTGGATGACATACTCATTTTTAGCACCTCTTTACAAGAGCACTTCGATAACTTAAATCAAATTTTTAATGTTCTAAAAAAGGCAAACCTTAAAGTTCAAATTGACAAATGTAATTTTCTGTGCAAAGAAACAGAATACCTTGGGCATGTTCTAACCCAAAATGGCGTAGATCCTAATCCAAAAAAAAATCAAAGATATAATCGAATTAAAACTACCAACAACGCAAAAACAGATAAAATCGTTTTTGGGCATAACTGGATTTTATAGAAAATTCATACAAAATTATGCAAAAATAGCTTAACCTTTAACTAAATACTTGAAAAAAGATACTAAAATAAATATCTTAGATCCAACTTATATTAATGCTTTTGAACAATTAAAATTACTTTTAACATCTCATCCAATTTTAAAATACCCCGATTTTAACAAACCATTTAAAATAAATACTGATGCTAGTCAATTCGCCATTGGCGCTGTGCTATTACAGGACAACCATCCTATTGCATATGCTAGTAGAACTTTAAGTAATCTTCGTGATCAATACAATCAGATACAATACAACTGAAAAAGAACTTTTGGTTTTGGTTTGGGGGGTAAAATATTTTCGACCATATATCTATGGCAAAGAATTTGAACTTCAAACCGACCACCAAGCCCTAAAATGGCTTCATACCAAGTACTTGGGAAAATATTTAAATCCAAGATTACAAAGGTGGATACTATCCTTAGATGAATATAATATAAAAATAGAATATTTAAAAGGTAAAGACAACAAAATTGCTGACTTCCTTAGTAGACTAAATACGGACAAAAAGAAATAAATGAACTGACCGAGACGTTCAGTATTAACGAAGGGAGAGAAGCCTTCGAAATTAACAACAATGATGAAAACAATGACAACATATCTCTTAAACTAACAATAGATTCACAAGAAGAAGAACAACTTGATCACATTCCAATCTTAGACACTATAATAAATAGGTTTAAAACCCAAATAGTAATTTCCAATTACATTACTCAGGAATTTGAAAGCCTTTTAGACGGTAAACGAAGAATATATTTAAGTTCAGACTTAACTGAACAAGAACTTACCAACAAATTAAAATCTTATGTAACAGATTCCAAAATTCCTATCTTTACCCAAATACCAGATCACGATTATAATACTATTCAACAAATATTAATAAAGAATTTCCCTAATATTAAATTTATAAAATGTACGTACTTTGCACAAGACGTGAAAACAGAAGAAGAACTTATAATAATTATATCTTTGCATCATAAAGAACAAAAACATCCGGGAATTATTTCATTTTACGAATATTTAAAATATAAAGTTTATCATAAACAATTAAAAATAACAATTAATAGAATTACTAACAATTGTGAAATTTGCAGTAAAGGCAAATACGTCAGAAACCCTATTAAACCTAAATTCCAAACAAGTGATGAAAAAAACCAAGGGTTTTTAAAAAAGCACATTTTCAAAATTATATTGTATTACATATACTGAGTTTAACTTTGGAAATATTTACTTGGAAATACTTACTACTGACTTATAAAATTTACTGCTAACAGTAAATTTTTTATTTAAAAGTTGTTATAGCCCTTCAATGGGGATAGTTGCCAAATTTATCAAGAATCTAACTTCAAAAAGTAGAAGCACGAAAAAGCAAAATTTGTTAACTGACTCCTACTATTTTTTTAGGATCTAACTTCTCCCAAAATTTCAAGACACTAGTTTGAACCGTTTAGGAGATATGTGTGGCCAAAAATTTTGCGAAAATTGAGTTTTGCGTAATGTTTAATTTTAGTACCGTATGGCAACCCTATACACTTAAGCGACATAGTTTTGTAAAGTCTATAAAAGCAGCTCTCTAATACCGCTTTTCGATTGAAAATAAACCTAACAGAACCCTTGTTATATCAATTTAAATATAGGGCTTTTTTGGAATTTTCAGGGGCTGTAACTTCGTCACCCTTCAAAATTAAGAAAAACCTTTGACACATATTGACATATAATTATAGGGCTTTGAATTTTGTCTATCACTAAAAAAAAATTTGGACAGGTATTCAAGTTAAAAGTGTTTAAAACTAGCAAAATTTCAATTTTCGAGCCCTTATAGCTCCTAAATAGGGGGCTTGACAAAAAAATTTTGTTAACCGACTCCTACTAATTTCTGAGGATCTAACTTCTCCCAAAATTTCAAGACCCTAGTTTGAACCGTTCAGAAGATATGTGTGGCCAAAAATTTTGCGAAAATTGAGTTTTGCGTAATGTTAAATTTTAGTACCGTATGGCAACCCTAAACACTTGCCTTGTAAAAATTTATAAAGTTTATGAAACCAGCTATCATTTTCCGTTTTCAGATTGAAAATATATGTAACAGAACTCTTGTTATAACAATTTAAATATAGGGCTTTTTCCAACTTTGGGGGGCTGTAGCCCCGTAACAGGTGGGGCTACAGAGAAAAATTCTGCTACGAAATTATTTTTTTTGCAAAAACTACCCATGGTTAAAATTTCTTTTCTCTATTTCAAACGGTGTAAAAGTTTTTGTAAACATACGGACGGACGGACGGACAGAGTGAAGCTATATAGGCACATTTTTACAAAATTTTTTGAAAATGTGCTAAAAACGGAAATCCCAATAAATAAAAACCAAATCATTCATATCGACACCTATACCAATAAGAAACAAAATTTGTTAATTTTCATTGATAAATTTACCAAATACGCAACTGCATACCCATTAGAACATAAAAACCATATACAATTAATTGAAAAACTTAGAATATACTTTAACCACAAAAAACCCAAAAAAGTAATTGCCGATAACGAATTTAATAATATGTACATAAAAGAATTTTTATCACAAGAAAATATCGAATTTCATTTAATTAAACCTAACAGCCACACCGGCAATTCTGACGTCGAAAGATTAAATAACACTATACAGAAATATTACGTATTTTAAATTAAGAAGAAAAACTTCCTATTAGAATTCAAATGTTAAATGTCATAAAAAATTATAATAACCTATATCACAGTACAATTAAATGGGGTGGTTTTAAAACGCAGAAAATAATTTTATTCCATCTGATACTATACAACAATCTAATTAAATCCCAAGAAAAACGTTTAATAAAACATAATAAAAATAGAGAAGATTATAGTGAAACTCGACAAATAGGATATATAAAAAATTATAAATGTCTCAGACACAAAGATCAACCTAAATTTAGGAAATACAAATTAAATAATGTACGTCCTATTAACATTAAACGACCTTTAAAATTTTCAGTAACCTCAATGACGAAAATACTTCTACTATTTCTAATGTTACTTCCGCTAACACAATCGAATCAACTTCAAATAGAGAAAATTGAAACGAATAATGGTTATACAATTGTTCAGGACAGTCAGTTACTAATACCGAAAACATTTAATTACTCTTTACATATTATTGACCTAAATGAAATAGATGAGTTAATAAGTGAAATAAAAAAGAGCTCCTCTCTTTTTGCAACAAATACAAGCAATCGCTTAATAAAGGAAATTGACAGATTGGAAGACAAATTAGCCACATTAAAAAATGGACACCATACAATACAAAAACGTGGACTTTTTAATTTTTTCGGAACAATTAGTAAATGGTTGACTGGAACTATGGACGATGACGACAGACAATTTATAAACCAACGTCTGCAAGATTTTGAATATAACAACGACAACATTATAAAAAATATGAATGAACAAGTACAAATTAATAATAATTTCAACAACTCCGTAAATAAATTACTAGATAACATTCAACAAGACAGACTATTAATAAAGAATGTGCTAAAAACTGAAGTTGACGAAAACGCTTTAAAAATCTCACTTTTTGACTTAAAATTAAACATACAACAGATAAATAAAATTATAAAAGACCTACAAGATAACATAATTCTTTCAAATTTAAATATTATCCATCCCTCTCTTCTAAATCACGAAGAGATAATTAATTTTAAAATAAACTCTGAAAAACTAAAATATATAAAAGTAGGATTTTCTAGAACAACTACTAATAAACTAATATTTTTAATTAAAATTCCTTTCAAACTAACAACTATTAACAGAAAACTAATTATACCTTTAGCTAATGAAAATAATTGTAATCTAATAGATTCTTCAATAACAAAAACTTTAGAATTTCGTAACGAACTCTATGAATACGATGAAACCAAAGCTCTTCATCAATTAACAAAAATTAATCATTGTATAAAAAATAAAAATTGTAAAACTTTAAAATTGAAAAATCAATCTAAATGGTAACTATTTTGTAAAATTTTATAATTGTAGTATTAGTTTAAATAATAAGACTTTTTATAATGATATAACAGAAATAAAAAATAAATTTGTATTGTCAAACCTAGATTATAAACCAGCAAATAATTCTTACACTTTTAATGAAATTATATTAGAAACAAAGAAAAATATAGATCAAATTGAAAAATTGAAAATTAATAAAAATGTATTGTCAATTTACTGTACTATTGCCATAATATCAATTGTAATAATAATTGTAATTTTAATAATAACTATTGTATGTTTTATGAATTGTAAAATAAAGAATAATATTGAATCAATTTTAAATACAAAGATTCAGGGGAATCTTAACTCTAACGAAGGGAGAGTTATATGTAACAACAAATCACAAATAAATAAAACATGTTTCGGCAACGTGTCAAATTTGCAAACGTTGCGAGAAACATTAAATAATAATTTTCCCAGAGAAACAAATTCCCACAACATTATTCTTTATTAAATATAATTTAGAAATATCATATTTCAGAATTATTTCACACCTGTTGTAAAATCTAATTAATCAGCAATTTAATTTATTATAAATTTCCTTAATTTTAGTAATTAAGTAGAGTTTATTTTGTAACGTACATTAGAACGGTTCTATACTTAAGTTAACATCAATAAAAGGTTTATATTAAAAGTTTATATATAAAATTAATGTGTTATATTTATGTGGAAATATTTTTTTTATTGTCAACATTAAATAAATAAATAACTCGTGCAAACTCTTATATTGATCTAGTTTTTTCCGATGCCAGAATAAATATTTGTTTTTCTGAAAATGATAACAAACTCTCCACTCTTTCATATGATAGCGACCATAATGCCATCTGCATACCTATTACAATAACAAATGAAGAGCTCTTATCACTGGAGTTGTCAGATTATAAGAATAAATTTTTATTCTCAAAAGTAAATTGGGCTAAATTTCAGATTAAATTAAATCAAAATTATTCTTCTCATTATTTAAACAGTAGTAACAAAATTTTGGATAATTGTAATATTTCCAACCAAAATATAGATTTTCATCTCGTACAACTAAATGAAATCATTATTAAAACTATGGATAACGTTATCCCAAGCCTAAAAAACATAGTAATTTAACAAAATTCTACTCTGTAAAATTAAAAATTATTTTAAATAAAAAACATAGCCTAATGAAAGACATACATAAAATTAATAAACAAAGATTAAATATTTCAATTCAAACCAAACAACTTCTAAAAAGCCTTCTAAATAACGTAAATAACTTAATCAAACAACAAATAAAAATAGAAATTAATAAATATTGGCAATTCCGTCTCCAAAAACTTTCTTCAAAAAATTTCTCCAAAAAATAGCTCAAATATGTTTCCCGAGATTAATAAAATATTCCGCAAAAAATCATATAACCAAATTTTGAAATTACATGTTGAACAAAATGATATACACTTACTTTCCCAAAATAATATAAATGCTAATACTTTGAAAAAAACAACAACAAACCAATTTTTAATACAAGATCAATCACAAATATATAATGTAATGGGCTCTTATTAAGAAAATACTCACAAAATACCATTAACATCAGAGAGAAGAATACATAATAAAATAATAAACCGAGTAGAACGATTCAATAATTATATCAAACATGTGAGAGATGAAAATATTTGTCTTTCCAATTTCTCTAACCCAAATAAATCATCTGAACAGAGTTGTGAGTTTACAAATCACGTAGAGCTTTCTGCAAAGTTCAAAGCTCTTAAAAACAAAATTTCTTCTGGTATCGACAATATCCCAAATATATATGTTATTCTTTTTATACCCGTATGACTATATAGTCAAAGGGTATAATAAATTTGCCATTACGTTTGTGACGCAGAGAAGGAGGGGGGGTAGATATAGACTCAAGTGTATGGATCGGTTCAGAATCGAAAAATAAATCGATTTAGCTATGTATGTCCGTCCGTCCGTCCGTCTGTCCGTCCGTCTGTCCGTCCGCACGATAACTCAAAAACTAAAGGAGCTAGGATCTTGAAATTTTCGCAAATTCGTTTTTTTGCAATAGCCGTCATCGCTATTTAAATCCAGCCATTTTGGTCCATGGGTTCGGGTAGCTGCCATACAACTTCTTTTTTTATATGAGCATTACTATGTACCTATTACAGCTGCGTGTCTGAAATTTTACCAAAAGTAGTTTTGTTTTATGGCCAAAGTTTCTGCAAAATTTGGTTGGTCTAGTGGAGTGAGTTCGAGTAGCTGCCATACAACTTCTTATTTTATATGAGCATTACTCTCCACCTAATGAAGCTGGGTGTCTGAATTTTTGCCAAAAATTGTTTAGTATAATGGCCAAAGTTTCTGCAAAATTTGGTTGGTCTACGACAGAGGGTTCGAGTAGCTGCCATACAACTCTTTATTTTATATGAGTATTCCACTACACTTAATAAGGCCAAAAGTAATTAACCGGATGATATAATGTATATGTTACGGTCATACGGGTATCCCAGAGTTGACACAGTCTACTCTACTACACTCTTCCTCGTTTCTATATAATTCATCAAATAAGTGAATAAAATAAAAGTTGTTTTTTTTTACTATTATAACAGTATCCAACCGATTCATTACATTGTGACCGATATATAAGTCTCACTAATATTTGCAAACGAGAAGCTTACATAACTCTGTCAAAAATAATTAACAATAGATTTATTAATATCATTATACCCGTATGACTATATAGTCAAAGGGTATAATAAATTTGCCATTACGTTTGTGACGCAGAGAAGGAGGGGGGGTAGATATAGACTCAAGTGTATGGATCGGATCAGAATCGAAAAATAAATCGTTTTAGCTATGTATGTCCGTCCGTCCGTCTGTCCGTCCGTCTGTCCGTCCATCCGCACGATAACTCAAAAACTAAAGGAGCTAGGATCTTGAAATTTTCGCAAATTCGTTTTTTTGCAATAGCCGTCATTGCTATTTAAATCCAGCCATTTTGGTCCATGGGTTCGGGTGGCTGCCATACAACTTCTTTTTTTATATGAGTATTTCTCTGTACCTATTACAGCTTCGTGTCTGAAATTTTGGCAAAAGTAGTTTAGTGTAATGGCCAAAGTTACTGCAAAATTTGGTTGGTCTACGGCAGTGGGTTCGAGTAGCTGCCATACAACTTCTTATTTTATATGAGCATTACTCTGTACCTAATGAAGCTGGGTGCCTGAAATTTTGCTAAAAATAGTTTAGTGTAATGGCCAAAGTTACTGCAAAATTTGGTTGGTCTACTGCAAAGGGTTCGAGTGGCTGCCATACAACTTCTTATTTTATATGAGCATTACTCTATACCTATTGAAGTTGGGTGTCTGAAATTTTGCCAAAAATAGTTTAGTGTAATGGCCAAAGTTACTGCAAAATTTGGTTGGTCTACTGCATTTGGTTGGTCAGAGGGTTCGACTAGCTGCCATACAACTCCTTCTTTTATATGAGCATTACTCTACACCTAATAAAGCTGAATGTTTGAAATTTTGCCAAAAATAATTAACCGGATGATATAATGTATATGTTACGGTCATACGGGTATCCCAGAGTTGACACAGTCTACTCTACTACACTTTTCCTCGTTTTAATAATGCAATAAACAATTCGTATTTTCCTATTTATATATTGGAAAATAGCGAAAACCATATTACTAAAGAAACCTGGTAAAAATCCAACCAACGCCAGCAACTATAGACCAATAAGCTTAATGCCAAACATTAGTAAAATATTTGAAACTTTGTTAAATGATGAAATTTCGAGCATTGCACACTCAAAAAACCTCATACCTGATAACCAGTTTGGGTTCAGACACAAACACGGTACAATTAACACTATAACTAAATTAACTTCTGATATTTGCTGGTTTATAAATAAAAACTACGGCGTTGGTGCCTGTCTCATTGATTTAGAGAAGACTTTTAACACGGTTTGGTTGGACGGTTTAATATACAAATTAATAAAATATAAATTTCCAATGCGCTAAATAGTACTTATTAAAAATATGTTATACAATAACAAATTTTTAGTACATAGCCAAAATAATAACGCGCCAATTCTTTTCTCGATCTACATAGCAGATCTTTTGCTTTGGACCGAGTTAAGGGTAATAGTTATGCCCTAGCGTTCGCAGACGACATAATAATATACTCTGCGAATGACACTGGAAACAGCATTCAGTATACTGTTCAAAAAATGTTTAACATTGTACAAGATTATTGCAAAATATGGAAATTAAAAGTGAACTTTACTAAATGTGAAACCGTATTATTCCGAAACAAAACAAGTTCAGACATTAAAAAAAATTGGAAAAATTTTACCATTAAATCGCCTATTTCACCTCTTGCAAATAAAAAAGTTGTTAAATATCTTGGGGTTCACCTTCATAGAAATCTGAACTTCATAGATCATATAAAATATATGTACAAAAGAAAAAGGTAATAAATTTTTCATGGCAGTAAACAACCTCTTTTACAATAAAAATATAAGCAACAGAGTCAAAATAATATGCTACCAAACATTAATAAGGCCTACGCTTGTATATGGTGTACCCATATGGTACAACATCAGTGCAAAGCTAATGGAAAAAATCCGCATGTTCGAAAGAAAGTGCATTAGAGTTTGCATCAATAAACATAGAAAACCGGAGACCGAGTACAAACATTTTTACTCTTATAAATATTTCTACAAGGAATCAAAAATCATAAGAATTGATAATTTTATTATAAAATTAATTCGCAATCACTATGATAGAGCATTAAATACTCCAGAAAACGGTTTAATATCGTATATATTTTAACACAATGCGGAGTACATCAAGAAGACTTTGCTAATAGCCCCTGAGCACTTCATCTTCTTAGACAAGTATGGTTATATACAAAATTAAAATCATGTCCCTATACTACTTCATTATAGTAGACGGGCTACATGTAAAAAAATTGAATATGACCCTGGTAACATCAATCCAGATAATATGAAATATGACATGTCCATACCATGTCCATATAAAGACATATCAATAAGAAATAATTATTGGTGGTTAAGCACGTCATAAAAAAAATTAGTATAAAAGAATTATTAGATTAGTGTTATTTTAATATTAAAGTAATACATGCTAGTTTATAAGTTTTTTTTAATTAGTTGTAAGAATAAGGTAAGTTAGGTTAGGGTTTTATTAAAACAAAAAAATTTAAAAATTGCCTTTTTAAACTTTTTGCAATTAATTAAACTTTTGAAATTAATACATACTTGAAAGTATGATTAAAATATTAGTAAGCGTTCAAAATAATTATTAAGAAAAACTATTTAACATAAAAAAAACACTTTATTTTTTACATGTTAATTTTTAAAATAAGAAAAACCTTTTTTTATTAACTGTTTTTGTAGGTTAAGTTATAATAAGAATGTAAGCAAATAACAAAATAAAAGTTTAGTTAAAAAAAAAAAAAAGTGGTTAGGACGTCGGCTTTTTAATAGAAAAGTGCCGGTTCGAATCTCGTTGAGGGCATATATTTTTATTAAATAAATCATTTTTTTTATTCATCTTCTTTTTTAATAATTTTTTTTTGTAATTAAATATAGAAAAAAACAAAAATTTTGGATTTTCTGTCTAACAGTTCAATTGCAAATCAAAGTAGGTAATTAAAATTTGTTATTTTTTATATGAGAAATTCTTATTTTAGAACATATATTAGTACCTACAAAATTTAAAAATAATTCTTTAAAATTTTATTTCTTAAATTTCATTAATACCAAATGTACACATCTCACCTCACAGACATTTCAATCATTTTTTTTTTGCTTTTAGTATTTTTCTTTAAAACTAAATGCAAAAACAAAACAACAAAAAATAAAAAACGAGCAAATTAATGTGTCATCGATGGCTTAGCGGTTAGGACGTCAGACTTTTAATTAAAAGGTCCTGGTTCAAATCCAGGCCGGGTCATATCTTTTTACAACCGTGCATACATATATGAACATTGGGTATATTAAAATTACTCCTCCGTTCGTAACGCATCGAAATAGACGAGCTAGATATAGTGTCAAGGGTACGTATCGAATCAGCATCGAAAAGTGAATCGATCTAGCTGTGTGTGTCCGTCCTCCGTTCGTCCGCCCGTCAGCACGATAACTCAAAAACTATAAGAGCTAGAGTTCTGAAACTTTCACAAAGTAATTTTTAGACAATTTGTAGGTTCCCTACTTTGGTTAAAATCGGACAAAGGGTTCGGGTAGCTGCCATACAAATAACTAAATAGAAACCAAATATAAAAACAAACAAAAAGTAGTTAAATTATTAATCGATTCATGGTTTAGTGGTTAGGACATGGGAATTGCAGCCAAAGTGACTCGGTTCGAATACAGGCTAGGGAAAATTTTTTTTTTTTTTAAATTTATTTTTTGTTATCTATTTTCTTCTATTTTCTTTTTAATAAAATATATGTATTTATTTTATGTATGAAAAATTTCATTTTACAGAAAATTTGACAGAAAACTCTCATTTATATTAAAAATTATTCATTTTTTTAAATATTTTTATAAAAATATTCAAAACTGTTATTTAAAACAAACAATTGATACCATAGCAACTACAATTATTTAAAAAAAAAAAATTATGAAAAATAAAAACTCGTTGTGTAGGGGAATTATTAATTGTTCTATGGTGTAGTGGTTAGGACATGGGATTATTAATCAAAACGTTTCGGTTCGAATCCAGGCTGGGGCAAAATTTATTTTTTTTTTAAATTCATCTTAAAACTCTCATTTATAAATTATTCATTTTTTTTTAATACATTTTTAAAAAAATTCAAAACATTTATTCAAAACAAACAATTGATACCATAGCAACTATAGTAATTTAAAAATAAAATTGAGTTGAACAAAAAATCGATGAATTAGTGGTTAGGACGTCGAACTTTTAATTGAAAAATCTGGGTACGAATCTCATTCAGAGCATATTATTTTTTTAAATTCATCCTTTTTTTTAATTAATTTTTTTTTTTTTAATAATTTTTTTTGTAATTAAATATAAAAAAACAAATATTTTGAAATTTCTGTCAAACAGTTCAATTGCAATATATGAAATTCTTATTTATTTAATACATAACAGTATACGCACGGGTATCTAAAAGTTGACAAGGGCAACTATAATCTTCCTTGTTTTTAATAAATTCTTTTCTTTATATTAATTCTCATGGTAATTAAATATATTTATTTTTTTTATGAGAAATTTTTATTCTGTAGAAAATTTGACAGAAAACTCATTTACTCATATTATTACTCATATTTTAATAATTAGTCATTTTTTTTATACCCTACACCTATGAAATTGGAAAGAGTATATTAACTTTGGTATGGCGTTTGTAATCACCTAAAGAAAGCTAGTTACGGAAAAGTATATGTCATCGCGATTTTCTGAGTCGATACCGGTCCATAGGCACGATAACTCAAAAACTAAAGGAGCTATGTTGATGAAATTTTAACCGGAAATTACTAGGACTTATATGGGCGGATTGCATATGGGCGGAATTGGCAAATGGAAACAAACGAACATATAAATAAAATCAGGATAACTCAACAACTAATGGAGCTACCTTTTAAATTTGTGCTGTAGGCTACTAGTGGTGAGACTATGGCGGGAATTTCGTACGATCGAGATCGGACTATTGGTTCTGATCCTAGAACTTTTTGATCGGATTTTGGCAAAACAAGCATAATTCCGAAACCAATGAAGATAGAACCTCCTAATTTGGTATCAATGGTCCTCTTCTTATGTCCTTAGAATACTTGAAGTTTACGAGCACTTGTAGTAGTGGGTCGAAGATCATCCATACAGTTCCGAAGACCTTAAAGCATATCATTGAAATTAATAAAAAAAGTAGTTTGAAATTAAGATAGAACTTCCAATTGAGTACAAGGGTTAACTTGCATTAAAAGAACGGCTGGGACGGCGTATGGGCGAAAACCGACTTGGGCTCGGGTTCTGGAACTTTTGATCGGTTCAAGGTCTATCGAACATGTATCTAAAAGCCCGATAACTGAAAAACTAATGGAGCTATCTTGGTGAAATTTAAACTCTAGGTAACTAGTACTGAAGGTACGGCGGAAATTGTATATGGTCGAAATCGGCCCATTGGTTCGGATTCTGGACCTTTTAACCGTTCTAAGGGCTAAAGAACATATAAAAACAAGTAAAGAAACAGTCAATCGGTGCAACCGACTTAGTTATACCCTACACCTTTTTGGTCCAAATATAATGAAGAGTCAATAAGTCATTTTAAAACCATAAAAGCTCGTAATAGTTTGATCGTAAGACATGGCTAACAAAATTAACTTTATAATACTAAAAACACTTTCTAATTATTTTATCAATTCAAAAATATTAAAAATTCTTACTATTTTATCTATTTAACCAGAGACTATATATATTATTTAAAATTTGGTAAAACAAACACTATCATGCCATTCTAGACCCTCTCTAAAATTATTTGTGATAGTTCTTTAGTTTAAAGCAAATTCAGACTTAAAATATTAAATTAAATTAATTTTAATAATTGTAGTTTAAAAAAACATTTTTCTTAAAAAATTTTATTAAAATAATTTTGTTCTAATTGTAAGTGTAATATACATTTTCTCATTAATTAAATACACACAAAATAAATAATAATAATTTATGAATGCATACATTTGTTAAATATTTAGGTCAGCAAAAAAAACTTGATAATTTAATTAACTTTTTTATTAAATTAAAAATTTATTTCATTTTTATGAAAATTTATATATAAAAAATAAAGAATAACAAAAAAAAAATAATTATATATATATATAAAACAAATTAAATTAAAACAAGTAAAGAAACAGTCAGTCGGTGCAACCGACTTAGAAATACCCTACACCTATTTGGTTCAAATTTAAGGACATATCCATAAGTCATTTTAACACCATAAATGCTGTTATTAATTTGATCGTAAGACATAGCTAACCAAATTAACTGTATAATACTAAAAACATTTTCTAATTACACTATCTATTAAAAAATACTACAAATTCTTACTGATTTATCTATTTAAAAATATTAAAAAACAATTATTCCAATTCAATTACAAAATGAAAAAATTCTAATTATTAAATTTTGTGATAAAAAGATAATCAAAGCATAATATATTTAATAATCCAAATTTTTATAGAAAAGCTTATAAACGCAAAATATGCAATAAATAGTATTTCTAAAATACAATTACAAATTTAGACCTTTTCATATAATTCATTCAAATATATACCTTTGAACATAGCTGAACCACTACAATTAAGTCTAGATTTCGGAGACACATAGGACATAGGAAATATATTCTTTGGCTTCGAAATTAAACTCGACCACAACCAATTCCCATGGTACTTTCATTACTAGTAACCTACTGTTAAATTTCATCAAAATACCGGCATTATTTTTTGAGTTATGGTGTTTTTAAGATATATGTTTGTTAGTCCTTGAACTTTTCAAGGGTTCCTGAACCCGAAATTATGGTACGATTTCGCCCATATGCAGTCCCGTCATACTTTCAATACTAGTTAACCCTTGTACACAATTGGAACGCTCTATCTTAATTTTAAGTTACTAGTTTTATTAATTTCGATGATAAGCTTTTACACATTGGGGGGTCTAAGAGAGGTTCTGAACCACCACTCCAATTGATCCCAAATTAGGGGGGCACGCAAGAAATAGTAAAGAACACCCTTGTGGCAAATTGGAAGCTTCTACATTTTTTCAAGTTGTTATCTTTATTAATTTTAAAGATATGCTTTAAGGCCTTCGGAAATGTGTGGCTGGTCCCCGACCCACTACTCCAATGGGACCCAAATTCACAAGACACTTAGGAAATAGGAAGGGACGCCCTGATACTAAATTTGGAGGTTCTATCTTCATTGGTTTCGGAATTATGCTCGTTTGGCCTAAATTCGATCAAAAAGTTCTAGGTTCCGAACCCATGGTCCAATCCCGACCTTACGCAATTCCCGAAGTAGTTTCATTACTAGTAACCTACAGCTCAAATTTGATGAAGATAGCGTCATTAGTTGTTGAGTTATCGTGATTTTTTATATTTGTTCGGTAGCCCTGAAACCGATTAAAACGTCCAGAATCCGAACCCATGGGCCGATTCCGCCCATATGCAATCCCCGCCGTACTTTCAGTCCTAGTAATCTACAGTTAAAATTTCGTCAAGATAGCTCCATTATTTTTTGAGTTATCGTGCCTACGGACGGACGGACGGACGGACGGACATGGCTATATCGACTAAGGCGGTCACGCTGATCACAAATATATATACTTTTCCATATCTAGCTCGCTTCCTTTAGGTGGTTACAAACACCATACCAAAGTTAATATACCCCTTTACCTATTCTATAGGTGTAGGGTATAAAAAATATATAATGCAAAAAAAAATAAATTAAAAATATAAAATTTGGCATCCACCACCATCAGGATTTAAACCGGACACTAATGTTAAAAAAAAAAAAAAATTTAATATCATATGTGATAAATCTTTAATTTAAAGTAAATTCAAACTTAAACGAGGAAGAGTGTAGTAAAGTAGACTGTGTCAACTCTGGAATACTCGTATGACCGTAATATGAACATTATATCATTAGGTGTAGACTAATGCTCATATAAAAGAGCAATGATACTAAAAAATATATGTATTTGCAAAAAATTGAAAATAAAAAAGCAAATAATCTTTCTTAAAAAAATAATTTGTAATTTAAATGTAACTTAGGGCCTAACCAAAATCAACGCGTAAGGTGTATAATTTCTGGAACTTTCTAGAAAATTTTGAAATAAATAGTTAGGTTAATGAATTTACATGTGAGCAAACGAAATACGCGACGTAGTGGTACTTCGGATTTAATAATTGACAAAGCGAAAAATAAAAATAGAAAATTTAAAAAAAATATTTTTGTAAAATATTTGTTTATTGAAAAATACCTATAATATGTTTGCAGAAACAAAAAAAAAAAAAAAATTATATTGCGTAAAAAAAATGATTTGTTTCTTATGGATCAACCAAAATCAGCATGTACGGCATTCAGTTTCTGCCAAAAATTTTAAAATAAGTAGTTATGTAAAAAATTTATATGAAAGCATACGCAACGTACTGTACCTCGGAGTTTTAAAATTTAAAAATTGACAAAGAGTATAATTATTGGAATTGTTTTTTCTTATTTTGCTACGATTAAGTTTAAAAAAAAAAAAATTTTAAAATAATATTTTTTTTAAATAATTTTGTTTAAAACATATATTCAAATACCTGCAATATGTTTTCAAAACTAAAAAAATTATCTTTCTTAAAAAAAATTATTTGTTCCTTAGGTCCCAACCTAAATAAAAGCGTACGGTGCATAATTTCTGTCACAAAATTCAGAAATAAGTAGGTACATAAATTTACATGAGAGCAACCAAAATACAGCGATGTACTGTATCTCGGATTTTCAAATTTTACAAATATTGACAAAATTTATAAAAATATTATTATTGGTTTTGCTACAATTAAGTTTAAAAAAAAAAAAAATTTTAAAATAATATTTTTTTTAAATAATTTTGTTTAAAACATATATTCAAATACCTGCAATATGTTTGCAAAACTAAAAAAATTATCTTTCTTAAAAAAAATTAAGGTATATGCTAATATAAATATAAAGAATATTTTTTAAAATGGAAGGGGGTAAGTGTTTATTGGTTATCAACTAAAATATATGATATAACATAATCTATTCAAGTGAATTTTAATTAAAGCCATCTGCCGAAAATTATTTATCAACTCTGTCATATACTCTTTTACAAGAACTGGTGTAGCTGACAATAGTTGAGAGTAGAAAAGAGTTTATAGGTTTTTTCAATACTTTACTCTAAATTCGAAACGGTTTGACCAATTAATTTCAAATTTTGTATACGTGATGCTCCTTGAGAATTGAGTTGACACTATTAACAGTTTTGGAATTTGTTAACCCATGTCGGGCTGATGGTTGGTCAAAAAAAATTTTGGATCCAAATTTTGTCCGATTTTATGAAATTCTGCTTTGGCTAAAAAGCAAGCCCACAAAAAAATTTTATTGAGTTGCATTAACCCATTGGGGCCCAACAGCTTTTTAAAGGTTTTTTCAATACTTAACTCTAAATTAGAAACGGTTTGACTGCATTTTTTTCAACTTTTGTATTCGTGCTCCCTTGTGAGAATTGAGTTGACACTATTAACAGTTTTGGAATTTGTTAACCCATGTCGGCCCGACGGTTGGTCAAAATAATTTTGGAAGCTAATATTGTCAAAATTTGCGAAGTACTGCTTTGGCTAAAAAGAAAGCCCACAAAAAATTTTTATTGAGTTGCATTAACACATTGCGGCCCAACAGCTTTTTATAAGGTTTTTGGTTACTTTACTCTAAATCAGAAACGGTTTAACCGATTTTATCCAAATTTTGTAAATGTGTTCCGTTTTGAGAATGAAATTAACTCTTTTAACAGACTTGCAATTGGTTAACCCATGCCGGTCCGACGATTGACAAAAAAAAGATTTGAAAGCAAGCCACAGAGCTGGGTGGCACAGTGGTTAAGTGCCGACCTTTCATGCAGAAGGGCCCGGGTTCGAATTCTAGTGAAAGTGAAAAAACTTTTCTGGTTTTCGACTCGACTCAGTTACCATTCGCCATTGGGTTCAAATTAATGGCATAATCAATAATTAATAATTATAAATCTTTAATAAAAAATACTTTAATATAAAAATATAAACAAATGCAAAATATAAACAAATAATTTAATTAAATAATATAACTCGCAGATATAGAATACCATATAAGTAAAATATAAAATATTACAATATAAACAAAAAATAGAATTGTAAATATTGAAAATCTAAGACGTTTCTACATGTTATAAGGCCTAGTACTATCTCATGTTTAAATTGTATGTGGAATTCAATAAGACCAATTCTAATAACACGAATATAATATGACCCCCTGTTCCAACATGTACCTATGGTATAGACAGGCTAATTAGCCTAACAGTTGAACAGTTAGCGCTTAAAAAAAAAAAAAAAAAAAAAAAAACTTACGTCCAATTTGGCGCAATACTGCTTTGCCCAAAGAGAAAGTGTAGTTCCGTTAACCCAATGGGGCACAGTGGCTTTTAATAGATTTTTGCGTTACTTAACTCTAAATTAAAAACGATTTGACCGGTTGACCTTAAGTTTTATATGTGTGAAGAAACTTGAAAATGGAGTTGAGTCTGTTAACAGTCGGTACTACGATTGGTCAAAAAAATTTTTTGGAAGTAAATTACGTTAAATTTAGGAAAGTAGTTTTTACTGCTTTGAATTACAGAAAGTTTCAAAAATTACTAGAAT
The DNA here is from genome assembly GCA_963082915.1 of Dolichopus griseipennis. Lineage (NCBI taxonomy): Eukaryota > Metazoa > Arthropoda > Insecta > Diptera > Dolichopodidae > Dolichopus > Dolichopus griseipennis. The sequence continues at coordinate 275,116,049 of OY720441.1, forward strand.
AATCCTAGAAAAATTGTTTTAAAAAGATTGCTTTCATACATTTTAAAATGTACATGTGCAAACCGTGTGTAATTTTTGTGTTAACTTTTTGCAGTAACATCAACTTCAATTAAACCTCCATTGACAGGTGCAGCAACGCGCACCGGGTAATAGCTAGTTAAATATAAAAATGAAATAAGACTAGGAAAAATTTATTCTTTGATTTATTGAAAAATTTTTTTTTATGCTATAAATCTTAAGATTGAGATTTAAAAAAAGACTTCGGTCAACTTGACTAATATTTTGTACTTCTGGCAGCTTCAATATAATATAATAAGTACTAAGTACTAAACTTATGAATTATGATATGTTAAATTTTGTTGTACATATTATGCAGTCATAGAGCTTTTTAATTAGGTTACAGAATACGTACAACATAGTTCAAATCGTACTAAAATGTTTAGAAGAAAGTACAGTTTGCTATATGAAGGACAGCATTAACTCGAATTTTGGGTTCTTGACTTCAATAAAATTTATATTTAATATATGTATATGTTTTGAAATATGTATAATCAAATTTTCAGAACATTATATATTATTAAGATAATAGTTATATGTACTTAAAATTTAAATTTAATTTAAATGTGCAATTTATCCTCTCTTTAAAGCGGCTTAAGCTATAAGAATAAAACTCCAAAATAAGTACTTAACAACGTTTTTATAATTGAGAAAAATTATAAATTTTTTTTTTTTTAAGCAAATTTCAAGCGCAAGAATTGATGATAACATTGTTGGCATAATTTTTATTACGTATAGGAAAAAAAGAAATAATTTGTTGTGTAATATTAGTCTAATAAAATTTACACAAAAACGAATTTTATATGTTAACTTAAAAGCAAAAATAGCTTGGATTTCGAGATCAGGGCGATATTAGTATATGATTAAACATGATGTTGGTAACTTAAAATAATTTGATATGTAGGTACTGTACATATCTGGAACATACCAGAATTGTATCAAAACTATTTCAAACCAATTAAACCTTTTTGTTTTCTTTCCTTGTTACTTGTGATTGTAATTTACCGCGTGCTGAAATTTGGATACCGCTAATGAATCTTGATGGTATTTTATTTATTTCACTGTAACTTGTTTTATTTATTTTACAATAACTTGTTTTTAATTGGAATTTTATTACTGATTTATTTAGCAAGTCAATGTTAATGCTGGTTTAATTTATTTAACTTATTTTTAATTTTTTTCTTTTCCATATGCCATAAAAGCTTTTATATAAGAAAGTGATAGCATTCTAAATTACATGATGATTAATGAGAAAAGAAGTGAAACTACAGTTTAAAATCTAATCCATTTACAATTAGTAAATTTACAATTCCATGTAATATCAACATAAGCTTGTTTAAATTTAATAATGTAATATAATGCTAATTAAAGGTTTTATTTAAAGTTAATAATTCAATATAATGCCAATGTTAGTTTTCATTTAAAGTTAATAATTCTATATAATGCTAATGCAAGGTTTTATTTAAAGTTAATATTTAAAACTGCTTCTAGGGGTACGACTTCTCACACATATACTACCGAAAAATTTATAAATCAATCATGAAACTTGAACTTTGAAATATGTGGGTCGCAAAGGTTTGCTTCATGATAGAAAATACGGATTCAGAGCAAGTCGTTCAACTGGTCATCTTACGACCTACCTGTGCGAGAAGCTTATTATCAGTTTTCACCCTTCTAATGGGTCTGTTGTTTTAACTTTGCTTATTTCTAAAATTTCCGATCGTGTTTGGCATGATGTTTTATTGGCAAAATGCAGTGTTTCAAGTCTAGGTAGGGCCTTTCTTAAATGATTTTGAGGTTTCCTTTCCTACTTTTAATAACCTCCAATCCAATGCGAAGTTTCGCGGTCGACAGTGCCCATGTTGCTTACTAAGAATTTATAGACGTTGTTTTGTTTTAATCTAACAAATAAGGAAACAGTAAGTCTGTACAAACGACTTAGAAATACCCTACATCAAATTTGTTCAAGACATTGGTTCAAATTTAATGAAAGTCATTTTAAAACTATAAAATATTTTATTAGTTTGATTGTAAGACATAGTCAATGAAATTTATTTTATTATAATACTAGTTGGTTTATCCGGCGTAAATATAATAATGATTTTATAAAAAAAATGTAGCCATTTTTTGAAAAAAGGGTTATGCAATTCTATGTATTACCACTTAATATATCCAAAATTGACCTTTTTAATTTAAGATTATATTAGAAAAAAAAAGAAAACTGCCATTTGAAAAACGGGTTAATCGAAACCAACAAAAATTTGTTTCAGCCTCTCTTTTATACTGAAAAATTAGACACAAATCGGAAACAAAAAATTTTTTGGAAGCCCGCCGGGCTGAAATGGCTTATTTATTAATTATGCAATATATTCCATTAGCTAAGAAGAGTGCTTGTGCAAAGTTTCAAGCCAATCGGTCGAACCGTTTCGGCTTGACATCAAAAAAACGAAAAACCTTAAAACGCCTCTGGACCTGGAACACGTTGTTTTATTTAAACTTCACGTAGCTTATGTCACTCCCGGGCTCCCAAAATTGTTTCTGTAAAATTTGGTGGCAATCGGACTAATGGCTTTCACGTGGATCCTGGACAAACAAGCAAATTTTCTTCTTTATACATTAGAAAAACATTGTTTAATTAATTTTTCTACTCAAAAATATTAAACATTCGTACTAATTTATCTATTTAACAAGTAAAGAAACAGTAAGTCGGTACAACCGACTTAGAAAAACCCTACACCTAATTGGTTCAATTTAAATTAGAAGTCCATAAGCGATTTTAAAACCTTAAAAGCGTTTATTAGTTTGATCGCAAGACATAGTTAGTGAAATTAATTTTATAATACTAAAAATATTTTCTAATCAATTTACCTATTCAAAAATATTAAAAATTCTTACTAATTTATCTGCTCAAAAATATTAAAAAACAAAAGAATATGAAATAAATGTATTTATAAAATGCAATTACAAAATAACGGTGACGTGTCAAACCCCCACAGGTCATTACCCCACAATGGCTATATGTCCCACCTTAGGTATGAGTCCAAATAATTCATATAAAATTTGTGGTGTTTTACTTCTTTATTCTAAAATGAAAACGGTTTGACCGATTGACTTAAAATTTTGTATCCATGATGGCCTTTGAGAATTGAGTAGACACTATTAACAGTTTTGGAATTTGTTAACCCATATCGGGCCGACGGGTGGTCAAAAAAAATTTTGGATCCAAATTTTGTCCGATTTTATGAAATTCTGCTTTGTTTTTAGCCCACAAAAAAATTTTTTTGAGTTGCATTAACCCATTGGGGCCCAACAGCTTTTTATAAGGTTTTTGGTTACATTACTCTAAATCAGAAACGGTTTAACCGATTTTCTTCAAATTTTGTATATGTGTTCCGTTTTGAGAATGAAATTAACTATTTTAACAGACTTGCAATTGGTTAACCCATGGCTGCCCGACGATTGACAAAAAAAAGATTTGAAAGCAACTTACGTTCAATTTTGCGCAATACTGCTTTGCGCAAAGAGAAAGTATAGTTCCGTTAACCCAATGGGGCAAAGTGGCTTTTAATAGATTTTTGCGTTACTTAACTCTAAATTAGAAATGATTTGACCGGTTGACCTAAAATTTTATATGTGTGAAGGAACTTGAAAATGGAGTTGAGTCTGTTAACAGTCGGTCTGTTAACAACCTACGGTTGGTTTTTTTGGAAGTAAATTATGTCAAGTTTTGGAAAGTAGTTTGTACTGCTTTGAATTACAGAAAGTTTCAAAAATTACTAGAATAATCCTAGAAAAATTGTTTTAAAAAGATTGCTTTCATACATTTTAAAATTAACATGTGTAAACCGTGTAATTTTTGTGTTAACTTTTTGCAGTAACATCAACTTCAATTAAACCTCTATTGAGAGGCGCAGCAACGCGCACCGGTATTAGCTAGTCTATTGATAAATTTTTCCTCCCCGTATTCCATTTTTAAATTTAATAGCTACATGTAATTATAATTTTTCAGAATAAATGTTTTTTCACTTGAATAGGTTATGTTAAATCATAGTTTTTATTTGGTAACCAATATGCATTTACCCCTTCCATTTAAAAAAATATTCTTTATATATATATCAGCAAAAAACCTTAATTTTTTCACTTTATTTTCAACATCTATCTAAATATAATAAAAGACAATTTCTCCTTTGCGTGTAAGTATTGTAGTTAGAAGTATGTTACATGTGTGAATAACACTTAACATAACATAGGGCACGCTAGTAACTGCTGCTGACTAGCGTGCCTTATGTTATGTTAAGTGTTATTCACACATGTAACATACTTCTAAATACAATACTTACATACAAAGGAGAAAGAAAAAATGAAACTGATATAATGTAAATTATAAACAGAAAGAAAAAAAAATCAAAACGTATAAGACACTGTTAACAGGTAGATACAGAAAATTATAATAAAAACGTACAAAGCTATATTTTACATTTCAGTATGTAGACTTCTATTTTAATATCACTTACAGAACTAATAACTAACTACAATTTGTAGTTTTTTTTTTTTATAAGGAAAAAAAGAATCAAAACGTATAAGAAGTCTTTTAGAAAATACATACATCTAATTATAATAAAAGACAAACTGCTGCTACTGTTGCATTATGTTAATGATATGTGTTATTCACACATGTAACATACTTCAAATTACAAATACTTACATACAAAAGAGAAAGAAAAAATGAAACTGATAAAATGTAAATTATAAACAGAAAGAAAGAAAAATCAAAACGTATAAGAAATCTGTTAACAGGTAGATACAGAAAATTTTAATAAAAACGTACAAAGCTATTTTTTCCATTTCAGTATGTAGACTTCTATTTTATTATCACTTACAGAACTAAAACAAACTACTATAATGTTAACTTAATGTTCTTTTGGTAACAAAGTTCCTTTTATTAATTCTGTAGCGCAATAGTAAGAGAAAAAAGAATTATTTATAAAAAGAGAAATTAAAATTATACCTGTCGTCCGAGAGGCTTTTTTAAATATATTAAATATAATTAACTTCTCAAATGACAGGTAGTTTTAAAATGTCAAATATATGTATGACAATTAATCTGACAATTATGTACTCCTGAAACAAAAATTAGCGTTCCATTTACAAACTACTCCTACACTTTTTGCTAAAAGGAACGCATGTATTATATAAAATTCGTTCGTTTTGTCAAAGTAACCAAATTTTGTAGATACATTGGCCATACAACTAAACTACTTTTGCGAAAATTTCAGACACCTAACTTCAATAGGTACAGAGTAATGCTCATATAAAATAAGAAGTTGTATGGCAGCTACTCGAACCCTTTGCAGTAGACCAACCAAATTTTGCAGTAACTTTGGCCATTACACTAAACTAGTTTTGGCAAAATTTCAGACACCCAGCTTTAATAGTTATAGAGTAATGCTCATATAAAAAAGGAAGTTGTATGGCAGCTACTCGAACTCACAGCAACAGACCAACCAAATTTTGTAGAAACATTGGCCATAAAACTAAACTACTTTTGCGAAAATTTCAGAGACGTAGCTGTAATAGGTACAGAGAAATACTCATATTAAAAAAGAAGTTGTATGGCAGCCACCCGAACTCATGGACCAAAATGGCTGGATTTAAATAGCGATGACGGCTAATGCAAAAAAACCAATTTGCGAATATTTCAAGATCCTAGCTCCTTTAGTTTTTGAGTTATCATGCGGACGGACGGACGGACATGAGTAGAAATCATGCCATATCGCACCGAAGGCCACGCCCTACCCCATATTGCACACCATATTGACCTACATTTTGATTAATGAACAAGTCCCCCGGAAGTAGGTCAAGTTAAGTTAAAAGATCTTGAGGTCGGCCGTGCCGGTAATTAGGTCAGACAGGTTTAGAAGTATGTTAAACAACTCTTGTTGTTTATATTGTAATAGGGAATCATGTAAAAGTAGTAAGTAAAAATATTTCTTTATAAAATTTTTATTTACAAGAGTACGTATGCAAATAGCATGTAAAATCCAGTAAAAAAAATTTAAACTCACAAGTTCATTAAAATATAAAACTTGTTTTCTGCCCAGTATATATTATATGTAATAAGTAGAAGAAAAAAGTCAAACGTAAAGAAAAAATCAAAACTGGTTAATTGCTTTTGGTACCTATTTATAAACAACATACAAATAAAATAAAAATTTGTTTAGATTATTTGTTCATCTCTTATGTACATTTTTAGGTTCATTGCATCTTTAATATGAAAAGTATGAACCTGAAATGAAAGAGGTGCTTTTAAATTTACAAGTTAGATGTATTATAATCTTGAAAATAAAAATGGTACAGAAGAAATAAGTTAATAAAATGTATCTTTCATAATATTAATGAAAAGGCATGTTCTTTCATATCTATTTTATGTTATGTCACCTGTAGATTGCAACTTTAAAGAAGAAGTTTTTTATTTTTCCTGGGTATCTGAAACTTAAAAATAATAACAGTTTTGTTTTGTTTTTATCAATTTTTATTTAATTTTTATTTATCATTTTTTTTTTTTACTGATTATCAGCAAGCGGAAAAGTTAAATTTTCTTCTAAGAGTAAATTTCCCTTTTCATGTTTATACAAATAAATTATGGAGGTTTTAATACCCTCCTCTAATTCTATAGTACAAGTTTCCTCGTATTTACGAGGAATAAAAATTATAAAATTTTTGGTTTGGAAAACCCATTTTTCACCGTAAATAGTTTTTATTTTTTTAATATTTTTTAATATATAGATAGAGTCTATTCGACTCCATTTTTTCAATTTTTAAAAATGTTTTTCTACAATAAGTATTTTCTTCAGCCTTTTCATTAAAGGCCAATAAAAAACTGCGTTTCCTTGGCTGTTGTTGTTGTGGATGTTGTTGTTGTTGTTGTGGATGTTGTTGTTTTTGTTGTGAATCTTGTTGTTGTTGCTGTGGATGTTGTTGTTGTTGTGGATGTTGTTGTTGATGTTGGAGACGATGGCGTTGTTGATGTTCTTCTTGGTTTTCTTCAACTTCACTATTATTTTTTGTCTTCCTCCTTTTTGCGGAGAGACGGACAGATGCAGCGACATCATCGCTGTTGCTCATGTAAAGATTTAGAAATTCTTGTGCCATGTTGTTTGATTTAAATTTTAAATTTAAATGTAACTCTTGTACAAAAATTTCAATGTATTTATACTAATTTACAGCGTACAGAAGAATAGAAGTTGTTCTATAGTACTATAATTTATTTAAATGACATAGACAAATACAATGTTGCAAAATACTAATTCAAATTCCTTTATTTTGTAGGCTATAATTTTTTTATTTTGCTCGGTTTAGAATTTAATGTTACTTAGAAGAAATATAATTGACTAAAGTGCATTGCGTTTACATTGTTGTAGAATTTTTTATTTCTTTCGATTAATTTTCTATTTCTATTTTAAAAATAACGTAAAATACTTTGTTGAAATATCTTTTGCATACAGCTATGCTTTACAAATTTCTATCGTTAATTTAAGACAAGATTATAGGAATAAAAAGAAAATATAACTGATTAAATTCTGAATACATTATTGTAGAATATTTTTCGGTCTTAGAATGTTTATAAGAAGAAAAGAATGATTTAAATGTATCAGTATCTGAATTAATTTTAAAACGGGAACAATGTCTAAAAAAGTTATTCTACAAAAATTTTTGAACTTATCAGAAAACGTAACGCGCTATAGAATTGAAAGCGACCGTACAGAAATCGTTAAGAGATTTAACTTACGTGGACGTAAAATTAAATTTACTATAAGACCTGTACCAGATAATGTTGAACCCACCAGCTGGATCAAAGATGCAGTATATCATATTGTAAAACATATAACTAGTGATATAAATTCCACAGATAAAATTGGATTGACTTTCTGCGGAAAAAGTTTTGAGGAACGTGGCCCTGCATTCATAAATTTGAAAACAGCCAGGGAACTAAAATTTCTGGATGTTTGGGATGGTGGCGCGAAATAAAGCCATACGAAATAAAGCCATAAAATGACATTCTAAAATTTTACGAAATAAAGCCATGTAGTAAAATTGATACAAATTCTAGTTTAATAGTAAACAAAGTAAAAAAAAAATAGAAATTGATAATTAAGTGCAGTTATAAATGATAAATACAGGGTGTTTCGCTAATAACCTGCCATAGAACTAGGGGTTATTCTAGGGTTCAAAACAAACAAAAAATGCTTCTAGAGGTAGGGTCTATTCTCATCCGTTTGAGAGATTTGGGGCTTAGAAAAATTGCTGGGGGCCTAAATAATTTAATTTTATAAAATTGGAGCCCTATGTGATAAAATAAATCCAAGTATCAAATTAAAAAGCCTAATAAATTTTCTTTCGAAAAATTTATCAACGAGATTTCTGGACCCCTCAGGACAGAATTAATAAGTTCCTAATTTTTTTTAATACACTGTAATAAAACATGTTAAATAATATTATATTTTCATTTTCATATACGAACCCCCGCTAACTCAATTATTGAAGCTAGATTTTGAATCCAAAACTAAAATGAAAAGAATGGTATGAGAATTCGGCATAGCTATTTCATACAAAAAATAATCAACCCTAATTAATAAATATAAATATTCTGGAAAAGGGGGCAATCCTTCTTTTGAATCCAACTCCAAAATCCCTCCTAATTGAGAATCCCACATATACACATATATATAAATATTCTGGAAAAAGCGTAAAGCCCTGCTTTTGAATCTAACTAACAATCCCACATATACACATATATAAATATTCTGGAAAAAGCGGCAATCCTGCTTTTGAATCCAACTCTAAAATCCCTCCTAATTGAGAATCCCACATATACAAATATATAAATATTCTGGAAAAAGCGTAAAACCCTGCTTTTGAAACCAACTCTTAAACTCCTTCCTAACTATTTAAATAAAAAAGTTTGGAAAATTAAATTGCTTCTATTTTCACAAATAAAATTACATTTTTAAATGCGAAATAAAGCCATATGGCTTTATTTCGCAATTGAATGCGAATTAAAGCCATACGCGAAAAAATTGGCGATATGGCTTTATTTCGTATGGCTTTATTTCACGGCGCCGTTTGGGATATTATATCTAAAGTATTTCAAAGCAATTCCGAAGGTAAATTATAAACATGTTTTTCCTTTTTTCGTTTTATTATTATTAATAATATTTTCATATTCTATTTATAGGATTAAGTACAGATACTTTCTGCATTATCGCTACACAGGTTAAATTACCAGCTGGATTAGGTAGATCCACATCGAAATATATAAACTATACTGATGAATGCCTACGAAAATCATTAATCATCCGCATAAAAAATAAAGACAACCTATGTCTTCCGCGTGCACTAGTTGTTGCTATAGCTAAAGTTGAAAACTTTGCTGAATATAGAAAAATATTGATAATACAGAAAAGCTTCAAACTTTATCGGCAATATATTTAGTAAATAATTCTGGAGTTTCGATTCCACCTGAAGGTTGTGGAATACAAGAGTTGCAGAAATTTCAAAGGTTTTTAAATAAACATAAAATTGTTGTGCACCAATATGGAGAAGCAAGAAGAAGAGAAGTAATTTTTAAAGGAAATAATGATGGGAAAATCATCAACTTACTTTATCACGAAAATCATTACAATGTTATTGATTCTCTTACAGCTTTCTTTTGTTGTAGCTATTATTGTGAAGATTGCCATATTCCGTTTTATGTCAAATATGTTCAAAGAACTGCCCTTGTTGCCAAAAATCACCTCAGTGTCCTAAAAATATAAAAAATATTTTATGCAAAGAATGCAATCGTACATTTTGAGGTCAAACATGTTTAGACAATCACAAGGCATCAACATCAACAAAATTAAGTATGTGTGAGGAAATACAAAAATGCAAAAGATGTTTCAAAGTACATAAATCAAAAAGAAGTCATAAATGTGGAAAATTTTATTGTTACATTTGTAACGAACATGTCATGCAAGATCATCACTGCTTTATTCAAAAAGTCAAAAACATTTCAGAAAATTATAAAAAGAACTTTATTTACATATTTTATGACTTAGAAACTAGACAAGAGTTAAAAACAAAGCAACGCACCCCAAATTTATGTATTTTACAACAAAGATGTGATAATTGTATTGATGAAGTAACTTTATATTATTGTAGACAATGTGGGTTAAGAGAAAGATGCTTTGAAAAAGAAAATGTAATATCAAAATTCATGGATTATATAATAAAATTAAGAACCCAATATAAAAAGGTTATTGTGATTGCTCATAATGGACAAGCGTTTGATCATCAGTTTGTTATAAATTATATTATTATTAAAACTGTTCTTCAACCAAAATTAATTATGCGAGGAACAAAAATCATTCTTATGTTACTGGATAATATAAAATTCATAGACTCGCTTAATTATTTTCCAACGGCACTTAGTAAGTTACCGAAAGCTTTTAATTTACCCACCAAATTAAAAAAAGGATACTTTCCTCATCTATTTAATAAACTTGAAAATCAAAACTATATTGGAACTTTGCCTTCAATAAAATATTATGCACCTGACACAAAAAAGGAGGAAGAAAGGAGTGAATTTTTACAGTGGTATGAACAAAACAAAAACTCTAATTTCAACATGCAGAAAGAATTGATAGAATATTGCATTAACGATGTAAAAATTTTAACAGAAGCTTGTTTGGCTTTTAGAAAAATGTTCTTACAAGAGTGCAATGTTGAACCATTTTTAGAAGCTACAACAATAGCTTCAGCATGCAACTTAGCATATAGAAGAAATTTTCTTATTCCAAACACAATAGGCATCATTCCGAAAAAAGGTTATAGATTAGTTGATAATCAATCAAAAATAGCTATGCAATGGCTTATTTGGGAAGAAGATTTTCGTAAAATTAAACTACAATGTGGAATTAACGGCAGCGAAAAAATAATTGCTGGTGTTAAAGTTGACGGATATTGCGAGGATACTAAAGAGGTATATGAATTTTATGGGTGCTATTACCACGGATATCCTAAATGTCTAACTACTAAAAGGGATACACCTTTGCATAAAGATTCTAGCGACACATTAAATCGGAGGTATGAGAAAACACTATCAAAATCTGAACACTTAAATTTTTTTGGATACAATGTTGTTGAGATGTGGGAATGTGAATTCCGCGAGGAACTGAACGAAAACATAAACATGAAATACTTGCAAAATCATCAACTATTGAACACAGCTCCATTAAATCCTAGAGATGCATTTTACGGGGGTAGGACTGGAAATATTTACACATACTATAAATGTAAACCAGGAGAAAAAATTAAATATATAGATATATGCTCTCTATATCCATATGTCTGCAAACGAGGAAAATTTCCTATTAAGCATCCAACAGTTCACATAGGAGAAAATAGTTCTAAATTAAATATATTAACCATTGATGGAATAATTAAGTATAAAATGTTACCCCCACCACTTCTTTTACACCCTGTTCTTCCACTAAAGCAAAATAATAAATTAATGTTTTCACTTTGTAGAAGTTGTAGTGAAGAAAAATACCAAGGAGAATATTGTTATCATACTGACACAGAAAGATCAATAATAGGAACTTGGGTGATTGATGAAGTGGTAAAAGCTATTAAGAAAAAGGTTACAAACTTATAAACACTTACGAAGTTTGGGAATACAAAACAGTAAAATATGATAAAATTAATTCAATTGACGGCCTATTTACATCAATGATGAATAAATTTATAAAAATTAAACAAGAAGCTTCTGGTTGGCCTAATATCTGCCAAACTGAGAAGAAAAAGAAAATTATATAGAAAACTTTTGAAACGTAGAGGAAATTAAGTTAGATTATAAAAAAATTCTTAATAACCCTGGATTAAGATCATTTGCTAAATTAATTTTGAACTCATTTTGGGGTAAATTTGGGCAGCGAGAAAACCAACAACAAACAATGATTGTAAATCAACCTTTCCAATTGTATGAGCTGTTAACAAATCCTTCTGTAGAAGTATGTTCAATATTACCAATAAATGAAGAATACATAATAGTTAGCTGGCAATATAAAGATGAAGCAGCAAATTCTTTACCTACCATAAATGTGTACATAGCAGCATACACAACAACATAAGCACGACTTAAACTATATAGGTATTTAGAAGAGCTTAATGATAGAGTATTGTATTATGACACGGATTCTGTCATATATATAAGCAAAGCAGGAGAAAAAGATCCAGCAGTAGGAGAATACATTGGTGATATGACTGATGAATTAGAATGTTATGGTGTTGGTAGTTATATTACAGAATTTGTTAGTGGTGGACCGAAAAATTATGCATATAAAGTATATTGTAGCAAATAAACTAAAAAAGTAGTATGTAAAGTGAAAGGTATTTCACTAAACTATAATGCTGCAAAACAAGTAAATTTTGAGAGTATTAAAGATACTGTATTAAATTTTCAAGACACAACAGATATATTCATAATTTCCGATAATATTAGAAGGACCAAAAATCATGAGGTGTTTACAACAACTGAAACTAAGCGATATCAACCAAGATCAGAAAAGCGCCGAATATTAGAAGATTACAGTTCTGTACCATATGGGTATAAGAGACAAAAGATATAATAAAATATGAGTTTGTATTTGTTTGTACATATATATATATTTAAAAAAAGAATAAAATATTCAATAGTTAAACAATATCTTTTTTATTTATCCATGTATTATGATTGTTATCAAATCCAAGCCATTTTACGTATACTTTATTTCCTTGTTTTTTAATAATCTTCTGAACAAGGTAAGTATCTGGGTATTTTACAGGTGTAAGCTCAGCTTGATAAAAGCCTCCAGAAATTGGTGTGTCAGTGTAGTCTGATAATTGATATGTAACAGGATAAGTATTATTGATCTTTTCAACTTTGAATATTTCAGATGACCAATTTGGCTGATAACCTTTTTCGAAATGACCTTTATATTTACTTATTCTTACAAAATTTCCAACCTTATATTTATTTTTCTGGATAATTTTAGGTTCAGTATACACATTCCTAAGTATATTTTTTTCGTTTTTCTTTGTGATTTTATCAGGAGGAAGTTTTGTTGTACTATGTTTTGTATAATTATATTCTTTTATTATTGTTTGTATAATAGGTAACCAATTATAATTCCCGTTAGTTTTTTCCACATCGAATTTTTTAATGTGCGGTTGAATCGTTCAACAATTGATGCTTTTAATTCACTAAATGTATGATAATGATTGATTGATTTTTCTTTCATATAATTTTGAAATTGTGAATTAAAATATTCTTTACCCTGATCAGAGTGAATATTTTTTGGTATAACTTTAGCTCTAATAATAATTGATTTTAAGGCATTTAAAACATTTTCGGAAATTTTTGTTTTCACAGGTTCCGCATAGACATATTTGGAAAAAGTGTCAATGACTGTCAATATATATTTATAAACTTCATTAAACCTTGCATATGGTAACATTTCTACTAAATCAATTTGCCATGTGTCATTTTAACCCTTTTGTTTGAATTTTCTTCTAAGAAATTTACGTCTTGTCTGTCTATGAATTTCAGCCACTATTTGAGCTCTTGACATTTTGCTTTAAAAATGTTGAAGGTAATGATATAATAATTATTATACATAAAATGATAGACCAAAGCATGGTTTAAACTAATCATCTGATTGAGTTTAATTTGCTTTTATACTTTTCTATATGAGTATATAACTTTTATTTTCAATTTTATTTCATTTCCATTTTGACTGTAGTAGCAACTCAATAAAATGCAGCCTGATTCTACAACATATCCGTTTCATGAAACTGACTATGTAAATACAGAATGGCAGATACAAGAGAATGAAATTACGTCCACCATAGACGATGAAGAATTAGCAGAAACGGAGGAATTTATACCTCCCTTTCACATAGTTGAATCGGAAGATGGAGAAGAAGAAGTGGAAGAAGAAATTGCTGAAGATGAGGAAGGAGTTCCAATTAATGAAATTTGGGATATAAATAAAGATTTATATTGATTTAATGTTAAATTTTTGATTAAATAATGTCTATCAAAATATATAAATAATAAGAAAATTGAATTATATTATTTGTTGTTATTTATTTTATTTGTTTATATACAATATTACAGATTTTTTCCTTTAAAATTACAGGAATTTCATCAAATAGTCTTGAGTAATTGCATTGCACATTAAAACGTTGCATCACAATATAAAATTCTTGTTGTAACCTTAATACTTTTTGTTCATCACATAATTTCAGATATTCCCCAACATATTCTTTTACATTTAACTCAGCATTGGTATTATAGATCATCACTACATGGATGAAATTAATTAAACTATATAATGTTTCTGCTTCTTCTCTGTTAATATTTATGCTTTGTTTGTTCACAGATCTTAGCCCATGATGAAAACTCTGTTTCATGTCTTTTATCATCTGCATATCGAGTTTTGCGTTAAATTGATAATAAAATATATTCCAATCATCAAATTTTAAGGTAACTGCCTTTTTACCGTTACGATGAAATAAGCATGAAGCTTCAAACTTCTCACAGTCAAATTCAACGGAAATTTTTAATGTATGACATTTATTGAGGAAATAACTCAACAATAAATTTGTGTTCTGACCTGATTCCTCCATTGTTACAATGTTATTAAAATTGTTTATGTAGTTTTTTTATTTATATATTTTAGGAACACAGGTTTGTAATGAATTGTATTTTCCAAAAAGCTTTTGAAAGGTATTTAGAACCAATTTGTCGTTTTCTTCAGAATTATCTTCATTAAATTGTTTTAAAAAGGTATTCATACTATAACCGCTACATCTATACCATGAATAAACACAACAATACTGTTCACAGACATTTGAATAGTTGCTTTGTAATTGTTTTTCATTAAAAACTATACATTGGTTTTTTAAGTAACTTAAAATTTCTAATTTATTAGGTTTTCTGCCAAAAGAATCAAAATTTTCGATATAACCATGTTTAGGATTATAAATAGCCAACCAATGTGTTCCTGGGTCTTTTGCTTCATCTGTGTTTACAATTAAAAAAGTTTGTGTTTTAATTGTTTTGGGGAGTTGATCTAAAGCAAAAACTCCTTTAAAAATTTTACTCGTTTGTTTGTTACATATTAATACACTGCTTATTTCTAGGGTATTCATTAATCAAATTGACTCAAGTCATATACCTTGGTTGCTTCTTTTATGTAGTTCGATAAAAACTCTTTTTTGATTTTTTTATTTGTTATAATAACATAAAATTTTTCTAGTATCTGACAGAGCTCTTTATTTATTTTATCGTTGTACGCAGTTCCAAAAGAATAATTTTCAAAATTATCATTTATAAATTCTTTAGTAGGAAATTTATACTTGAGCTCTTTCACAAACTTTTTACAAGGTTCTTTGATACCAACTATACAAATATCTTTTACAAATAAAGTATTATTATCATCACAACAAAACGTTACATCCAGTAGTGCACAAGACAGCGACATTTTGTCAAATATTTAAATTCATTTTTATGTGTAGTATTTATAGATTTGTAAATATATTTCGGTTTTTATCAATTTGTAAGCTTGCATCAAATTCTCGATAAACAATACCAGTTAGGGTAGATGTAAGTGGTTTTGATAGCCTTGCCTCAATTCTAATTGTACCCTCATTTAATAAACCTTGACACACTTCATTTCCTGATGCATCTGGAGTTAAATCAAAAGCTAACATGAAAAATCCATTACCAAACATAGACTTTGTTATCTGATGACCTTTATCATTGTGGTAAATTCCAGTACCTGAAAAAAGTGTACTTTATGCTCTTGTGTAGCAATTATTTTCATCCGAAAAACTGGTTTCAATTGCTGAATTAGGTATTTGAACTCCATTTACGTTTAACACAAATTGTGAAATATCAAAATGTTTAAAATTGTATGGGTTTTTTTATCTTTTTCCAGAATAACCTACATTTTCTGTCATACAAAATATTATTGTGTTTGGTAGCTGACCAATGAAAACATTATCAAGTAATACTGATGAACTATTCTGTGGAATGGTAAAACTTTTTACCTCTACACGTTTATAATTGTATTTGGCATTAGTTTTTTCCAATACAGTATAATGTGCTAATAGTACACTAGGATTAATAGTTACATGTCTCATAAATAAAGTCGCTTCTAAAATTTTTAGTTGTGATTCGTCAGAATCATCTGCAAAAAAGTAAAAGTCTGGTTTTTCAAGTGTTAAAAGAATTCGAATATCAACATTGTTTATGAGGAGTGTTGGTTGATTAATCATGTCTAAATGTAGTTTCCCCATAAGTTCTACTACATTGCTATTTTGGTACAATTTTTGACGTTCTTTTGAACCATTATTATAAAATTTGGTTATATTTGGCTTGTCATGGACAACATCCATCCAGCACATTCTAAATGTGTTTGAGCGGCATCTGTACCATAACTTAATAATGATTCAATATAATCTCTATAATGATAATTTCCATCGGATGGAGATATTTTTTTCCATTTAGTTGAACGTTAAATTGTTTTATTAACGAATGTAAAAGATCATTGACTACACTTGGTTGTTGAATTAATTTTCCATCAGTATTTTTATCATTATCCCATTTAGTTCCATCTTTTTTTAAAACTTGTACTTTAATTTTAGATATGCAGAAGAAAGATCCCTATATGTATCCCCATGACCTAATGAAACAAATTCTATTACTGATGGATTATCCAAAGAAGCAATAGGGTTGTAGGAAACTTCTTCAGATCGTAATATACTGGACTGAATAGGTTGTGTTCTAAAAATATCCAACTCAGACTTCATACATTCAATCATAATTAACCAAAAATGTCTGTTTGCTTCTTTTTGTTACTCACTTTGCGTCGCTTTGACGTAAAATAATTTAAATTATTAATGAGTGGTCTTTTTATAGGTTTTCCTCTTTTAATTTTTCCTTGTCCATACATTTCATTTAGTTTTTGAACTGCACCTCGTCTTACATTATTAATCATCTCTTTACCTCGATCTTGTACCACTTCTTTTAAATTTGCACCTGTTGCAATATCAGACAATGCATTAATACCAGAGTTAATAACTTCCTTTTTTAGTATATTAGCTCCAGACGTAAATATTGGTTTTAAATATCTGAAAAGTCCACCGAAAAAGCTTCCTAACCCTCGCCCCCTTTGGTAAGGTACAACTGAATGTAACAAGGGACCAATATCGTCAAGTCTTTTCCTGATTGAACTAAATAATTTTCTTTATTTATTTATTAAAGAATTGAGATAGACAGTAAAACTGGTATAAATCTCTTCTATAGTCTAACTTAAAACTAATTTAATATTTAAAATTATAATAAATATTAATAAAATTTAATACATAGATTAAAATTTTAGATACATTACATTTTTTTTTTTGCTTTTTTATATATTTTTCAATTATTTAATTGGGGTAGTACAGCTTTCAAACGTTTGTTGAATAACCTTATGTTGGGAGCATATTTTATATACGCAGGAAGACTATTGAAGCTTTTTATGCCATTAAACATAATATCTCTTTTACCTCTTTCAGTTCTGGGTGCTTCTAATCGATAATGTTCCGCACTTCTTGTGAAGTAGCTATGAGTTGAAGCATTTGTTTGTATTTTCAAATTGCTTTTGGTTAAGTTATTTGATAGTTTATAAATCAACTTGCAGTTTTCCAAAAATATTGTTTGTTCAACGGTAGATAAATTTCGATCAGAATACAATGATGTAGTTGGAGAATCATATGGAAGTCTGTATAAGATTTTAATAGCTCTGTTGATAATAGCGCTAACTGAACTAATAACGTATTTGCTACTTTGACTTCAAACTGGAATTAAATACCTTATTTTAGACTGAATGTGGGCGTAGAAGACCAATTTAGCTATATTTTCACTTAGTTTAGGACATCTTCCAATTGCACCAGTTAATGATAAAACGGCTTTTTTTAAATTATCGATGTGAATTTTCCAAGATAGATCTTCATCAATAAGTAAACCTAGATATTTCGACGATTTTACTCTTTGTATTTGTTGATTATTAATATTGATTGATAGATTAATGTTTTCTTTATTTTTTTGTTTAAATATGATGAATTCAGTTTTAGAGACGTTAATTGTTAATCTCTTATGATTTAGCCACTCACTAACTTTGTATAAATGATTATTAATATTTTCTTCCAGTTGGTTCTTGTTTTTACCTTTGTACAGAATTATTGTATCATCTGCAAACATTGAATAATGTCCACTTAGCCCAATTTTGTTGAAGCTATTCACATAAGCTAGATAAAGAATAGGGCCTAGAACTGTGCCTTGTGGAACTCCAATTTGTAGACTTGCTTCTTCACTAATATGGTCTTTTATTCTGGTTTTGATTTTTCGAAAATTTAAATACGATTTAAATAAATTGGCTGCAACTCCTCTTATACCCATATTGAAAAGGCTATTTATTAATATATCATGACTTACGGTGTCAAAAGCTTTTTTTAGATCTAAAAGAATAGCGGCTGCGTAATAATATTTATAGTATGCTCTCTCCATAATGTTTAAATAAAATAATATATAATGTTTTTAAATTCCTTTTATTTATAGTTTTTTGAAATGCAATACAACTTTTGTGGGAATACTACTTCCGGAAAAATTTATTTTATAACCATATTTATCACATAATAATACCGAAATACTATCAAATGATTTTTCCACATTGCAATATTGAATGTTGTTATATTCCTTCACTATGCCTGTAAAAGTGTTCTCTATGTTGATAGTTCTTAAACATCTTACATCTTTTCCACCTACATTCTGTGGTTTAATAATATCAGTATATATAAAAAACATATCAGGTTTTCCTACAGAAAATAAACCTAAACTATTAATTCAAAGTTTGTAAGCTTCAAATACTCGAGGTTTATGTTGTTTAAGCTCCTTTACCTTAGATAATACTTGTTGGAAACATGTTTTTAAAAGTCCCTCTAAGGTGTATGTGAATTTTGTTCTGATCTTAATATCTACCTTTGGTTTACTTAAACAGATAGTAGTATAGGTCATATCTGTAGGAAAATCTTCATTTCTATCTGGTTCAGTGTAGTTTTTATCATCATTCAAAAAGTTAAAAATTCCCCAAATCAGCTGCCGCACAACTTCTTTCCTAGAATAACCAGGAAATGGTCGTACATTTTGAATTAATGTTGGTATTAAAAATACCTTCCAGTCGCATAACATTTGTTTTGAATTGTATGGTATGTATGTAGTTCCTACACCAAGCATATCGTTTTTCATACCTGAGATATAAATTTGTGTACTTTTATCCCACTCTTCACCGTAAACATTTGGTATCAAATTATTAACATATATTTCAGAAATACCGACTTTCCAATTTGAATCAATAATGTATTTATCCATTTTATTTGTAAAAGACGACAATGTATTTTCCGGGTAATAATTCATGGATGAATCGCTTAGTAAAGTGACGTAAAATTCATCATTTACTTGTATGTTGTCCATGACCTTGTTGATTTATTTTTTCGTATTGGAAAATTAAGTTCTGTTTGAGTATTACCTGCTATTATATAATTACTATTTAACTCTTTGCTATTTATAGTTTTTTCTTTCTTCGTTGGTGGGCTTGGGCTGTATAAAGGAACTGATATTATGTCTCCTGTATCAGTTTCAAAAATTTGAACATTTTTATTTCTAATAGATTTTCTTTTTCTTAGACGTTCTCCAGCTGAAGCAGCAGACAATGCTTTTTTAAAAACTTCTTCTTCCATTTCGTCATCGAATACTTCCCCAACTTCTTTTTCATATACATCTTCTTGAGCAAAAGCTTGTGTTGCAGCATCCTTATATACAGGAGCATTTGATTGAGTTTTCTGTAATTTTTACCTGCCCCTTTTTATTTGTTGGAAGAACTCTATTTTTGTTTCTTACTTTAAATAGATTTTGACGGTATAAATACCATTTTTGTGTATCTGTCAGATGTTTATTTAACAGAATTTTTTTCATAGCTTTATCCAACTCATTCACTTCTACGTCTGCATTTTGTTTCATTTTCTCATAAACCTCTGGTTTTAGTATAATCATTTTGTTAAATGTTGTATTATTCATTTTATAAAATTTCCTATTATTCCTGAAAGTAGTGCACCAAGAAGTGTAGGTAAAAATCCACCTCGTTGAATAATGATTTTTCTTTTGCTATTTATAGATTTTTTACGGCAAATGAGTGATCTCAATTCCTTTTTATACATTCGTAATTGAGTTGTTGCTTTTTTACTCAGATTACAATTACCTTTTAAAATATTTAAAGTAATTTCACAAAAAGTTTTTATTACTTCGGCATCACAATGTTTTATTATTACTTTTGAAATTTCGGTTTAGAACTTTTTAATAAATGCAATATGTGTCGATCAGTTTTCAAACGTTTCATATTCTCTCCCAAATTGTTCTAATTGTTCTCTCGTACAAAAGCAGAAATTTTTTCCAAATATATCACTTCTTAATCTAAATATATCATTAATTTCTTGAGTAAGATCTATCAATATATACCCGGATGGGTCTGACGTCACTTCGTTATATACTTTTTCAAATGCTTTGATTTGATTTGGATAAATCTGGCGAGCTAAAGGTAATATCTGTGATTTATCTTTTGGATTTTTAAAAAGCACTAGATATTTACAGTTAAGTGAAATATCTCTTGAAAATTTACCTTGATGAAATATATTTTGAGTTACAAATATTACAGACAAATTCCAATGATGTGAACCTCTAGTAAATAAATCACACACATTCTTATCATGAGAATTTAACATCATATCATCGATTACAATCAACAAAGGTTCTTGATTATCATTAAAATCTGGTATAGTAAAACTAATTCAACATCTTTCATATATTGCGGAACTGCATTTTTATCTGGATTACACCAAACAATTCTATTAATTTCTGGTTGCATATTTTATTTTTTATATTTAAATAAATTATGAATAAAAGTGGTTTTACCACAACAGGATGGTCCTGCCACCATCATAGTAAATGGGTGAAACAACATAGTTGTATTAGTGAAAACTAATATTACTAACCTATATTTATATAAAAACTATTTTAAAATTAATATAAACAGAAGTTTAGATAATGAAAAGTTTATTCCACTGATAATATTCAACATGGTTAAACAAATTTTAGTAGATGATCTTCAATTTTTATTAGGAAATGATAAACAAAATTTCATAAAAGAACTAGCCATACTTGAAAAAGGAAGTTTAATTCCGACTGTGTATCACTTTAAACCACCATACCCTGCAGAAGACCTTAGTCAAGAAGTCAGATATACCAATCCATTTTGCCATTTGCTGCCATTAGAAAAGATTGATAACTTTAAAACATCATGTCCTATACATTTATCAAACCACAATTTCAGATGTGCAGTTAAAAATTGTTTTAATATATATATGTATCTCTTAAAAGAAAAAATTCTAAACTAAGACCTTCATACATACAATGATACAATATGAAATTAAATAATAAAACTAAAAAAGTTCACTTCAACACAAATATAGAAATTCACGTCATGCATGTATGGAACTATGCATACGGAGCAGCTCGCAAAGGTCATTGGCAACAATACGCACGTGTTAGAAGTAGATTTCAAAGACACATTGAAAATGTTGGTATCATTATTTTTAGAATTTTAACATCTGATCATCGCAAATTGTTAAAGCTTTTTAAGTTAAATAAAAAAATTTTAAACATATTATCTCTTCTGTTTTATTTTTATTTTTATGTTAACTATATAGGTACCAAAACAATTAACTCCTATCTAACGAACAATTTTCATTCCTTATATTATATAGTGAAATTATAGATTTACAGTAAGTATATATTTTCATTCAATCATTTAAAACTTTCAATTTCTTTATTATCATTATACCCGTATGACTATATAGTCAAAGGGTATAATAAATTTGCCATTACGTTTGCGACGCAGAGAAGGAGAGGGGGTAGGCATAGACTCAAGTGTATGGATCGGATCAGAATCGAAAAATAAATCGATTTAGCTATGTATGTCCGTCCGTCTGTCCGTCCGTCCGCACGATAACTCAAAAACTAAAGGAGCTAGGATCTTGATATTTTCGAAAATTCGTTTTTTTGCAATAGCCGTCATCGCTATTTAAATCTAGCCATTTTGGTCCATGGGTTCGGGTAGCTGCCATACAAATTCTTTTTTTATATGAGTATTACTCTGTACCTATTACAGCTGCGTGTCTGAAATTTTGCCAAAAGTAGTTTAGTGTAATGGCCAAAGTTTCTGCAAAATTTGGTTGGTCTACTGCAGAGGGTTCGAGTAGCTGCCATACAACTTCTTATTTTATATGAGCATTACTCTGTACCTATTACAGCTGCGTGTCTGAAATTTTGCCAAAAGTAGTTTAGTTTTATGGCCAAAGTTTCTGCAAAATTTGGCTGGTCTACTGCAGAGGGTTCGAGTAGCTGCCATACAACTTCTTCTTAAATAAAGCTGTGTTTGAAATTTTGTCAAAAGTAATTAACCGGATGATATAATTATATATTACGGTCATACGGGCTGACACAGAGTTTACACAGTCTACTCTACTACACTCTTTTTCGTTTTTTTCGATTTTATTATATAGCATTCTAAAATTATACAAAGATTCAACTATAGTCATAAAACAGGTAATGTTACTACATATTACACCATGATCATTGAACTTTTGTTTTCTTTCATTCGTAATGTAAAGGTACATCTTCTACGCATCTTCTTTACCAAGAATTAGTTTTTTCTTGTTAACTTTAATTCCCATATTCAAAACTACCTTATACTTAACAGAAATCTGGTTTACTTTTAAAGAATTTGCATTTTTTCTCGATGAGTACATAACTAGATACATAATTCTTCTGAGTTTTTCCTTTTCATTTTAAAGTATAGGTAGGTATCAAAATTAATAAAAATAAAATACAATGAGAACTTTTTTTCTCCTTTCTATTTATATTTAAAAAATTATTTTGCTTATTACTTTTTCATGTGCACCTATTACTTTAAACCAAGTAAACAAGCTTGTTTATTAAGAGTTAACCTACTTACAGGTGCCCTACTTCTGGGGGACTTGGTCATTAATCAAAATGTAGGTCAATATGTCGTGCAATATGGGGTAGGGCGTGGCCTTCGGTGCGATATGGCATGATTTTTTCCCATGACAGAGTGCTAGGTTTACTACTGACATACATAGCTAAATCGACTTTTTTTTCGATTTTGATCCGATACATACACTTGAGTCTATATCTACCCCCCTCCTCTCTGCGTCACAAACGTAATGGCAAATTTATTATACCCTTTGACTATATAGTCATACGGGTATAAAAACATTATACAATGTTTAGAATGTAAAATAAACTTTTCAATTATTAGGACTTAACCTAAATCAAAACATACGACATACAATTTTTATACGGAAGTACGTCAATACGTCTATCTACATATCCGTAACTCGATTCGCGTGTACAGTATTTAATTTATCGAAAAATATTTATTTGAATGTACCTACAATTTAGTACCTACAAAAAATCTTTTTAATTTCATATTATAGGTATTTTGAGTTATTTCGAATATAAGGTATTTGTTAGTAAAAAATTATTTTAAAAAATTATTTTTTTTAAAACATGATATTAGAAATATAACAAAAACTAGTAATAATATTTTTATACATTTTGTTAATTTGTAAATTTTAAAAATCCGAGGTACAGTACATTTCCTTACGCATATTTTGGCTACTCTCATGTAAATTCATGTACCTACTTAATCGTAAATTTTTTAACAGAAATTATACGCCGTACGCTTTTATTTAGGTTGTAACGTAATGAACAAATAATTTTTTTTAAGGAAGGTTATTTTTTTGTTTTGCAAATATAAACTGGTATTTACAATTATTTTGAATATACTGTATGTTTTAAACAAAATTATTTATATGACCGTAATGACCGTAATAGAAACATTTCATATTTATATATCCATCTATTTTTTGCTAATATCTCCAAGACTATGACAGATAGAACAAAACAATGTTCTTTAAAAATTAAGAGAATAACGAGACCAATTAATATTTGCTCATATAAATCATAAGAAAGCTAGGGTGGATTTTGCTAAAGAAAATGTGGATCGAAATCATTTATTTATATTATTTATCTTTTTATTTTTGTATTTTATCATTTATTTTTGTAGAAATATATATAAAAATAAATGATAATACTATAACTCAGTTATTTCATAAATTTATTAATTATGAATAATAGCGAAATCAATACTTAGAACACAATCCCTGTTAACAAGAGCGAAATATAATGTTGAAGCTTCAATGTTAACGTTTAATTTTGGAAAAACATACACGGGTGAATAAGTTACTATTTTATAAAAACATAAAAGTTTTAATTCTTAAGACCTAGTAGCCCTTCAATAGGGAAGGTTCCCAAATTTTTACTTAGCAAACTTATGATGGATTAGCCTGTACCCCTCCTATCCCACCCTTCCTTTTTTTTAGGTTCTAGGAAATCCATTCTGAACTACACCAAATTTGGAATTTCACCCCTAATTTTATTATCTAAGCAAAAATGGCTAAATCTAGAGAAAATTTCTTCAATTTAAACCCCTTTTAAATTTAAGAAAAAGCTTTAACATATGTTAAAATATAATGTCCGTTACTGCGTCACAAACGTAATGCTAATATATTGTACCCTTTGACGTATAGACACACGGGCGTAACTTAACTTACAGACTTCGATATAAAACGAGAAAGAGTATAGTAGAGTAGACTGTGCCAAATCTGGGATACCCGTATGACCGTAATATAAATCTTATATCATCAGGTTAATTATTTTTGACAAAATTTCAAACATTTACCTTTATTATGTATAAAGTAATACTTATGTGAAATATGAAGTTGTATGGCAACTACTCGAACCCATTGCAGTAGACCAACCAAATTTTCCAGAAATTTTGGCAATAAAACTAAACTATTTTTGGCAAAATTTAAGGCACCCTTCATGCTTCATTAGGTGTAGAATAATCTAAAATATAAAGAAGAAGATTTGTTTGTTTATTTGCTTGTTTGTTTGTTTGTCCAAGATTCACGTGAAAACCTTTAGTCCGATGGCATAAAATTTTGCTGGAATAATTCTGAGGGCCCGGTTGCGTCTTCAGAGCCGTTTTAAGTTTTTTCGTTATTTTTATGTCGAGACGAAACGGTTTGACGGATTGAATCGAAATTTTGCACAAATGTTCCTCTTAGCAACCGGAATTAGTTGTATAAAGTTGGTTGGAATGAATTACAAAAAATTTTGTCTTTACGATTTATGTCAAATTTCACAGGATGGGTTTGCTGTCAAAAAGAGAGACTGACACAAATTTGGTTGAGTTCGGTTAACCCGTTTGGGCTTGAGGGCGCAATGAAGCTTTTCAGTGTTTTTGATCTCGAACCGAAACAGTTTGACCTATTGACTTGAAATTTTGCACAAATATTCTACTTAGCTAATGGAATTAGTTATTTTAAGTTGGTTTGAGTATATTAACCGATTTGGATCAAGCCGGCTTCCAAAAAATTTTTCCAAAGAGTCCTAAAGAGAGGCTGCAAAGTATTTTAGTTGTGTTCGATTAATGGTACGACAATACCATGAAGTTTTCTTTAAATTTTATTTGTTTAAACTGTTAAATGAATTTAATTGAAGATTTTGGACCAGCATTGATTTTAATTATTGAAGTCCCCCAGGGTATTTTGGTTCTGACCTGTTTACGCGTTTTGCACAAAGATTCAATGAAATTTTCAAATTTTTGGAATTGACGCAAGTTAAACTTTATTTTAAAATCTCACTTACTTAAAAAAACTAATTTCTTTGTTCTCTTTAAATAGTGCAAAATCTAAATGAGATACTTTGTTTGCGATATAATAGCCCATTTGGGACTTTTTCTAAAATTATATAACAATATAATTAAAACTCTTAAATTTTGTGAAGTTGTTATTCCATAAATAAAGCTAATAAAGAATCCGATTAAAAATATCCTTGAATTTAAGAAACACAACATTTTCCATCTCTAGATTTTTGCGTAAGTCTTTATTTTTTATCTGCTTTAGATTTGTTGTTCTTTAAAAATAGATTTCAGAATCAAAATGCAGTTTTCTGTTTTTTCTAATAAAATCTAAAAAAAAAAAGTTTGATTTGGTATTTATTAAGCTTAAATACATAGTATTTTTAAACCTTTTCCGAAAAAAAGCCTACATTTTTTTCAAAAAATCATAAAAAAAGGAGGTAGAGTGTTGGAGAACATTCAGTTAAGTGCAAAACAAAATATAAGTTCAAAAACAGCTCTTTAAACCTCTTCCAGTACATCGACTATATTTGATTCAGCCATTGGCCAATCAGGTTAATTACCATTGTCATAAATTTCTATACGTACACTTCAAAAATGAAAAAAGATTACCTTCTTGTTAAAGGGTTAGACGTTTCCTGTAAGAAAGATGAAATTTTAAAATCGTTAAAAAACTATGAAAACGAAGAAATTAAATTCGAATCAGTCAGTCGCCTAAAAACTAAGAGATCGACTGAAAATAATAAAATGCTATCATTCTTCATAGTCCAGGCTTCACCGGAAAGTAAAACCGATGAAATAAAAAAAATTAAATCAATAGACAACATAATAATAAGCTTGGAAACCCTTATTAAAAGCAAAAAACTGCAATGCACAAGATGCCAGTAATTTTTCCAATTCGCAGCAAATTGCTATATGCAATTCCGTTGCGTCAAGTGTGGAGAAAATCACGTTCTTGGGGAATGCAAAATAAAAAAATAAGATGATCGAAATACCTTTTTTTGTGTATTATGTAAACAAAACGGTCACCCAGCATCATTCACGAAATGTCCAGTGCGCATGAAATGGGAAGAAAAGAAAGAAGAAGCCAAAAAAGCTGCAGAAGAGAAAAAAGTAATAAAAATAGTATACTAAAAATATTTTCCAATTCAAAAATATTAACAATTCTTACTAATTCTAACAATTCTTACTAATAAATATTAAACAACAAAAAAGCTTGAGATAAATGGGTTCGTAAAATGCAATTACCAAAGCAATTTTTCAAAATAATATAGGGTTTCTAACTGACTATTTAATAATTTATTTTTATACAACTATTTTTAAAAATAAAAGATATTATAATTTAGTTATGTCAATAGATACTTACAATATAATCCCAATGGTCTCAAGAAAACCTGTTAACAAGTGTTGGAACTTCAATGTTAACATTTAATTTTGGAAAAACATACACTTGTGAATAAATTACTGTTTTATAAAACCATAAAAGTTTTAATTTTAAAGACTTAATAGCCCTTCAATTGGGAAAGTTCCCAAAATTTTGTTAAGCAAACTTGTGATAATTCTCGAAGATCTGCCTACCCCTTTCCTGTCCCCACTCTTCCATTTTTTTTGGTTACAGGAAATCAATTGTTAACTCCACCAAAATTTGGAATTTTACCCAGAATTTTATTATCTAAGCAAAAATGGTTAAAACTAAGAAACAATTTCTTCAATTTAAAGAACCCCTTTTAAATTGAAAAAAAAACCTTTAACATATGTTGAAATATAATGCTGTAGCTTTAAAATTTTTATATTTGTAAAAAAACATTTGAACAGGTATTCAAGTTACAGGTGTTTAAAATTAACAAAATTTCAATTTTCGAGCCCTTATTGCTCCGAAATATGAAGCTTAACCTTAGCTTGAACCGTTTAGAAGATATTTGCAAAAATTGAGTTTAGCATAATGGTCAATTTTCGTACCGTATGGCAACCCAATACATTTTAGCCTTATATTTTTGTGAAGCCTATAAAGCAGCTACCTTCTACCGTTTTTCGATTGGACATAAACTTAACAGAACTCTTGTTATTACAATTTAAATATAGGGCTTTTTAAGATTTTGCGGGGACTGTAGCTTCGTCACCCTTCAAAATTAAGAAAAACCTTTGACACATGTTGAAATAAAATTATGGAACTTTGAATTTTGTATATCACAAAAAAAAAATTTTAACAGGTATTCAAGTTACAGGTGTTTAAATAGCAATAGCAAAATTTAAATTTTCGAGTCCTTATAGCTAACTGACTTTACCGTTAACAGACTCCTACTAATTTCTGAGGATCCAACTCCTCCCAAAATTTCAGGACGCTAGCTTGAGCCGTTTAGTAGATAAGTGAAGCCAAAAATTTAGCAAAAATTGAGTTTTGGATCCATAGTTAAAATTTCTTCTTTCTAGTAATAGCAAATTTAGTATACCCTTATATTTATAATTATTAATTATAACTTTACGTTATAGAATCGCTTACTTATTTTAAAATTGAAATTTATACCGAAAGGAGGAAGAGTGTTGTAGAGTAGACTGTGTCCACTCTGGGATACCCGTATGACCGTAATATAAACATTATACAATCCGGTTAATTACTTTTGGCAAAATTTCAAACATACAGTTTTATTAGGTGTAGTGTAATGCTCTCATAAAAGAAGGAGTTGTATGGCAGCTACTTACTCGAACCCTCTGCAGTAGGCCAACCAAATTTTGGAATAACTTTGGCCATTACACTAAACTATTGTTGGCAAAATTTCAGACACCAAGCTTCAATAGGTATAGATTATGCTCATATAAAAAATAAGTTGTATGGCAGCTACCTGAACCCATTGACCAAAATGGCTGGGTTTAAATAGTGATGACGGCTATTGCAAAAACACGAGTTTGCAAAATTTCAAGATCCTAGCTTCTTTAGTTTTTGAGTTATCGTGCGGGTGGACAGACGGACGGACATACATAGCTAATTATATTTATTTTTCTATTCTGATCCGATTCATACGCTTGAGTCTATATCTATCCCCCTCCTTGTCTGCGTCACAAACATAATGGCAAATTTAGTATAATCTTTTGACTAATAGGTATACGGGTATATAAACCTTGAAAAATTTATAAACACTTTAACAGACAAATTACACAATAAATATATTTCAATTTCAGAATTTCTCAATCAAATAATCAATATATATCTCAAACCTAATTTAAAAGACAATCTGTAAATGAATTATTGTAGAGTGAGTGAGTGTCGTAATGTTATACAAAACTGAATTTTTAATAGTTTAATTCGTTCAATTTGAAAAATTCTGGTTTGATTTAATTTATAGATATACTAGCAGATTTACCCGGTGTTGCCCGGATTTTACTACAATTAAATTTATATTTTATAATCTATATATGTATAAAGCTAAAATTTTTTTTTTTTCTTATAGCATATAGGCTCCAAACTTGTTCAGTCAATTATCATGAAAATTTGAATATAAATGTTTTTGGGTACAAGGAATGTTTTAGGCTTAAAGTTGGAACAGTTTTCAAACTTCTTTATAAAATTAAATAGGTGGGGTGGGACCGATTGCCTGCAAGTTTTATTCGCGTTAGACAATACAATTCACTCTTTTAATGGACTTGAAATTTGTTAACCAATATTGGGGTAATGATAAATTTTAAAAACATTTAAAAAATCCACAAAAATTTTTAAAACACTTATGTTGATTTCCGTTAATTTGTTGCCGCACAATTTGGAAATTCTACTTTTGCTTTTAATTAAAAACTTTTTGAGAGGAACAAAAACGCTCAAACGGGTATTATCTAATTTACATGTAAGTATTATTATTCCCGTATGGCTATAGGTCAAACAGTTATACTAAATTTGCCATTATGTTTGTGGCGCAGGGAAAAAGAGGGGATGATTAAGTCTCAAAGATATGGATCGGATCGAAATCGGAAAGATAATCGATCTAGCTATGTATGTTTGTCCGTCCGCACGATAACTCAAAAAAGAAATTAAGAGTTAAGATTCTCAAATTCGGTTTAATAAAAGAGCCATTATCGCTATTGCAATCCAGTCAGTTAGCTCCACGGGTTAACATTTGGTTGGTCTAGTGCAGTAGGTTCGAGTAGTTGCCATACAACTTCTTCATTTATAAGAGCATTACTCTATACCTAATTAAGAAGAGTGTCTGAAATTTCCCCAAAAATATTTTAGCTTTATAGCCAAAGTGTGTGCAAAATTTAATTGGGGTAATTGTTATACTTCTTGTTTTATATGAACATCACTTTATGTCAATAGTAGTTACATTGTTTGGCAACGGCTGAATAAAATAAAGTTGAAGTAGTGGAAGAGGTTTAAAGAGCTGCTTTTGAACTTATATTTTGTTTTGTATTTAAGTGCATGTTCTCCAACACTTTTCCTCCTTTTTTATGATTTTATTAAGGAAATGTAGGCTTTTTTTTTGGAAAAAGGTTTTAAAATACTATGTATTTAAGCTAAATAAATACGAAATCGAACTTTTTGATTTTTAGATTTTATTAGAACAAAAAGAAAACTGAATTTGATTCTGAAATCTATTTTTAAAGAACAACAAATGTAGTTAAAAAAGTAGTTAAAAATAAAGACGCACGCAAAAATCTAGAGATGGAAAATGTTATGTTTCTTAAATTTAAGGATAATTTTAATCGGATTCTTTATTAGCTTTATTTATGGAATAACAACTTTACAAAATTTAAAATTTTAAATTATATTGTTATAAAACTTATTCCGTATCGTGCCCAAACGGGCTATTATATCGCAACCTAAGTATCTCATTTAGATTTTGCACTATTTAAAGAGAACAAAGAACTTAGTCTTTTTAAGTAAGTGAGCTTTTAAAATAAAGGTTAACTTACGAAAATTTCATTGAATTTTTGTGCAAAACGCGTAAAAAGGTCAAAACAAAATTACCCCGGTGGGCTTCAATAATTAAAATCAATTCTGGTACAAAATTTTCAATAAATTTTTATTTAACCGTTCAAACAAATAAAATTTAAAGGAAACTTCAGGGTATTGTCGTACCGTTAATCGAACACAACTAAAATATTTTGCAGCCTCTCTTCTGGACTGCAAAATCAATCTGTAAAATTGGACACAAATCGGAAACAAAAAATTTTTTGGAAGCTGGCTGGATCAAAATGAGTTAATATATTCCAATTAACTTTACACAACTAATTCCGTTAGCTAAGAAGAACATTTGTTCAAAATTTCAAGTCAATAGGTCAAACTGTCTCGCCTCGAAATCAAAAACATTGAAAAAGCTTCATTGCGCCCTCATGCCAAAACGAGTTAACCGAACTCAAAAAAAATTTGTGACAGCCTCTCTTTTCGACTGCAAAACTATCCGGTAAAATTGGACACTAATGGGAAACGAAATTTCTTTTGGAAGCCCGCCAACCGATATGGATGAATATATTCCAACCAATTTTAGACAACTAATTCCGGTTGCTTAGAGGAACATTTGTGCAAAATTTCGATTCAATCGGTCAAACCGTTTCGACTCGACATCAAAAAAACGATAAGGTTTAAATCGGCTATGAAGCCATAACCTGTTGACTTATAAAAATGTGACAAAGCCTAAGCCACCCCCGGACTCCCTGAATTATTCCTCGAAATTTTTGTGACAATCACCAATGGTCCGTGTTTACGTGAATCCTGGACAAACAAACAACATATTTTCTTCTTTATATATTAGATAGGAATGTTATTTATTTTTCGTTAAAATAAGATCTGATCCACGTTACAGGAATGGAAAAGATTAATTTCAGATTAAAATATTGGGGTTAGAATTGGTTAATTCTCATTTTTAGCACATTTTCAAAAAATCTGGTAAAAATGTGCCTATACAGTTTCACTCTGTCCGACCGTCCGTTCGTCCGTCTGTCCGTATGTTTACAAAATACGGATTCTTTGAAAAAGAGAAAAGAAATTTCATGAAAGAACTTTTTTCTGTAGCCCCACTGGTTACGGAGCTACAGCCCCCCAAAGTTGGAAAAAGCCCTATTTTAAAATTATCATAACAAGGGTTCTGTTATGTGTATTTTCAATCTGAAAGCGGCTCAAAATAGCTGGTTTTATAAACTTTACAAATTTTTAAAAGCCAAATATTTTGCCATACGGTACAAAAATTTACCATTATTCATAATTTAATTTTTGCAAAAGCTTTGGTCATGGTCAAACGGTTCAAGCTAGGGTTTTGAAATTTTCGGAGAAGTTAGACCTTCAGAAATTAGTGGTAGTCGGTTAACGAAAACGCTTTGACCGATTGATTCAAACTTTTGCACAAATGTTTCTCTAAGCATCCGGAATTAGTGGGAGTCGGTTAACAACATTTTTTTGTCACATCCCCTGTTTAGAAGCTGTTAGGGCTCGAAATTTGAAATTTTGCTATTTTTAAACAGCTGTATCTTGAATACTTGTTCACATTTGAAATTAAAATTTGAAGCTTCAGCATTATATTTCTAAATATGTTAATGGTTTTTCTTAAATTTGAAAGAGTTTCATTAAATTGAAGGAATTGTTTCTTAGTTTTAACCATTTGAAACGGCTGGGTGGCACAGTGGTTGAGTGGCCCGGGTTCGAATTCTAGTGAAAGTGACAAAAAACTTTTTTGGTTTTCGACTCGACTCAGCTACCGTTCAATTGGGTTCAAATTAATGGCATAATCAATAATTAATAATTATATATCTGTAATAAAAAAATACGTTAATATAACAATATAAACAAATGCGAAATATAAACAAATAATTTAATTGAATAATATAACTCGCAGATATAGAATACCATATAACTCTAATGCAAAATATTATAATATGAATAAAAATAGAATTGTATCTATTGAAAATCTAAGACGTTTCTACATGTTATAAGGCCTAGTCCTACCTCATGTTGAAATTTTATATGGAATTTAATACGACCAATTCTAATAACACGAATATAATATGACTCCCTGTTCCAACAACAGGCTTATTATTCTAACAGTTGAACAGTTAGCGCTTAAAACAAAAACAAAAAAAAAAAAAAGCTAATAAAATTCTAGGTAAAACTCCATATTTTGGTGGAGTTTACAACTGATTTCCCAGAACCTAAAATGGAAAGATGGGGGTAAGAGGGGGTGGGCAGATCAAAAGCTTGCTAAGTAAAATTTTGGAACCTCCCCATTGTGGTGCTACTAGGTCTTCAAAATTAAAACTTTTATGTTTTTATAAAACAGTAACTTATTCACCAATGTATGTTTTTCCAAAATTAAACGTTAACAGCTCCAACATTACATTTGCACTTGTTAACAGATTTTCTTGAGTGCATTGGGGTTATATTCTAACTATTGATTTTACTATTAGTCATAATTAATAAATTGATGAAATAACTAAATTATAATATTATCATTTATTATACCCTACACCTATAGAATAGGTAAAAGGGTATATTAACTTTGGTATGGTGTTTGTAACCACCTAAAGGAAGCGAGCTAGATATGGAAAAGTATATATATTTGTGATCAGCGTGACCTCCTGAGTCGATATAGCCATGTCCGTCCGTCCGTCCGTCCGTCCGTAGGCACGATAACTCAAAAAATAATGGAGCTATCTTGATAAAATTTTAACTGTAGGTTACTAGGACTGAAAGTAAAGCGGGGATTGCATATGGGCGAAATCGGCCCATGGGTTCGGATTCTGGACCTTTTAATCGATCGAAAGGCTAACGAACATATACAAAAAATCACGATAACTCAACAACTAATAACGCTATCTTCATCAAATTAATGCTGCAGGTTACTAGTAATGAAACTTCTATGGGTATTGCGTAAGTTCGGGATTGGACCATGCGTTCGGAACCTAGAACTTTTTGATCGAATTTAGGCCAAACGAGCATAATGCCGAAACCAATGAAAATAGAACCTCCAAATTTAGTATCAGGGTGTCCCTTCCTATTTCCTAAGTGTCTTTGAAATTTGGGCCCCATTTGAGTTGGGGGTCGGGGACCAGCCACACATTTCCGAAAACCTTAAAGCATATCTTTAAAATTAATAAAGATAGCAACTTGAAAAAATGTAGAAGCTTCAAATTTGGTGTTCTTTACTATCGCTTGCTTATCCCCCTAATTTGGGATCAATTGGAGTGGTGGTTCAGTACCCCTCTTAGAACTCCCAAGTTTTAAAAGCTTATACTCGAAATTACTAAAAATAGTAACTTAAAATTAAGATAGAACGTTCAAATTTTGTACAAGGGTTAACTAGTACTTAAAGTACAGCGCGCACGGTATAAAACCGAAATCAGCCCAAGGGTTCGGATTCTGGACCTTTGAATCAGTTACAGGGCTCACGAACATATGTAAAAAATCACGATAACTCAACAACTAATGACGCTATCTTCATGAAATTTGTGCTGTAGGTTATTAGTAATGAAGCTACGGTGGCAATTGCGCACGGTGAGGTTTGGACAATGGGTTCGGAACTTAGAACTTTTTGATCGAATTTAGGCCAAACTAGCATAATTCCGTAACCAATGAAGATAGAACCTCCAAATTTTGTATCAGAGTTTCGCTTTCGATTTCCTTAGTCTCCTTGAAGTTTGAGCCCAATTGGAGTAGTGGGTGGGGACCAGCCACTCAGTTCCGAGAACCTTAAAGCATATTTTCGAAATTAATAAAGATAATAACTTGAAACAAAAGTAGAAGCTTCAAATTTGGCACATGGGTGTTCTTTACTATTTCCTGCGTGTCCCTCTAATTTTGGATCAATTGGAGTGGTGGTTCAGCACCTCTCTTAGACCCACCAATGTGTAAAAGCTTACCATCGAAATTAATAAAACTAGTAACTTAAAATTAAGATAACACGTTCCAATAGTGTACAAGAGTTAACTTGTATTGAAAGTATGACGGGGACTGCATATGGGCGAAATCGTACCATGGTTTCGGGTTCTGGAACCCTTGACAAGTTCAAGGACTAAAAAACATATATCTTAAAAACACCATAACTCAAAAAATAATGCCGGTATTTTGATGAAATTTAAACTCTAGGTTACTAGTAATGAAAGTACCATGCGAATTGGTTCTGGTCGAGTTTAATTTCAAAGTCAAAGAATATATTTCCTATGTCCTATGTGTCTCCGAAATCTAGACTAAATTGTAGTGGTTCAGCTATGTTCAAAGGTACTTGCTGCATTTATGTAAAATTTATTTGAATATTTAAATGAATTATATGAAAAGTTCAAAATTTGTAATTGTATTTTAGAAGTACATTTATTGCATATTTTGCGTTTATAAGCTTTTCTAATAGGTACATAAACAAGCCATTTAAAATAATTGCAATTTTGAAAAATTTTAATTATTAAATATATTAGGTTTTTATCACAAAATTTAATAATTCAAATTTTTTCATTTAGTAATTGAATTGGAATAAATATATTTTCCTTTAATTTAAGTTTTTTTGTTTTGATATTTTTAAATAGATAAATTAGTAAGAATTTGTAATATTTTTTAATAGATAGTGTAATTAGAAAATGTTTTTAGTATTATAAAGTTAATTTGGTTAGCTATGTCTTACGATCAAATTAATAACAGCTCTTATGGTGTTAAAACGACTTGTGGATATGTCCTTAAATTTGAACCAAATAGGTGTAGGGTATTTCTAAGTCGGTTGCACCGACTGACTGTTTCTTTACTTATTTTTTATTTAATTTGTTTTTTTATGTTGCATAAATATATCATCATATTACAAAGTTTTATTATTTATAATTTTTTCTGTTTATTAATTAAATTTATTTTAAACGACGTTTTGTATTGTTTAAAGTAAATTTTAACCGATAATTAAGAAACACGTCCGTTCCGATTAACATGTAATTAATCAAAAAGAATTTTATAATTATAATTATAAAATAATTTAAAAATTATTTAAATGTAATTTATATTTTACCAACAATTATTATTTATTCAAAAGTTTTATTTTTATACCCTACACCTATAGAATAGGTAAAGGGGTATATTAACTTTGGTATGGTGTTTGTAACCACCTAAAGGAAGCGAGCTAGATATGGAAAAGTATATATATTTGTGATCAGCGTGACCGCCTTAGTCGATATAGCCATGTCCGTCCGTCCGTCCGTCCGTCCGTAGGCACGATAACTCAAAAAATAATGGAGCTATCTTGATAAAATTTTAACTGTAGGTTACTAGGACTGAAAGTAAAGCGGGGATTGCATATGGGCGAAATCGGCCCATGGGTTCGGATTCTGGACCTTTTAATCGGTCTAAGGGCTAAAGTACATAATATATAAAAAAACACGATAACTCAACAACTAATGACGCCATCTTCATAAAATTTGTGTTGTAGAATACTGGTAATGAAATTACGGCGGTGATTGCGTACGGTGGGTAATGTACAATGGCGTTCGGAACTTAGAACTTTTTGATCGAGTTTAGGCCAAACGAGCATAATTTCGAAACCAATGAAGATAGAACCTCCAAATTTGGTATCGGGGTGTATCTTTCTTTTTCCTTAGTGTCCTTGAAATTTGGGACCAATTGGAGTAGTAGTTCCGAAGACCTTAAAGCATATTTTCGAAATTAATAAAGATAGTAACTTCAAACAAATTTAGAAGTTTCAAATTTGGTACATGGGTGCTCTTTACTATTTCCTGCGCGTTCCCCTAATTTTGGATCAATCAGAGTGGTGGTGCAGTACCCCTCTTAGACCAACCAAGGTTTGAAAAATTTATCATCGAAATTAATAAATAGTAACTTAAAATTAAGATAGAATGTTCCAATTGTGTCCAAGAGTTAATTAGTATTGAAAGCATGACGGGGACTGCCTATTGGCGAAATCAGACAAATGAAAGTTCAAAGGCTAACGAACATATATTTTAAAAGCAGTATAACTTAAAAACTACTGCCGCTTTTTTGATGATATTTAAACCCTAAGTTACTAATAATGAAAGTACCATGGGAATTGGTTCTGGTCGAGTTCGGACAATGAGTTCGGATTCTAGAAGCTTTTGATAGATCTGAGGCCAAACGAGTATAATTTCGAAGCCAGAGAATATATTTCCTATTTCCTATGTGTCCCCGAAATTTAGACTTAATTGTAGCGGTGGTTCAGGTGGTTCCTAAAATATCCCAAAATTAAAAAGCTTATTTTCGAGATTCATGAAGATAAAAACTTTAAATTTGATTTGAGGGTTCTTTCCTATTTCCGTTTTTATTTAAAACTTTTATATTTTTAAAAGGCTAAGAATTTTACCATAAAACAAATTTTGTATAATATTTTATAAATTAAAAACAAAATATTTGTTTAATAAACGATTAAATTCCTTTTTTTTTACTTTTTATTATATCATATATTTTATTGAATTATTACCATAGGTGATATATAATTAAGATATTGTGTACAGACTTGGATTTAATTAATTACATTTTGTAATCAATTACACCTCAAATTACATTTAGAAGTAATTGTAATTGAATTTTTAACAATTACAATTACATGTAATTTGTAGTTGTAGTTTTTCAATTTCATTTACATGTAATTTGTAATTGAAGTCTTGCCATTGCAATTACATATAATTTGTAATTGTAATTTTAATTTAATTTGTAATGGAGAAATCCAATTACAATTACATGTAATGGACAAAAACAAATTGAAATAAAGTAATTTTAGAAATATTTAATTACTTATAAATATTATTTATTTGTCCAAATGGTAATAATATAGAAAAAGATTTTTCTTCACCAATTGTAAATTAATATATATATTTTGAATTTTTTTTTTTTAAAATAACAATATATAATTAAATTTTAACAATAATTTTTATTAGCTTTCAATAAAACTAAATTTTCAAAATTTAGGTCATTTAAATTTTGACATCGAGGATTTGAAACTATTCCGAGGAGTACATGCTAAAAGAGTATTTGATCGCTCAAATACTTTTAGCATAGTCGAATACTTACTCAAACATCCTAATAATGTATCTCCACAATTTAAAAACGTTGATTTTCTAAATTTGATGTTATGTGTAAAGCTTTCTGAGTATATTTTTATAAAATTATTAAAAGATAATTAATTCATAGGTTTTAAATTTATAATATAGAAAAAAATTTCATGTTATTAATTCCTCCATTAAAGTTTTAATTTAAATTCTAAGAAATTGGTTACAAAATAAATATTTTGAATACGAGAATTTTAATCTACAAAAATTTAATTTTTCAAATATGTACAAACCTTCTGAATTATTTTCACCGAAATCAAATACATCAATTATATTTTTATTTAAAGAATTGGCATTATTATTATCAATTGAATATAATTTATATCTGGTGCAATATTCAATAAATATGTCTTCTATATCTTTTCTTGTACCAGAAAAGTATGGTGCCATAACTTTAAACCAATTCAATTTTATATAGGGATGCGACATTAAATTAAATATTTCGATCATTCTCCATGTTAAACATCAATTTCTGCTTAAGATAATGTAGTTAAGATAGATTTATTTTAAGGTTAAAAGAAGTAATACAATCGATATCTAAACATGTATTTTGATTTCAATTAATACCAAAAATAATTCATTATAGCTTTCTAGCGAATTATTTTTATTTCAATTACTTTTTTTCATTAAATATAATTGTAATTGAAGTATTTCCATTACAATTACATATACTTGTAATTTGAAAATTTTCAATTACAATTACATTTAATTTGTAATTGAAGTCTTACAATTAAAATTATATGTAATTGTAATGGAAATATTTCAATTACAGTTACTTTTAATTTATAATTGAAAAAACTATAATTAAAATTACAAGTAATTGTAATTAAAATCTTTGTAATTGTAATTTACCCAAGTCTGATTGTGTATAATACTTAAGCTATATTCAAAGGTACTTGCTGCATTTGTGTAAAATTTATTGTTATATTTAAATGAATTATATGAAACTTCTTAATTTGTAATTATATTTTAGAAATACATTTATTGCATATTTTGCGTTTATAAGCTTTTCGATAGGTATAGAAACTAGCAATTTAAAATAATTGCAATTTTGAAAAATTTTAATTAATAAATATATTAAATTTTTATCTCAAAAAGTGATAAAAGTTTTTAAGTTTTTTTGTTTTTTAATATTTTTAAATAGATAAATTAGTAAGAATTTGTAATATTTTTGATTAGGTAAAGTAATTAGAAAATTGTTTTAGTATTATAAAGTTAATTTGGTTAGCTATGTTTTACGACCAAACTAATAAAATCTTTTATGGTTTTAAAATGACTTGGTAACTTCCCATTAAATTTGAACCAAATAGCTGTAGGGTATTTCTAAGTCGGTTGCACCGACTGACTGTTTCTTTACTTGTTTTTATATAATTTTTATAAAAATAAATGATATAATACTTAGGAAGAAACCCTTTATAATTTTGAAGATGTGTTTAAAACCTTTGATTTATTTCATCACTTGTTTATGTTTTCTATCAATTCAGGTTTTGCAACAAATTAAAATAAATTTTGTTAGATTATAAACTTGTGTACCGTATAATATTTTGTAAAGGACGGAAAATTTTAATTTGTTATGCAAAACATTGGTCTAATTAAAAATGCATATGTAATATTTTTCGAAATGTGAATTAAAAGCCGAATTGATTTGTAAAACTAAAATTTTTAATTAAATTAAACTTTCAATTCGGCATATAAAAACCCTAATAAAAAAATAGAAAAATACATACATATAAATAGATTTTTAGCACATTTTCAAAAAATTTTGTAAAAATTTGCCGATATGGTTTCACTCTGTCCGTCCGTCATTCTGTATGCTTATAAAAACTTTTACATCATTCAAAAAAGATTAAAGAAATTTTAATTACGGGTATGTATTGCAAAAAAGTATGGAAGAACTTTCATGGAAGAACTTTTTTCTGTAGCCCCTCCCGTTACGGAGCTTCAGTCCCCAAAAGTAGGGAAGAGTCCTATATTAAAATTGTTATAACAAGAATTCTGTTAGGTATATTTTCAATCCGGAAATATCAGTTTTTAGAAGCTTTATAAAATTTTGAAAGGCAAATATATGGTTTTACGTTTTTTCATTATGCAAAACTAAATTTTTGGCCAATATATCTTCTGAACGGTTCTAGCAAGAATCTTAAAATTTTAAGAGATGTTAAATCCTTAGATACTAGTAAGAGTCGGTTAATAAAATTTTTCCGTCACGCCACCTATTTAAGATCTGTAAGAGCTTGAAAATTGAAATTTTTATATTTTGAAACATCTGTAACTTGAATACTATTTTGCAGTAGATCATAAATAATTAACACAAAATTAATTCTTAGTCTCTAAGACTAATTTTAATATTATGAAACAGAGCGGATGTTTTTAGTGTGTTAAAGTCTGTAAGGGCTTGA
Organism: Dolichopus griseipennis; assembly: GCA_963082915.1. Classification (NCBI taxonomy): domain Eukaryota; kingdom Metazoa; phylum Arthropoda; class Insecta; order Diptera; family Dolichopodidae; genus Dolichopus; species Dolichopus griseipennis. Next base: position 275,156,493 of record OY720441.1, read on the forward strand.
AAATTGAAATTTTTGTATTTTGAAACATCTGTAACTTGAATACTTTTTGGCAGTAGATCATAAATAATTAACACAAAATTAATTCTTAGTCTCTAAGACTAGTTTTAATATTATGAAACAGAGCGGATGTTTTTAGTGTGTTAAAAACACAAATAGCTGTGGTTGCGTGCAGTATCTTTCGATGATTTCCACCATCCTTACCCCAAGACAAAAAAATATATTTAACACTATAATACCAAAGATAAATAACATTAAGATATCGCGAAGCTGCATTAAAAAACCCCAAAACACATGGTTTTCAAAATTGAGTAAAAAAGTTTAAAAGCTATGTTTATTTTATTTTCATTCTCAATTGAAAAATTTTTTCGTATCGTCAATAGCATAAAAAAATTTATTTCAGAGTATACAATAAAAAAAACAATATTATTAATTAATAGTTCTTTAATTGAAACAAAATTATTGAAATACTTATAAATTAATAGAAACTAAAAATAAAAAGATGCAACAACATACTAAATAATCAATAAACAAAATAATATTTAATTATTAAAAATTAATTGTTAATATTCTATAATCTTCGGATAATCTATATGTTATGTAAATATTCTAAATGTTCTTGCTTGCTTACTAAATAATAAAGCGATCTCAAAAGTTTTTTTATTTGTATCGCATAGTTAAATAGCATAATAAAGGCCGTGCTCCACTTGTGTTTTAGTTTGAATGACTTTTTTCTGAAAGGAGTAATGAACGATACAAAAATTTCATGCGAGTGACAGCGACGGGAGAAAGATTTTATTCCAATTAAACTGGTGATATTCAAATTTAAAATTGGTTTAATCCGAATAAAAATCGTTGAATCAAAAACAAAAAGTGGTCGATAAAAAGTTTTTCTGGCACAACTTCTTTTAGTATAAATTGACGTTTCTCTTTTAAAATATTTTTTCAAAAACAAAATATCATATAAATGAAGGGCACTGCGGAAAAACTCGATATGCCACATTTCCAAAAAAATTTACATATTGTAATATTTAAGTTCAGCTAGCTTTTCTCAACTTTTCGATATCAATACCTTTTTTAAATTCTAAGAGATGGCGGTAAAAACGTTAAATTTAGTTTTTCACTTTTATAAAAATTTGGGGATTTTCCCGGAAAAAAAAGATAAGCCACAACAAAAAAACGATATTTTTATATCATCAGTCGGTAATTGATTTTTTTAAAGAAATGTTGTGCCAAGCAGAGTCATCGGAATCGGAAACGGATTTCAGCGTTGGATCATGGAATGATCCTTCATACAAACCGCAAAGTGATATTGATGATTTTGTAAGGGTATATTTTAAAAAATGATTAATTTAATTTAACATGTGGCATATCGACTTATTCCTTAATTTTTTTAATTTTTTTTTTGGTCGAAAAAATAACATGGAATATACGGCTTAGCTTTAAATATATTGTGTCATACGTTATTTTGAATTTTTCAGCACTATAATGAACACTTTCTATTTTTGTTGTAATATATTAATACTTAATAGCACGATACGAATATCAATGATATTGATATTGATATTAATATTGATATACCAACTTCAGAAGAAAAAACACCCTCACGTTGGAAGCAAAGAAAAATCCCAAGAAAAGAAAAACTGAAAATTAAAAGAAATTTAGGAAAGTCATACACGAGGAAAAATAAGAAAGTCGAAGCAAGAAGATTAGGTAATCCGTGTAACTGTAAACAAAAATGCAGAGAAAAACTAAGAGACAATGCAATAAACATATTTTCGGAATTTTGGAGTATGGGCGATTATAACACACAGAATGCTTACCTTTTTTCTTTACTACAAGTGAAGACTCCAAAGAGAAGATATCCTAAAAAACAAAAACGTTCTGATATTTCGCGAAGACATATTACAGTTGAGTATTATGTCAAACTTAATGGAGAAAATTTAAAGATATGTAAAAACGAATTTTTAGCTGTTCATGGGCTACAAAACAGTAAAGGCCGAATTGAATACATTACAAACCAAATAATTGATGGAGTATCGATTCCAAAATCTGATAAACGTGGTAAACATTCTAATAGGCCTAACAAATATTCCGAAGCAGCTATTAAATCTGTACATGATCATATTTGTTCAATACCTAAATATACAAGTCACTACAGCAGAACAGAAAATCCCGGAAGAGTATATCTAAATTCTGATTTATCTGTATCACGACTTTATACTGATTATTACATTCCATGGTGCGAAGAACGACATCTTTCACCAGTGTCATCTGACAAATACCAAAGGATTTTCGGATATGAATATAACATAGGATTCAAGTTGCCGCGCTCAGATACTTGCAAAATGTGCGACAATTTTCATATGTCTATCTCAAATTGTGACAATGATGAAGATGCCAGAAAAATGAGAATGGAATTAGAGCTTCATCAAAAACGCAGTAAAGCTGTACAAGATTTTATGAAAGAAAAAATTCAAGATGCAAAAAATGGTATTAGACAAGTAATAACATTTGATCTGCAGCAAGCGCTTCCTACGCCTATGTTAACAACAAGCATTGCGTTTTATTTAAGAAAAATGTGGACTTACAACTTTGGAATACATGAATGTGGAACAGGAAAAGGGTATATGAACGTCTGGTCAGAAAGAACGGCAGCAAGAGGAGCAGAAGAAATAGCTAGTGTTCTTTTTGGTTTCTTTAAAACTCACATGCCCACATCAAAAGAATTGATTATGTTTTCCGATAACTGCGGCGGACAAAATAAAAATTGGCTTATAATGAGTTTGTGGTCACAGATGGTTAAACAAAAATTATATGAAAGAATAGAACATTGGTTTTTAGTTCCAGGGCACACTTTTTTGCCATCTGATCGCGATTTTGCGGTTATTGAAAAGTGTAAAAGAAAAATTTCACATGTTTATACAACCGATGATTGGCTTCAGATAATAAAAAAAGCTAAAAGACAAAATCCTTTTGATGTCAAAATTGTTAAAGAAGAAGATTTTTATACCTTCGAATCAGTTTCAGAGAATATTTCAAAAAAACTTATGACAGATGAAAAATCTAAAGTTGATTTTGCAAACGTTAGGTGCTTTATGTTTGATGCAAATCAACCAGAAAAAATTTTTATTAAACATTTTATGAATGAAGAGTTCAAATCTGTAACGGTAGCTAAACGAGGAAGATCATTAAAAAATGACAATTTGCTTTTAGATAACCTACCAAGAAAATATAATGGTCAACGAGCTATAGATAAAAAGAAATTAGCTGACATAAAAAAGATGATGCCCTATATACCATTGGCTGATCAACCATTTTACACAAGTCTAAAAGGTTTTTCCGAATTTGACGAGATGGCGGATTCTTCTGATTTGGAACCAGAAAATTTAGATTAAACAATATTTCATACTGATTTATCTAGAATTAAAGATAAAAGGGATTTTAATTTAATTTTATTATTTATTTTTAACTTTTTGTTATTTTTGTTTTGATGAAAAATGTTATTAGTTAAATGGTATTATTTTATGATTTTAGTTTAAAATAAAATGAAATGTTTTTGTTATTTTTGTTTTGATGAAAAATGTTATTAGTTAAATGGTATTATTTTATGATTTTAGTTTAAAATAAAATGAAATGTTACAATGAAATTTACAAAATACTTACTCTTACTTATTTTTTGTTTCTCAGATTAAAAATTTTAAACTATAATTTTGAATCTTTCTTTTGAGTCAATAACTAGATAAGCCACATTTTTAGGATTTCTTGAGTGGGGAATAACAAGATAAGCCACATTTTTTTTAAATTAATGAGTATTCTTAAAGCCAATTTAATTATTGTCTTCCATAAAATATTTTTCCGGTTTTAACCCACAAATGGTGAAAAAATCATTAAGTTCTGGCTGAAACTGTGATTTATGGAGTTTTTTAAAAATTATAAACCACTTTTTCTCGAAACTAAAAAAATGTGGCATATCGAGTTTTTCCGCAGTGCCCTTCAAATTATTGTTTATTCGTTTTGTCACAAACAAAAGATTATATTAAATAAAATAATGTATTTTATAATACTAATGACTTTTCGTGAAAAAAATAAAAATTCGAAATTTCCTAAATGCTATATGTTTTTGGACTGTATACATATTTAATATTGTCTCTTGTTATTTTGGTGCGAAAAAAGTCATTAACACTTTTAAAAGGCTAGTGGAGCTCGGCCTCATGTGCAATACGCAAATAATTCATAAAAAACTTCTTAAATTTTATTATTTTTGGTAGAATAATAACTAATGCCGTTTTTACTGTTATAATACTGATAAATAATATGATGCTTGACTTTACAAATTTTTAACATATAAGGGATATTATGGCTTTGTTTAATAATAAGAAAATTTTAGGTAAATATTATTACTGAATTGTTTGCTATGTTTTTTTAAGCAGTACGAAAAAAATTCCGGATAAGGTTCAGGTAAGGGTTTATGCTTCGAGTTTATAAAATATAACGGTTTAATTAAAATTGTAGAAAATGTATAGCAAATTTTGTAGTGAACTTTTAGCCATTAAATATTCGGCATATATATTCATATTCGTATAAAGTACCGTTATGTGATGATATCATTTAAATCTATGATCACCCTTAGCGGAACTTTAACCAAGTCCCCAAAACAAAAATGAAAAAAACCCTCAAAATACAGAAATCTTTGTATTTTTTGGGACTATATTTCTGAAAGTATAAAAAAAAAAAACTAAAAATTATCTCATCTTCTCTTATAAATATAAATTCTCAAATTTTTATTTTGCATCAAAATATTCGCAGTCTTAGAAAAAATTTTAATAACTTTTTATCCCACTTTGAAACTTTGAATGACCTTCTTATTTTCATTGTGCTTACGGAAACACAGATTGCTATAGTCTTTACTGTAATTGTAACGACAGTATTCTAGGGTATTGTACTTCAATTTTCTTAAGTACTGCTGACAAACAAAATTAATTGTCAAAAGTTGTCAGAAGTTCTTCTTTCAGAAAATTGGGAAAGAGTATTTCAAGAAACAAATCCATCTATATTGCTTATAATATATTTTCAGACATATTGGTAAACCATATAAGTAACTGTTAATTTAAAGTTTCTAGTGTTTCCAAAAATAAACAAGTGATGAAGAAAACCAAAGGTTTTTAAAAAGCACATTTTCAAAATTATATAGGGTTTCTTACTGAGTATTTTATCATTTATTTTTATAAAAGTATATAATATCAATTTTGAATTAAGATATCTTAGCGCTCTATCAAATGAATGAGTTTATTATTTACTTTCAATTTAATCTAATTTTTCCGATATTATTTTTCAAAGCAATGAAAAATCGTCCGGGTAGACGGTCGGACGGACATACATAGTAAGATCGATTCACTTTTCGATTCTGATCCAATCCATACCTTTGAGTCTCTATCGAACTCCTTTCTTTGCAGCGTTACAAACAGTATGTCAAATTTAGTATACTCTTATACGGTTAGTCGGGATTAAAAATTATATAAATTATAATAAAGAATTTAAATAATAAAATTTATCTAAATAAGTAAATATAATAATAACAAGTGATGAAAAAAACTAAGGGTTTTTAAAAAAGCACATTTTCAAAATAATATAGTGTTTCATACTGAGTATTTTATCGGAATATAATGTTGAAGCTTCAATGTTAACGTTTAATTTAAGAAATATATACGTTGGTGACTAAGTTACTACTTACTTATAGAAACAGTAAATTTTTTAATTTTTAAGTCCTAATAGCCTCTTTATGGGTCAGGTTGCCGAATTGCTCAAGGATCTAAACCTCACTACTCCCTTCCCCCAAATTTTTTATGTTCAAAAAGTTTGCAAAAATTGAGTTTTGCATAATGGTAAATTTTAGTACCGTATGGTAACCCTAAACATTTGTCTTTTAAAACTTTTTAAAGTTTATAAAACCAGCTATCGTTTGCCGTTTTCAGATTGAAAATACACCTAAGAGAACTCTTGTTATAATAATTTGAATATAGGGCTTTTCCAAACTTTGGGGGGCTGCAGCTCCGTAATGGCTGGGGGCTACAAAAAAAAAATTCTTCTACGAAATTATTGTTTTTGTAATACCTACTCGTGGTTAAAATTTCTTTTCTCTATTTTAAACGATTTAAAAGTTTTTGTAAACATACGGACAGATGGATGGACGGACGGACGGACAGAGTGAAACTATATAGGCACATTTTTACAAAATTTTTTGAAAATGTGCTAAAAACCAGAGAATAAATGAAATAAAAACAAGTAAAGAAACAGACTTAGTAATACCCTACACCTAATTTGTTCTCATTAAATTAAAAATTCAAAAGTTATTTTAAAACAATAAAAACTTTTATTAGTTGTATCGTAAGACATAATTAATGAAATTAGTTTTATTATACTAAAAACTTTTTCTAATTAATTTATCTATTCAAAAATATGAAAACTTCTTTTAATTTATATATTTAAAAATATTAAAAAACAAAAGAACCGAATGTATTTATAAAATGCAATTCCAAAATTACAAATCTGGACCATTTTCTAAAATACAATGAAATATTTACACACATGCAACAATTACTTCTCTTCAGGATTATTATTAAATTTTATTCTACCATAATTACTGTTAAATGATTTATCACTTTTGATTAATTTTTCCAATTTTAAATAATGTTTAAATTTATTAATTTTAATTTACTCATTTTTTTATGTTTAACATAATTCAGTTTTTAATAATTTAATTCTATTAATTAATTAAAGATTAATTTCAGATTGAAATATTGAAATTTTAACTCGTTATTTCTCACCTTTTATATATATAATAAGGAATTTTGAGCACTTCTGATATAAATAAATCTTATAATCTTAATTCTCCTTATATCTGTGACACTAATTTTCATTAAAATTCAAAATTATACGAAAGATGTATAACTATATGGGTTTATATAATTTGATGGTTTGTAATATAAACTAAAAACATTAATGCTTTGATTGGCTTTTTGTCAAAATATTAGTAGTTCAAATTTTTACTAGTATATGTTCCTATTAGAAAGGCTTAGCATGCAATAAATGGTTTTCTAAAATGACAAATTTAGAACTTTTTATATAATTTATTTAAATATAAAAATAAATTTTACATACATGTAGCAAGTACCTTTTTACAGCAAGCACATTTACATAATTATACATATGAGTATACTTTAATTATGATTGTAATACTTTTATCATAAATATAAGAGATGAGACTCTTCCTGTTATCTATGATACAAAAAATACTGGAATTCAAAGTAATTTTTAAGACAAATTTTTAATAAAAAAAAGTACTTTAATTTTCTTAGTACTTTAATTTTTAATAATTCAAAATAATTTAAATTTTTTAGTATATTATGTACTAATTTAACAGATTCAAAATGTAAACATTGAAAAGAATTTAAGTATCATCAACACAATTAATTTTGAAGGTATACTTGTTACATTTTGGAAAGTGCGTTAGAAATACCCGAACCACCACTATAATTGATCATACAATCCAGCAACATAAGGAAAATGAGAAAAAACATCCCTTGTACCAAATGTGAAGATTTTATTTTTATTTTAAGCTACTGTATTTACCATTTCAAAGATAAGCTTTTAAATGTTGAGAAGTCTAAGGGTGGTATCTGAACCACCACTCAAATTATGTCCAAATATCGAGAATTCCAAGTAAATAGTAAATAACACCGTTATACTAATTTAAAACTTCTATATTTATTTCAAGTTACTATCTTTATTAATTTTGAAGATATGCTTTAAGGTTGTGTGAGTGGTCCCCGAACCATTACACTAATTGGTCCCAAATTTCAAGGACACAAGGGATATAGGAGGAAACAGCCGTGTACCGTGTACAATTTGGCGATTCTATCTTCAGCTGAATTATGCTCAATTCGATCAAAAGCTTTTGAAATCCAAACCCTTGGTCCGATTTCGACCGAATGCAATCCCCGACGTACTTTCGTTACTAATAACCTACAGTATAAATTTTATCAAGACAGCATTACTAGTTTTTAAGTTATCGTGATTTTGGATATATGTGTTTATCCCTTGAACTGATTAAAAGTTCCATAATCCATCATATCATCTCCCCTCATATGCTATCTCCACCGTACTTTCATTACTAGTAACCTACAGTTAAAATTTCATAAAGATAGCTTCGATTTTTTTTGAGTTGTCGTGCCTAGAAACGGATGGGCATCGCTAAATCGATTCAGGAGGCGACGCTGATCACAAATATATATACTTCTCTATACCTAGCTGGTCCGATCTCAGTCAAATGCATTCCCCGACGTACTTTCTTTAATAGTAACCTACAGTAGAAATTTTATCAAGACAGCATTATTAGTTTTTAAGTTATCGTGATTTTGGATTTATGTTCGTTATCCCTTGAACCGATCTGAAGTTCCATAATCCGAACCCTTGAGCCGATCACCCTCATATGTTATCCCCACCGTACTTTCATTACTAGTAACCTACAGTTAAAATTTCATAAAGATAGCTTCGTTAGATTTTGAGTTATCGTGCCTAGAAACGGACGGGCATCACTAAATCGGTTCAGAAAGTGACGCTGATCACAAGTATATATACTTCTCCATATTTAGCTTCGCTCCTTTCGGTGGTTACCAATACCATACCAAAGTTAATATATCCTTTTACCTATTTGATAGTTGTAGGGTCTAATAAGTTCTGTTCTTAATTTTAAAGAGGCTGACGATCCATTATAAAATGAAATATACATTTAAAAATAATTAGAATAAATCATTATTTTAAATATAAAAGTAAAGTTTTAAATTAAAAGTGCTAAACAAAATATTATATTATTTTTTTTTTTTTATGAATAAACTCGAATCTCAAATTATTAGCCGAGTATTAAAGATGTTTAATTTAATTACATATTAATTATTTGTTATTGGTAAAGTTGTTTCCGAATACTATGTCACCCAGCATCCAAAATTTTTCGTTTATTGATATGAAAAGATCAACAAGAAAAGATTTACTTTATAATTATATACTGGTAAATTTACCCGGCATTACCCGGGAACGCGTAATTCGACAAAATGATTTTGCCAGGGAACGGACGCGCATCACTTAATTGACTCAAGAGGTGACGCTGATCACGAATATATATACTTCACCATATCTAGCTTATATACTACTAAAAAAAATTTGATGAGTAATTTAGTTACATGTACTAATATGAGGAATCTTATTTTTTCAAAATTTTGAATAATGTGCTAAAAACTAATAAGTCTGAAACAGTATTAATTCGGTAACCATATGTAACTCACGAACCTGCAGGTGGAATTATTATTAAAATATTTCTTTAAATACTAAGATAGTGGAGATTTTAAACAAATATATTTTTAATTTTTGTAAAAAGATTTATTTTTTTTTTGTGTGCAAGGGTTGGTGAAAAATTTTAAACCTAAAAAAGATAACGACTTAAGTTTAATAGATGAATGGGTTACAAATCACAAACTAAGTTTATTTCGCAATAACTTATACACCTCAAAAATTTAATAGAAACTGTTGATCATTTAAATTATCTAGGACTAATTATTGATAAAAAAATGAAGTGTATTGACCCACATTCAACATGTTATCAATAAAATTTCACCGCATCAATTTTTACTTCGAAATTAAAGAAATATACCTCCATGGATGCATTATACACAATGTTCTCATATTTCGTTATGTCTCATATTATATACCTCAATCCTATATGGAGTGGCGCTAGCCAAGAAAACTTATGTCAGTTGGATAAGTAACAAAATTATTAAAATCATACACAATTATCCACTTATGTATTTGTTGCAAATTCAATTTAATAAACTCATTTACGTCCCAAAAAAGAAATTGGTACAACGCGAAATATGTTGTTCTTTGGAACGACAAAAAATAATAAAATTTCTTTCTGGTGGTGTCTTAAGACTAACTTTTTATTAAATATCTTTAAATTTTTTATATTAAAATTACAATTATGTTTATTGCTGAGATAAGCATTTCTTAACATAAAACATTACTTAATACTAATTTTCGAAATGCTTATCAATTTAGAAATTGCATTTCCTGTTTTTCATTAATTAATTTGTTTGTCAAAAGGTGAATGAGTTCATTGTTCATTGGTTTACAGACCTTGAATATAACTCCTCCACCCTTTTTCAAAAGACTCTCCTGAGTCATTCAACTTAAACATTTTAATAAATTTATTTAAATATACATCATTAAGTAGCTATATATTAAAATGTTTGTATTCAAATTTGAAATAATCATACTTAAAATTACCACAAAAAAGCTTCAAGACAGAAAAAAAATTAGCTTACATTTCAAAAATACACTTAGTAAATAAAAATTATGACATAATAAATTAACATTTTTACATTTTTGTTGTTTAATTTTGTTTTTTTAAATTTTTAATAATTAAAATGAGTTACAATTTTACTTTTACATATTTTTCTTTTATTCATTAATTATAAAGAGTTTATTATTATGGTAATATGAAATCTTATACTAAAAATTCTTTTTGAAAGAAGAAAAAAATGATAGAAAAAAAAATATTTGTTTAATACTTAGTAAGAATAATTTGTAGTTAATTTATTTATAAACATATGCTACATGAAATACATCATATTTTATTAGAGAATATTGACCTTATTTGATTTAGCATTGCATATTAAAATATAGCATTTTAGTATTAATTTTCATTGTTTTCATATTTATTTATAATATTTTTAAAATCTATATCACGGTCAATATCAATTTTTGTATTTTGATAGATGTTTTTCATAACACCGGTTTTAATTAGTTTTTGTCTAAATCTAATGTAACAAATAAAGATTATTATTATTACTATATTTTTATACCCTACACCTATAGAATAGGTAAAGGGGTATATTAACTTTGGTATGGTGTTTGTAACCACCTAAAGGAAGCGAGCTAGATATGGAAAAGTATATATATTTGTGATCAGCGTGACCGCCTTAGTCGATATAGCCATGTCCGTCCGTCCGTAGGCACGATAACTCAAAAAATAATGGAGCTATCTTGATGAAATTTTAACTGTAGGTTACTAGGACTGAAAGTACGGCGGGGATTGCATATGGGCGAAATCGGCCCATGGGTTCGGATTCTGGACCTTTTAATCGGTTTCAGGGCTAACGAACAAATATAAAAAATCACGATAACTCAACAACTAATGACGCTATCTTCATCAAATTTGTGCTGTAGGTTACTAGTAATGAAACTACTTCGGGAATTGCGTAAGGTCGGGATTGGACCATGGGTTCGGAACCTAGAACTTTTTGATCGAATTTAGGCCAAACGAGCATAATTCCGAAACCAATGAAGATAGAACCTCCAAATTTAGTATCAGGGTGTCCCTTCCTATTTCCTAAGTGTCTTGTGAATTTGGGTCCCATTGGAGTAGTGGGTCGGGGACCAGCCAAACATTTCCGAAGACCTTAAAGCATATCTTTAAAATTAATAAAGATAACAACTTGAAAAAATGTAGAAGCTTCCAATTTGCCACAAGGGTGTTCTTTACTATGTCTTGCGTGTTCCCCTAATTTGGGATCAATTGGAGTGGTGGTTCTGTACCCCTCTCAGACCTCCCAAGTTTTAAAGGCTTATAATCGAAATTACTAAAAATAGTTACTTAAAATTAGGATAGACCGTTCAAATTGTGTACAAGGGTTAACTAGTACTATAAGTACAGCGCGGACTATATAAGGGCGAAATCAGCCCAACGGTTCGGATTCCGGACCTTTTAATCGATGTCAGGGCTAAGGAACATATAAAAAATCACGATAACTCAACAACTAATTAGGCTATCTTCATGAAATTTGTGCTGTAGGTTACTGGCAGCGAAACTACGGTGGTGATTACGTACGGTGAGGATTGGACAATGGGTTCGGAACTTAGAACTTTTTGATCGAATTTAGGCCAAACGAGCATAATTCCGAAACCAATGAAGATAGAACCTCCAAATTTGGTATCAGGATGTCCTTCCTATTTCGTAAGTGTCTTTGAAATTTGGGCCCCATTGGAGTAGTGGATCGGGGACCAGCCACTCAGTTCTTAGGCCCTTAAAGCATATTTTCGAAATTAATAAAGATAGTAACTTGAAACAAATGTAGAAGCTTCCAATTTGCCACAAGGGTGTTCTTTACTATTTCTTGCGTGCCCCCCTAATTTGGGATCAATTGGAGTGGTGGTTCAGAACCTCTCTTAGACCCCCCAATGTGTAAAAGCTTATCATCGAAATTAATAAAACTAGTAACTTAAAATTAAGATAGAGCGTTTCAATTGTGTACAAGGGTTAACTAGTATTGAAAGTATGACGGGACTGCATATGGACGAAATCGTACCATAATTTCGGGTCCTGGAACCCTTGAAAAGTTCAAGGACTAACAAACATATATCTTACAAACACCATAACTCAAAAAAATAATGCCGGTATTTTGATGAAATTTAACAGTAGGTTACTAGTAATGAAAGTACCATGGGAATTGGTTGTGGTCGAGTGTAATTTCGAAGCCAAAGAATATATTTCCTATGTCCTATGTGTCTCCGAAATCTAGACTTAATTGTAGTGGTTCAGCTATGTTCAAAAGTACTTGCTGCATTTATGTAAAATTTATTTTTATATTTAAATGAATTATATGAAAAGGTGTAAATTTTTAGTTGTATTTTACATTTATTGCATATAAGTTTTCTATTAGGTATATAAACTAACCATTTAAAATAATTGCAATTTTTAAAAATTTGGATTATTAAATATATTATGCTTTGATTATCTTTTTATCACAAAATTTAATAATTAGAATTTTTTCATTTTGTAATTGAATTGGAATAAATATATTTTCATTTATTTCAAGTTTGTTTGTTTTTTAATATTTTTAAATAGATAAATTAGTAAGAATTTGTAGTATTTTTTAATAGATAGGGTAATTAGAAAATGTTTTTAGTATTATACAGTTAATTTGGTTAGCTATGTCTTACGATCAAATTAATAACAGCTTCTATGGTGTTAAAATTACTTATGGATATGTCCTTAAATTTGAACCAAATAGGTGTAGGGTATTTCTAAGTCGGTTGCACCGACTGACTGTTTCTTTACTTGTTATTATTACTATTATTATTATTATGATTACAATTATTGTCCGTAATGTAAAACTCTGGCTTAAATTTTTATGATATTCGAGTTCTTCTATTTTTTTTTTATTTTTTTTTTTTGACTAAGTACAATTTTTTCAAATGATAAAATTTCATTATTATTGAATGTTACATTTTCATTGTATTACAAATCTTTGACTAAATATTCTGTGTTTATTACTTAATTGTCTTTTGTTAATTTCAATTTTAAAATTATTAAAATTTATAAAGTAATTTCTTTAAGAGAAATTTTTCGAAAACAAGTACTCGTTAAATTACTTAGTTTTAAATTGTTCACAATAGTAATATTTTCATCTATTACAAGTATGTCTTCTTTAATTTTGTTTACAAATTTACAACTTTTTTGAATTATACAGATTTTGCTTTCAGTTAATTCTTTTAATGTTTTTCCTTCTTTGTAAGAGACTGTTTTGTAGTCATAGTGGATTATGAATTTAATATCAGTGTCTATTTGTTTTTGAAAAGAGCTAGAAATGGGTACTAAGATTTATTTAGTTAGTAATTTTGTTAGTTATGAAAGAATGTTTTGGAATTTTAAGAGCAAAAATTACTCGTGTAGATTCGTCAATGTGTTTGGCAACAGCTAGTCGGATATTGGATAACTTATGAAAATCGATTTGATAAAAAATTATTTCTTCGTCGGTCAGAATATTAGGATGCAGAAGACCGCAGAAATGAGATGGTTTTCAATATTTGTTCTATCATCCGAAAAGCCAATTAAGTATATTCCCCCCTAAGTTAATAAGACCCCTTTTTTGTCTATAAGGAATTAGTGTTTTTATTTTTTACTCTATTTATTTTGTTGTCTATTATATTTTTGTGGTTATTTAAATGTTTCATATTAAACGTTGACTATAATTTATTAACTTAATCTAATCTATCGTTTGGGTATATTTTATGTAGGATTATGTCGAATTTTTTGCATACCCTAGTTCAGTTTCTATTTTTTCGATTATCATTGTTTGGTGGGATGCTGTTGGTATTAGTATCAAGAGTATCCACAGTGTTATTGTCTTCACGGTTATTTGAATAGTCAAAAATTTAATATCAAATAAAACATGGAAGTTAGTGTAATTGCCACCTGGAAAACGCACGATTCGATGTAAATGGGTCTTCACAAAAAAAAGGAACTCTGATGGTTCAGTGAACAGATTTAAATCAAGACTCGTAGCAAAAGGCTGCTCACAGAAATACCAAGTAGTAGTATTACTTCGAAACATTCTCACTTGTTGTTCGACACTCGTCAATTCGACTAATATTAGCAATAAAAGTCGAGTATGAGCGGTTGCTACATCACGTAGATGTGACAGAACCTTCCCCATTGAAGGACTACTAGGTCTAAAATTAAAACTTTTATGTTTATATTAAACAGTAACTTATTTACCAGTGTAAGTTTTTTCCAAAATTAAACGTTAACATTGAAGCCATTATTTTCCGCACTTATTAACAGGTTTCCTTGAGTGCATTGGGGTTATATTCTAAGTATTTCCCTATTAGTCATATAATTAATAAATTAATGAAATAACTAAATTAATATTATCATTTATATTTTTATATATATTTTTATAAAAATAAAAGATGAAATATTCAGTAAGAAACCGTATATAATTTTGAAAATGTGCTTTTTAAAAACCATTGGTTTTTCTCCTTACTTGTTTAGAAATTATTTCTGAGCTTACTAACATTTACAATGGCCACCTGAGCGCACAACAATTAGCGAAGAATCCAATTTATCACAAGATGAACAAAAACATAGATATTAGATATCATCACGTGAAAGAAGTACTCCAAAAAAAATTGATTAACATACAATACAAAGAAACCAATCAGATGGTTGTTGTTGTATTAACAAAGAATTTAAATAAAGAAAAATATTTAAAATCTTGTAAAATGTTAGGTCTAAAAATTTTAAGTAATCATTTTATTAATGTTTAATTTTTTTTTTAACGAAATTTAGTTCAATGTGTTCTTTTTATAAGAACGCGTTGAGGAGGAGTGTTGTAAATTCAATTTAATTGTGTAACTAAATATTTAACTTTAATATTTTTGGCAAACTAATTTACGTCACAAAAAAGAAATTAATATAACGCGTCATTTAAATTTTTACTGTAATTTCTTTTTTTGTAATATGCATATCATATGTAATATTCTACATTTTTATACCCGTATGACTATATAGTCAAAGGGTATAATAAATTTGCCATTACGTTTGTGACGCAGAGAAGGAGGGGGGGTAGATATAGACTCAAGTGTATGGATCGGTTCAGAATCGAAAAATAAATCGATTTAGCTATGTATGTCCGTCCGTCCGTCCGTCTGTCCGTCCGTCTGCCGTCCGCACGATAACTCAAAAACTAAAGGAGCTAGGATCTTGAAATTTTCGCAAATTCGTTTTTTTGCAATAGCCGTCATCGCTATTTAAATCCAGCCATTTTGGTCCATGGGTTCGGGTAGCTGCCATACAACTTCTTTTTTTATATGAGCATTACTATGTACCTATTACAGCTGCGTGTCTGAAATTTTACCAAAAGTAGTTTTGTTTTATGGCCAAAGTTTCTGCAAAATTTGGTTGGTCTAGTGGAGTGAGTTCGAGTAGCTGCCATACAACTTCTTATTTTATATGAGCATTACTCTCCACCTAATGAAGCTGGGTGTCTGAATTTTTGCCAAAAATTGTTTAGTATAATGGCCAAAGTTTCTGCAAAATTTGGTTGGTCTACGACAGAGGGTTCGAGTAGCTGCCATACAACTCTTTATTTTATATGAGTATTCCACTACACTTAATAAGGCCAAAAGTAATTAACCGGATGATATAATGTATATGTTACGGTCATACGGGTATCCCAGAGTTGACACAGTCTACTCTACTACACTCTTCCTCGTTTCTATATAATTCATCAAATAAGTGAATGAAATAAAAGTTGTTTTTTTTTACTATTATAACAGTATCCAACCGATTCATTACATTGTGACCGATATATAAGTCTCACTAATATTTGCAAACGAGAAGCTTACATAACTCTGTCAAAAATAATTAACAATAGATTTATTAATATCATTATACCCGTATGACTATATAGTCAAAGGGTATAATAAATTTGCCATTACGTTTGTGACGCAGAGAAGGAGGGGGGGGTAGATATAGACTCAAGTGTATGGATCGGATCAGAATCGAAAAATAAATCGATTTAGCTATGTATGTCCGTCCGTCCGTCTGTCCGTCCGTCTGTCCGTCCATCCGCACGATAACTCAAAAACTAAAGGAGCTAGGATCTTGAAATTTTCGCAAATTCGTTTTTTTGCAATAGCCGTCATCGCTATTTAAATCCAGCCATTTTGGACTATGGGTTCGGGTAGCTGCCATACAACTTCTTTTTTTATATGAGCATTACTATGTACCTATTACAGCTGCGTGTCTGAAATTTTACCAAAAGTAGTTTTGTTTTATGGCCAAAGTTTCTGCAAAATTTGGTTGGTCTACGGCAGTGGGTTCGAGTAGCTGCCATACAACTTCTTATTTTATATGAGCATTACTCTGTACCTAATGAAGCTGGGTGCCTGAAATTTTGCTAAAAATAGTTTAGTGTAATGGCCAAAGTTACTGCAAAATTTGGTTGGTCTACTGCAAAGGGTTCGAGTAGCTGCCATACAACTTCTTATTTTATATGAGCATTACTCTATACCTATTGAAGTTGGGTGTCTGAAATTTTGCCAAAAATAGTTTAGTGTAATGGCCAAAGTTACTGCAAAATTTGGTTGGTCTACTGCATTTGGTTGGTCAGAGGGTTCGACTAGCTGCCATACAACTCCTTCTTTTATATGAGCATTACTCTACACCTAATAAAGCTGAATGTTTGAAATTTTGCCAAAAATAATTAACCGGATGATATAATGTATATGTTACGGTCATACGGGTATCCCAGAGTTGACACAGTCTACTCTACTACACTTTTCCTCGTTTTAAATAGAATAATTGATATCCATACACAATAAAATGCAACAAGTTGATGTGCATTAGTCCATATAAAATAAAAACCTTACAATTCAAGCTCTTTAAAATGAAAAGAAAGAAGTAAAATAAGCTTAAAGCTTTATACTCTCAATATAAATCAGAAAACGAAAAAAAAACAAAACCCAAGGAAAATAAAAGCTTTTTCACTTTATCAGGATCAGAATCGAAAAATAAATCGATTTAGCTATGTAT